>CM062819.1:509272159-509872159 GCA_031772625.1 Pinus tabuliformis
CACTGATTCCTAGTAGTTATGCTAGATTTTAGGAAGGCCTAGAAGATCTAGGGTACACCAAGTCATCTTCTACAACATTCACACTAACCCCTCTAAGCTCATCTCGAACTTATGTAAAATAGGTGAGATATTGTGAAATAATTTCATTCTTTTGCATCTTGATATTTTGAATTTTGTCCTTGAGGGCCAGTTTTCTATGGTAACTGTTATTCTTGAATATCTGTGTCAGTTACTTCCACATTGCGAAATGATTTTCTTTCCCATTGAGATTTGAGACAATGTGGTCTCCAACTCCCTCCAAGATTATTCTCCTCACCTTGACCTACATGTTTCTTCCATTGGGCTAAGTTATGGGCATCAACTGATCCTGGTTTTGGAATGTCTATCTTGACATATTCCAACAATCTGTTGTCATCAAAAACCGCCTCCATGTGATCCTTCCATGCAATGAAATTCAAGCTACCTTGCAACGCATACTCTAATCTCATCACGTTGAAGGAAATTTTCCCAGCTGTGAAGAGATCCTACTACATTGAAGTGTAAATTTGAACCTCCTGAGGAAAAAATTTGAAATTCCTATTCTAATGTGAATCCTACTTTGATACCATGTAGAAATATGGTGATAAAATTGCAACTACCCAATAAATTTAATTTAAAATCAAGAGACACAATTCTACTCCACTATTATGTAGAATTTAATTCACAATTTAAAGCAACATTCACAAACATGCAATAAGAAAAACCACACATGCATAGTATTTTTCTAGGGGAACCCAAATGGGAAAAACCCCTAAAGCCTCTTTGCATTAATTAGATGAATAGAGAATGTATTACAATTTATTTCCCACTCTAAGTGCAACATGAAAGTGAATAACCTATCTCTTTGCTCAGTGAGAATCTCTTACCCAAAGTTAGTCAATTTCTACCTCTGCTTGAGCCCATATTTCCTTGCACAAATCCTGAGGAATTAGCCCCTATTTTTTATGAAATTTCCTCTAATTGATTGTGTAATTCCCAAGGATTGATCATCTGACTACATGCAACACTTGTACACTCAAATTGGTTTACAAATGCTTGTTACACTGCCTTAGAATCTCCACCATAGCTGGGGAACTTGAATTCTCTACATGCACTAGCTATTTTGAGTTGACTGATCAATTATCTAGATGATCACTAAGTTAGACTATTGTCCCACTACACAACTGACCTTCCACTAGTTCCATGAACTGTTAGAACTAGTTTAATTGAAAACAAGTGGAAATAACTCACCTTGATTGCGACAAATTAGTGATCACGCATGCTTAACTAAAATCCAAGCCCTATAACTTGATTTACTGAGGTGACTAATTGACAACAGATATGTCACCTCATTTAACTACCTCCAAGTTGTCTGTTGGTGTGGAAATTCAAATTTTCTCAATTTAACCAAGGCAAAGTCAAATTGAGACTTTATTTCTACACTTCTCAACAGTCATATCCTCTGCCACCTATTTGGTCATCTTCTCTAACATTTGTACAATCCTTCAAACTACCTCCAAGCCTTGTGACACTTCTGCAAATAGGCCAAAGATGTCTCCCAATTTCCACATCCAAATGGACCTTAAAACCAACAAACAAGGGTTGAAAAGATTGCCAACAAGTCCTCCACTCTCATAAAATGCCTGCACAAGCTGTAACACCTATGGATATCACTTGATAGCACCTCTACAACATCATCATCATCATGAATCTAAACCATCATTGCCACAAGTCATCTCCATGAGCATAAGCATGAAGACCTAGATGAAGACCTGGTACTCATCAAGTGTGCCAACTCAACAACATAGATCACCTGAGCAACCATATTCAATACATGTAGCAGCAACATCTCGCTGTAGCAGCATCAACAATGCCTCCAATAAATGCATAACAAGGTATCACAACCTTGACATCAATGCACATGTCAACACATGCCAACACAAGACAACTCAAGGCAACACCTCCATGAACCCATACTTCCATCATCTGACCATCATTACATCACAAGGTTGACATCAATGCCAACACAATCAACTTAATGTCAGCTCACCCAGTTACAACCATATTCTATAAGGATGGCATCAATACATCATTTAGACTACATAAGATTGACAACAATGCCAACATTAGCTAGTTGTCACCAAGAAACCAATGCCAAAATCAGCTAGATGGAACCATGCACACCATGATGCCAACAGATTGGGTTACAAAAATGATCCTTTTTTAAATTTTGTGAATTAAAATATGATATCATCATTGCACCTATCTCATTGACATATTTTAGCTAATATAAATTTCACCTCAATCCGAGTTCCAAATAAAAGTTATCCCCTTCTGAAGTTTAACAAATTATAACGCCATGTAAGTAGAAGTTTGCCACATGGAATCCATGTAGCTCCATCCTGGTGGAATTTCTACACAACATAAGGTCCACTTGCATGTTATCCACTCCCATGTGGGGTTCCATGGTGATTCCACCACTCAAACCCGAGTGATTTTAATGTTGAGCGGTATCCAGTTTTAGACCCACACCCAGTTAAATCCCAATAGACTAGGGGGGGAGTGAAAAAGGATCGTTGATTGGTCCCATTCCATAGATACACTATCAGAACTAGCGCATAATGTACTGGGGGACTCATGGTGAGAAACCCCATGTCGTACTCCCCCCTATTAACTTTCAACAGACTAGGGGTGGCTGGCATCAATGTAAGCTATTGATCTAAGTGCCTTCCAATCATACCCATTAAGAAGGTCCACATCATCTCTATAGTAACACATGACTCTCACATGGCCTCCACTTCGCCCACGTGGCACTGCCATGTTAGATCAAAGATCATATTGAGTTGGAGGGTGAATCATTATAATGGAAAAGTGATGATTTCAAAACATTCCATCAATAATTGACTATATATCAATAAAATAGAAAATAATGTGCATCATAACAATGAATGAAATTGTGCATCAATAAACTATTAGAAACCCTTGTGAGAGAAAACCAAAAATTATTTTTGTCTTCTTCAATCTGATTACATAGATTTGCAAGCACTGACCTACTAGAGGCACCAACCCCAAAAAGAAAATTTGCAAGAACCAAACCCCAAAAGAAAATTTGTAGGGAGCAACTTACTAGAGGCATCAACCCCTAGAATGTGCAAGCACCAACTTGCAATAGGCTACAACCTAATTGAGGCACTAGCCTTGAACTGTGAAAACACTAATTTTCTATAGGTTTCAACCTGATTGAGGCACCAAAATGAGGGGAGGAATACACCTCCTTCTTCATCTTGATGTGGATTTCAATTTTCTGTGTGTGAATTTTTAATTTATAGGCCCCCTATGATTTGTTGTGTCATATGGGCAGTCTCTTGGCATGCAAGTTTCCCTTAATGAAACCTTTTCCATACCATACCTTTCGTCATCAACATTTTCATTTAAGTTCACAACAACCCAATCTATGGCAGTTGGCAGTGGCTCAATCACATGGTTCCATGAACTGGAACATTGGCTAGATCAACCTAACTCTCCAACTACATGCATATCCCATATTCACAACATACCATAACTCATGACAACGGGTGGTCGGTGACAGTAGATTTCCATCAGTAAATGGACCCAACTGACAGAAACTTTCATATCAACTTATGCTACTGCTCGATTATGAAACATATTACTCAGATAGTGCTTATGAGTGATGGAAATTAAGCAGCTTTTGTCGCTGCAACAAACACCCTCCAAAAATTTTCCTTCACTCAAATTTTGGAGCCTACATCAGATCTTGTGATTGGTCGTTCCATAGTCACTTCTTGGTTAGTTGATTTTCTTAGCTCCCTTCTTGGATTGGAAATATCAAGGGTACTTTCTCACACATGCTCAGTCCACAAAAAGTTCATGAGCACATTCGTTTACACAATATTGAACAAGCATAGCATGACTCATCAAGACTATGTCTGTGCAATGTCCAATCCATGTTGATAGTCAGTGTGCACAGACATCGAAAATTTCTCACTATCTCTTTCACGCACATTTATTTTCATGCAAGTCATTTTGATGTTTTCGGTTGGCACTTTTTCTTGCTTTCACTCTAATTATTTTAATTTTCATGTTATCTTTTCTCTATCATGTGTTGCTTTCACTGTCATTCACATATCTCAACTGTCGTTCACACTTTAGCACTCGTCATATTTTGGCATGTTAAGTGTCGCACAATGTACATAAGCTTGTTTTGGTTGCTTCAAGAGGTTATCCTTGTGTAAATGAGTTGATATTACCATGTGAACCTTCATCTCACTCATTTCCAAATTTTTAAGCATTGTCACACAAGTGTCATTGCAGTCATCGTAAATTGTATCTTTAGTGTTGCACTTGTCATAAATTGTTGTAAACGTTCTCACACTAAGTAAATTGTGTTGTTAATGTGTTCCGGATTATCTATGTTGTGTCATCAAACAATCTAATTGTGTGATCACAATCAAGTCCTATCATTATTCACATCAGTTTCACTAATCCCATACTTAGCCAAATTTTAGAAAATTCCCAGCAGCTTAGCCTCATCCAGCCTTCCTCAACTACACATTGCACAGTCCCAACCCTTAATTTGAAACCCTACCTCTTGATACTACGCAATGCACAATTCTTGCCTTCCAAAATTGCGCCTTGTGCATTTTTAATGCTTAAGCCCAAGCCTTAGCCTCCAACGTTATGTAATTCAACCCTCCAACCTCACCCGAACTATGCACTGCGTAGTCTCTAATCTCAAGCCCAAATCCTGAGATCTTTAACTACACAAATTCACTATCACCAAGTATTCTCTTCCTCCCAGAACCATGTAGTTGACAGAAACGATGCAAAACTCTGCAGCCTGACTCATTGAGACTCAAAATTGTGCAATCTTCCTGCATAGTCTAGCCTGAACTGCTCATTACACAGTATCAAGGCCCAAGCCTCAGCCCTGATCTCTTGAACTACGTAATTTCACAATCACCTAGGCTCCTCGGTCTTCCAGAACTGTGCAATGGGAAAAATCAGTGTTCAATCCCTCAACCTAGCTCCCTGAGCTCTTGAACTGCATAATCTTTTACTCAGTCTGAGCCTGAACTATGCATTGCATAATCTTAAGGCTCAAGTTTGACCCTTGACTACATCATTGAGCCTCTCCCTCATATTTACACCCGATTCTGATTTAGTCAATATATCATCATGTAGCATCTTAGACTAGGGGTTTATCATACTGTTGTCATATTTTCATGAGAGGATTGCAGATGCAAGAACTCTATCATGTTATGGAAATATGATGAAGAAGAAGATGGAGAAGGAGTACATTCTAGAAGACACGTATGGAGCTGAAGAGATAAGATGTTCATCAAGAGAGAAGACAAAGGAACACTAGATCACAATAGAAGATAAAATATCAAGACCACATGAAGACTCCATCTGATTCACAACCCTTTGGAGGGTGGATATGAAGAACAAAGAATATTTCTAATGAAGATGAATCATTTCACATATATTGTTGAAGACAAAGGAGCAACAAGAATGGCCTGACATTTCCATGTCATCATGAAAGTCCATCTCATCAGTGTCATGTCATGACTCATCATGTGCCACATCATTTTGTGGAATATGTAGTTCAATATTGGAAAAATATAATGTAAAGTGGAAGTCCAGGAGTCATTCATGTAATGTGAAAATTCATGTAGGAAGTCAAAAGGCAGTAGAGAATTTGAATAGTCATGAGGGTAGTCCAAGAGTCATAAGGTAGGTGAAGGATCACCCCATTTTTTATATATATGCCCTCATGGTACAAGAAATGGATTTTTCACCTTGGTTCCTCCCACAAGACATTAGAGAGACAAGCCAATTCTTTTGAGAAGTAAGTGGTGGCTCCAATGCTCCACTATTAGAGCTAGTGGTGTTTGAAGTATACATGTTTCTTGGAAATTTTTCTTAATATATGAAGCTTGATGGCTAACACGTGCTTCATGCATGGATTATGAATATTTGTAAGACTATTATGTGAATGTTTGTAATTCATGTTTACTTTCACTTGTACTAAAGTAGTTGACATGTTTTGGTTATTTTAGTGCTTACCATAATGAGAATGTGATGTAATGTTTGCTATGACTGTCATGTTTTTGTAGACTAATCAGCTAGATGTTAGATAAATGCTTCTTGTTTATATTGGTTACAATGACTGTCACATCTTTGTGGACAATTCCACTGGATATTAGATGGATTCTTTCTATTATCATTTGTTTCTACTAGTATGCTACTATTACCTCTCTCTTAGAGGCTCACTTTCTCCTTCCCTTTGCAGTAGAAGAATCTTGACACACTTACTCACTAGGCACACTTACTTGCTTTTTGAAGGCACATATGCACTGCTCTCTCTTTCTGACAGTTAGAGCCAAGGAAAATTTTTAAGAAAATGGTAACCGATTCATATTCTGGATGGGGCTCCTATCCCAAATGGTGTGAGGTATAATTGGGACCACATATCAGGGAGACCCCCTTGGTTGATGAATTTCCAACGCCATCAACAAAATGGCGCTAGAAGGAAGGCGAGACAAAAGGTAGTGCTCGTTCAGTCTGATTTGAATCCCTTATTCAAAATGGCTCTTCCCCAAATCATAATCTCAGGATGTTTCTCTAAAGAGCTTAATCTTACCATAGCTATAGAAGTTATTCATAACCTACCCCAATTCAAGGATGTCATGTCTAGATTACTCACCCTCACATTTAAAGGTCATGTTAAGCGATGGTGTCATACATTACTGGTTACTTCTATCCATTCATTCAGTTATTTTGTGAAGGAGCTTCATAAAGAATTTGACAGGTATGATTATCGGGATGTTCTTATAGGAATTAATAAACAAAGAATGAATCCTAATGAATCAGTTGAGCATTTTTCTAATTGATTCCTTCACCTTTGTTATGAATTTTTTTGGAGAAGACACAGATTGGGATTTATTTAAATGAATGTTTAAGCATTTGGTTCACATCTCTTTTCATGGTGTATCTGAACCCCTTGATGTTTCTACTTCCCCAACTTTTGTAAATAATGAAGCACCTATAACTTCATAGGAGGAATCTACTACTCATTTTGTTCCTTGTCCTCTTCATTTTCTAGTTCTGATGTGGGTGCCTCCTTGTGGTGATAATAAAGTTGGGAAATCCACAAATCAAATTCTTAATCCATCTCTTCATCCTCCTTCCACTTTCTGCTTCATATCTAACGGAAGAAACCACAAAATGGCTCATGGATCCTAGGGTGAAGGTTAATCCTTTCATTCCTCAAGATGACAATGGAATTCTTAACATCAATCTTGAATTTGGTTCCATTGAAAGTGTTACTTATTCAAGGGACATCTGTAATCATCTATCATTTACATTTCATGACTATATATATCATGATCTTCTTGATCAATCTGCTCCACCAACTAGCTCTTCATGCTCTCCCGATTTTCGAGTTTCTAGCTCAAATTGCGATCAGATACGAGGCAGCGACATTACACTCATAGAGGAGGAGGAAAGTGAAGAGACTATTTATCTCTCTTCCCTATTTCAAAGTCACCCATGACAAGATGATGCACTTCTATTCTTGTATGATTTTCAATCTGCTAATCTCAGCAGTGAATCAAATGCGATGAGTTCTTTCAATCAATCCATAACATTGGGCCATAATCATTTCGATGATGATAATTTTGTTGATGTAAGAAATGACGAATCCCCAAGTGCATCGATTGATCTTTCAGATTCTCATGAAGATTTTATTTCAAAATATTTAAATCTAGAATATGATTTTGTCAAAGAAGACATTCTTGTCAAAACTTCTTGTTTATGTCACTATCCCTTGTGCTCTATTGTTTGCAATGTATCTAGGTGCGATGAA
Organism: Pinus tabuliformis; assembly: GCA_031772625.1. Classification (NCBI taxonomy): domain Eukaryota; kingdom Viridiplantae; phylum Streptophyta; class Pinopsida; order Pinales; family Pinaceae; genus Pinus; species Pinus tabuliformis. The sequence goes on from CM062819.1 coordinate 509,280,066, forward strand.
GATATTCCACGCTCTTCAAGTTCTTCATCGGATGATTTCACTTCTCAATTGTCACAAGGCAGTGAGGTTGTCCATGATGAAAGAGAAAATAATTGGATCATTGAGTATCCTTTCCATCCTATATCATCTCTTCTCTTGCAAGAATATAACTCTTCAAATCAGATTTCTCATGAAATTTCTCTGATCCGTACATCTTTAGATTTGTGATCAGAAGAATCTTCCAACTTGAGTAATCTGGTTGTTCAAGTTGAAAAATCCGATCAAATTAGTGATAGATATGGCTTCCATCCGGTGAGTGGTGGTCTTATTGAAACCAATAGTAGTAGTTATCCTCACACCATGCACAATATGGTTCAATCTTTGAAATGTGATTTTACAATATTTAAAGGTTTCGGGACTTATTAGCAAGTCAAGGCACTTCAAATTTCATTGATGGTTATGTAAGGATCTCCTGGCTCTGGTAAACCCCTCGAACTAAGTCAGATCTGGTTTCTCTTGCACAATCCATTTCTTTGCATGGTTTCATTTGATGTCAACTTGTTTTGGAAAGATGTTTGGTATTTTGGATGTAATTTTTTAAATTTTCAAGATTTCACTTCTAATCAGATTCAAGAATATTCTTCATTTGATTCATCTTCATGCAAATATATTTCATCAAAATCGGGCTTGGAATGTGCATCTCTCTTAAATTCATGGAACTATGAAGTTGATCACCTCAAATATCATCTTTGTTTGAAGGAAGCATATCTATCAGATTTATTTCATGATAAGCGGCTCCTGGTTTTCCTTGTGAATATCCTATCGTGAATCTTGTTCTTCATATCACCTAAAATCCTCTTAAGTGTGAATGAATGCATGAGTTATTGTGTGAACCAAATTATTCTTCGTTCACTATATTTTGACCGATCTCATGTGTTTTTCGTATTTGCATTCCTTTTCACTTCTTTCGATGATAACGATTTCATTGCAGTGTGTCATTTTTCATGCAAAGAAGATGATTCTATTATTCAAAGCATTTGTGAATATGTTCAAAATAATTTACCTTTGTTATTTTCTAACCCAAAATATCATGCCAAAAATGGTCCATCTGATCATGATATTAGCTATCATTTGTCTCACCACTTTCCCACCAGTATATCCAATGATAGTTGTTTTACATCCTTTGATCCTCATTATCAACAATCATTCTATTCTCAGTTAGTCATTGTTTAGGAACTTCAGTTGTTTTTTATGGTCATGTTAGGTCCTCATTTTCTTGGCATGTCTATTGAATATGATCAGATCTATTTTCCCTCATGATATTCTCATCCTAGTTCTGCACATTTAATTGAAGATTCATTATTTCAAAGTTTTCAAAGTGTTCAAGAGGATTGTTTCGAATTTCATGATCCAATCATCGAATTGTTGGAGCAGTCTTACTCGGAAAGCTCCATAAAAAATTATAGGTTTCGGCCTTTTCTCATGCTTTCTAAGTAGGATGACATAGAAGAACCCGCATTCACAAGAAGTATTCTAGGTTTATCTAATTATGGTTTATGTCCAAAAAGTAAGAATGTGAATTGGATAAAAGTAGTGGTTGTGACACATCTTTTTTCCCACATGAAAGACCTTCATTTATTTGTGCAAGTTATAAAATCTCTTATCTTTTCCATTGCACATTGTTTTATATTTGTTTTAATGGATCACATCTTTGTGATTGTAGGTCGGGGACAATTATAGTGGCTACATTGGAAATTTCATTACACTTCACCCTGACCTTATAACTATTTAGGTTATGAGTAGGATTAATTTCACTCTAGTTCCCCCTTCTCACACTCATCCCACACTTGTTCTCCTTAGTGTTTCTTCTATTTTCTTACTCTTGCCTTGCATCATGCTTTGGTTTAGCCTCTTTTTGTTTGTGCTTTGGTTTTTCTTTCTTCTTGTGTCATGTCTTTTCCTTTTGTTCTATCTATAAGACTTTGCATGAAGGGTGTCCTATTTGGGCTCGAAAGATAATGTGGAAAAATAGAAAAGGTCTTTGTGATGCTGCAACATTTAACTAACTCTCTATCCTTGTTCCTTGTCTTAGTTACATCTTTTGGTCATTGATGTTCCGATGGAAAATATGATCCTTGTGTTAGGAAAGCCTTGTGTCAAACCACGATCTCCACATCTATTCTAGAAACTGCATCCCTACACTTGAGCTTTTATGTTTTGGTGTTTTCAGGTTGATCAAATCAATTAGAGAAGGAAAAGGGAAAAATATAAGTGAGAAAACCTAAATTAGAGGTCTCTATATGATTCTCTGAAGGAACAACTTCTCTTACTCCCAATAAGTCGGGATCCGTCTTCAGCCATAAATAAATAAGTGCCAATGAACAATCCTCCTTAAATAAATAAATAAAGGTGAAAGAAGAGAAAGGTTTCCTACGTAGAGAGGTGAAGCAAGAAACTCCATCGGGGTACTTTCCAAGCTCGCTGGTAGAGGAGAAATGTTTGTGTTCCTGAAGTGACTTCGATAGGGTATTTTCTAGGCTTGTTGGCAATGGAGCAACACCAGAGATGAAAAACTATACTCTAAAAATCTAAATCTCATGAACTTCATTACCCTATCCTAATTCGAAACATTATGTGATCATTGATCTTATGTTTATGTTTAATCGAGTAAATGAATGAAGGGGACTATGTTTATGCATGGGGTAAGTGGGGAAGCCATGCTAATCTAAACGATGAATCAATACTTCCTAAAGAACTAGACCCTGCCTGAAAGAATTGACCAAGGTAGATAAGTTGGAATTCTACCAATGTATCACCAAGTGTTGTCATTGTAACAAACATCCTCCAAAATTTTCCTATACTTGAATTTTTGAGCCTACTGCAGATCTTGCAATTAGTCATTTTTTAGCCACTTCTTTGTTAGTTGATATTTTTGAGCTCCATTCTTGGATTGTAATTGTTGAGGGTACTTGCTCGAACATGCTCAGTCTGCAACAAGTTCATAAGCACATTCTTTTACGCAAGATTGAACAAGCATAGCGTGGTCCATCAAGATTGTTCCTATGCAATGTCCAATCCATGTCGATAGTCAGCGTGCATTGACATCGACAGTTTCTCACTTCTAGCTATGTTTGTACTTCTATTTCGGTGAGTATTAAAACTATTACTTTCACGCACATTTGTTTCAACAGTGTTATTTTCATGCTTTTAGTCTTTTATTTTTCTTTCTTTCGCTCTAATTAGTGTCAATTAGTTATCTTTGTTCTAGCATGTGTTTCTTTTAATGTAGTTCGTATATCACAAGTGTTGTTTGCACTTTAGCACTTGTTGTCTTTTAGCATGTTAAGTGGTGCACAATGTACATAAGTTTGTTTTGGTGGTTTCAAGAGGTTCTCCTTGTGTAAATGAGTCAATCTTACCATGTAAACCTCTGTCACACTCATTTCCAAAGTTTTAAGCATTGTCACAAAAGTGTTGTCACGGTCGTCGCAAAGTGTATCTTTAGTGTTGCACTTGTCGTAAGTTGTCGTAAAGGTTGTCACACTAAGGAAGTATGTTGTTAATGTCTTCCATATTATCTATGTTTTTTTTTCAAGCACTCTAAGTGTGTGGTGATAGTCATGTCCTATGACTATTCACATTATTTTCACTGGTCCCACACTTAGCAAAATTTCAAAAAATTCCCGGAAACTTAGCCTCATTTGGCCTTCCTGAACTATGCATTATGCAGTCCCATCCCTCAAGCTTCAACCCTGCCTATTGACATTGCGCAATTCATAGTTTCTTCCTTCCAGACTGTGCACTGTGCAGTTTCAGTGCTCAAGACCGAGCCTTGGCCTACAAAATTGTGCGATTCATCCCTTCAGCCTGGCTCCAACTATGCACTATGTAGTCTCTGAGCTCAAGCATAAACCTTGATCTCTTGAATTGCGTAATCACCAAGTTTAATCTTCCTCCAAAAACTATGCAGTTAATACAAATAATGAAAAACCCTTCATCCTGACTCACTAAGCCTCAAAACTACACAATATTCCTACACAGTCCAACCTAATCTACGCATTGTGCAGTCTCAAGGCTCAAGCCTCAGCCCTGAGCTATTGAACTATGCAATTTCACAATTAGCTAGGCTCCTCGTTATTCCATAACAGTGCAATGGGAAAAACCAATGTTCAATCCCTGAACCTAGCTCCATGAGCTCCCCAACTACTCAATATTTATCTCAGTCTGAACTTGAACTGCACATTGCGCAGTCTCAAGTATCAAGCCTGACCCTTGACTTCCTGAGTTGTGAAATTTCACAGTCACTGAGCTTCTCCCTCGGGATACCATCTAGTTATAGCTTAGTCAATGGATCATCATGTAGCATCTTAGACTAGGGGTTTATCGTACTGATGTCATCTTGTCATGAGTGGATTGAAGATGTTGGAACTCTATCATGTTATGGAAAGATGATGAACAAGTAGATGGAGAAGGAGGACATTCTAGAAGACACATATGGAGTTGAAGAGATAAGATGATCATCGAGAAAGAATACGAAGGAACATTAGGTCACAAAAATAGATCAAATATCAGGAGCACATGAAGACTCCATCTGATTCACAACCCTTTGGAGGGTGGATATGAAGAACAAAACATATATCTCATGAAGATGAAGCATTTCATATTTATTATTGAAGACAAAGGAGCAACAAGAATGGCCCAAAATTGCCATGTCATCATCAAATTCCATGCCATCAGTGTCGTGTCATGTCGTGTCGTGTCATGTCATGATTCATCGTGTGCCACATCATTTTTTGGAATATTTAATTCAATATTGGAAAAATATAATGTAAAGTTGAAGTCCAAAAGTCATTCATGTAATGTGAAAAGTTATGCAAGAAGTCAAAAGGTCATAGAGAAGTTGAACACTCATGAGGGTAGCCTAAGAGTCACAAGGGAGGTGAAAGATCACCCCATTTGTTATATATACGCCCTCATGGAATAAGAAATGGAATTTTCACCTTGGCTCCTCCCACAAGGCATTAGAGAGACAAGCTAGTTCTTTTGAGGAGAAAGTGGTGGCTCCATCGCTCCACTATTGGAGCTAGTGGTTTTTTTGTATACATGTGTCTTGCAACTTTTACTTGATATATGAAGCCTGATGGCCAACACGTTATTCATGCATGAATTATGAATATTTGTAATATTTTTATGTGAATGTTTGTAATTCATGTTTAATTTCACATGTACTATAGTTGAACTATTTCGGTTATTTTAGTGCTTATCATATTTAGAATGTGTTTTAATGGTTGCTATGAGTGTCGCGTCTTTCTGGAATAATCCGTTAAATGTTAGAAACATCCTTCTTGTTTGTATTGGTTACAATGACCATTTCATCTTTGTGGACTATTTCGCTGGATGTTAGACAAATTCTTCCTATTTTCATGTCTTTCTACTAGAGTGGTACTATTACCTCTCTTAGAGGCTCACTTTATCCTTCCCTCCATAGTAGAAGAACCTTGACACACCTACAACCGAAAACTCACCAAGCACACTTACTTGCTTTTAAGAGGCACATATGCACTCCTCTCTCTTGCTGACAATTAGAGCCAAGGAAAACCTTTAATAAAATGGTAAACAGGTCATATTTTGAATGGGGCTCCTATCCCAAATGGCGTGAGGTCTAATTGGGACCAAATATCTGGGATACCCCCTTGGTTGACGGATTTCAAGCACTGTCAATAGAATTATTTTCATTTCATAGCCCCCATCATAAGGAAACTTTACCTTCAACTGTTGGAACCACCCAAACACATTAACTAAAACTTCATTTCTTGACCAAACTTCCTAAAGGCCAAGAGCCTAGTAGGGCCTACCACAATCCACATCATGTATGACCAGGAAATATTGGGCCATTCTCTACTTGATCCATTTGAGTGACCCAAGGCTCGAAGGCTAAAAACCTAACAGGTCCACCCTCAACACCTTTTTGCATCAAGGTCTATCAACTTGTTCCCTTCCTAATTTATTTGAATGCCCCAAAGGTCGAGTGCTCAAAGGAATATCTCCTAGTACGTATTATGGTTTGAGGTCATGGTCTTAGAATTTGAATATCAATGAGTGAAAATGATGAGAGGATAGATCCTACTTGCTAATTGTAGTGATATTTTGTCCAAGCGTTGAAATCATGGCACTCACAGCACCTTGATATAGTTGGTAACGAAGAGGGGTCTCAGTTGCTCCTTTAGAATTTAAGCGAAGTGACATGGTCCCAAAATCCAATCCACAAATATTACAAGCTAAACAAGAATCCTGAGAGAAAATCCAACTTTGCTGACATTATGTAGGCTAGTATACATTTGGGGGGAATCCATTGACCAGTTAACAAATCATGGCTATATACATGCTTCATAGAGGGCTTTATACCTTCTTAAGGAGAGTCATAGTCCATTCATTAAACAATATAAAATATCTAAACATTCAAACTATTATAGTTTTGATCCATATTAAGACAAGTGTATGTAAACCCATAGTTTACCATATTATTTATGATCTAAACAATTATTAGCACAAGCCGGGTGCTCCTTTAGTTTAAAACATGTAAGTTATCTACAACTCATGAATGAGGAAAAAACTCCATAATCCAAGTATTTAGGGTTGATAATTGATCCAGATTTAAACATGAACGCAACAAATTATAGATATAACCATAAATACAGAGATGCAACAGAAATAATACTTCATTTCATTAATGTAAAATACTGAAATATGCTTACAAACAGAAATGGAAATAAACCAGCTAGGGCGATGGTAGCTTATCCCTGAGAAGAGATGTGGCGGCTAAATGCCTCTGAACTTTCTTACAATGAGGCTCAAAGGCCTATCTATTGTTGAGAAATAATGGAAAATCCTAAACATCCAAAAACCTAACCCTAGAAGATGAAGCGCCAAACTATGGGCCCCGTTTTGGGTAAATTGGTACATCAACTTCCTTGGGTCGTAACTTTGGCATACGATCTTTGTTTGATGCGCACAATATCTTGTTAGAAAGATCTATCCAAGGAATACAACTTTGGGATGAGAAACATTAGTCCATGGACCCATGGCTCCTAGTTTCCCAAAAAAAGAATCATTTAGGGCCTCAAAACGGCTCTAGAAGTTCAAATCCCAAAAAACTACTAAAAATAGTAAATTGTGCTACAATTAAGGAAAATAAAAAACTGAAAGAGAAAGTTGTGGGGGTCCAAGTGGGATAGGTGGGTGGCCACCAACATCCACCTGGATGAATAATATTGTGTGAGTTATAGATCCTGTAGTAAAACAATAAAAGTCCACTGAGTGCATGTCCTATTCCATCTTTTAGGCATACCATCCAAGTGAAAGAGAACAATACACATTGTTAACATATCAACCATAAGCACAATATTGGAAAATATTGTCCAGACATTTATGTATCACTTGACATATGACATAATCAATAAGCTCTGAGCTCTACATTAAAATTAACAATACTATATATTCAAATAGCCATAGATTTGTCAAGTAAATGTGAACCATGGATACACAAAGATTGAATCATTCATTCATGAATCATACATAAGCATATATCATCTTGTTATCACATTAAGCATACTCGCCATTCACCAATCCACTATACATAAATAGTTATACTTATATGAATAGCTTGAATTGGTTGGAAATTGAAAAAGGGACTACAACTCTCCACCCAACCAAAGGCCAGCTACACTACAATATTTCTTGTAGTTGGCCACCTCCAAGCTAGATCCAAGTTATGAGGGGATACTTTCCCAAGAAAATCACACCAAAGGTTGGGTCATGCACTTAGGAGGTAAATCCCACTGTTAATGGAGCTTATTTACTACCCTCTGATAGTATGTGCCACAACAACTCCCTCACTCTTTTGAGCTCAATCACAAGGCTTAAAACCAAGGTCTATCCCAATTCATCCTTTCAATTTGGCTTCCTAAGCTCCTCTACTTCTATACGACCAGTTTCTTTCACTATCAATTGCCCCCAAGAGTCCCTCTTCTTCGAGGCTTCCTCCTCCTTTTTCCCCATGCATTCTCCTCCTTGATCTCCCAAAGATGTTGTGTGTTTCTTCCATCATGTTGCAAAATTCAAGAAAATTTGACCATTATCCCTCATCCGCTCGCATATTTTCCATGTGTCAAGTGGTTGCTCCAACGATTATACCACCTTCACTATCTATTGAAGGTGAGGACACCATCCTCACTTCCCCTCTCTTCCATTTCTTCGCTCTACCTCTTCAATGTGGCTTGTCATGTATGGACCTACTCACAGCATTAAACATGCACCCACTAGGAATGTAATAGGTGTAACCATAGGTAATCAACAAGAATGCCGTAGGAAACCCCTCAAAGCACTGGATCTATGCATCCCTTAATTCAAGCTACCCAATTAAAATTCATATTTAATTTATTTGTATGTTTACAAGAGATTACCTTGGCCAGCCATGGCCTCTATTCTATCATTATACAATCACAATTTTAATGTTAAACAAATAGGGGTTAGGTAAGGGATGTTACAAAAAATCATTTTAAGTTCCCAAATGAGATCTTCATGTTATGTATCCTTTCATTATATCATGACTTCCCAAATAATGTGCTAGCATAGTTGATGTTCTTTTGTGACTACTACTACCTTTAATTGTAACTAAACAAGATACATTCAATGATAGGTGGAATTTGGAGTGGAAACGAAAAGCCACTATATAGGTAAATTTTCCAATGTGATGGAGAATTTGTTAGGATACATAGAACTTAGTTGATAGCTTCTATTGGCCCAGTTAATAGTGCTAGAAATCTGTCAACTAAGGGGTCCTTCCCGATGTGAAGTCCTAATTAGACCTCACACCATTTGGAACAAGATCCCCATCCAGCGTATCAGCCTGGTTTCCATATTTTCTTATAGATTTTTCTTGGCTTTAACTTTCGATAAGAGAGAGAAGCGTATATGTGCCTTTGTGAAAAAGAAAGTTAGAGTTCCTAGTGAATGTTCGATTGCATATATATCAAGATTTTTCGACTGTGGAGGGAGGAAAGGTGAGCCTCTAAGAGATATGTAATAGTACCACCCTAATAGAGGCACACACAAGTGAAAATATAACCACCTAACATCAAGAAAAATATTCCACATAGATGTGATGATTGTTACAACCATTACAACACATCTTTAATTAGATAAGCGGTAAAATAACTGAAATAGTTCAACTACTTTAGTACAAGTCAAAGAAAACATGAATCATAAATATTCACAGAACAGTCTTACAAATATTCATAATCCATGCATGAAAACATGTTGGCCATCAGGCTTCAAGTATTAAGTAAAAGTCCCAAGATGATCAGCTGCTAGCTGAGCATTTATTCGCTATTTCAATTCTCTCTATGTGGTTTGTTGAAATAGACAACTAATTAGTGGCTGCACATTTCCCTACAAATCTGTCCTCCAAGGAAAAGAGAAGAATTACAAGGAAAAGCGCACCATTCACTTGGATTGGGGGAAATCTCTTCAAGCTAGGCCCAAATCAAATTCTGAACAGATGTGTCAGGGAGGAGGAATTTTTTGACATCCTTCTGGCCTGTCACGATGGGCCTTGTGGAGGTCACTTTGCAGCCAAGAGGAATTCCTTCAAGGTACTACAAGCTGGATACTATTGGCCCACTCTCCACTAAGATGCAAGAAGATATACCAGCCAATGTGATCGGTGCCAAAGGATGGGGAAACCTACTCTAGGGATGAAATGCATTTGCAACCTCAAGTGACTTTGAGCCATTTGATAAGTGGGGCATGGGTTTCATTGGGTCCATTGATTCATCATCAGGATAGAAAAAGTACATAATTGTGTGCACTGACTACTTAACAAAGTGGGCTGAAACTAAGACTGTCAAGGTAGCCATAGAAGTGAAAGTGGTTGAGTTCTTAAGGGATAATATGTTTTACAAGTTTGGGTACCCTAGAGAGCTAGTAACTGATCAGGGAACTCAATTCACCTCACACCTGATTGAGAATCTATTAAGCTAGCATAATATCAAGCACATGAAATCAACTCCTTACCACCCTCGGGCCAATGGACAATTAGAGGTTACCAACAAAGCATTGGAAAGAATTCTCACAAAGATGGTGAGCAGTAGCAGGAAAGATTGGGCCGAAAGACTAGTGGAGGCACTTGGGCCTATAATACAACTTGGAAGGCAACCACTAGTTTCACCCCTTATGATTTGGTATATGGGAAGAAGGCCCTGCTCTCCATTGAGTTTGAGTACAACACTTTGAGAATGGAAGCACATTTGGATGTGGATGTTACAAGGGCACAACAAGAGAGGTTTCTCCAACCCAATGGGTTAGATGAATTCATGATACAAGCCCGCCTACACCTAGAGGTGACTCAAGTACAAAGAAATTTTTGGCATGACAAAAATATCAAAGACAAGGTTTTTCAAAAGGGTGATTTGGCTATGCTATATGACTCCAGGTTCAAGGATTTCAGAGGAAAATTGATGACCGGATACTTGGGCCCATATGTGATAGAAAAGTGACATGAAAATGGTGTTGTTTAGATAAGAACCATTGATGAAGAAGGTATCCCCTTGCTTGTCAATGGGTATAGACTGAAAGCCTACAAAAGACCTTTGTCAAAGGAAGAGTTTTTCAATAGTACCAGTAAGGCAGTGATGGTGATTGTAAGTGTCTCGTCTTCCACCTCACTGAATTCTTAAAGATTGTTTCATTTTTGAAAAAAATAACTAAATAAATAATAAGGGACCTAGGTGAAAACCTCTGTGAGGCACCTAAGGCCAAATTTTGGGTTGAAAACCTCCTTGAGGCAGCCCAAGAGTGAAAAAGGAAAAATAAAAGATCCTTGGGTGAAAAACTCCCTTAAGGCACCTAGGGCAAGGTTAAAAACCTCCTTTGAGGTGATCTATGTGTCTTCCAAAAAAAAAAAAAAAAAGAGAGAAGAAAAAAACACAAAAATGCTATGGCAGGGACCTCAAATCTACCCACTAATAAAAGTATGTGATTTTTGCAAGTTTTCAAGGCAACAAAGGACACCAAGTTCAGAGGGCAGCAAGCCAAGCAAAACCTCGTTCCTCCTTCATTCATTTCATACCTTCCATGCCCACCATGTCTCCAACATCCATTCTAACCTCCAAGCATCAAAAACCAATTTTCAGGCAATTTTCTGACTTCTATAGGATTTCTTGTAGTTACTACAGGAGTTTCCTGTAGTACTACAAGATGTCCTAAAACTCTACAGGAATGGAATCCTGGTTGAGAAATAATGATGCAACCTTGTTCTAGGTTGAAAGAGGAGGCCATTTACCTCACCACATCTCACCCAACACCAATTCATGACCATGCCACCCTCTGTGTCCATCAAAGAAACCACTCAGAAAGGAAAAAAGTTAAAATAATAATAATAATAATAAGGAAGAAAAAAAAGGAAAACAAAGAAAAGTCCAAGGACCATATCATTAGTGGCCTACCTTACATACCACTCCATATTCCCCATTTCCACCCCTTCCACTCCTACTTCAACATCTATCCTCCAAGAAAAAAAAAGAGAGAAGAAAAAACACAAAAATGCTATGGTAGGGACCTCAAACCTGCCCACTAATAAAAGTCTGTGATTTTTGTAGGTTTTCAAGGAAAAAGAAGACACCAAGTTCAGAGGGCAGCAAGCCAAGCAACACCCCATTCCTCCTTCATTCATTTCATACCTTCCATTCCCACCATGTCTCTAGCATCCATTCTCATCTCCAAGCATCAAAAACCAATTTGCAGGCAATTTTCTGACTTCTACAGGATTTATTGTAGTTACTAGAGGAGTTTCCTGTAGTACTACAAGAAATCCTGAAACTCTATAGGAATGCAATCCTAGTTGAGAAATAATGATCCAAGCCTTTTCTATATTGAAATAGGAGACCATTGACCTCACCACATCTCACCCAACACCAATTCAGGACCATGCCACCCTGTGTGTCCATCAAGGAAACCACTTAGAAAGGGAAAAAAAATAATAATAAATAAAGGGAAGAAAAAAAAGAAAAACAAAGAAAAGTCCAAGGGCCATAACATCAGTGGCCTACCTCACCTACTACTCCATCTTCCCCATTGCCACCCCTTCCACTCCTACTTCAACACCAATTCCTCCTCCAAAAAAAATAAAATAAGAAAGAGGTAGCTACCGAATTTCCTGTAGTACTAAAGGAAACCATGTAGCAGCCTGTATTATGACAAAAATGGTCTCCATGCTCCTCCTTCAGCATCCATGGAAAGAAAGAGTATCAACACCCCTGCAAGCACTATGGCACCTATCCAGAGTTCAACAACAATAGAAGAGCCCAGCACCTACACATCATAACAAAAAAAGACAAACATAATAGCTGGGTGAAATCAACAAAACAAAAGCAAAGGAGAACATGTACCTGAACAAGAAGAAGCGCAATAAATCCACCCTCCAACATGCATTGACCAAGCGAAGGAAGCCACAGGTATGGCAGCTCATCCACACTCATTCCTAAGTATGAATATGATAAAAGTGAGAATATGAAAAAGGTGATTTTATAAGCTGAAGGTGACTAGTTAACTTGGCCACCCTCAGCCTGAAAACAAAAAGTGAAGTTCTAGTCACGAGGCCACGTGGCAAGGTCACATCAAAGTAAATAAGTCTAAAATGTGGTCAAGTTAAGTTGTATAGGAATAGTTGATTATTATGAGAAAGGGCTGCATGATAACTAACGGTGGGCCAATGGCCTAAAAGGAGAAATCACATAACCTACCAGCCAGCACTCCGCTCCAAGGAATCAACCATAAATAGAAAAAATTCCTAATTTTCATGCATACATCATTCATTTCAAGATTTAGAGAACTGGGACCACATGGAGGAGCCATCAACGAAGAAATCTAGTCTTAGCCATCCTATAGTGAACACCTACAGGAAATGCAGAAAAACTACAGGAAAGAGTGGGAATTTTCAAAAAAAATCTACAAAGAGGTGCCTAGGACCCAACTATTGAGGAATTCTCCTCAACTAGGGCATTACAATGAAAGGTAGGTGGCCCATATCCTCTATGTTTTGACTTGATAGCTAGAAAAGAGAAAATGAAAAGAAATCTTCATTTTTTTCTAGTAATTACAGTGTGCATAGGGATAGATAGAATTGTGTGGAGAAATTGTGTGGGGATAAAGGAAGAATTGAATTCATTTCCCTCCTAAACTCTAAACCCTTGTTCACCAAACTACATATAGTTAACTTGAAAGGAATAAGAAAATGACAGGAGGTTTCAACAGAAGGGAGCCGACAGGGACATCTGGAATACATCCATCCCCCCGTGGTAGAGATATTTAGGAGGCATCAATGGTTGGGATTCTTCGAGCTACTTAGAGGATATGATGATGATGTATCTCAGGAATTTTCCATGTCACTCACATCTTAGGATAAAGTTAGTGCCACTTTTGTGGTGAGAGGATTCTCAGTAACAATTATCCCTGAAAGCATTAGCAGAATCACTACACTCCCTCTAGGCTTACAATGGAGAAAGGAGGATAAAGCTAGTAGCGCTTATGCCAAGAAGAACTTTTTTTGAGAGATGAGGATGCAATTGAGGACAAAAATGGTATTAGAAGGGAGATTTTTACCTATCCTTGGGATGAAGTAAGCTATCACATTCTCAAGTATATTTCTTGTGAGGGAAGGCTCAGTATAGTCTATGGTTACCAATTTAGACTCCTCCATGAGCTGAGATTTGGAGAAGAATTACCCCTTAACAGAAGACTTAGTGTGCCCTACTTCTTGTTGCAATCAATAATAGACATGAGCATAAAGGTACAGGAAGGAAAACATCAACAGCTGGCACATCATGGACTAATCAAGCTCATACTAGAAGATGCCTTAAGCCAATTAAGAGTCCCTATTCTATGGTCCACATTTAGGGACATGGACAAGGAGGTTGTAATTGAAGCAATTGAGTATGAAAGAGACCCAACCTCTAGTGGTGAGGAGGAAGAAGAAGAATAGGAAGAGAAGAAGAGGAGGAACCTGAAGAAGAAGATGAAGAACCAGAGGAAGAATAGGAGGCAGAGACCAATAAAACATAGGGAGAGAGAATAGTGGGGAAGAAGCACAGAAGGATGAGGAAAGCCTTGAAAAACATACCAAGGAATGAGAGGAATATCCACAAGTGTCTCATGTACCCACAAAGAAGGTTGCAGCTGCTACCTTGACTTCCCTAAGCACACCCATAAAGTCAATAAGAAAAAGGCAGAGGAAGATTCCCATATATTTCAAAACAAGGAGGAGCACTAGGATAAAACAGGGGAGACCACAAACGCCTACCAAGACTCCTATCATCATTGAAGACTCACCAAAAGGACAAGAAAAACTAGTCTCCCCATAAATGAAAGGTGAAGAAGGGACATCAAAACAAGCTTCCCCAAAGTTGCCAATAACCTATGTTAGGAGGCCTGTCACCAGGTCAACCTCAGAAAAGAAAATCAAAGAACATTTGACCCCATTTCAGAAATGGAAAGCCTCCTACATGAAACATAAATAATCCTACAGGAAACTTTGCTAGCACTACAGGAAACATAGAAAAAGTAGCAGGAAGGACAACAAGGACAAAGGAAAGGAAAGGAAGCAACAACACAAGTACAGGGGGAGGAAGATGCTCCAAATACATTAAAAGGAGAATCCCAAGAGCTGCAAGAACCTAGCCCACATCCCAATCTCAGCTCCTATTACATATTCATTAAGGGAGGAAGAGTAATACCACAGAATTTTTGCCATCCCTCTCTTCTTTGAGATTGAGAAGGAGAGAGCAATGACACATCGTTGGATGAAAATTTCTAAATCAAAGAATGTAGAGGATGTGGGCCATATGGAAGAGAAGATACTATGGATGGGCAGAGCTTTGAGTATGATAAGAAACAAGGAAAGAGTTATGAAATCTCAACAAGAGGCTGAAAACACATGGCTGAGGAGGCATGTATAGGAAAAATAGAGACAATTGGCCACTATGGAAAGCCTCTCTATGGAAGCACTCTAGTGCAGGATTCCATCAAAGTCATATGCTTTGTACCTAAAAGATCAATGGCTACAATTTCAGATAAAGACCCTAGCACAACGAGGGACTATCCCTTTCCAAGACTATAGGCAATTCATTGAGCTCTGTGACCAAAGCACCTTGGAGGAGAGGACCAAGATATCTTAATTCTACTATCATAACTTAGCCTTAATAGACTTGAATGTGTGGTAACCCACTCCAAAGGTGGGGGACTTACAACTAATGTCCTTGGCATCATGGATGAGTCATGAGGAGGCCAGGGCTAAGGAAGTAAAGAGGGTGTTGGAAAGAGAATAAAATAGCCCCTTTACATCAGAGTTGAACAGATCAATTCCATGTTTTTCATTATCACCCACAACATCATCGCCAATGATCCCCAACTTGCACCAAGATACCTAGTTACACGAGAGAAGTCACTCATTTTAAGGACACCTTGAGATTTATAGGGGATGAAAGTCCGCAAGCATGCCAAAGGGTATGGGGCACCCTACCATACAGCCTAATGATCAAGGAGTATCATTCCCCTAAAAGGATGAGGGATGCACTAGAGAGGACCCCACTGTATAAGAAGGCACTGTAGAGATTAAAAATCAACGGAATTGGATTGAAAATCAATCCACCATTGCTCTTGGGTATGTTAGAAGGAATAGAGGAAGAATAGGGGAGACAAGAGTGGGAGGAAATAAAGAAGCATGCAGGACTTTCTCCACAAGAGGGGAATACATAAATAGTGGCCTAGGATATCAGAGAGGCCACAAGGGAAATGAATGACATGGACATAGATTAAGTTGATAAGATGATGAGAAACACTTTTAGTAGGGGGTGATGATGAGGCTCATCAATAGGTAAATTCTATGGACCTTAATGCCACTCTCCAGCTTATTAAAATCAACTTTTTTCACATTTCTTTACATATTTTATTATATTTTGCTTAGTGAGAAGGGTGAAGATGAGATGTTATGTCATGTGGCCTAATGTGCATTAATTGCAGTATTTGAGCAATTTTGGCTAATTTAAGTGCAGGAACTCGAAGTAGACAAGCAAGAGGGATTTTATGAGATTGGATCTCCCTCCTTAAGTCCCCAATATCGAAGATTCCTCCACCAGATTTCATCAACTCAAAGTTACAAACAGCCAAGCCCACCGAGGTCATTGGTAGCCAAGCCAATTATAGTTGAAGACAAGTTGATCTCGAGTTGGGATTAAAGCATCCCTAAATTTAAGGAACTTGTTGGTAGCTTTAGTTGTATAAATAATAAGGTCTAGGCCTCATTAAGATTCGACCTTTTCTTTAGCTAAGAGGAATTTTCGAGCTAAGACATTGTGACTGATAACTCTTATGTATTTTTGACATTCTGATAAAAATGAAAAGCATTCCTTTAATCTAGCACTGAGTTGACTCAGAGGGCTGAAGCTGTTGGGTTAGGGCCCAACCTTAGTAGCAGAGGTTCCTCTTTCTGTACATGTATGCTTAGATTACATTCATAGTTAGTTGTTGAAGTGATTTTGGTTTTGTTTAATCTACAAGTATTTGGATGATTACTTAGTTTGCTTCCATTTGTGGATAGATAGATCAGTGGTACAATAGTGATAGTAAACACTTTAGAAAATCTTGTGGTAATGGCCTTTGCCTCATCTCCCTTATGGGATCATGCTTTGAGGGTTCCACTCACACAAGCAAAAAGAAAAAAAAAATTATCGTTTGATCACTACATAACCTAGGGTTTCTTGTTGCATAGATCATTGTTTCTAAATTTCTTAGAAGTACCTGCAATTGTCATTTTGGTCTCTTGAGTTTGCTATGGTTTATAAGAACTTTCATTCATAGACTTAGCCATTAGCTATTAATAACTCTATTTTCCTAAATTCAACCTATCTTTTTCATATATAAATGAAGTTATGCATAAATATAGAAAAGAATGTAAGTTGTAGCAGGAGTTTATGATCCACAGGGAGACCTCATCTCACCAGCCTCCTCCAAGTCTTCTCCACCTACGCTGCCAAGGTCCACCAAACCCTAATTTGAATTCTTGTTTTATAGAAAAGTGGAAATTTTCTTGAGAAAGTCCAACCATATTGAAGCCTTGGACTGAGCCTTGGGTAGTGTGCACCTCCTTTGTGCCTTATTTCCCCCTCATACACCTTTCCCACACTTCATTCTACCTTTCCTACCTCCCTATAAGCTTTCATCATGTTTCCTGTAGTAAAATAGGGCATCCTATAGTAGAACTAGGACATCCTGTAGTAATACAGGAAACCTTGTAGCAGCATGTTTTAAGCCTGAATTGAGCAGAAATGGTCATCTGATCTTAAGTTAGGCCTCCACTTGGAATCCATACCCTCAACACCATTCCAGACCTATTTCCCCATACATGTCTCCCCTTCCAATGAACAAATTGGTTAAATTATCATTTGCATTCATAAAATTGAAAATAAAAAAGGCCCTTTCTATAATTTCTAGTTGGCACATGCATGCAGCATCGCAGTAGTTCTTAGATAAAATTCCATGCTCATTTAGTCCAGATAACTATATGTTATATGCAAGGTTAAGTTATGTCTCTTTTTCAAGCAATATGTGTAGATGCTTAGCTAGATGATTTCATGTCACTTTATAGCACCTTCCAATTCAACACTTTCATTTCCTAGCGTAGGCAACATTTCCTTTCTTAATTAAGAGTAATTTTATTTTTTTCTAGTTGGTAGTCAGACTCCTTCTAGTCAATAGAAGACTGGTTTGAAACCCTAGTGGTCTATTGCCCCAGTTGAAAAGTGACAAGAGTAGACCATTGCATCTACTATGTATACAACACTATCACCTCCAAGTTTGTACGAAGCTCGGGTTGATGAAGTAAAGTTGGCATTCCTAGGAGCTGCAACATTCTTGTTGCAATACTGGAGCTCCTCAATCATGGTTCAACAAAAGGCTTTCCTAATGTAAGGATCTTATTTTCCGTCGAAACATAATCGACCAAAAAGTGTAACCAAGACAAGAAATAAGGACAAAGAGTTAGCCAAATGTTGTAGTGTCACAAAGTCCTTTTCTATTTTGCCACATTTTCTTTTGAGCCCAAATCGGATACCCTTCATGCAAAATATTATTGACAGAACAAAAGTAAAAGACATGACACAACAAGAAACTGAAACCAAAGTACAATCAAAAGGAGTCTAAACTAAACATGGTGCAAGATAGAAGTAATAAAAGACAAGAAATACAAAAGAGAACAAGTGCATAATGAGTGCAAGGGAGGGTAAACTAGATTGCATCTAGCCCTACTCCTAACCTGACAGCTAGAAAGTCGTGGACACGTATAATGAAATTTCCAGTGAAGCCACCATAGTGGTTCCCGACCTACAATCACAAAGATACAATCGATTAAAATTGATATAAGTTAATGTGCAAGATAAAAGATAAGATCTTGAAGAAATTGTACAACAAAAAGAAGGTCGTGCCTATGGGTATAAGGATGTGTCACAACCACTAATTCTAACCATCTCACATTCTTACCTTTTCGATGGAATCCATAATCAAACAAACCTCGAAAACTTCTTGTGAATGCACCGCCTTCTGTGTCATCTCGCTTAACAAGCATGAGAAAAGAGTGAAACTTGTTGTTATAAAAACGGCTTGCTAAGTAAGATGCTTACAGTAAATCATGGACTAGATGATGAAATTTAAAACAATCTTCTTGAAAACTCTGAAATCTTTGAAAAGATGAATTTACGATTAAGATCATGATATCAAGATGAGAATCTTGTGAGGGAAATTGAATCTGATCATATTCATCACACATGCCACGACAGTGAGGACCTGTAATAAGTGTTATAAAAGGATGAAGTTCCTCAGTTGCTTGACAAATACCTGAACAACAAGAATTTAAACCATAAAGATCAAAGGATGTAACACAACTTCCATCTGATGTGTTGATGAGAAAATGGTAAGTTGAATGACAGTCATCTAAGCCAGAATCATGATCAGATGGATTGATTAAAACAACAAATTCTCAAATTGTAGTTAAAAAATATGAATCAAAATGAACGACTCTACAAATGCTATGAATAATAGAATCAACTTCCTCGCATGTCCAATGTGACAAATTGTTTTCCTGTAACTAGTGACAAATTGTACAAGAATTTCAATCATTGAAAGAATTGAAAAGGAATGTTAGTATAACGAACATCTGAAACCAGTCGGGATGTAATGGATGAAAAAGAGGAACTCGATTCAACAAATATCTCAAGTTCTTGCTGGCACTCAAGAGGATTTCTAGTGTCATGAAGGCATTCATGATAGAAAGTTGGAACTGATTATTCTAAAATGAATTGATAGGCATGATTGCTTCAACAAAAGATGATCTTTGAGGTGTTCAAATTCACAGTTTCATGACTTTATGAGAGATACACATTCCAAACCCAAGTTTGATGCAAGATATTTTCATGAATATGAATCAACTAAATAAGATTCCTGAATCCGATTAGAATTAAAATCTTAAAAACTTGAAGAATTACATCTTAAATGCCAAACATCTTTCAAAAATAAATTTAAATTGAGTGAAACCATGAAAAGAGAAGGATTGTGCAAGAGAAACTAGATCTAACTTAGTTCGGGGGGCTTACTAGAGTCGCGAGATCTTGAGATAACCATCAATGGAAGCTGAGGTGCCTTGACTTGCTGACAAGTCCCAATACTTTTAAAGATTGTAAAATCACATTTTTAAGATTGAACCAAATCGTACATGGTGTAAGAATATTTCTACCACCAGTTTCAATAAGACCACTAATCATCAAATGTTAGCCATCTTTGTCATTGATTTGACTAGATTTTTCAACTTCAACAACTAGATTACTCAAGTTGAAAGATTATTCTAATCGCAAATCTTAGGATATATGAATCGGGGAAATTTCATGAGAAAGCTTATTTGAAGAGTTGTCTTCCTGCAAGAGAACGTATGAGGGATGGAAAGAGTACTCAATGATTTGATTGTTTTCATTTTCATCATTGATAATCTCACCAGCTTGTGTCAATTGAGAAGTGAACTCATCTTATGAAGAACTTGAATATCATGGAGTATCTTCATCGCATGTAGATGCATCACAAAAAGTAGAGCGCAAGCAATAGTGAGATAAAGAGGAAGTTTTGATAAGAACATCTTCCTTCACCAAATTAGATTCTGGATCTAAATTAAAATATTCATGAGAAACCGAAAGATCAACTGATGTACCTGGGCATTCATGATCACATACATCAACAAAGTCATCAGCATTGGAATGATTGTTTCCCCGGGCTACAGATTGATTGAAACAATTGATTACATTTGATTCACTATCGAGATTAGCAGATTGAAAATCATCCAAGAATGGAAGTGCATTATCTTGACATGGGGGACTTTGAAAAAGGGAAGAGAGATCCAGTTTCTCTTCACTTTCCTCCTCCTTTACCAGTGTAATGTGATGCCTTGCATTTGATTGCAATTTGAACCAACAACTTGAAAATCAAGAGAGCATGAAGAGATATTTGGTGGAGCAGATTGATCAAGCATATCATGATGCATTGAGTAATGACATGTAGATGACAAAGGATGACATATGTCCCTTGATGAAGTAACACTTTCAACAGAAACAGATTAAAGATTGATGTTAAGAGTGCTAATGTGATCTTGAGGAATGAAATAATTATCCCTCGCCCTAGGCTCCATGGGCCATTTTGGGGTGTCTTTCATTAGATTTGAATCATGAGAAGCAGAAGGAGGATGAAAAGATGGATTGGGAATTTGATTTTTGGATTTACCAATTTTATTATCATTGTAAGGAGGCACCCACATCGCGACTGAAAAAGGAGGATAAGGAACAAAAGTAGTAGTAGGTTCCTCCTCTAAAATTTGAGGTGTCTCATGATTTACAAGAATGAGGTAAAATCATCAGGGGGTTAAGATTTACCATGTAAAGAGATATGAGCCAAATTCTTAAACTTTTGTTTAAATAAATCCCAATCTATGTATTATCATGGAAATTCATAACAAATTTGTAGGAATCAATCGGAAAAATCCTCAACTGATTCATTAGGCTTCATTCTTAACTAATTAATTCTTTTAAGAACATCCCAATGATCATACCTATCGAAAGCTAGATGAATCTCCTGGAGAAAATGACAAAAATATTGGATGGAAGAAAATGGTAAAGTATGACACCATCGGCTAAATTACCCTTTAAGGGTGAGGCAAAAAAGCACACAAGCAAAATCTTCATCATCAATTTTGTAGGATTCAAAAAATTTAAGAAAATTATAAATGTGCTTGGTTATGGATGTTCCATCCTCACCATCAACCTTTAATTGAGACAAGTGATCAAGAGGCTCATCAGGGATTGAAAATTGACAAATGGATAAATTAGAGAAACACCCCATGAGTAAGATTTGAGGATGAAGCATTTTAGATAAGAGTTTCAAAACAAACTAAACGGGCATAGCTTGTCATTTGGCCCTCCTTCTAGCGCCATTTGTTGAAGGTGCTGGAAATCCATCTACCAAGGGGGTGTCCTTGATGTGAAGTCCTAATTAGACCTCATACCATTTGGAATAGGAGCCACATCCAAATCGGTGAGCACCAGTATTGCAGCAATAATGCTGCAACTCCTGGGCTGCCTACTTTACTCTTATCAACCCAATAGTTCGTAACAAACTTGGAAGTGTCTGTGTTGTATGCACAAGTACTAGTTCTTATTGCAGGTTGTCACTTGGTCAGCTAGCACAAGATCACTAGGAGCTCAAGCCAACTTCTATGGATTCCAGAAGAAGCTCTATATGTGATGAAAGGAGAGAAAGGCTACTCTACAGTACTACTCTAACTACAGAAAGGGGAAAGACTAAAATGTAAAGCAAACTTAGTAAATCCTAATTACCCAACTAATTCTACTTTTGCAGAAAGAACTATGAAAATCATGAAAATAATGCCATTACCTACTCAAGGAAATAAACAACATCTAACTAAGAAATTTCTGGAAGTAAATGAGCAAAAAACATCTTTTTGGATTTTTATGTATTTTTATGTGAATTTGACATGCATGTAATTTATTGTTTGTGAATGTGACAGCAGATAGATGGCATTGGAGCGTGGTTTTAGTACTTGAGAGGATGTAAGATGGTTTGGATGGGTCCTAGGAGGTCTCAAGTGGCCTTCTGGAGGCTTTTCCCACACTCAGCCTTCAAAAGAAAGCCTACAGAAAAATCTACAGGATGTGTCACACGGAATAAGTCGATCTTGCGGACAAGATAGACCTTCCTAGAATCTAAAGAAGACCTAATGACAAGCAAACCAACCAGACACTATCTTTCTCTAAATATGATTTAATAAACAATGGCCAACAAGTGTTTTTAGGGCCTACCTTAGGTCAAACGCAAGTTTGTGGATGCCCTCGCTCCTTTGATCCAAATGAGCTCCTTTGTCGCGAATCTGCAAACACAAACAAGGCAAACAAATTAAATAGCACCTGAAAAGCCAAAATCATAAAACATATTTAACATGAAAGTCAAGGAGTCCATGAAACAAATAACATGAGATACTTGTTGAGAAAAATGAGTTTGATTGTATTAATTCAAAAGAAGAAGAACTTTACAACCTTTGCCTTGACGTTGTACAAGCTCCTCCCAGGGTCCAGCAAGAAGTCTCCTCTACTTTAACAAGTTTCACTCACTCCCTAATGAAGCCAAAAAGGTATGTGATCTCTCCTCTTAAGCTCAACTAGGAAGTCTTGATTTCACCAGCATTTACCCTCAAAAGTGTTCAGCTTCTAACCTCTCTAGCAACCAGCCCAATGCCTGTATTTATAGTGCAATGGAGGGAGGTTACTAGGTCCTCCTTCAAAGGGATAAAGCCCTCCTTCAAAGGGATAGCTCCTCTCATTAAGGGATTAGCTCCTTCTCTTTTGGGATGCATGAACCACCTCAGAGCGAACAATCCACGTCAAATTCCTTCTAGAATCCTCTAGAATTAACCCAAAGTGAGTTTTTTAAGATAAAACTTGTGCCTTTTGACTTTCACAGGGGTCTGCACCTACACCGTTAGGGACAGAGCGGGCAGGTCCGCAGTTTTTGTAAACAGAAGGTGCGGGACCGCAGGTGATAGTGAGAGAAAGTGCGGAACCAGAGTTACATTGATTTTTAATATCTTTCTCTCATTTCCAAAGCTTGACTAAGAGCTGAGGTCTGAGACTTGCTTAGGAGGACAGTATAAGTGATGATAGACCCATACTGACTGCAAATAATCATGGTGACGATATTTTTGTGTAACAGATTGCCCCTAAAGTGCGAAGTCTGTAGTAGATGAGGATTTCATTGATCATTTAGGAAGAGTGAAGTACTTTATCATTTCGAGGATCATCTTGTGGAGAGCCTGGTTGGAACCTGTAAAAACATTCAATGCAAGATATATATATGAGATCATATCATCGCTGAGGTAGGCATTCCCATACTCAGATCTAAACTGACTAGAAACACTAACTACTGCTCTGATATAGGAATGATCTTGTAAAACATCACAAGTATAGACTCAGGTGGACACAGTATGGACGCAGCCATCTGTTTATGAATAGTCCAGTATATAATGAATACAAAATTCCTCGCAGCCTGGATTGTGGAAACTAGATCCAGGGTCTTCATTTATACTTCCCGAAACAATACGATTCTATCCATGCGAATGAATGTGTTGATGTCGAACATGGTAGAAAGCACTTGATTACCAGTCAATGATGTAAACTGTTAACAAGTGTGAGAGAAACCACCAATGATGTCAATGGCTCTCAAAGTACCCAGTACAATCCATGAGATGCGAATAAATGTGTTGATGTCGAACATGTCACGGAATCCTTTGATCAAAAGTCAATGATGCAAACTGTCGTCAAAGGCGAGAAACCTGCCATTGAGGCATGCAGACCTCAAGGTACTGACGATTTCTAGATCATCTTTCTAGATAATGAGCTGATGTCGATAGAAAGCGATCCGTCGTAGGCAAGCCCACAACACAAAATCATAGATCAAGTTGAAGAAATTTAGTTGCAAGGACTGACTCAGGGATGGTCAAGATGGATGACAGATATTTTGCAGATGAATGGCTTATTGGCAGTGACCTCTTGAACACATAACGACACGACAGATGGTTTGGTGACAATTGACCCAAAGTTAATACCCAGAAACCGGCTGAAGACTTTCAATGTGGTTTGATCAACTGTTAGGCAAAGGATTTCCCAACCCAGGTGAATAAAAGTGTCGTGTTCAAGAGTGGTTATAAAGTATGACAAACAGACTCATTTTTCTCTCTTTTCCCCCACCATTTCTGGCAAGTACCTCTTTATTTTTGACAAGCTTTAGGAGGATAACATTTGCTTGATTATAAGCTCATCCTTCGGATGAGTCCAACTTAGTTTAAATTCGAACCCTAAGAAGGAGTGGTTTGTTCCTGTTTGTAATTGAACAGGTCCTTTACTGTGAGATTTTAATGAGTCTAGTATAGGAGAAACTCGGCGTTTTTCAATTTTAGAGAGTCTGAAAAAACTTAAGAAGACTCCAGGGTTGACCATTTTCGTAAATTTGTGTCTCCCAAGCCCGAAAAAGTATAAAATAATACTTGATAGAACCGCTTGATCTTTGACGACCAAGGAGTACTTTTCGTCATTAGTGCCCTTGATCCGAAAAAGTAAAAAAGCGATCAACGACACGTCGTTTTATAACCAATATCGAATTTGAAACGAAAAAAATCCGACAATCTTTTCATGTTTTTACGGTCGGAAAAGAGTTGTAAGTGGACCGTCTTTTAATTCCGTACTAACGAGTTTAAAAGAAACACTCGGCAATATTTTCATGTTTCAGGAGTCAGAAAAGAGCTTAAAGGTGACTCTAAATGTTTTTTCGTCGAAAATGATAGATTTCACCTGAATAATCTGTTATCCTGCACAAAAGCACAAACATTACTCATACCTATTTGAAATGGATAAAAATGTCACAAAAATACCTTTTCAAAGTGAAACATAAACAAATTTGCAATTTATTTACTCAAAAAACTTATAAAAAGGGCCTTTGTCAATTCATTTTTACCGTTTGAGTTTTGGGTGAGAAAATAGTGCTTTTGCTCAGAAAACTTCCCGTGAATATTGCGGAAAATCCAACTGTCGGAATGAACGCCGTCTTCTCCAGGTAATCCACATCATCCTACTCTTCATTTTTAACCATTTCATTTTTTGTTTTAGTCATTTATTTCATTTTTGGGAGGGTTTTTAGGCATAAAACCCGCGCGCGGGGGCCCGCAGGTTTACCACTGCTGGCCTGCGGACCCCGACTTTTTCTCCATTGGGAAAAAGCTCGGGGTCCGCACCTTCCATGTAGACAAAGTGCGGTCCCACGCACTGTGTCTAACCTGGAGGGTGCGGTCCCCATCGCAAGGGTTTTTAACCCAAAAATTCTCAAAAATGGACCAATCAAAATAATTTCTAGCAATTTAATTTATCCTTATGCTTGATGCAGAGAGTACATCATGCTAGATTGGCGTGAATGAGAGCATGAGGACGTGGATGCCGCCGCATGGAATCATTAGCCTTCACTTGATGCTTTGAGGGCGTGCGGCTTGTACAAATTCTGGGCCATTCCTGGCATGAGGGCTCAGGTGGATTTCTTACAGTGGTTGGTTGATAGATGGAGCGTACAGGACCAGTGCTTCTTCATTAGCGGCCACCAGCTCGAAATTGAGCTGGCGGACATATATTTCTTGACTGGTTTGCCTAAGAGAGGTGAAGACTTGACTCTGTTTGGGGCTAGGGCAGGTGGCCAGTCTGTCGATAGCCTCAGGCTAGAGTATTGCAATAGCCAGGCTAGAGACAAAGGGATAGACATAAAGACCATATCCCGTCCTGAGCTCATGGTGATTGCGTTCACTGTCACCAGACTTTGCGGGGCTGCAACATTACATGTTGCCACTGGATCCCAGATGCGTATGGCAGTTGATTGCTTTCGAGGCACCATCTTCAACTGGTGCGATGTTGTGTTGGCCAATGTGAAAGGCCAACTGACCAGGGCCAAGAAGGGACGACTAAAGACCTTTGGTTATGGGGCTTTGGTTGTGAGTTTTGGCCTGGAGAGGGTTCCTATGCTGATCCCGTAGCACCTTACTGTTGGAGCTGGGCTTCCTTGAGAGCCCAAACTGATGTGATGGGTCGCAGTTATGGCCCGTCACCCGGACGAGAGGACAGAGGTTTCTCGATTCAAACCTGAGTATTTCCAATGGCTGGAAAACTAGGTCTTTTCTATTCAGGACTTCCCTTACGCTGGGATAGATTTTCGTGGTGACCCAGACATGGTTCTTCCACCAGAGGAGCAGTGGGATGATTCAGGTAAAATCCTTTTCAACATTTTTCCTATTTAAAATTTTTTATTATTTTTCCATCGTCTCAAAACTGATAGTAAAAATTTGAAATGCAGATGTGGGTCCACAGCGACCAGCCGCTCTCCGGACTTACAAGAGAAAACAACCAGTTGCACCCGCGCCAGCCCCACAAGACGAATCAGCAGAGGTTTTGGCCGAGTTGGAGGGTCATCTCGAGCGCTTGACAGGAGATATTCCGGAGACCACTATAGATGACATTCCTCGTCGACTTCAGCGCTATGTGATTGGGGTCCCGGGACCTTTTAGGAGGTTCCTTTGCAAGGTGGCCCGTGCAGTGGTTTCTTATAGAGATCATCACCAGTGATAGGATGATCGCCTATTGTGGGCACATGTGACATTTTTTTTTTTTGTACTTATCATTTTTGCCGATCATAAGGTGTTTTTCAACCTATGATCGAGGACGATGTATTTTTTGACACACTCCTATATATTTATCATTATTACGGGCTTATCTTGTAAATCATGTTATGGAATGGTTTTAAATTTACATGTATGATTATTGCAAATGTCTATTTAACATTCGAGAAGCAATTGCATCTGCTAATGTATTTAAAGATCTTGGAATATGCTGATATTCAATATAATCAAATTCACGTTCCAAGAGACGCACTCTCAAAAATAATCTTAATAACACTGGATTTCTAATGGCATACACTCTATTAAGCTGTAATACAACGAGTTCAGAATCTAACCTCAGTATCAAACTCCGAATCCCAAATGAAATAGATTTAGATAATAACTCAATCACTACACTATACTCGGCAATGTTTTTCGTTGTTTGACCGAGGCTTACCCCATGCATAGATACTAACTCATCAGAGGGCGAATAGATAACCCAAGCTGCAGAAGAGATGTTCCGTGTATTACGATAAGCACCATCAGTGAAACCAATGTATGTTTGGAGAGGCATCGACATCTGCAATATCAATAGTAAAACCAAGATAAGCAGGAAAAATGACGACAAAACACTCTCTAAGCTAAGCACACTGTTTAAACTAAAACACACCAGCTAGAAAGAAAAACTATCCTAACTAAAAAATCTCCATACCCATCCTTTAAGCATAGTACCTCTTCAAGTAAAGACCATTTCTGTGTTTACCCAAAGAGTCCCTGTCAAAGTCTACCAATTCATAGGCCCATTTGGCTAGCTTTCGCTTGACAACATAGGGACCATGCCACATAGGAACGAATTTTCCAGCGCCTAATTTATCATTAGCTTGATCGTAAACTAAGACTAGATCTCCTTCCGAAATATTTCGAGGGGTCACATTTCGATCATACTGAGCTTTCATGCATTTTGCATGAGTCTCGATCGCCAATGCAGCATCACGTCGATTCTCATCTAATTGAGCCAAGTATAACAAACACTTTTCCTCTGCGGAAGTGGCTGGAAGTAACTCGATGGCCATTTGCAGTGACGGGATTTCGCATTCAATGGGTAACACAGCTTCCAAACCATAGACTAGTTGGAAAGGAGTGAACCCTGTTGATGTTTTTACTGAATTTCGGTACGCCCAAAGCGCTGAAAATAGCATGTTGTGCCAATTCGACCGATGAATCCCAATGATTCGTCGGATCATGATAACTAAAACTTTGTTGATGGATTCAACCAGACCATTCGCTTGTGGATAATAAGGGGTTGAACTATCGTGACGTAAACCAAGCTGGCCTGTAAGTTCGGTCATCATAACGTTTCAAAAATGGCGCCCATGATCAGTGATTATTGCTTGCAGGACACCAAACCTAGAAATTATATGATTGAACACGAAAATTGCAGTTGTCTTGCCATCTGCCTCAAATGTAGGCATCGCCTCGGCCCACTTGGTAAAATAATCTACCGCAAGGATGATATACGCATTCCCCCCGGCCGAGTGAGGGTTACATGTAATAAAATCGATACCCCATTTGGAAAAAGGACCAACGGCAATTATAGGGTGGAGAGGAGCAGGTGGAGCGCGCATCTTTCGATCAAAAATTTGGCAGTTGTGGCATTTTCGGACCACCGTAATACAATCTTTAAATAAAGACGGCCAGAAGTAGCCAGCGCGCAATATCTTTTGGGCTGTGGCAAACCCAGACATATGACCGCCACACGCTCCAGAGTGACAGTCATTTAGAACCCTTTCAGCTTCCTCGTGAGTTAAGCAACGTCAAAAAACAGAGTCCGCCCCACGGCGATAAAGAGTATCTCCAATAATCCTGAATTGTTGGGACTGGAATCAAATTTTTCGACGTTCTGACCTTGAAATTTCTGGCCGAAAGGATTGGGTCTGGAGATAAATGATGATATCCCCATACCATGGATCTAAAGTGCTGATTAGAAACAAGGATTCGTCCGCAATGGACTCCTCCGCCACAGTTTCCATGTCAGCACGCGGGAAGTCACACATTAACTCCGCAAAAACTAAAGATTTCTTAGACTTGGATTTTTCGAATTCCAAGTCGAACTCCTGCAGGATAACAATCCATTTAGAGTACTTGCCTCCTAGCAATTGCTTGGTCAAAATGTAGATCATAGGGTTGCAATCCGAAATTACTGTAGTTTTACGTAGTAAAATGTAGTGACGAAAACGTTGGACAACTTGAACGGCTGCCAATGCCAGTTTCTCCACATGTGAGTATTTTAGCTCAGTTGGATTTAAAGTTCGACTAAGGTAATATATCACATGTTCAATTCTGAATTCATCTTCCTGAACTAAGACCATTCCAATGGTGGAATGAGAGGCGGCGAGATACATGAAGTAATCCTGGTTGTAGTTGGGAGGATGCAACAACGGTGCATGGGTCAACGCGTGTTTGAGTGCATCAAAAGATTTTTGAGCTATCTCATCCCAATAGAATGGAGTATTTTGCTTCAACAACCAGGTAAAACCCTTTGTAACCTCGGCGTAGTTAGGAATGAATCGTCGTAAAAAGTTTGCTTTCCCTTGCAAACTTTGGAGTTGGCGAAGACTCGAAGGAGGAGGCAATTTGATGATAGCTTCGACCTTCGAGGGATCGACGCGAATGCCGGCTTTTGAAACTACAAACCCCAGCAATCGACCCGTTTCTATACAGAAGACACATTTGTGTGGGTTCAACTGAATCTGATAATGCCTACACTTCATAAAGATTGCTCGTAAATGGACGAGGTGATCAACTCGATGTAATGAATGAGCAGGCAAGTCACGAGATACGGTTGCATAATGTGCTTGATGTCATGAAACGGATAAGACATCGCCCTTTGAAAAAGTTGCTCTGGAATTCTTAAGCCCAAAAGGTAACTTGCAATAAGCAAATGTCCCCCATGGACAAATGAAAGCCGTTTTTGGTTGATCGGCAGGTAGAATATTGATTTGATTGTATCCGGAAAAACCGTCCATGAAGGATAATATTCCGCTGCTGGCACAATCAGCAATGATTTGAGCGATATAGGGAGTTGGGTAATTGTCCTTTGGACAGGCTCGATTAATGTCCCTATAGTCGATGCATATTCTTATTGTTCCTTGTTTTTTGTTAACCGGAACAATATTCGATACCCAATCCGTTAACGGGATTGGATAAATGAAACCTGCTTTCAATAATTTTTCAACTTCTGCTTTAATTGCAGCAGCTTTTCGTGGGTGAATTTGACGCAAACATTGCCGGACGGGTTTAGCGTCCGGGTAGGTCTTGATCTCATGAACAACAATCGTGGGATCAATTCCTGGCATTTCCTCATAGGACCAGGCAAACACGTCGCGGAATTCTTGAAATAGGGCCTTATATCGCTGAATTTCGTCATCTGTACACAAGGCACCTATATGAATGTTCTCAACAATTCTGGGCTTAACCGAAATGTCAATAGGAATAGTTTAAGAGATGTTTCCCAAATTTAACTCTGAATCAGGATGTTTCATTGGATTCTGAGGTTCCTTGACATATTCAGTTGTAAAAATTGATGAGAAATCATTTTCAAAACAATCATCCTCGGGTAAAAACGAAGATCTGTGATGGAGATCTTCCCATGGTAAATCATCTACACATAGGATTTCACGAATTTGCTCATAAGAGTGAACAAGTTCAGAAAACGTGATTAAATCTGAGCTTGATGTGAAAAGTGATTCCTCACGGACCACATTCATGAAGTCATTTTCGGTTGAACATGGGTCGGCAAACGACTGCACGGCTTCATAGGAAATTTCATATGGACTCAAAGGCATGGCATTACCAAATGAGTCTATCTCAGATTCAGAAGGAACGATCCAAGGATCATCATAAACAATGGTGTCTGATGTGATCATATGAATAGTTGCAAATGAAGACGATGTGTTGATCGGAGGAAAAGGAAAAGTTCCCAGTAAACCGGCATCTTTAACTAGTCCTACTCCAACATCCTTATATGGGATAGTTGTTTTACCGACATGTTGAATACTCTCAGAAGAGGCTGGGTCGGATGAAAAGTAAGCCAGCTAGTCTATTGTTACGATCTTTCCATTATGTGGAAACTTTATTACTCGAAAGACCGATGAAACGACCACTATCATAGCGTAAGACCAACTTCGACCCAAGAGAAGGTTGTAATCTAGAGAGGCATCAACCACCTCCACATCTAGACTAACGGTTTTTCCTTCAACCCCTATAGGCAAATCCTGTAGAATGCCAAAAGGATGAAACCCACAGCCGTCAAAGGCCTTTATAATCATCGGGGATTGATTTAGCGAAGGAGAACCAAGCGATCTCCAACACTGTATCGACATAATACACGTTGAGGCTCCCTCATCAATTATAGTCCGATGAATAGGCCTGTTTTTTACTATCACTGGAATCTGGAAAGCCATTTGATGAGGCAAACGCGGTGTACTATTTTCTAGATCGAAAATTATTAGATTTGAGTCCTGAACATCAACAGCTCCTATAGCCGACAAAAGTAATTTACGTTGTGCTAGACATGATTGCAGCACTTCCAAAGCCGACATTGCTGAGGGTGAAACAGCTAAATCCTCAACAATGTTATAATTCTGAGCCGCTCTCGCATGCGGATTGAAAGCTGACTTTCGAAGTATACCCTTGGCGGGCGGTTTGATTACCAAGTCTGGATTAGGTTTCTCGATCTGTAGTGGATCGGAATCGGGAGCTGAGGTTGATGGATTAGAATGAGAAGATTCTGCTTCTTTACCATCAACAGGACTTTTACTACCATAATCTTGCAATCGATTTGCAATCCTAACATGGGACATCATCAGTATGGGTTCTTCGTTGGCACTCGAGGACGAACCTATCATCTTACTGTCTTGAGCCGGAAAAGGATCCTTCAAAACAGCAGGAGTTTGGGAACCCTTGACAATCTTCGCAACCTCTGCACGATGAGGACAGTCTCTTGTAAAATGTTCATCGTCACAAATGAGACAAGGATAACGAGGTTTGCGCTTTTTATCATTGGATTTCGCCTTTTCAGGTTTCTCCTTTGAACTTTTGTCCGTTTTATTCTTCTTCTTTCCTTTCTTCTTCCCACCGGATTTTGATTTGGCTGTAGATGACTCTACAACGTGAATATCGGCGGAAATCTCTGCAGAAGAATCTCCTGTTGGGGAATCAGGCAAGGTTATAATAGGAGAAGAATTCTTGGAAGATTTCTTCTTACTTTTAGTGTTAACCGTACCAATCATACCATCGGCGGCATGAGATCCCGAAGGAGTTGCAGCGATTTGATTTTGCTTGGGAAGATCGGGGATTTTCTCGTGTAACGTACCTGACTGAGTATAGACCAAGTCAAGGTACTGTGCTTGAGCAATTACTTGCTCCTCAGTAACAACTCTGGCTTTAGCAACATCTTCAGTGATCTTAGGCAACAAAGATTTTACAAACCACTCGGCCAAGATCTGATCCGGAATAAACACCTTCACTAAACGTCGTCGACGTCTCCACTCATGAATATGATCTGAAATATAAGTAGACGTCGATTGTTTTAACGAAGTTAACAATTCCGTGCCATTGTCATATCGAACTGGCAACTGAAAATGAGTTAAAAATGAGGTAGCTAACTGACTAAAATTATAAAAAGTGCCTCGTGGTAACTCAATGTACCCCTTGGCCGCGAGACCAATTAGAGTGTGCTGGAAAAGTCTAAGACGGATTGAATCATCTGAAATGGAGTTAGACGCACACCAGAGGTGGTAAGTCATCACATGGTTTGATGGGTCCTCTCCTGATTTACCTTCGAACTTAGGAATGTCACTGGGCAACTTATTCGGCATTGGCGGCCAAAACGGAAGATAATTAATGGGATCGTTCGTTAGGCGCAACAAGTCAGGTAAGTCCAAAGTTGCGATAAACGGTAACTGCCGATTAGGATCCCTAAAACTCTGGGTCATGAGACCAGCCCTAGGAGGAGGATATCTAGGATAACTAGGAATAGGAATTGCGTTTGGGATATTGTATCCTCCCGGAAAACCAGGATTAACCGGACCGTACTGGGGTTGTTGAGGTTGTTGATAAGTGTACCCAGGGTTCGGTTGATACTGATAAACTGGCTGCTGCACAACAAGACCGAATTGGTACTGTCCCTGGTACGGTTGATAAGTAAATTGTGGTTGACTTGTGACAACCGTACTTGAACCATGTTGTCCTACTGGCATCTGAACCAAAGTTTGAATCATAGATCCAAACGGTGGTAAAGATGTCTGAGGAGTAGATACAGGAATAGTAGAAACCGGAGCTGTCGATACTCCAGAAGTAGGTGGGGTAGATTGAACAGATGTTGCGGCAGTTGTAGCAGTCTTTTTAGGCGGAGTACGAGGTGTACTAGGCCCAGGCTGAGAAACTACTGAAGGTACAGAAGTTTGAATGTTAGACTGGACTGGTTGCTGGGGTGAACCAGAAACTAAGGGTTGTCCAGTTTGAGATGACAACTGTACACTTGGCTGCAACACCTATTGAGTTTGCGATGGATCCCACACTATATTCATTCTGGGGTACTGACCCATAACAGGTTTAGAATACTGAGGACCATAACCGGGTTGAGGGTAGGATTGATAATTGAAAGGTACATTTCCCGTTCCTTGAACATATGTTTGACCGGAGGGTGGTTGGAAACCTTGGTTCGAGTACTGACCTTGGCGTTGATACCCTTGAGACACGTACTGATACTGGGGTTGACCTTGAGGTATAAATTGATACTGGGGTTGACCTTGGAGTACATATTGAGTCTGGGGTTGACCTTGAGGAACGTACTGTCCCGTAGGTATGTACTGTCCTTGAGGTTGCCCCCCAGATGCAAATTGTGTACCTTGAGGTTGCCCCCCAGGCGAGAATTGAGGCTGCCCCCCAGGCGGTAATTGGCCACCTTGAGGTTGAGGATTGGGAATAGAACCTCACATCATGAGAATGTCTTCTACGCTCAATGGCTTAGTACCATTGCTTCCAGTTAATAACCCTTGCTCCATGGGTTGAGGAGATGCTCCCGAAAAAGTACCAGAAAGAGACTGATACCCGGAGGGAACAGAAGGACCACCGTACAAAAAGGATTCAGGCAATTGAGTAAACATGGATGACTGTCCTGACATATTTACGGGAGTATAAAAACCTCTAGGAGTTGGGTGATAAGGAGCGGAGGTGGTGAAAAACTTAACCCTGAGTTTTCTAAGAAATTAGTCAAAGAAAGATACCAAGAACTGCTCCTAGGTGGACTGTAAAAAATTGATTCACGCTCCCTTAGCTCAATAACAGGTTGATTTTCAGGGATAGGGATGCCTACTTCTTCTTCCGGAGCAAGTTCTTCAATAGCAATAAGTCCAGAAGGAAGATCTTGGTTGATTACTCTTTCTACCCTAGGTGAACCAGGACCACTGGAAGCTGAAGAAACAAACCCCGATGTCAGAGTAGCAGCAAATTCACTTTCAGGCTCGGATATTTCAGGTTCCTCACCTATATCACTAGTAGATGAAAAGCTACCAGTAACTTCGGAAACAGACACTGACTGTGGATTATAATCTGCCACTATCGGTTGAAAATCAGGATGTACTATTAAAGAAGATTCTCCTTCTTCAGGTGACCCAACTCTACTGTCTCTAGGAGTTACGAGGACTTTCAAGCCTTCAAGCTGGCTCGGTACTTCCTCAAGAGGTTGGCCCAGAAGTCTACGGGACTTCCTCAGTAACTCAGCCACGTTTACAAACTCAGGAGATTGGCCCTGAAGTCTACGGGACTGCCTTGGTAATTCAGCCACAGTTAAAAAAATTTAACTACTTCATACGCAAACAAAGTAAAATCTCAATAAAAACCACCTAAAGCCTCTAAAGAACCAAACAAATTTGAATCACATGCCTAAAGAATCTAGGAGATCAAACACACACAAACAGTAACTTTCCGTACTGAAAACACTAGTTGGTGATGAAATCCAACGTCGCAGAGTTCAATACAGAAATGGTGGTTGGAACAGTTACCCCGGCAACCTGCTTAATGAATAGACTGGCACAAGTTCCTCCACTTAACTGTCTCGAGTGAAGAGAACCCCCCAAAAAATCCAAGTGAGTCTAGCCGACGTCTGCTCCAGGTACAGTGGGATCTTCCCACCACTGTCACCTCAGGAAGAGTCCTAAAGAATATGGCCACTAAGGTTACCAACTGAAAAAAATATACCTGGGGGAACAGTCTACGATCCGATACGCACGCAAGGGTAGAGTAGCAAGCTCAATCCCCTTGAAGGCTCCTTGACATAATCCAAGGTTTACCAACAAGTGACCCCAGGCTCCTTGACAATGGTTAATCCGAGGTTTACCGTTTTTAATACGTGAATATCTGGCGTCGTTCCCAATGAGGAAGGATTGATTCCCACACTGGTTCAGACACGATCTCGTGCTTCTCCTTTAAGAGGAGCTTTCCCAGAGCATAAATGCAACAATTGGATTTTCTTCCCTACCACAAGATACAGCTCCTTGTTTGTTTTTACTGTCTTGGAGAGTTAATTACTCTCCTACTCCAAGACACTAGCCTAAGCTAAGTTGGTGTATCAGAGCCCTAGAAATAAAAATGTTACTAGTTGAATTTTACTTTAAGCATTATTTTTATTGGTTTTTGTTTAAGTCAAAAGGTGTGGAGATGAAACTCGTGGTATGAAGACTCGACTCAAAATCACTAAAAATGCACCTAAGATGATTTAAACAATCTTTTTCTCTTCGATGAACTTCTAAACTAAGAAAGAGTTTGAGAATGAAAATACTTTGTAAACACAAATATTTCTCAATCAAACAAATTAAAAGAAGAGCTTTTGCCTTTTCCAATGCACTCAAAATGAGACAACTAGTTATTTCACAAAAATTTCCCTTTTTCGTTTCAAAGCACTCAATCACTACAAAAACAAACTTTTTCCAAAAGAGATTTTTATATTTTTTATAAAACACTGAAAACTATGGAAATGACTAACTTTGAGATCTATAAATTATAAAAACCTATTTGAAGTCAAAGCCTACTAGATGTTTTTTTTTTAAGGATGTTTTACTTAGCTAGATGTAAGCTAAGGACCAATTTATGCAGAATCACAAATAAGTCAAGAACAACTAATTTTGTTTTCTTTTTGAAAATGAAAATCCAAACTTTAAACACAAGCTTTCGAAGTTTTGTAAAGCAAAAACTCAAAGCAGATTCCTCAACAAGGGGAGATTTCATAAATGGTCAGACTCATAAGAAGGCTGATAGACACTAAGGTGATCTGAAGTCCCTACAGCTTCTAAACTCAGAGCCACTACACAACCAAAATGAAAAACAAACCCAACAAGCAAAACTCCTAGGAA
Organism: Pinus tabuliformis; assembly: GCA_031772625.1. NCBI lineage: Eukaryota > Viridiplantae > Streptophyta > Pinopsida > Pinales > Pinaceae > Pinus > Pinus tabuliformis. Next base: position 509,316,300 of record CM062819.1, read on the forward strand.
TTTCACCTAAAACCCTAACACTAACGAAATCAACCTAAGGAAAGCTTCTGACAAGTTATATGCAGGTCTAGGCAGTGGATAACAATTTCTACACAAAAAACTAAGCTGACTAACAGAGGAGATCTTAGGTTTTTCAAAATTTTGACAGGGTCCGCAGGCCCACAGTTGACACAGGTGCGGTCCCGCTCTATGCTAAAATCCAAGCTGCGGGTAGGTACGCATTGTGTCAAATGGCTAGGGTGCGGTCCTCTCCCAAAGCTATGAAAAACAAAAAATAACCTTGGATCTACAAACTCTACCCAATTTTACACACAACAAGCCAAAAACAGAAACAAAAACACAGTTTCTCAGGTCAAAGTAAAAACAAGGAAAACAATCAAGTCCCCAGCGGAGTCGCCATTTTGTCACACGGAATAAGTCGATCTTGCGGACAAGATAGACCTTCATAGAATCTAAAGAAGACCTAATGACAAGCAAACCAACCAGACACTATCTTTCTCTAAATATGCTTTAATAAACAATGGCCAACAAGTGTTTTTAGGGCCTACCTTAGGTCCAACGCAAGTTTGTGGATGCCCTCGCTCCTTTGATCCAAATGAGCTCCTTTGTTGCGAATCTACAAACAAAAACAAGGCAAACAAATTAAATAGCACCTGAAAAGCCAAAATCATAAAACATATTTAACATGAAAGTCAAGGAGTCCATGAAACAAATAACATGAGATACTTGTTGAGAAAAATGAGTTTGATTGTATTAATTCAAAAGAAGAAGAACTTTACAACCTTTGCATTGACGCTGTACAAGCTCCTCCCAGGGTCCAGCGAGAAGTCTCCTCTACTTTGACAAGTTTCACTCAGTCCCCAATGAAGCCAAAAAGGTATGTGATCTGTCCTCTTAAGCTCAACTAGGAAGTCTTGATTTCACCAGCATTTACCCTAAAAAACGTTCAGCTTCTAACCTCTCTAGCAACCAGCCCAATGCCCGTATTTATAGTGCAATGGAGGGAGGTTACTAGGTCCTCCTTCAAAGGGATAAAGCCCTCCTTCAAAGGGATAGCTCCTCTCATCAAGGGATTAGCTCCTTCTCTTTTGGGATGCATGAACCACCTCAGAGCGAACAATCCACGTCAAAATTCCTTCTAGAATCCTCTAGAATTAACCCAAAGTGAGTTTTTTAAGATAAAACTTGTGCCTTTTGACTTTCATAGGGGTCCGCGCCTACACCGTTAAGGACAGAGCGGGCAGGTCCGCAGTTTTTGTAAACAGAAGGTGCGGGACCGCAATTGATAGTGAGAGAAAGTGCGGAACTAGAGTTACATTGATTTTTAATGTCTTTCTCTCATTTCCAAATCTTGACTTGAAGAGCTGAGGTCTGAGACTTGCTTAGGAGGACAGTATAAGTGATGATAGACCCATACTGACTGCAAATAATCATGGTGACGATATTTTTGTGTAACAGGAGGACACAGGAAATCTACAACAGGAAAAAAAATGTTCTACATGAGGCCTACAGGAGGAGGTTGAGAGCAGTTTTCACTGTTTTGAGGGTGTGAGAGTGGGTGGAAAAGGTAGATTATGGTTGGAATGAGGTGTTAGGGCACCTAGGATCTACCAAGAACTGTCAGGAGATAGAAAGATGATTGGATTTGCTCAAGGAGAGAGGAAGAAGTTCTATGGAAAATGCAGGAAACTATGGTAGAATTGAGGGGAGACTTGGGTGACCTATAGGGCATGGATCAGATGGAGGATGGGATGGATGATAGACTGGCCAACTACTAGAAGATATCTGTTGCATAACAAAACTGACAATCAACCAAGGAAATCAAGCAAGCAAATGAAATGAGTGTATCTAGGAAAACAGAGTTTTGCATCAAAATAATCTAAACTATGATCTATGGAAGGAAATGTTGATAACTACTGCAATAAAGGAAATCATGAAAGAAGACTATGGTAAATAAAGAAGTGAGCATGATGAAGAAGTTCTGAAACAAAGCAAAACTAGACTATTAACCACTAAAAAGCTGCAAACACTAGAAGTCCTATGAATGAGGAAAATCTATGTTTTTGGGGCAAAAAGAGGGTCTTTGCCTCAAATCATGGTCCCAAAGGGAGGAAGAGGCCAAGGCACTATTGCTAGCCTTTCGAATCTTCTCTTTATCACTGCTTAACCTACTATAGAAAGCACAAATGGAAGCAAACTACTAAATCATCAAAAGCAAACTATTCTTAACCATAAAAGAAATACATCTAACAACAACCTAATCTACAAACTGAACTAAAACATACAAATACAAGTAAAGAGAAGCTTGGCTACTTGGATTAGACCCTAACCTAAGAGCTTCATCCGTTTGAGGTAACTCAGTGCTAACTCAAAAAGGATTCCATCTTTATTTTCAAAACAATAGCAGGATTACATGAAAACTGTCACAAAATAATAAGCTCGAAGTTGAGCAGAGTTTACATAAGAAAAAATCCAACAAAAAATCTGACCCTAGTGAGGCCCTAGGCCTCTCTACTTATACAAATGAAGCTACCAATAGCTTCCTTAAAATTAGGGAGGCTTGGCTCCCAAAACTCGAGATAATCATCAGTCATCCTTCACTTGCTCGGCTGCCTTCTAGTGCATGACTTGGTTGCTTGTACTCTGAGTTGAATGAAGGGGAATTCAAAGTGAGGAGTAATAAATGAAGGGTATTCCCTCCTATAAGTCCTCTCCTTTGTCCACTTCGAGTTATTGCTGCCATTTTTCCACTGGATCCTTGACTTTGACCTCAAAATTCATCAATAATCTGCATTAAACACATGTTACACCACATGGCATCATAACTAACTCAACTCACTCCATAAGCACAAATATAATCAGAAAATCATACAATAAGATAAGAAAATGGTTGATTTGACTAGGTTAGGAGGTAAAATGAGCCCATATAATTACCCATTTATGAGGCTCATCATCACCCCACTACTGAAAGTGTTGCTCATCCTCTGAGCAACTTAGTCCATCTCCTCATCTTTTGCGGCCCTAGTGGCCTCCCTAGCATCCCAAACCTCTGGTGTGGTCTCCTCTTCCTTGTCATATAATCCTGCCTTCCTTTGTATCTCTTCCCATTGCTCCTCCTCTTCGTCTTCTCTTTTGCCTTCTAGCATGCCTAACAGTAGTGGGGGACTCAATTTGAGGCCAATCCAGTTGACCTTCAGCCTCTGCATGGAGCGCTTGTACATTGGCACTCTTCTTAATGCCTCCTTCATCCTCATGGGGGAATGATATTCCATGATCTATAGACTGTGTAGTAAGGTGTTCCATCTCCTCATGCATGTATGCACACAGTCATCCCCAAGTAGCCTTTGCATATCCTCAATGTGTGCAATGGTGTGTGCCTGATCACTTATATATCTAGAGGAAATCTGAGGATTATTGGCGAGCAGGTTATGTGTGATGATGAGTGACATGGGAGCTGATGGCTCAGCTCTGATCATTAATGGCTCATTCTGCTATTTTATCATCAACCTTCTTATTTTTTCTACCCTCAACTCTTCATGGTTCATCCATGAGGCCATGGCCATTAGTTGTAGGTCCCCTAGCCTGGCATTAGGGTCCCACACATTCATGTTTGTGAGGGCCATGTTATGTAGGTAGAATTCTTCCATCTTTGCCTTATCTTCTAATGTGCTTTGGTCACACAGGTCCATAAACTACCTGTAATCTTGGAAAGGCATTGTGCCTCTTTATGCCAAAGTCTTTATCTGAAATTACAACCATTGGTCCTTGAGATATAGGCCATAGGACTTTGTTGGCGTTTTACATTGCAATGCCTCCATGGATAAGTTGGCCATGCATGCCAGCTGGGTCTCTTTCTCTTGCAACTACCTCTGTAGCAATTCATTTTCAGTTTCAAGGTGGCTTCCTGTAATTACTTCCCTGTGTTTGATATCACTCAGCTCTCTACCCATTTCTTTGAGTTTGTTCTCTGTATTGCCAATATCCTCAACTCCTTTGGGTTTGGCTATTTTCATCCACCTATGTGTTCTTATTCTCTGTTTCTCTAATTCAGAGAATAGTGGAATTGCAAATTTTTGTGGAATTATTCTTTCTCCATCAAGAAGATTGTAATAGGAAGCCAGACTAGGCTGGGAATCAAGTTCTTATAACTCTGGTATTTCCTCCTTTCCCGGCGGCTATTCTTCTATCCTTTTCTCAAGCTTTTGGGTCTCCTGTAGTTTTGACAGTGTCTCCTGTAAAACTGTCTGAGCCTCCTGTAAGACTGTTTTTGGGTCCTGTAGTTCTACCTTTTCTTTCCATGTAGGAGATCTAGGAGTCCCCCTTTCGTATGTGATAGGTGCCTTGGAAGGGGATTCTTTTCCTTGGGTAGAGGGTGAATCTTCAATTGTAATTGGCACTTTTGAAGAGGGTTGAGGTTTCCCTGTTCTAATTCTTGTGCTCTTCCTAACCCTGAAATACATGGAGGCCTCTTCCTCTCTTTTTTTGGCTTCATTGGTGTACTAAGGGCAATGAGGGCAGCTTCTGCCTCTCTTTCCAGAGTCTCAGGGGACACTTCTCCTTGTTATGTCTTTTCTGCCTCTTTCTCTCCTCCTTCTGTCTCTTTTTCTGTCTCTATTTGCTCTGTTTCTTCCTGCTCTGTTTCTTCAGTTTTCTCCTCCTCTATCTTAGTTTCTTTCTCCTTCCCTTCTTGCTCTACTAAGCCACCAGTGTCTTCACCTTCTCCCCCTTGCTGCTCTTCCTCCTCACTACCAGTAGGACTGACATCATAGGTTAGGGCCTTTATGTCATCCTCAACTGTCATGTTTTGAAATATTTCCCATGCTATAGGGAGTGTAAATGTATGGAGGGCTTCTTCCACTAAAATTTTGATTAACCCATGGTGAGCTAGCTACTCTGAATTTCCTGCTTGAACCTTAGTGCTAGAGTCAATGAGGGACTGCAAGAGGAAGTAGGGGATGCTGAGCTTCTGAGGTGCTGGAGTGTCCATCCCATACCTTAATTCATGGAGGATTCTAAAGTGATAACCATAGACAATGTTGTACCTCCCCTCACAGGAAATGTATTTGATTATTTGATAACTAACTTCATCCCAAGGATATGGTATGCTAGCCCTTCTAATGCCATTTTTATCCTCTACAGGGGTTTCATTGTTTTGGAAAAAGTTTTTCTTAGCAGCCTAGCCAATTGGTTTCTCATCCTTACTCCAAGGCAGCCCAAGAGGAAGGGTGGTGACCCTACTGATAAATTTAGGGGTTATCTCCATGGAAAGACCTCTAAAGGTGATAGTGGCATGTGTTCTGGTGTGAGGGACCAAAGAGTGGGCAAATTCTTGGGCAATTTCCTCATCAAACCCTCAGAATTTCTCAAAAAAGTTCATCCAATTTTCTCTTGTGAAAATGTCCACTACTTGGGGATGTGCATGGAGCCTGGAGGATTTGGTGGGCTCCTTCCTCATAAATCCTCCTGTCATTTTGTTTATACTTCTTTGGAAAACCAAATGTGGAGATGGAGACAACAATTTTTGAAGAAAATAGAGAAATAAAGGAGACTATGTTTTTTTTTTTTTTTAAATAAGCAGAATTTTTTTATGTATTTCCTCCTCCTAAAGGCTTTGTTTCCTCCTCAAATTTAAACCTCTACTTGCATATATTGATATTCAATGGAGGCATGCATGGAACCTACCTCCTCGATCGAAAATCATGCTAAAACAACTCACTGCCCCTCCTATAGAAGCCTGTTGTCCCTCCTATAGAATTCCTATAGGTGCTCCTGTAGAACCTGTAAGTGCTCCTGTAGAAAATGCTGATAGCGGGAATATGGGAGAGATCAATGGAAAATAATGGTTACGAGGTTGTGCGGGCATGAGGAGACTACTGTAGCTAAGTTTCGAGGAGAGAATGAAGGAAAAGCTGGTGAGAGCGCTCGGGGAGGAGTACTTATTGCCCTTTATGGATATTTCTGGTGATGGAGGGTGAGCTGGCAAAGTATACGTTGGCCCTATTCACACCGTTGGTCCCCACCTGCCTTGTCATCATGGCTCCTCCTTGCAATCATCCCTCATGATTGCATCAGATTTCACACTTCCTCCACTACCTATCCTTGACATCTTTCTCGAGTTGATTGTGTGCACGTGTGGGTGACATCTTCGGATGAGTGGAGTCAACTAGATGAAGGTGGCCAAGTTAACTGGCCACCTTTCCCTTGTTCAACCTCAACCATCTCATTGCTTTTTCATGCCTTCTAATTACACAAATGAAAACAGAGGAGCGAGTTAGTTACTTACCTGAGATCCAAATGTATTTGCTATGAGGTGCTATGGCGCTCTCTCTCTGCTGCATGCCTTTGTTTCTTTTGATGCATGAGGTCTGCTTGATGATGTGTGGCTGTGTCTTGTGCAGGTTCTTCTCTGGCTGGCTCTGAGCTTTAGGTGCCTTCTTCAACCTTCATGTTTGCACTCTCTTGCTGCTGATGCTGGATTTTAATGGGATCAATTGCTACAGGAATTCCTATAGGAGCTCCTGTAGCTGCTTCTCCCCTTGAAAATTCATCTTCTTTATGTGCTTGAAGCTATGAGGATGATACCAGAGATGGAGAGGTAATAGGTAGGCTTCAGGTCAGGTGGATGGTGCTATTTCCTCTCTTATTTTTTTGTGTTTTTTCTTTTCCTGAAAAACTGTTTTTTCTGTGTTTTTCTTGGACAGGAAGAAGAATGATGCTTGGGGTGTGATGTAGGCTCAGAAATGATGGAAAGGAGGTTTGAAGATAGTAGGAGGGTTTATAGGTTCTTTATGAATCCTCCCTATCCCTCAAACTGCCTTTTATACCCATTTCTGGCTCTTTGTAATTCCTACAGGAGCCTCCTGTAGAAAACACAGTTCTTGAAAAGGAAGCACATTGAGGTGAAAGAAATGCCAAGAATGATGTAGAAAGGTGTGAGAAGGTAGGATAGGTGCTGGTGTTGGTTCCAGGGCTCCCTTAGTACCTTCTGCTGCTTCTTATAGCCCTCCTGCAAACTTGCAATGCAAATGAAAATTCATTTTTCTTCTTCTCTTTTTTCTCTTTTTTTTTTTTTGAAAATAACTAGGGTGCCTTAGAGAGGTTTTCACCCAAGGATCATATTTTTCTCTCTCTTTTTTGACATCACTGGGCCGCCTCAGAAGAGGTTTTCAACCCAATGATGGGACTCAAGCGCCTCATGGAGGTTTTCACTTGAGTCCTTATTTTTTATTTTTTCTTTTTCTTTAGTGAGTGGGTGAAGTGGAGGCTAAGACATGCTCCACTACCATCACTGTCTTATTCAAATCTTCAATGAACTCTCACTTGGAGAGGGGTTTCTTGTAGACTTTCAACCAATGTCCATTGACAAGCATGGGGATGGCTTCATCATCAATGGTTCTGATCAGAACTGAACCATTGTCATTGCATTTCTCCACAGTGTAGGGTCCCAACCATCTTGTCCTCAGCTTTCCTTTGAAATATTTGTATCTTGAATCATAGAGTAGTGCCCAATCTCCCTCTTGGAATTGCTTCTCCTTGATATTTTTATCATGCCCTATCTTTCTCTGAAGCTGAACTACCTCTGTATGGAGAAGGGTCTGCATTCTATGTTCATCCAATCCATTGAGTTGGAGTAATATTTCTTTCTGTGCATGGCTGAGGTCTAGGTCCAGTTGAGCTACCATCCTTAGGGTATTGAATTCAAATTCTATTGACAACAAAGCATTCTTCCCATAGACCAGCTCATAGGGTGTGAATCCTGTGGTGGTCTTCCATGTTGTGTTGTAGGCCCAAGTGACCTCAACTAATCTGTCCACCCAGTATTTTCTGCTACTACTCACTACCTTTGTTAGGATCCCTTCCAATGCTCTATTAGTGACCTCCACCTGCCCATTGGCTTGTGGATGGTAAGGGGTCGAAGTCCTATGCATGATTCTATGATGTGTGAGCGGGTCTTCAATCAAATTGGAAGTGAACTGACTACCTTCATTTGTGACCAACTCTCTTGGATACCCGAACTTGTAGAATATGTTCTCTCTCAAAAATTCAACTACTTTTCCTCTATCACTGCTTTGATTGCTTTTGTCTCTACCCACTTTGTCAAGTAATCAGTGCACACAATGATGTATTGTTTATGCTTTGAAGGAGGGCTGATAGGACCCACAAAGTCCATGCCCCACTTCTCAAATGGCTCAATTTCACTTGAGGTTGCATGGGCATCTCATCCTTTGGAGTAGGTTTCCCCATCCTCTAACATCGATCACACTAGCTAGTATATCTCCTCACATCCTGATGAAGAGTGGGCCAGTAGTAGCTTGGTTGCAGTATCTTGAAGGCAGTTCTGTTTGCTGCAAAATGACCTCCACAAGGCCCGTCATGACAGGTCAGGAGGATGTCAAATACTTTCTCCTCCCTGACACATCTTCTCAAGATCTAATCTGGGCCAAGTTTGAAGAGATTGCCCCCAATCCAGGTGAAAGGGGCGCTTTTCCTTACTATCTTGATCTTCTCTTTTGAGGACAGGTGTGGTGGGAACTGTGCTGAAACCAAGTAGTTTGCTATATCAAAAAACCATGGAGAGAGTACTAAGATAGCAAACAAATGTTCATCTGGAATTTGGTCATCCACCATTCCTTCTTCACCTGCAGGAAAATTTACTCTAGACAAAAAGTCAGCAACAACATTCTCTTTACCAGGCTTATCAATAATGGTTAAATCAAACTGCTGCAGTAAAAGAAACCATCTAATAATGCGAGCATTTACATCTGGTTTGTTCATTAAATATCCAATTGCAGCATGATCAGTGTGCACAAAGGTTTGATACCCTGTGATATAATGTCTGAATTTGTTTAAGGACTGCACGACAGCTAGGAGTTCCTTCTTGGTCACTATATAGTTTAACTCCGCCTTTGACAAGTTTTTGCTTATAAAGTATATGGCATAAGGTAACTTTTCATCAATTTGTCCTAAGGCTGCTCCTATTGCTTTGTTCGAGGCATCTGTGTGAATGTGGAAGGGTAGGGCCCAGTTTGGGCCTCTGAGAATTGGGGCAATCACTAGCTTGCTCTTCAAGGTAGCTAACTTCTTGACAGTTTTCTGACCATATGAACTCAACATCTTTGCCTAAGAGGCAAAACAAAGGAGAGGCTATCTTGTTGAAATCTTTAATGAATCTTTTGTAATATTCAGCTAAGCCTAGGAAACTTCTGACATCTCTCACCTTCTGAGGAGGTGGGACCCTCTGGATGATGGAAATTTTGTTGGGGTCCACCTATAGTCCTTGTTGAGATATTGCATGACCTAACATGGTCCCTTCAGTCATAAAAAATTCACATTTTTCTGGACTGAGGGATAGGTTCATCTCAATACATTTATCTAGAACATTTCCTAGGTTAGATAAAGCTTCCTGAAAGTCAGAGCCATAAGGAGTAAAATCATCCATGTATATTTCTACTGCATCATGAACCAGTTCAGAAAATATACTTAATACCTCTCTTTGGAAAGTAGCTGGGGTGTTGCACAAACCAAAAGGAAGGACCCAATATGCAAAGGTACCCCAAGGACAAGTGAAAGTGGTCTTATCTTGGTCTTTCGGGCTGATTCGAATCTGATTATACCCGCTAAACCCATCTAGGAAAGAGAAAAACGTTTTCCCTGCCAGACCGTCTAATACTTGATCTATGAAAGGTGAAGGAAAATGGTCTTTTTTAGTGGCTTTGTTCAATTCTCCACTTACCATTTTTCTTTGGTACTAGCACCAAAGGAGATACCCATTCACTGTCAAAGATGGGATAGATGAATCCTGCATCAAGAAATTATTGCAGTTCTTCTTTAACAATATCTTTAAGTGTTGGATTCATCCTCCTTTGAGGCTGCCTGACTAGCTTGCAATCTTCCTTGATGTAGATATGATATAGTACATACTGAAGGGTTCACTCCCTTCATTTCCTTATAACTCTAGGCGAAGGCATCTAGATGTTTTCTCAGCAGGTTGCATAGCTCCTTCTCATGGGAAGTAGATATGGATGGATTGATTTTCAATGTTCTTTCTATGTCAAACTCTATATTTTTGACACGGGGAGGAGTAGGATCGGCACATGGAGATCAGTTGAGGGGTTGTTTTTGGTTTCTCTTACTATGTCTTCTAATGGTGATACACTGGGAGGTGGATTCTAAATCAAATTTTCGATCATATCATCCTCATCTTGCAGTTTTCCTCCCACAGTGGTTTCTAATGTATAAAGTGGTGTGGAATAAACTTCATCCTCATCTTCCTCCTCCAACCAGAGAGGTAGATCATGTTCTAGCAAGGGTTGGGCAGGAGGGTATAGGATTAATTGCTTGGATATGTGCCCATTCTTTATGGTCATGTTCCCAGCTTGACAGCCAATGTAGGCATCGGCTGTAGCCAACCAGGGTCTTCCCAGAATGAGAGGATACCCAGTGAGCTTTTCCTTTGGATGGAGAACTAAGAAATCAGTAGGGTACTCCCAAGAATCAATGGAGACCATCACATCTTCCACAATCCCTTCAGGGGTCACGGTGGAGTGGTCTGCTAGTTGTAGCACGGTCGTGGTCTTCCTCAAGGAGCCCTGGAGGCTAAGTTTGAGCATTGTGTCTTTTTTCATCACATTAATGGCAGCTCCCAGATCGATCAAGGTGTGTGGGATCATGGTTCCATTGATGTAGACATCAACTACTGGGCTTCCAGGGTCCAGATATTTTGGACAGATTACCTACCCTAACATCAGGTTGGACAGTTGTCCTATGACATTGATGGTTGGGGCATCTCTCTTGCACCTTCCTAGATGCCTAAAGCACTTCTCTTTGATCAACCTATTGTATATAGGTACATCTTTTATGGCTTGGAGAAGTGGTATTTTTACACATAAATGCTTCAATTCTCCCAGGAGTTCAGTTTCTTCTGGGGTAGGCTGGACTGTCACGAATAGTCTCTCAGGAAAGGGTGGAATTGCTTTAGGTTCACTTTCCTCTTTATCTTCCTCAACCTCCCTAGGTGGAGGCTGACTATCTAGGAGAACTTTCCCAGATCGCAAGTTAATTTCCTGAATCTCCACAGCATAAGTTGGGCATGATGGTTCCCCACTATACACTTGCTGAGCCTGTCTGTTGTTCGGGTTCGGATTTGGCTAGGCAGGCATTTGGGGTTGCTTTGGTGGAGCAGGAGGTAATGGTTGTGGTTGGGCAGGTGGTGGAGGCAAAAGAGTGGGAAGAGAGTTGTATTGGGGCCTCCACCCTTGATGAGATGCATTCCACTAGGACTGTGGCTGAGCATAGGATTGAAATGAATGGGTGGTTGGTTGGTCATGATATTGAGATGTGAAGGACCAAGGAAGAGGCGTGGACCAGGAAGGATGAGCAGGGGGGCACCAAGAAGGTATGGAAGTGACTTGGTTTGGGTTGTAGTGCGCTTGATATGTCCCTTGCATCCCTTGCTGGTATGGTCTAGGTCCATGCAACCCCCTTTGGTTTATGTAATAGAGCTGTTCAGTGATTCCCTTGGCCCCTTGATATACAGCTTTAAGTCCAGGTAAGGAAGGGAACTTATCTGTATAATTATTTTCTTCACAGACTGAACAAACCTCTATAGAGTTCAATGAGAATTCATTCCTAGGATGCCTTCTGGTACATCGAGGGCAAAAAATGGCCAAAGGCCTCTCTGCTTCCTCTTATTTTCTTTTGATATTCAAGGTGTCCATTTGCATGGCAAGAGTCTGCAGCATCTCACTCTTGAAGTCTTCCAGCATGTTTCCAATTTCTCCTTTAATGGATGAGTTAGAGGAAGAGGTACTGGCTATGGGTTGACCCCCCCTACCTTTCTTTCTGGCTGCTCTAGAATGGTTTCTAAAAACAATCTTTATTTCCTCATAAGGTATTTGGTAGATGTATCCCCCAGCCAGCAGATGGAGGGTGTCTAAAAGATCTTCTCAAATTCCCCTGGGCAGGACCAGCTTTAGAGACTCAGGGTCAAGTGTACACCCAGCCCTTTTGTAACTGAGCTGGAACCTCTCCTCATAGTCTTCCAGGGACTCATCACTTCCTATAGTCATTCAGAAAATTTCTTCTTTAGTATCTTTTTACCTACAATAGTCTCGATACTTGTTGTTAAAGGCTTGTTGCACCTGAGCCGAAGTTGTGATTCTATTGCTAGGTAATCCCATTAACCAGAGTAATGCTGCATCCTTGAGAGTAGAAGGGAACAATTTCAACTTTTGCTCATCTTCTGCATAGTCATAGGTTCGACAGATAACAACAAACTCAAACAAAAAGGTGTCATGATCTTCCGTAGTTAGACCATGGAAATGAGGTAGGGCGGATGGGCTTATATTCTTCATTTCGGTGTCCCCATTGGTCTCCCGAATGGGAAAAGTACCCTCTATTCTCTCTCCATTCCCCCTAGCATTTTTGTTTTCAGCCATTGGCTCCAAAGGAATGTTTTCTTCTTCTTCTTCTTCCCCTATAGGTTCTTCAAATATGTCTGGTTGTTCACCTAAGGGTTCTTCTTGATCATAGCCACCGAAGAAGAGAGAAGGTTGGCTGTGTGAAGCAGTAAGGGTGTTGGGTAAAAAAATTTCTGAGGTATCTCTATTCCTACGAGGCATGAAAGGAAATCTTTTTGGTTGGTTTTTGTTTCTTTTTTCCCACACTGATAGTACCTGCAAAACTGAAATTGATTGAACAAAAAAAATTGCAACTCGTTGAAATGAAATTTGCAAAATTGAAGAGGAAAGCAAGGAAATGCAGAACTTGAAAGAAGAGAAATGACTAGTCTAGTTTTGCTGAAATGAAATTTACAAAATTGAAGAGAAAAGCAAGGAAATGCAGAACATGAAAGAAGAGAAATGACTAGTTTACTTTTTCTTAAATAAACTATTAGCAGAATGTTGCAGTAGAAAATAGAAGAAAGCAGTAATCACATAATACTCCGACACTTCCCCGACAACGGCACCAAAAAATGGTGAGCACCAGTATTGCAGCAATAATGCTACAACTCCTAGGCTACCTACTTTACTCTTATCAACCCGGTAGTTCGAAACAAACTTGGAAGCGTCGGTGCTCCATGCACAAGTACTAGTTCTTACTGCAGGTTGTCACTTGGTCAGTTGGCGCAATATCACTAGGAGCTCAAGCCAACTTCTATGGATTCAAGAAGAAACTCTATATGTGATGAAAGGAGAGAAAGGCTAGTCTACAGGTACTACTCTAACTGCAAAAAGGGGAAACACTAAAATGTAAAGCAAACCTAGTAAATCCCAATTACCCAACTAATTCTACTTTTGTAGGAAGCACTATGAAAATCATGAAAAGAATGCCATTGCCAACTCAAGGAAGTTAACAACATCTAACTAAGCTATTTCTAGAAGTAAATGAGCACAAAACATCTTTTTGGATTTTTATGTATTTTTATGTGAATTTGACATGCATGTAATTTATTGTTTGTGAATGTGGCAGCGGATAGGTGGTGTTGGAGGGCGGTTTTGGTACTTGAGAGGATGTAGGATGGTGTGGATGGGTCCTAGGAGGTCTCAGGTGGCCTTCTGGATGCTTTTCCCACACTCAGCCTTCAAAAGAAATCCTACAGGAAAATCTATAGGAGGACACAGGAAATCTACAGGAGGAAAAACAATGTTCTACAAAAGGCCTACAGGAGGAGGCCGAGAGCAGTTTTCACTATTTTGAGGGTGTGAGAGTGGGTGGAAAAGGTAAATGTAGGTTGGAATGAGGTTTTAGGGCATCTAGGGTCTACCAAGAATCGTCAGGAGAGAGAAAGACGGTTGGATTTGCTCAAGGAGAGAGGAATAAGTTCTATGGAAAATACAAGAAACTAAGGCAGAATTGAGGGGAGACTTGGGTGACCTATAGGGCATGGATCAGATGGAGAATGGGATGGCTGATATGTTGGAGTCACGATTGCCGTTACACCAAAAACCGCAGGTGTTAGTAAACAAACACATCACTGGTGTTAAGCACATGCCACAAAACACACGAGGAACGTTGACCTTTTACACCGCCATTAATGGGGAGCCAACAATCTCCCCCCCAACGTGAGCCCAATATGTTTCGAAATCGAGACCTTTGGCTCTGATACCACTTGTTGGAGTCACGATTACCGTTACACCAAAACCCACAGGTGTTAGTAAACAAACACATCACTAGTGTTAAGCACATGACACAAAACACACGGGAAACATTGACCTTCTACACCGCCATTAATGGGGAGTCAACATGATAGGCTAGCCTGCTGCTAGAAGAGATCTACTGCATAACAAAACTGACAGTCAACCAAGCAAATGAAATGAGTGTATCTAGGAAAACAAAGTTTTGCATCAAAATAGTCTAAACTATGATCTATGGAAGGAAATGCTGATAACTGCTGCAAGAAAGGAAATCATGAAAGAAGACTATGGTAAATAAAGAAGTGAGCATGATGAAGAAGTTTTGAAACAAAGCAAAACTAGACTATTAACCACTAAAAAGTTGCAAACACTAGAAGTCCTATGAATGAGGAAAATCTGTGTTTTTGGGGTAGCAAGAGGGTCTTTGCTCAAATCACGGTCCCAAAGGGAGGAAGAGAGGCCAAGGCACTATTACTAGCCTTTTGAATCTTCTCTTTATCACTGCTTAACCTCCTATAGAAAGCACAAATGGAAGCAAACTACTGAATCATCAAAAGCAACCTATTCTTAACCATAAAATAAATACATCTAACAACAAACTAATCTACAAACTAAAATAAAACATACAAATACAAGTAAAGAGGAGCTTGGATACTTGGATTGGGACCTAACCCAAGAGCTTTAGCCCTCTGAGGTAACTCAATGCTAACACAAAAAGGATTCCATCTTTATTTTCAAAACAATATTAGGATTACATGAAAATTGCCACAAAATAATAAGCTCGAAGCTGAGCAGAGTTTACATAAGAAAAAATCCAACAAAAAATCTGACCCTAGTGAGGCCCTAGGCCTCTCTACTTATACAAATGAAGCTACCAACAACTTTCTTAAAATCAGGGAGGCTTGGCTCCGAAAACTCAAGACAATCATTAGTCATCCTTCACTTGCTCGGCTACCTTCTAGTGCATGACTTGGCTGCTTGTACTCCGAGCTGAATGAAGGGGAATTCGAAGTAAGGAGTAATAAATGAAGGGGATTCCCTCCTATAAGTCCTCTCCTTTGTCCACTTCGAGTTATTTCTACCATTTTTCCACTGGATACTTGACTTTGACCTCAAAATTCATCAATAATCTGCATTAAACACATGGTAGACCACATGGCATCATAACTAACTCAACTCACTCCATAAGCACAAATATAATCAGAAAATCATACAATAAGCTAAGAGAATGGTTGATTTGACTAGGTTAGGAGGTAAAATGAGCCCATATAATTACCCATTTATGAGGCTCATCACAGATTATCAGCCTAGTTTCCATATTTTCTTATAGATTTTTCTTGGCTTTAACTGTTGACAAGAGAGATAAGAGTATATGTGCCTTTGCAAAAAAGAAAGTGTGTCTAGTGAATGTTTTGTAGCAGGTGTATCTAGGTTCTTCTACTATGAAGGGAGGAAAGGTGAGCCTCTAAGAGATAGGTAATAGTACCACCCTGGTAGAGGCACACACAAGCGAAAATATAATCACCTAATGTTAGCTTGATGGGCCCTAAACTAGGTTCAGCATTAGTCAGCCAAGCAAATCCCTACACTACTGGCCCTTCTGGACTTCTTCCATGGCCCTACTTTCTCTGGGTCTCTGGTGCACTTGATGCAGAATAGAGCCATATCTGGGTCCGCTCCTCCCTACTCTATCTGATCATCTTCTTCCTCGGTCTCCGTGGAAGGTGACTTTTTGACTCCGATCAAAGCCACACTCCTCTTTGCCTGCCTATCCACCTGGCTGCTGCACAGTAGCGTGCTCTGCCTTGGCCTTGTCGTCAGCCTCCTTTCTCTTCTTCGCAGCAAGTTGTTCCATCTTCAGCTTGGCTTCTTCCTTCTTCCGTTGTGTGGTGGGCTTGCTAGATCCCGCTGTCAAGTCCGTGGTATTGCACAAATCTATCAGCCATCGATTGAGGACTGCTACAATTGCATCATCTCTAGCCAAGTATGGCAGGCCATGCCACTTCTTCTCAGGGTCCTTCTGCACCCGTATTGAGGCATGGTTGAAGTCAGCCTTGAATTCCACATACTCCTGCAACTTTTCAAAATTTGTAGGTGTCAGTCGCGCCTTGTGATTAATGGCCATATGGATGCTCATCTCCATCAAGATCCAGAAGATCTTGTTATCCTTTATCTGTTGAGGATCCTTCATCGCCCACAGTGAAGCAAACTTCACTAACTCTAGTAGGTCCGACGCGACCGAAGGAAACTGGCTATCTTCAAGTAGCTCCCACACAACCAGCACTATGGACAACAATAGCCATGCATAGTGGAAAGTCTTACTGTGATCTTGTGCCTCACGGTAGTTTGCGAGGAACTCACCGCAAGAGGTAGCGTGCCCAGTTAAATTGAACTCCCTCCGTGCACTAGACCACCAAAGCTATCACTAGTGTCGGCACTTCATCTGCACGACACTTCTGCATGACCTTCCCTACCAAGATTTGTGTCACCACTTTGACCACAGGATCAGAGATACTCAAAATGGCATAGCCACATGACTTCTTTACGAGCTTGAATTTTTCCTTCATCGCCTTGGCAAGCGCATGCTCGCCAGCCTTTCCGCCAAACTCCATGGCCGGATTTTCTCCTATGTACGACAACCATGTGATCTTATGCATCAGCATGTTAGTGATTGGCATCGGCTCCTCCAGCCACAGACACCCATCATGCACCAAGCACATCAGCAGCTTGATCACTACCATTGTGATAGGTGTGTGGTTGTAATGCGAAACCCATAGCAAGTTTAGCAGGCTTGCCTTGTCCATGCCTTTCAGCCACTTCCTCGAATCTAAAGCGGTCACTCAAGTATTTTTGTGGAAGACACGGTGCATGAGTTGGTTTGTCACTAAATGAGGGAAGTGCTCTGTGTCAACTAAGTCCCAGTCCTCCAACTTCAAAATGGGGACATGCCCCAAGCGCGGCCCCTCAAAGAAAATTTGGTCCAGTAGGAGGGGTGTGTGCAGAGTGACCTTACTCTCATCGATATCTTTGGGCACCTTCGTCTTGCCCCTGTGTGGAGGAATGTATTCAGGCAGCTTAGAAATGGGGTTCGACCCCTCAATTTCAACAACTTTCGTTTCCACTGCAATATCCTCATCATCCATGGGAATTTCTTTGGTCTCTTCTTCTAGATCTAGGTCAACCATTTTGGCCTTTTCTTGCGCGGTGGGTTTTCTTGACTATGGGTTCTTCCTAGGTGATGCACACATCGACAGCTACATTTTATGCTTGTCCTTCTTTGGTTTTGGACCCTCCTGGGTCGGTGTAGGTCTTGGCCTAGGTGTCTTGGGGGATTTAGGCACTTCTATCAGTACTTTCGCAGGCACAAATTTCAAGGCAGCTCCCTCTGCTACCATAGCTACCTCTGGAACAACTCCCTCGGTTGTCACTGCTTCAGCGCTCATAGCTTCTGCGGGCATCGACATGATGCTATGCAACAACTCTTGTGTCTCTTTTGGAAACATCTCAAATACTGAACTTGCTGTCAAAAATTCAAAATTTTCACGGTTCATGTGCGCCTGAGAGCTCAACAACTCAATTCTCAAAATGCCAAGTGTTTTTTGTTGTGTATCCACCTGTAATTTATAGGCACTTTTGAATTCAAATTCAACTGTTCCCCCCAAAATTAGTTCATTAATGCTATATTGGCAGTAGATTTTCAAAGATCTAGCCCATAAATTCTGACTTAAATGCTGCCCTCCTACTCCATTTGGCCATTTTTTCATCATCAAATCATGAACAGTGACTTTAGCGGTCACTTTTCGGCTATCCTGCGCGGTTTATCCTTTGGTAGTGTAGCTCCCTGCGCACTTTTGTTGGCTCTATGACATTTCTTTGTTCTGCATAGTTCCCCAATCGCGCAACTCACCGACCCGGGCAGTGTAGATTATAGTCTCACGCTTCCTTTCGGCTACCTGGAGCGCTAAGACTATGCTTCCCTCATATAGTCACCTAGATGGATCATCGGTGTATGGCTTCAATTGGCTGCCATTCACCTTCCCTGGGAAGGGTTCTCCATTAAATTTGACCAGCAGAACTGCTCCACCATCGGTAATCTCCTTGATGACATTCGGCCCCAGCCAGTGCATCCTAAATTTACCTAGAAATTTATGAAATTTGTTGTCATATAACAAGACCAGATAATTCACCTCGAAGGTGCACAGTTTGATGTGCTGATCATGCCACGCCTTTTAAAGCTCCTTTTGAACTTGTTGATGAAATCCAACTAGAAATTAGTCCTCCTCAAGCTCTGCTAGCTACGCAAGCCTCTCTTCCAATGCCCTGTGATTTGCCATTCCTGTGAGTGTCGCTATGCGCAGACTAAGGTAGAATGCAATCCATTGGCATCACAGATTCTACACCATACACGAGTCTGAAAGGTGTTTGTCCAGTCAGCTTCTTGCAAGTCGTTTTGTAGGCCCATAGCACCACGGGTACATGCACATCCTAGTCATTTCTATGAGCATTGCAGACCTTCGTCAGTGCACTTTCCAATATCTTATTGAACACTTCCACCATCCCATTATCCTGCGGATGATAAGGCATACTTTTTTGATGATGCACTTGAAATTCCTTTGTCAATGCGTTGATTGTTTCGTTAATAAAGTGCGTACTGTGATCGCTCATCAAGATTTTTGGACACCCTAATCTCATCAGGACATACTCAAAAATAATTTTTTCTGCTGTCGTGCCTACGCCTCCACCCATCTAGTCAAATACTCAGTCGCGGTGATTGTTGGAAAAATTTATGATTGATTATTTTATGTAAAAACCCTCTTTTATTCATCATTTTCTTTTATTTAGCCTTTAAATTTCCTCCATATTCCTTAGACACTGATTGATATAATGTTATTTCCATTATTTTTATCTTGGAATTAATCTTAGGAATTTTTGTGTTGAAATTGGAAATTTCCAGAAAATTACAAGTTGTTGTAACTTCTTGTAATGGCTCCATGGTTTGACATGTTGCAAGATAGGTTGTCAAATTCAAAGACCTGGGGTATGATCCTAAATGTACAAGGATGGTGGAATACCTATCCACTCTCAGATTTGAAGATTATAGGTGGTCAGTCAACGCTAATCAAACCCAGCCATTTTAGCAGAAATTCCAGATTTTGTGAACAAATTTTGTTATTTTTGGGATTTTTCTCAAATTGAGGATCTGAACTAATTCGACCTCCTTTGATGTAATTGTTAGGATTTCATTAGGATTATGAGGAATATGAATAGCTTCCTCTTGTTGTGAATATTTAGGATAAATAACTCAAAAGGAGAATTATGTAGTTTAGTAGTTGTTGGTACATGAAAAACTTGGGAACACAGTTTATGTATTTTTTATTTCCAGACTTGAATACAGAGATACAGTGTTGGAGTCCATATTTATGTTTCAGATCTAGTAGTTGTATTCATTTGAATTAGTGTAAGGTGTGCTTGCAAAGTGTGGAGGTCCCCCACTACATAGCTGGTACACTTTTCCTTGAATTCTCTTTTACAACTGCATAGATAGATTTGATACTTAGAATTGTCATTCAATTCATATGTTCCAAGTTTACAGAATTGGAAATTGTTAATTGAAGAGATCCACATATATTGTGAAAGAATTTTGTAAGAAAACCTCAATTGATATTTATTTCTAGTTTACCTTTTAATGAGATTTCTGAATTGTGTCAGAAGTACTCCAAAAGTAGAGCAAGAAATGGAAGAAAAACTACAACATCTAGAATCACTAAATCTGCCACAGGAAATATTACCAGAGCTTAACTAGGCAATCTATTTGAATATTTTAAAATAGACCGCACTTTGGGAAATCAAATAGACACTATGAAAGAAAAGAAAATACAATATGAACAAGAACAAGTGTTGTCTATATTTTGTCTTAAATGCCAAAAAAAACATGCTTTGAAAGAATGTCCTTTAGATAATGTTCAGATCTGTGGGTTTTGTACAAAAAATCATGACACTAATGACTGCTCTAAGATGAAAGTTTTGTAGAGTTATAATTTGGAAGCTAATGCAGAGATGGAGAACTTATATTTTGTGGGAGCTCGGAGACCATGGCAGCCAAGACCTCTAGGTATGTTTCAAAATCCAAATCTAACAAATTATCAAATGCCTGTTCAGAATTCTTGGAATGTACCTATGCCATGGAAAAATTGGTTTAATCAACAACAGCAATCTTATCCAGAACAGGGATGGAGAGGATATTCACATCCTCAGCAATTTCCTCAACAACCACCTTAGCAATATTAGCAGTTATTTCCAAACCCATATCCTCAACAATACTCTTAGCCATATCCACCATAGTACACATAGGAATACCCCCAACAACCAATTGCTTATCAACAGTAGAATCCTCAACAAACCTTACCTGCTCCTCCACCAATGAATCAACCACAGCTACAATTACCATCTAATCAACCTCCTAAACCTACGCAGCTACTTGCTCAACCAATAGCTAATCCAAATAATCGACTGGACAGACCAGTGTACACTGTGGATGAGGGACCGTCGTACCCAATTCTACCTCTGCAAAACATAGAACTTAGATTTGGTCGAACTCTTCACACAGAACCTTCACCTCTACATGTTTCAACGAAAGAGAGTTTGAATAAAACTAAGGAACATGAATTTCCAACACACAGTAAACAATATTATTTAGAACAAGGCAAACAAATTCGGACAGTGTAGTCGCCTCCTTATCTTGAGCGGTTACTTCAACCAAATTTACCCATACCTCTGCCACAATTCGATGTTCTAGATGAGCTGAGAAATGTGTATGTAAAAATGCCATTGATCCAGGCAATTAAGGATATTCCAATTTATACCAAAGCCATCAAAGAAATTTGCCTTAAAATCCTTGCAAAGAAAAACTTTAATCCACAGACCATTCACGTTATTGGAAATTTAGTTGGCCTTATGTCAATTGTCATTTCTATGGAGAAATATGTTGACCCTAGTATACCTAGAGTTACAGCAATCATCAAAAAAATCTCCATTCCAAATTCTCTCATTGATTTGGGCGCTGCAATAAATGTCATGACATTAGATACAATGAAAACCTTACAGCTAACAAATTTACAGTCAACACCAATTGTTTTAGAATTAGCAGATCGTTCTAAAGTCATTCCTGAAGGGATACTGGAAGATATAACTATTTTATTGGACCCTTGGGAGTATCCAGTTGATTTTCTAGTTCTCTAGCCAAAGTCAAATTTAGGAGGACACCCTCTCATACTTGGCAGATCATGGTTGGAAACTGTTGATGCATTTATTGGGTGTAGATCGGGTAATATGATCATTTCCAGAGGAACAAAGAGAAAACAACTTACCTTATACCCATCAGCCCAAGCTCCAACAGTAACACATAACCTATGGCTTGATGATAAATACAATGATAGGGAAGAAATACAATCTATTTTAAGCATCAATCAAATTTATGATTTCAGGGAAGACAATAATGAAGATTTGGTGGAAATGTTTATCTCTCAACCTGATGTTTCAGAGGAATTAAGAAATGAACAATACACAACTGCAGATCAAATATTGGCACAAAGCTTTCAGGAAACTTGTACCATATATTCTATCAAAACATTATTTGAAGATATCTTTCCAATCAACTCCATAACAAACACACAAAGCAAGACTGTAGAAATCAGCCTAGGAAAAACACTGAACATTGGAGCATTTTTAGCTTCATCTCAGGAACAGAAATTGCTTGATTTGCTGACCAAATACAAAAAGGCATTTGCTTGGTACTACACTGACATGTAGGGAATTCACTCAGAAACTTGCACTCACCATATCTATACAGACACTAGTATTCGACCAGTGAGGCAACCACAGAGAAGGATGAACCCCATGCTTAAAGAGATTGTAAGAGATTAATTGCAGAAGCTACTGAGAGTAAATTTCATTTACCCCATCTCTGACAACCAGTGGGTATCTCCACTAGTGATAGTCCCAAAGAAAAATGGTAAGTGGTGAGTTTGTGTTGACTACAGAGAACTGAATAAAGCCACCCTTAAAGATTATTTTCCATTGCCATTTATTGACCAAGTTTTGGATACATTAGCTGGAAAAATGTCATTTTCCTTCCTGGATGGTTTTAGCAATTACAATCAGATCAGCATAGCCTTAGAAGACCAAGACAAAACAACATTTACCTGTCCCTGGGACACATATGCCTACAAAGTTTTACCATTTGGCTTGCGCAATTCTCCAGAAAAATTTCAGAGAGTAATATTAGCAATATTTGCTGATTTGGTTCATGAATGTGTTGAATTATATATGGACAATTTTTCAATATATGGTGATTCCTTTGACCATTCTTTGCAAAATCTTGAGAAAGTTTTAAAACAATGTATAGAAACCAACTTGTCTTTAAGCAATGAAAAATGTTATATGATGTTGAATGAGGGAATAGTCTTAGGACATCATGTTTCTTCCGAGGGAATCAAGGTAGATCAAACCAAAATTCAAATTATTGTCAAATTGCCAATTCCAACAAATCAAAAAGATGTAAGAAGCTTTCTTGGTTATGCAAGCTATTATAGGAGATTTATTGAAAACTTTAGTAAGATAGCTTTGCCTTTGTTTAAGCTTCTTGCAAAAGATGTATCTTTCAATTGGAATGATGCTTGTCAAAATGCTTTTGAGAAACTTAAAGAGAAATTGTCCACAGCTCCAGTTTTGAGGGGACCCAATTGGACTTCACCTTTTCACATCTCCACTGATGCATCCGATACAACAGTAGGGGCTTCATTAGGGCAGAAAGAAGATGCTTTAACTTATGCCATTTACTTCATCAGTAAAAATTTGACTCCTGCTGAACTCAACTACATAGTAACTGAGAAGGAAATGCTTGCAATCATACATGCTGTGAACAAATTTCGTCACTACATAACTGGTTATGAAGTCTTTGTTCACACTGACCACTCTGCCATTAGATACTTAATGAACAAACCTATAACTAATGGCAGGATCACAAGATGGTTATTATTACTATAGGAATTTAATCTCACAGTGCTGGACAGACTAGGGAAAGAGAACCAGGTAGCAGATTACTTTTCTAGACTACAAAATACAGGTGAAGTTGTTCCAGTTGAAGATACATTTCCCGATGAACATTTATTTTCAATTTCAATATTAACACCATGGTATGTTGATTTAGCTAATTATTTGTCCACAGGGAAGATACCTCCATCATTTAGCTCAAAGGAGAAGAAAAGACTAATCAAGCAAAGTGCAAGATATTCATGGGTTAATGGAGAATTGTTTTATACTGGTTATGATTTAATTATTAGAAGATGTATCAGAGAGGATGAAATTATTGACATACTAAAATCATGCCATGATGAACCTTGTGGTGGCCATTTTGTAGCCAAGAGGACCACACACAAAATCCTTAGCATTGGCTACTATTGGCCATCAATTTTCAAAGATTCAAAGAAGTATGTGAGAAGTTGTGACAACTGCCAACACATGGGTAGACCAACTACCTCAGATGAGATGCCACTACAACCATAGGTACATCTAGAGCCATTTGAAAAATGGGATTTGGACTTTGTTGGACACATTAATCCACCTTCCAAGGGTAAAAAGTACATCTTGGTATGTACAGATTATGTGACTAAATGGGCAGAAGCAAAGGCACTTGTAAGGGCAACTGAGCAAACAGTAGTTAATTTCATTTTTTAAGAAAAATTTGTTATATATGGAGTGCCCAAAGAGATATTAACAGACCAAAGGACTCAATTCACTTCTAAATTGGTTCAAGACATCACTGACAAGTACAAAATCAAACACAAAAGGAGTACACCCTACCATCCACATGCCAATGGCCAAGTGGAATCTACAAACAAGACACTGGAAGGGATCATGATTAAAACAATGGCAACAAACAGAAAAGATTGGGAATATAAGCTCAATGAGGCACTCTGGGCATATAGAATCACATGGAAAAACACAACAGGGTTTACACCTTATCAGCTAGTGTATGGAAAAGAAGTCATGCTACCAATAGAATTTCAAATACATACTTACAAATTGGCAGCAGACTTAGGCATTGAACTCTCTGAAGCACAACAAGAAATAATTATCCAATTGAATTAGTTGGATGAGATGAGACAACAAGTAGTAGAAAGGACAACACTGATCCAACAACAAAGATGACAGTGGCACGATAAACTAATCAAGAAGAAGGAGTTTAAAGTTGGTGACTAGGCTCTATTATTTGACTCCAAATTTAAATATTATAAAGCCAAATTTACAACACACTGGATGGGCCCTTATGAAATACATGAAGTTTTCCAGAATGGATCAGTTAAACTTAGAACCATTGACTAAGAAGGCCAAACATTTATAGTAAATGGACACAGGCTAAATATCTACCACAAGCTTGTTAGCAAAGAAGATTTCATGAAAACAATGACAAAGGAAAATGAGGTTTAGATAGTACAGCAGTCTGCTGTGACATCTATGCCTTAGAAATTTTTCTACTTTAAAGAATAAAAATAAAAATAAAAATAAAAATAAAAAAAACAATAACAGTTTAGATGTGAAAACCAGACTCTAGCACACTCTAAACTCGAATTCTTATAGGAAAACCAAGGAATTGGCCAGTAAGAATTCAGTCTCTTTCATTTGTATTTCAAAATAAAAACCTTTGCCTATTTGAATTTCAAATTGATGACTTGAGGACAAGTCATATAATCAATAGGGGAGGAGAAAAGTTTGAACTTTTTCATGCTTTTTCATCTCCTTATTTTCATAATTTCATTACAGCAGAGGAAGGAATTTGTTTTATTTTCATTCTTCAGTGGACTTTTCAACAGAGGATTGGTGTTCATTATTTCTCAAGAAGTATTTGTTCAATCTAAATTTAGAACACATCGGAAAAGGGACTTGTTGCTTGATAATGTTTCAGAAGGGACCTATTAAGAAGAAGAAGACTGCATCATTAGATTATGTCATGTCCTGTACACATCAAATAAGTCAAGCAGGGTTAAATTTCAACAAGGAAACATTTGAAGGTTGTAAGAAATTTTCATTTTAATACTTGAATTTCTTTTATTAATTTCAATTTTTAAATATTGGTTAATGATATTTATTGATTTTAGTTTCTCAATCATTCAGCCTATCCTATATCATATTCACTTAGCCTATCCTTCACTCAGCCGAATAGCCTGATCCCTAAGCCTATACTCATTATTCTATTCCTGTAGGATTTATGCCTACTCTTAAAAACTATCCATCCTAACCTATATATCTTATTTCTTTATCCTGTACATAACACATCAATCCATAAGTATATACTCCAATATATTAGTTAAATGTGCCAACAGATCCACTAAAACAAACCGAGCCAGATCTAGTCAAACATAGTCACAAATCAGACATTTCTGAGGTACGCAGGACAAGTTCAAAGATTTAAATAGAAATGCAAAAAATTTATGGTTTTTAACCAAAAAAATTTTGACGAAATGCATATGTTATGATGAAATGTTTAGATGATGGTTGAAAAGGGTATTAAGGGATGATATGACAAATTTTCATCATAACAAGGATCAACGAATAATTTCATAATAGGGATATTATGACAAAGTGTCATCATAACAGGGATTCCGTAGTTATTCATGATCTCAACCAGGGTTCATACCATGCCATTATGCCGAAGCTCATCATTTTGAATGTCACTGTTCCACATAACCATCGAGCTTATCATTACTGAGTATTATGCTCTAGGAGAGGTTCATTACTATTGAACGTTGTAGGAAAGGTTCATTAGGGTTGAACGATGTGTTCATTAATGTTTGATAAAGCCCGAATGCGTCTAAAAGCATTGTTGTGTTTCTGGAAACCCTGAACACCTGAGAAATCCTCCTTGAGGCATGCATGAATTGTAATAAGAAGAACAAGCCGAACGCATAGACAAGCATTTGCTCTGTTTCTAGAACCCCAAAGGCCTATGAAACCCTCCTTGGGGTATTTGTGAAGCGTAATAACGAGAGCTACAAGTATGTTGACAATGGAAATGTCAACATTCAAGTCTTAAGGGAAAAATTACATAGGACTAGCCAAGAATTGAGAATGAGATTCCATTTGAGGACAACAGTCATTTTCACTCTAACAGAGACGAGAAATTTAAGGCAAAAGAACAACATTCAGGTCAGCGTAGGACCAGGTAGTTTTTTTTCAAAAACCTTGGTCAATTTTTCTTACAGAGCAGGGTAAAAGTAAAATAATTCTCATGGAAAATAGAATCGAACCAGAACAAATTGATATTTCTAAACTGCATAAACACTGTGTAGACATCCTTAGAGCAAAACAATGGTTAGTTTTTCTAGAAAAATTTAACGGCCACAATGAGTTAACAACCAGGGAATTTGCTTCTTCTTTCACTGGAGAGAGAACCACGGTAGGGAACCTATCCTTTAGAGTTTCAGAGGATACAATTGCCCAAGCTATAGGCATAAGTCCATAGGGAGAAAAATATTTCAAAACTAAGCAGTTTAAGGAGAAATCCTGGACACATTTTGTATCTAGAACAAGAGTATCAGCAGTTGATTGGAAGACAAGAATTCCTAGGAGTTGGCTTGTTCATCCTTGGGATAAAATAGTCTATGTGATTCAAAAATTTATAACATGTGAGGGCAGATACAGTATATTGTATCTTTATCATATTAAATTGTTGATGCATCTGAGGGGAGATTGTGTTATAAGTTTACCTTATTTTCTTCTGCAGAGTTTAACTAAGATGTCCAAAACTATACGAAAACAGAGGAGTAACATGGATAGGAGCTTATATCATTTTGGCTTAGTGAAAATTTTAATTGAGTTTGAATTGCAGAAGATAGGATTATCCTGGAAAAGATTTTTGGTTGCTAATGAATTTATAGCAGATGAAGAGGAACAAGAAAGGTAGTAAAATCCAGAATTAGTCGTTGATGTGGATGATGTAGAAGAGGAATTTTCAGAGCACAGACCTAATACCTCAGCTCCATCTAGTAGTAGTGTCAAAACCAGAAAAATGGTAAGGGAAGAAACTAAGAAAGCTGAGAAGGATAAGATTTTTACAACCTATGAAAGGAAGTCTAGGAAGACTAAATTTGGAAAAAAAGGGAAAACATTGGAAGAAAATGACATCTTACAGCAGCCTCAGTATGATTATATACAGGAATTGGAAACAAAGGGCAAGGAGGAAGAACCACAGGAACAAAAATTTTCAAGCAAAAAGAAAAGGAAATTGGAAAGGAAAATTGAAAAATTGCAGCAACAACTTATGGAGTCTAAAATTCTGGAAAGAGTTGTGAAGAAATAAAATGAAACCCTTAGAACATAAAGTAAAAAGTTTCGGGATGAAAATGAGAAGTTGAAGAAGAAGGTCAGATACTCCAAGCCTATAAGGTTTAGATTGGTAAGAGGGCCTATAAATTATACAAACAGAAGAAGGCCATCAAAACTAAATACCAAATTTTGAAAAGTGAGTACAAGGCCCAAATGAACATCGATGCTTTACTACAGGCAGTAGAGGTAGAGGAAGAAGTATAAGCAGAGGGAAGGGTTTGACAAGTTAGAATTCATTTGCATGAGGACATGCAAAGTCTTGTGTTTGGGGGAGATGTTGGTACCAATTTATGACTGATTATTTTATGTAAAAACCCTCTTTTATTCATCATTTTCCTTTATTTAGCCTTTAAATTTCCTCCATATTCCTTAGAAACTGATTGATATAATGTTATTTCCATTATTTTTATCTTGGAATTAATCTTAGGAATTTTTGTGTTGAAATTGGAAATTTCTAGAAAATTACAAGTTTTTGTAACTTCCTGTAATGGCTCCATGGTTTGACATGTTGCAGGACAGGTTGGAAAATTTGAAGACCTAGGGTTTGATCCTAAATGTATAAGGATGGTGGAATACCTATCCACTCTCGGATTTGAAGATTATAGGTGGTCGGTCAATGCTGGTCAAACCCAACCATTTTAGCAGAAATTCCAGATTTTGTGAACAAACTTTGCTATTTTTGGGATTTTGCTCAAATTGAGGATCTGAACTAATTCGACCTCCTTTGATGTAATTGTTAGGATTTCATTAATATTATGAGGAGTATGAATAGCTTCCTCTTGTTTTGAAGATTTAGGATACATGACTCAAAAGGAGAATTATGTAGTTTAGTAGTTGTTGGTACATGAAAAACTTGGGAACGCGGTTTATGTATTTTTTATTTCCAGACTTGAATACAGAGATATAGTGTTGGAGTCCATATTTATGTTTCAGATTTACTAGTTTTACTCATTTGAATTAGTGTAAGGTGTGCTTGCAAAGTGTGGAGGGCCCCCACTACAGAGCTGGTACACTTTTCCTTGAATTCTCTTTTACAATTGCATAGATAGATTTGATACTTAGAATTTTCATTCAATTCATATGCTACAAGTTTACAAAATTGGAAATTTTTAATTGAAGAGATCCACATCTATCGTGAAAGAGTTTTGTAAGAAATCCTCAATTGATATTTATCTCGAAATTAACAATTGTGCTTGCTATTTCATGGTTTTTATCTCATAGCTCAATCTATAGTTTGTTGTTCATTGGTTATGATTTGTAGTCGCAGAGCTCAATTGGTAGTTTGTTGACTGAACGTTGTAAGAGGTTCCACTATTGTTGATATCCAAAGCTACATATTTCATTTATTGTTTTATGTGATAAGTAATTAGGACTCTGTTTTCCATATAGACAATTAGATTTGTTTCATTTAAGTAAATGCTTAAGTGTTAAAAAGACAAAGAGAAACCTCTTGTAAAATAGCATTGTTGATTTTTCCACACTAAGCTATCATTTAGAAACTAAATCCTTCTAGATCTATATATATTAGATAGCGCCTCTAAGTGTACCTACTCAGGTTGACAGAGAAATTGAAGCCTGATTTACATCAGTAAGTAAGGCCCAACAGTGATGATGTACCGCGCACCGTCTTCTTTCCTAGTGGTTGAATTGGTCCCACAAAGTCAATTGCCCATTTTTCAAATGGCTGCAACAACATCTGTGGATTTAACAGTAGCTCATCCCTCCACGAAGGTATGCTAGTCCTTTGGCATGCATCACATTCCCTACAATATGCTTTCGAATCCTTATGCATGGTTGGACACCACAACCCAATGCGTAGAATCTTCTACGTTGTTTCTTTCCCTGCATAATGTCCTCCCGTAGCTCCTCCGTGAGCCTCAGCAAGGATGTTGCTTCGTTCAAAGTCAGGCACATAACGTTGCAATATTTTCTCTGACCCCATTTTGTACAAGTGCCCTGTAGTGATAGAAAAGTTTGTCGTGCACACTACTAGTTCCTTCTTCTGTTGACTTATATAACCTTCCAGAGTCGATCATGTCATCAGGAAGTGGATAATATCTTCAAAGTGACTATCCACGATGCACACTACAAAGAGTTGTGTGTTAGGCAGTCCTTCTTCCAATTTAGTAGGTTTTCTCCAGTTTCAATGCGTGACAGATGATCAGGTCCCGCATTCAGTCATCCTGGCTTCACAATAACTTTCAAGTCGTACTCCTGGAACAACAGCAACCATCTACATATTTTCCCCCCCAACAAAGGCTGGTTGACCAGGTACTTCAACGTGGAATGATCTGTATACATCTTAAAGTGTCTAGCCAACAAATAGTGCCTGAGCTTATGGAGTGCATACACCATAGCTAATCCTTCACGCTTCGTCGTGGAATAATTTTTCTCCACTTTAGACAAATTGCTACTTGCGAAATCTATAGGATGATCCAGTTCTCCCTCACCGGCTTGTGTCAGCAAGGGCCCTAGTGCAATACATGATGCATCCACATGCACATGAAATTCCTTCTTCCAATCCACGAAGACTAGGATCGGTGCGGTGACCATTTTCTCTTTTAGCACATCAAATCTCTTCTAACATTCGTGATTCCAACAAAACGTAGCATTCTTTTTCAACAATTTCTCCATATGCACGGTGATCTGGGCAAAGCTCTTGATGAACTTCCTATAGTATCTAGTATGCCCTAGAGTTACGCATAGCTATTTCACATTCTTTGGCGCCTCCAAGTTGATTATCACCGCGATATTCATGGGGTCTACCATTAATCCTTGTCTCCATACCACATGACCCAGTAAGATCCCGAAAGGGACACAAAACAGACACTTATTCATATTGAGCGCGATCTAGTATCTCCTACATGTATCTAGCATCAAGCGCAAACTTGCCACATGGCACTTAACCAATCCAAACATTGTCCAAACGTCAAAGTATACCTCTATAAATTTATGAATGAAGTCCTTGAACACCACAATGACTACGCGTGAAAAGCTCGTTGGCACATTCTTCAGCCCAAAAGGCATTACAGTGTACTGAAAACATCCCCATTCAATCGCGAAGGTCATCTAGCTTCTATCCTCATGCGTGATTTTGATCTGATGTTACCTCGTCAGTGAACGAGGTCGGGAAAGGATCATGCACACAAGCATCATTCAGTTTCCTGAGATCTACGCATATCCATATTTCTTCCTTCTGTTTCTTTTCCTAAACCACTATTGGGCTTACCCAATCAGATTCTTCCACTGGTTCAATAATGCATGCCGCGAGCATCTTATCTAACTCAGTGCGGACCCTTTACTTATACTTCAGATTAAGGCGGTAAGGTCTTTGTTTCATAGGCTTCGTGTCTGGTTTCAGGGTGATCTTCATCGCACCCAGGTCTCCTATTATTTCCTTTAGATCAGAAAAATTTGTGGGGAACAAATTATTATATTCGCAGAGCTACTCTGCGACCTTATCTACTATTGCATCATCCCAATAGTCCCCAATCTTCACAAATTTCGGCTCCACCTCTGTGCCAATGTTGACCTTTCTAGTTTTCAGCAGCACAGTTATGTCTAGATTCTCCATCTACAGTCCTTCAACCTCATGGTGACCCTCGGTTTCTGGAATATTAATCTTTCTGGGATCCTTGTCTTCTTCTTCAGTGGTTACATTATAGCATTCCAGTGCATGGCTCAGTTGGGTAGTCCAATCAGGTTGAATCAGGTCCAAAGGATACTGCATATCCTAAAGATTGCTGCTTTAACCTCTTGTAGCATTGCGTCAATACAGTCAAACCCATCCTCAAAGTTGAACGTCATTATAAACCCCTGGCACAAGATGTCCCATTCTTCAGTGCCATGGTGGAGCTCTATTTCCAAGTACCAATTCATTGGTATGACATCCAGGGTATGACAAAACAGATGCACCCATTCAGGTTGAGGCTCCGCTCCATAAGCCTTAGTCCATTTGGTCAGGTGATTGCATGGATCATCCCTTCCATCATACTTGTCTTTTATCCGTACTTTCAGGCAGCCAAAGCATATCCTCATCATCTTCCTATATTCGCGCCAATCATCAAAACTACCCTTGTGTGTACCCCACCATCTTGAAGGTGTAGTGCGCAACGCCCAATCTAATTCCTAGAAGCGATGCTACTCGAGCACTTCCCCTTCGAATGCATCCAAAAAGTGATCAACATTAGTTAGCCCATCATAGTGAGGCAGATTCCTTACCTCTGATGATACGTAGCACAACGACTTGGTCATCATATTACAGTGCAGTGTAGATATTTCATGTAGCCAGTTTTGCCAGTTCTCTAGTTCTTTGTATGAATCTAATGTGCAAGAGCTCTCGCGGTCCCATGTAATACGTCCTTATGTTGTCAGATTTACCCAATCCTGGTCTCGCGCTGTTATCTTGTAAATCTGGTCCAAATCGTCATCGCTTTCATAATCACAGACCGGTTCTGTATATCGCGGTCCTTCTGCAGGATCCAATGGCACCACTACACGGAGCGATTTCTTTTCAAATATCATCTTTCACTTCTTTAGGTTGATTATTCATGTCAGTGGCCCAATCGGTCCCAAGGAGCATAGGGTAGGGATTTCTATCATCCACAATCTCTATTACTTCAAAATCCGCCAGTGCGCTCGCCCCTTTAATGTCAATTGTTACCCCCTTTAGCCTCCCCATTGGGATAATTTTCTATTGATTCACCATCCTTAACTGGTTCGGAGACCACTGGAGTGCAGGTCTCCCCATTCTTTCCCATGTTTGTTTTGGAAAAACATTCATGTCGAACCCTAGATCCAAGATAACTTGGTCCATTTCGTATTCCCCTATCTGCATGGTGAGTCTCATCTCACATCCCGTCCTCGCCTTATGCCTACCAAGCTTTCTGACTACGCGTGGTTCGCTAGTAGCGCCATCCTTTCCAGCATCGATTGATCAGTTCTTGCATTCCCTTCACAGCCTTACTATCGTGGAGTAGTTTTATACAGGTCTCTAAGATCGTGGTAATCATGGATGGGTAGATTTCTTCAACTAGTTTCTCCTAACTTCCTGAGGTAGAGGCCTCAGCGAAGCTTTTCTTTGCTTCCATAAATGTTTCTTTTGCACACTCCAGATCAAACCTAGTCTCCTTTTCTGGTGCTTTGCAGACCCACTCACCTTCTACAGGTTGTTTCCCTTTATCCTCGCCAGTCATCGTTCCACTCCATAGCATAATGTTTACCTTAGGGTCTTACTGGCAAGGCTCAGCCCTCATCTTCTGGAGGTTCTATGTTGGCTACAGATGTTGTGCCCCCTTTTCGTCCATCTTAGCCAACAATATAGGGCAATCCTCAGTCGCATGATCAAACTGAGTATAGTAGCGGTATGACAGTCGTGTCAGATTCAGACATTCTATCGCGTAGTGTCCTAGTCCTCCATAATTGTAACAAATAAGTTGCCCTTGGCCTCTACCAGGCCCCCCTCCACCTCGGCCTTGACCGCACCCTGATACTCACCTTGCGTTCCCCCAACGCCTTGGTCTGTAGGTCATGTTTCAACCTGCACCCTGTATGTGGGTGTCCTATCCATCATTAATTCATAACTATAGAAATTGCACTCTTCATGACCCACCGATTGATAGAAGTTGTAGAAAAATTGTTGCGGTGTCTGTACGAATTTCTGCAGCAAATGGAAATTGTCAGTCTCATGTTTCCCAGCTACCTGGCATATAGCACACCATAGCGCAAGCCCTGTACTTGGCCCTATAGTAGCCTCCCGCCTTAGAGGTATTGGCCCCCCTGCTGCAACATAGTTCGCAAAGACGATACAGTGATCCTTGTCATGCCCCTGACTTTGCATTTCAGGCACCAGACTTCTTCGTGCGCCTCTGGCTGAGCTGTTTTATCTTTCTTAAGACCTTTCATTTCGAGGCAAAGGTTCTGCAACTACGCATGAATCTATTGAACCCATAGATTAGCATCCTGCATTAGTGTCTCATGCAGTCTCATCGCAATTTCCAGAGCTTCTGCCTGGGTCCCTATCTTTTGTTGTGATAGTGCAACCCCTAGGTTGGGTAGGAGTGAGGCCATGAACCATTCGCGGTGCTGCCCATTAGTTAGGTTCATGTTGGCTTCTTAGATCGTACACTTCAATCTTTGATCCAAATCCCAGGGTGTCTCCCCAGGCTTCATCATGATCTCCTTCAATCCCACAATTGATTGCACTTGAGACTTAGGTCTACTAAATTCTCTATTCAACACAGTCTAGATATCTTCTAACGCGGACGTTGGGTTATCAATATTGTACTTAATGTACCACATTAGTGCACAGTCCTGCAAAGCACTAACCAGCGTTGCTTTCTTCATTTGATCGTCCATGATACCCTAAGCTTCCCATATAGCCTTTGCAATGAACCAAAATTGGTCTGAATCTTCATTTCCTATGCCCTTGAATACATGTAGCTTTATGGAGTTCACCATATTGAATAGTGGTGGAGGTGGAGGTGGTGTGGGCAATGGGGTAAGTGGTGGAGGTGAGGATGGGGGCGGTGTGGATGGATGGGATGAGGATGGAGGCGGTGTAGGTATTCACGGGAACCCTTGTCGTATCAACTAAATAACGTTTAGGGGGGAAGCTTGCGCTGCTCCTTCGTCATCACTCAAAGGAGGCTCAATCAACGGGCTATACTCAAGACCTTTTCTTCCTCTGTCCCTGAAATACCTTCCAATTTGCGTAGCTCCAAACATCAAGGTAACTGCATGACCTACTTTTCACATAAGAGCATCTTAATCCAAGTATTTAGTGATTTCAAATATTTACCTCGCGGTCCTTTGAAGAAGTGACGCTCTACTTTGCAGTAACTAATAGAAGTATCGACTGCAAACTCTGTCACAAACCCTACTATGATGTGGTCGAGCCAATGGTTGACAGCATGCGTGATCTTATCTTCAGAAGCTTCCAATCTCCACACTAACTTCGGTTTCCAAACAATCAGACCGTCAAGCCTCCACCTCCCTCGGTCATCTGCCAACTTCGCGATCCACTTGTATAATTCAACTGGGAAGGAACAGAAGAAGATTTCATGTATTTCTATGTACAGATATCTATCCAACCACTATTCTTTCTTCAATCATGGATTCTTGTTCTCTTGCGCCGCGAATTCATGGATCTTTCTATCCAACCAGTCTTCGATCTCTTTCTTAGTTGGGTTCCAATGATGCAGCATCACACATCCTGGTCCCAGCAAGGGAACCATTTGTTGGCTTGATGGGCCCTGACCCAAGTTCAGCGTTAGTTAGCCAAGCAAATCCCTACACTACTAGCCCTTTCGGCATCAATCCACGGAGCGCAGACCGAAGTCTCACCCGAAGCAGTATGGGGGGATGCAAGACCCAAGCATCTGCACTCTAAGATGGTTGTGATGTTAGTTTTATACCTTAACCCCTTCCTTTGCATAGATCAATAAGCCTTTAGGACTTATCAATGTAATTTCTCTTTTGTCCCTTAGAACGCTCACGAAGGTATATGATTGTCCTTTGCACAACCCTACCCAGTGGCTCAAGTACTTATGCGCCTTTGCTACTGTGTTATTATATAATTTCCTAAATTATCTTAAGTATTCTCCAAATTTACCATGCAGTTAAGATTATCTTCGCATAAACATATATTCTTACTTGCGTTCAAATAACAGATAGAAATAGATATATCCGTGCATCAAATTAGAATTATAATGTAAACCCAGAACTTAACATAATATAATTGAATGCAATAACCAAAGGTAAAATACACAGTAATTTCATAATACTCCTCTTTATTGATGATTCAGGTTTCCAATACAGACTCTATCCACCCTGCACACACAGATGTAGGGGTTCGCACACACAGCTATGGACTTCTACGCTAGGCCTCTGTGCACTTAGCTACAGAGCATCTTCCTATGCTAAGACTCTCGCTCTTAGCTTGTCACAGATTCCTCAATGACTCCAAATTACTTCTAACTCCTAAAATACTCTTCTAACACTTCTTTTTATACAATCCCATGGTTTGCGGACCATGGGTAGATCCTCTACAGCCGACATGAATTTTACAAAAGAAGGGTGAAAAACCCTTAGTGACTCTTTACATCTTCACGCTTCACGGCCACAAAATGTGGAGACTTTACATTCTTTATACAAAAACTGGGCTTTTTGCCCCAAAAATGGCTCTTACAGGAACTCGTTCCCAACACCTAACATCAATCAGAATAGTCCACATAAATGTGATTATTGTTAAAACCATTAAAACACATATTCATTTAGATAAGCACTAAAATAACTGAAATAGTTCAAGTAATTTAGTACAGGTGAAAGCAAACATGAATCACAATATTCACATAACTGTCTTACAAATATTCGCAATCCATGCATGAAAATGTGTCAGTCATCAAGCTTCAAGTATTAAGTAAAAGTCCCAAGATACATGGATACAACACACATCACTAGCTCCAATAATGGAGCATTGGATCCATGACTTTCTCCCAAAAACTAATAAATTTGTCTCTCTAATGCCTTATGGGAGAAGCCAAGGTGAAAATTCCTTTGCTTGTATCATGAGGGTGTATATATAACAAATGGGGTGACCCTTCACCTCCCTTGTGACTCTTGGGCTATCCTCATGACTATTCGACTTCTCTATGACCTTTTGACTTCCTACATGAATTTTCACATTACATGCATGAGTCTTGGACTTCCACTTTACATTATATTTCTCCAATATTGAATTACATATTCCATAAAATCATGTGGCACATGATGACTCATGACATGACATGACATGACACTGATGACATGGAAATGTCAAGCCATTCTTTGTTGCTTCTTGTTTTGTGTCTTTTAAAAGATGGATCATGAACTTCTTCTTTGTCCTCCAAAATGGCTTAAAGATGAGGAGTCTTCAATGTAACTTGATCTCCAGTTGTTGTCTCAATTTGATGTCCCTTTGCTTCCTCTTGATTAATCAGCTTGTCTTTGCAGCTAATGAAGTGTCTTCTACATGGTATCCTTCTCTATATCCTTAATAATCATCTTGTCATGGTATGACATAGTATCTGCATCTGGAATTCACTCATGACAAGACGACATTAGCCTGATATACCCATAGTCTAAGATGTTGCATGATGATTCACTAACTGAGTTGGAACCAGGTGGTAGGGTGAGGGAGAGGCTTAGTGACTACGCAATTGCGCATCTCGGGAAGTCAAGGGTCAAACTTGAGCCCTAATATTGTGAAATTCACATTTCAGGCTAGACTGAGGAAGAAGATCGTGTATTTTGGGAGCTTAGTGAGTCAGGCTAAGGGGTTCAACATTGATTCAACCTACTGCACAGTTATGGAAGAAAGAGGAGGTTGGGTGATTGCAAAATTGCATAGTTCAGGAGCTCAAGGCTGAGGCCTAAGCCTTAAGACTGCACAATGCATAGTTATGACTAGGAAGGAGTGAGATATTGCACAATTTTTGAGGTGAGGGGTTGAGCTTGAGCACTGTGATTGCGTAGTTCGCAATATTGGAAGTCAAAGACTGTGCATTTCATAGTGACAAGGGACAAAGGTGTTTCTTTAGGTATGGGACTGCGCAATGCGCAGTTCAAGCTAGGTAGAATGAGGCTGAGTGGCCTCATTGGGGAGTTTTCCCAATTACACTAAATTTTGGATCAGTGAGATGAAGATGAGCAAGAGAGAGACTTTGAGCATGATCATACACTT
Organism: Pinus tabuliformis; assembly: GCA_031772625.1. NCBI lineage: Eukaryota > Viridiplantae > Streptophyta > Pinopsida > Pinales > Pinaceae > Pinus > Pinus tabuliformis. The sequence continues at coordinate 509,353,539 of CM062819.1, forward strand.
ATATCACTTGATGACACAACAAGGAACACTCTGAACATATGAAAAACATACATTCCTCAATGCAACAACTTTGTGACAAAAGCGGCGACACTTGTGTGACAATGCTTGAAACTTTGGAAATGAGTGTGAAACATGTCTACATGATAATAAAAAATCATTATCACAAATATTTCCCCTTGAAGCAAGACAGAACTAAATTTTACTTGATAAGTTATAGTTCCCATGCTAAAAGACAACACTTGCAACATGACAAGAAAAGTGTGAATGACACTTGCGATATGCGAAGGACAGTGAAAGGAACACATGTCAGAGAGAAGATAACATGAAAACGATAGTAATTAAAGTGAGAGTGAGAAAAAGTGATAATCAAAAGAATGAATATCACACTCATGAAAGCAAGAGTGTGCCAAAGAAACAATTTGTAAAACTCATCAAAATAGAAGTACAAACGCATCTAGAAGTGAGGAACTGTCAACGTGAGTGCACACTGACTTTCGACATGGATTGAAAATACTACAAGGACTGTCTTGATAAACTATGCTAGGCTTATTTGAGTTTGCATGAAGAAATGTGCTCATGAATTCATTACAGACTGATCATGTGTGAGGAGGTGACTTCGACACTTACATTCCACAAGGCAACTCAAATAATAATCAGAGCTAGAAGTGACTACAGAAAAATAGGTCGCAATATCCATGGTAGGCTCCAAAATTCAAGTGTAGGAAAAATTTTGGAGGGTGTTTATCACAGCAACAACTTGGCCCTAATCTTGGAGAGAGATCCACTTATAGGGATGGATATGAAGAACGCCTAGTTCCATTCTTCAAAATAATTCTTAGTGATTTTGACATTTCTATTTCTCTTCATTATATTTCAAGAAAAAATTAGATTAACCTTAGGTGCATTAAGAATGGATACTTTAGTGTTAAATGTATAATTTACTTCATAACATTTGGGTGTTATGGCGGCCCTTTTTGCAACCCCTCTTGTAATTATTATTATGAATTGTAACTCATGTAATTAATAGTGGAAATGTAAATACAATGAATGGATGATAGGAGTGGATAGAGATTCATATTTTTGAGGAGGAGTTGCTTGGGAAGTTGGCAAGTCAAGGCTGTGTATTAATGGCTTCTAGCCCTCTGGTTGAACTTTAATGGCCTACATGGAAAGTAAAGAGGTGGAATATGGGCTTCCTAAGTGGAGGACAATCCCATACCCCCTCTATCATACCTTGGGTGCTAGGTTGTGTGGTCAACATGCAAGGGCCATGGGAAGGGGTCAGAAGAAAAAAAGAAGAGGACAAGAGGTAGGATTATCACAAAACAATGGGAGAGAGCACTGAGAATGTTGGAAAAGAGTAAAAATGCAATGGGAACAAGCATGGGCTTCCTAAAGAAAGGAATACTAATATGTTTATGGTTTTAGGAACCTATGTGTCGGCATAGACATATTGGGGTTTACTAGTGAATTTACGAGAGAAAAGGAGAATCTTGGGACAAGGTTGGTACTATAGGAGAGGCACACAGGGCAGTGTGCTCAAAGGAAGAAATAGGTGGAGATGTGAAGTGTAATGGAGATTTCTTGGGATTGAGCAAGTGGAAACTATGTGTGCTCTTAATCCCAGGCATGCAAAGGTTAGACTCTGTGCATTTTTGGATGACTACGAGATTAGTAGTTGAACATAAATTTACTCTAGATTCCTAAGTGAACAAGTGGAGATGCTAGAGGACCTAGTCCTGAACTAAGAAAGTGGAGGCGGGGTAGTATCTGGATTCTTGTGTGGTGAACTAATTTGCATCGGTTGAATTCCCTTGATAACTTCTCCTCGGACTCTAAATCCATCTAGAGGGTGATCAACTGCAAGAAATATTGCAGTGCAATTGGCCTACAGTTGGGTGGAGAGTGGGAGTAGATCCCTCAGTTGCTAGTCATTAAGATTATTAGATAAATATTATGTACATATACCTATATATGAATGTGTTATAATGTAGAAGGAATTTATATTGTTATGTGTTGTAATGTGTGCATCGACATTGTTTGCATGGGAATGGTGTTATTACTAAATGTTAATAATGATATGAATGTGTGTTGTTCTCATGGTGAAGGGGCCTGCATATCCCTGGGATTGTTGATGCAACTTTGAGACACAATTCATTGGTATAGTCTTTTATGCATGCTTGTTAGGCTTGGCTAATCTATTACATTCATGGTTTCATGGCTTGCTATTGATCATGGATATTTGATTATTTTAGTATATTATTTCTTTTATGTCACATTGCATGTTGTCATTGGTTTTGATGATGTGAGGTTCCACCTGTTTGATAGAATGGTAGGTCATTATTATGCTTAGTAAATAGGGTTTCATTGGCCATTATTGGCTCATTAAGTTTCTATTAAAGTGGCATGTTTATAAGCTTCAAAGGACAGGCAGTGTTCTGAGTGGCACTAATCCTCAAGGGAGCCTGTGAATGGTCCCTAGAAACCTGAAATTCTAAGTCTAAGGTGACAAAATTGAGTTTAGTTGAGAGATCTAGAGAAATCATAAAATTGCTGAGGACATGCAGTTAACTGAGTGTGGGACAGAGAGATCCTTATTTCATGCCATGAAATATTTACATCATGCAACACTAGAATGGTCAAGTGATGATAGTAAGTGAGGATTTGTAGAAAGAAGGTGAGGGACAGGAGTTTACCTATCACCCACTACAAAAATATATATCGCATTGTAGATTTGTTTAGGTCCACTAGGAATGGGTGGATGGAACTATAAAAGGGAGGCATGAGGTGTGATGGGAAGTTTCTAGTTATTTAAGTGGAGAAATGTTTGTCCTAAGGAGCAAAAGGAAACATGCTCTGAGGAGAATGACCATGTGTTAAGTAACGTGGAACTGATGATGGTGACCATAAATCATATAGCAAGAATTTGTAGGTTTACACGAAGGCCAGGAGCTGGTGGGCCCCCAGTCAAGCTAAGCTGGTAGAAGACATGTAGACTTGGGTAGGCCATGTGGTTGTCATGTGGGTACATGACATGGAAGAGTGGCATCATCATGACTGGAAGAGTTTATGACATGGACTCTAGGATTGACATGTCGCTAACAGGACACGTGGAGTTGTTTGATAGTTCCAATTGGAATAGGAGCACTATGAGACATGAAAGGGGATTTTGACGTGGTTTATATCCATGTCACAGAAAATCATGGGTCCCCAAAAATCATGGAAGTGTGTCTTGTAGATGGGGCACAAATGAAAAGAAGTTGTGAGACAAATATTTTCCTGTCACTTGATGAGTAAATGTTTTTTGTGTCATGGATTTCAGGATTATGTACACTAGTAAGGTATCGTCGCGAATTAATGGAGCACACAGGATGGGAAATGACATTTTCACTTGACGTGAAGGGTTACATCATGTTGTGGGAGTCTAGGAGCGGGATGCTCTTAATAGAGGGTGTGTCATGAAGGCGTGAAAGCATGCTGGCACTATGACATGGTAAGAACCACATGGGACCTCAAGTGAGGCGGTAGTGTCATGTAGGTGACATGTGGTAGTTCCTTATTGATGTGGTAGGGGATTAAGACCCAGAACTCAAATAGGCATAGTTGATCTAGATATTGGATTGAGGAAAAAATTATATCGCCATAAATATTTTGACTAGTAGAATGTGATGGTGTCATCCAAAGTTAGTTTTTATAACATTGGGAAAGGAGGAATTTTGTAACCCCATTTCCATGAGTTAACTATGAATATTTGGTTTATTGAATGTAACACCTCCCACTAAGCTTGGGGAAAGTCCAAGGGGGAGGGAAGAGTTGTTACAGAGTGGTATCCAAACATAAGGTTCAATATTGGACCTTTGGAAACAAAGTTGGGACTCTAATGCAATATGATGATGTGTTAGAGTTCTGTTACAAGGTAATATCAAGGCATGGTTCAACATTGGACCAGTATGGTCTTAGAAATTATTAAAATTGAAGCTATGTTATAGAATGCATTCCTTAGAGGATGCTTGATTTTTGTGTGCAGTGTGTGTTTATTGCATCAATTGGTAATGAAATGCATACTAACTTGAAATATGGTGTTTCAAATAGCCCCATAGCCATATGTTTATGGCAGGTGTGCCAAGGTGATAATAAGCATGTTTTATTTATATTATTGATTGGCTAACAATTATGTGTGTAATAGCACATAAGAAGACTTTAAAAAACTTCAATATGGTGCATCAAGACATTGATAACTTCTAGTAGTGGAAAGAAGAAGATTCAGTTGGAAAGGGGAAAGAAGTAGACTCCCCTAATTGGATGAACACAATTATAAAAATATAAGATCTGGGTTGAGAAGTTATAATGTTTACAATGAAAGACTTGTCATGGCTCAAGAGGAGGAAAAAGTAAATTCCATCATAACACAGACCCTACCATACTTGCAAAGGAAGAGGTAGCATGATCTAGGTGTTGGCCACCTAGAAATGGATGAAGGTGGGCAAAGTCCATTAGGAATTGGAAAATATGGACTAAGAATTGATGGTGCAGAGGGTAATAGGTCTAGAAAGAGACATAGACAGACAAGTGAAGACACTATGAGAGGTAGAACTCCACTTAGTACTCTTGAATAAAGAACAAGAAGTCGCAATCAATTATCTAGTGCAACCACCAAAAGGCACTATCAACAGAAAAGGAGAGGAGAATATTCGATGCCGGAATAATTTAAGAAGGAAAAGCTTCTAACATTTAATGGAGAGATGAGGAAGGTCAAAGAAGAAAAGGCATGGCTGCTAGGAATGAAGAAATATTTCAGAGTACATGATTACTCTGAGAATATGAAAGCAAGGGTATCCATTTTCATCTTAAATGGAAAAGAAAATACTTGGTGGGAAGACCTTAGGAATGTCAAGAATATTGAAGAAAAAAATTTGTTGTGGAGGAGATTTAAATGATATTTATGGGAAAATCTCCTCTCTAAAATATACTATGATCGAAAGGCCAAAGAATTTTATGAGCATAAGTTGGGGTAGCTATCAGCTGATGAATATACAACAATATTTTTGGAGCTTCAAAGATACATGCCTTACATCATGGATGTAAAGACAAATATTCATAGGTATCTCAATGGGTTGCCACAAGCATTCAAGGACATAATAGAATTTGATGAGCCTAAAACCTTGGAAGATGCTACGAAGAAGGTTGTCTTCGACAACAGAATAGTGGCACAAGACTGTAAAATGCTCAAGAAGTGGAACCAGACACAATAAATGATGTGGCTTGGAGCATGTCATGTATCTATACAATATTGGATAATAGGTAGACTGATTACCAAGCCTTAGTGATTGAAATGGAAGTTAGGGTCAACAACCAACTTGTTTTGATTTTAGTTGACCCCAGTTCCAATTTTAGTTATGTAAGTCCACAAATGGAAAAGAGGTGTGTGTTGTAGAGCATATCACAGGAGAACTTGTGATTGGTTTAGCTAGCCACTTGGACTAAAAAGCAGGTCAGGTATGTTGTAGAGTCATGTCCAGTTGTAATGGATAGCATGCCCACATTAGTTGACATGAACTTGCTAGCATTGGGTTCATACAACATATTAATTGGAATGGACTAGCTGGAAAAGCATAGGATTCTAATTGCTTTACAAATTCATTTGAATGCCTCAATGACAGCGGATAAAGAATGATGTTGTAAGAAAAGACAAAGCCCGTAATAGTTCAGCAAAACACTGCACTATAGTTAGAGAGGTGCGGCGGGAAGGGATGTCAGCTATCTTTTGTTCAAGTGACCAATGGATTTGATATTAGTAGCAATAACTAGGGAGAATGTCTTATATTAAATCAGTTTGTAGACATGTCCCTTAAGGAAATTCCAGGACTAACGCCCAAAAGGGAAATCAACTTCTTATTTGAACTATTGTTAGCCTTAATGCTAGTATCAAATACCTATATCGAATGAGCATGTCAGAGCTAGTAGAGATGAAGCTACAATTAAAGGAGATGATGGACAAATGGTACATCATTCTCAATGTATCACAATAGGGAGTGCCCATATTATTTGTCAAGAAGAAGGATGGCACATTTAGGTTGTGCATTGATGATAGAAAGCTCCAAAAGGACACAATCAATAATAGATATCCCTTGCTGAGGATTGAAGATCAATTTGAATAACTAAGGGGAGTTCCAGCGTTTTCATAGATCCATTTGAGATCGAGCTACCATCAAGTATGCATCAAGAATGAATATATTCATAAAAAAACATTTAGAACTAGATATGGGAATTATCAGTTCACAGTGGCATCATTTGGACTCACCAATTCCCCAGCAACATTCATGTGTCTGATGAATAATGTTCTAATTCCCTACTTGGATAAATTCATGCTCATTTTCATAGATGATATATTGGTCTATTTGAAGACTAATGAGAAGCATGAGGAGCATCTAGAAGTGGTATTGCAAGTGATAAGAGGGAAGAAGTTTTATGCTAAACTCAGCAAGTGTTAGTTTTTCTAGTCACAAGTTTAATACTTGGGGCACATAGTCTCTAAGGAGTTGCAATGGACCTCGATAAGATCAAGGCCATCATGGAGTGGCCTATGCCTAAAAATGTGGTAAAATTCAGATCCTTCATGGGATTGGTCAATTATTACCTGAGGTTCATTTGGAACTTCTCAAATATTGGACACCCAATCATAGTTTTGCTAAAGAAAGGGACTAAATTTCACCTGATAGTGAATGTAAAACCAACTTTGAGTAGTTAAAGCACCTACTCACACATGCACTAATTTTAAGAATAGAAAATCTAGAGAAATACTTCATGGTGTGCACAAATTACTACGAGGAGGGGCTCAGTGGGGTCTGATGTAAGGAAGGCAAGTGGCCTGCTATGAATCCATAAAGTTAAATGAGCATGAACAGAACTATCTCACCCATGATCTGGAACTAGCAACAATAATACACACGTTGAAGATTTGGAGGCATTACCTCCTTGGGAGGAAATTTATATTGATGACAGATCATGGAGGGCTGAATTATTTGTTTAAGCATCCCAAGTTGATTGTCAGATAGGAAAGATGGTTAGCCTTGATTATTGAGTTTGATTTCAAGCTAAAATACATAAAGGGAAAGGAAAACAAGGTAATTGATGCACTTAGTAGAATGCTACAGGTAGTTCACATAGCAGTGGTGAGTTCTTGTGATTTTAATATCCAAGAAAATATTAAAGATGAAATGGAACAAGATGAGTGCTATCAGTAAATCAAAGAATGCTTACAACAAGATCCTGAAGGGGAAATGAGAAAAAACTAGTCCCTCAATAAAGATGGATTGTTAAATTTCAAAGGAAGGTGGTATATACCTTGAATGGGTGAATGGAAGAATTTCTAATGAGTTTCAAAAAAGACCATATGTTGGTCATCCAGACTATCATAAAATGATAGCATTTATGAAAAGGTGTATTATTGGCTAGGCATGAAAAGGGATGTGGCTGAGTACTATAGAAATTATGATGTAGATTTACAATTTCTCATGAAATTTTAATCAAAGTCACAAGATACATACCTACTCTAATTCTTTGTGGAATGTAATTCACAATTTAGAACAAAAATCTTAGACATGCAATAAGAAATAACACACATGCAAAGAGTATTTTAGCAGGGAAAGAAAACTACTAAAAACCCTAATTCCTGCTTGCATTAATCTGATGAATAGAGATGTATTACAATTGCTTTGCTCAACTAAAAACAAACTGCAAGTGCATACCCTATCTCTTTGCTCAGTGAGAAGCTCTTGCCTAGGGTTTGTCATTTTTTGCCTCTTCTTGAGCTCCTATTTCCTTGCTCTATTCCTTGAGAAAATATTCCCCTATTATTTAGGAATTTCTCCAAAATGGATTGCACAGTTCCTTAGGTTGATCATCTAACTACATGCGACACTTATACACTCAAGACTAGTCTACAATTGATGTTGCACTGCCTTGGAATCTCCACCAAGATTGGGGAACTTTAATTATCTAAATGCACTAGATATTTTGGGTTGATTGATCAGTTAACTGGATGATCACTAAGTTTTACTGAATTCCCACTGCTTAACTGACCTTCCACTAGTTCCTCCAAAAGTTGGAACTATTTTAACTGAAAACAATCTAAGATAACTGACCTTGATTGCTACAAATTAGCAATCACACATGCTTAACTGAATTCTAACTCCTCCAACTCAAATTTACTGAGTAAAATGGGTGACAAAAGCCATGTCACACAAGTTAACTGCATCCAATTTGTCTGCTGGTGTGGAAATTCAAATTTTATCAATTAAATCAATGCAAAATCAAATTGAGAATTTATTGCTACATTTTTCAATGCTCCCTCTCAGCATGAAAGGGATTATCAACCAACCCTATCCCACACTTGTGGAACTCTAAATTCCCTCTTGATAAGTCCTTTGTCAAAATGTCATCATCTTGTTCCTTTGTCAAAATGTGCTACAACAACATTATCCACCTCCGCACACAGTACCGTAAATGGTGATACCGGATATATATTTGCTTGGATCAATCGTGAAAAACATGATTCTAAGAGAGATTGATGCAACTCTAATTATCAAAGTAGATCACATTTGGATACATCATATAACCAAAAAATCCAACAAGTATCTTTCTCATCCATATCATCTCACATGTTGCTTGACTTGCAACCATGTATTTTTCTTATGCTAAGCTAAGCACCACAGATCTTTGCTTCTTGTTGTACCAAGAAACCACTGCAAACCCAACACTGAAAATTCCACCTGATGTACTCTTTTGGTCTGATGGACTCCCCACCTAATCTACATCTATGAAGCCACATAACTTCACTCCCTCTATTTGTTTGTACCATAGTCCAAACTGGGTAGTGCCTATGAGGTACCATAAAACATGCTTATCTTTCCTCCAAAATAATTTGGTTGGCCTAACCATATCTTAGCTTAGCTAGTTGATTGCATAGCACATATCTGGTCATGTGTTCACAAGTTACATCAGTGCACCCACTAGCTGTCGATAAATGGTAGCATCCACTTCCTCACCTAAATTGGCAACCTCCTTCCTCCAGTTGGTCTCAAGAGATGTCTCCATGGATTTGCAACTCTCCATATAGCATCTTTGTAGTATCTCATTTGCATACTTTCCTTGAGAGACAAACAATTCCCCATCACCTTGCCATACTTCCAACCCGAGGAAGTAGTCATGAGACCCATGTCCTTCGTTTCAAATTCTCTTGCAAGGTCCTCCTCACAAGATATGATCATTTGTTCATCACCAGTTAAAATTGAATCATCAACATATAAGAAAATAATGAGCAATTTACCTTCTACCAAGACAGGATAGAAGGTTTCATCACTTCACTTTTGGTGAAGGCCAAACCAATGAGATAGCTATCAATCCTAGTGCTCCAAACACAAGGTGCCCGCTTGAGACCGTACAATGCTTGCTTGATCCTGCACACATGAGACTCTCGATCAAATATCTCAAAGCCTTCTGGTTGCTCGATGTACACCTCCTCCTCAATAAATTCATTTAGGAATGTTGTTTTTACATCCATCTATGGATCTTCCACCCCATCTGCGCAGCCAAAGAAAGAATTAATCTAATGGATGAGTACCTTGCAACAGGAGCAAAGGTCTCGTCATATTCAATTCCCTTAACTTGAGAGTACCCCTTGGCCACAAATCTAGCCGTGTACTTCTCTATGCTTCCATCTTCTACCTATTTAACCTTAAAGATCCATCTCGAATCCATTGGTCTTGGGACCACTTCCCAAACATTGTTCTTTAGAATGGTTTAAATTTCCTCCACCATTGCATCAACCCATACAGTTTCTCTACTGCTTCCTCGAAAGAGGATGGCTCAATATTTACAAGCTTAGTCATTAGAGCCATGTAGCCATTGTATTGATCATGTTACCTTCTCTACCTACATAAATTTGAGGGAGCACCCACATTCTTCCTCGCATCCTACACAAGTCTCTCAACTTCTCTAGTTATTTTCCTGTCTTCTCTGGATTTTTCTGCTTGAGTGGTTGTCTCCACTCTCTGCTCTTTCTCCACAACTTCTTGAGGTTCCTCCTTTCGAGCTAAAAGCTTCTCTTCTCATGGGATTTGAAGATCCCTCTCAAGAGAGAACCACATCACCTTCTCCTCATCAAATTTTACATCCCTTCTCACAACTATCATTCTGAGGGATGGAAAGTAAACATGGTAGTTGTGGGGAGTTCCTATGTAACCCGCAAATACCGCTAATTCTTTTGTCGGCTCAAGCTTCTTCTTTGATTCTTTAAAGACATGACAGTAAACTGAGGCTCCAAAAATCCTAAAGTGCGACACATCTGGCTTTCTCCTCGAGAAAGCCTCCTATGTTGTCATTATGCCCTAAATTTGATGAGGACTCTCGTTCTGTAAATAGGCTATTGTATTGCATGCCTCAGCCCATAAATGTAGAGGTAGGCCTTTGACATGCAACATTTCCCTCGCTACTCCCACAATGCTACGACTCTTTCTCTCAGCCACCCCATTCTATTGTGTGTTGTGGGGTGTTGTCAACTCTCATCGAATGCCTTCTTTTTCACAAAAAAAAAAAATTAAATTCATTCGACACATACTCACCTCCATTATCCTCTTGAGAGCCTTCACCTTCTTGTCAGTTTCTTTCTTATCCATTTCCTTGAATTCTACAAACTTGGATAATGTCTCATCTTTATTTTGCATGAAGAAAATCCAACACTTCCATGAGAAGTCATCAATTAAAATGACAGAATATTTGTGTCTGGAAGTGGAGGCTGTTGAGAAAAGTCCATAGACATGAGAGTGGATCCTTTCTATTATTGCATGTGCTTTGTTTTCCCGATCATGGAATATGGATTTTGTGTACTTCCCAAAGTACATTATTTGCATACATCTTGTTACTAAAGTTCTCCTTTGGGGTGACCTATGGTTATCTGTTGCATAATATTCAGGGCGCCATGATGCAAATGGCCAAGTATTCTATGCCAAATTTCACCAACATCATGGCTTTGCACCTTCTCTGCCTTTGTGCTTAATGCAGCATAGTATTCCACAACTAGCTTATACAAGTTATTCACACAAACATCGATCTACTTCACCTATCCTGTGGCTATGTGTCTCATAAATTCCTTTCCTTTGACGAATATCAAATCATAACCATGATCTTCCAAAATTGCAAAAAGATGAGATTTTTCTTTAGGCCTGGAATGAACATGACATCCTTGAGCACGAGGGGGGAGCCCGACTCCCTCTCAAAGGTGATTGTACCAATCTCGGGCATGTTATACCTTCCATCATCCACCATATTGATGTGCATATGCAAATCATTTTCTTCTAGGTCATTGAAAAAAGTCTCTACACCCTATCATGTGGAACAATGCACCTGATTCTAAGTACCACCCGCTCCCCATCACTGTGTTGGTCATGCATGCAATGAGGGTAAAATCAAGCTCAAATTGTGAAGATAAGTCTTCACCTTCTGCTCCTCCTTAGGTCTTATGGCTAACCTTTTTGTGTGGACACTTGTGGCATAGTGTCCAAAATCATGAAAATGGAAGCATTTAATTTTAGATAAATCCTTCTTCTTGCCACCTTGGCTGGACTCTAGTTTGCATTGATATTTATTCCCTTCCCCCTTCTTTGCCTTTTCATCCAATGCTTTTTTTTATTCATCCTCTCCCTTGGATTAAGTCTCATCTCTAGTATTCCACCTTATTTCCTTTTGTACCAAATCAAACCATAAGCACTCCCAATTTGAAATTTTCTCCCTCCTATTCACCACATCTTAATAGTTATGCCAACTCTTGGGAAGGCCTAGAAGGTATAGGATTACCAAGTCTTATTTAGGGACATTAACTCTGAACCCCCCAAGTTCATCATGACATTGTGTCGACTTTCTCATGTACTACAAAATAGTGTCATTCTTCTACATCTTGATACTTCGAAGTTTATCCTTGAGCGCCAGCTTCCTATGGTCACTATTATTCTCGAACAATTTTGTTAGTGATTTCCACATTGCTAACAGAGTTTATTTTCCATGGATATTTCAGACCACGTGATCTCGCACTCCCACCAATACTATTCTCCTTGCCTTGGCTACATATTTCTTCCACTGAGCAAGGTTCTGGGAATCAGATGCTTGTGGTTTTGCAACATTTTCCTTGATGGATTCTAGCAATCCATTTTCATCCAATACCGCCTCCATGCGATACTTCCATGAAACAAAATTATAGGTGCCTTCCAAGGCATACTCTAACCTTAGTCCATTGAATTCCATCTTCTAGGCTATGAAGATATCTTGTTTCATTTGAGCTCCAAAATCGAACCTCCTGAGAAACAACTTCAAAATTCCTGCTCTAATGTGAATCCTGCTCTAATACATGTAGAAATTAGGAAGTAGATTTGCAACTGCTCATAAATTTTAATCAAAATCACAAAGGCAAACCTACTATACTTGTCTATGGAATGTAACTCACAATTTAGAACAAAAATCTCAAACATGCAATAAGAAATAACACACATGCAAAGAGTAAATTTTTTTGAGGAAAGCAAACTGCTAAAAACCCAAATGCATGCTTACATTAATATGATGAATAGAGATGTATTACAATTAATTTTCTCAATTGAGCACAACCTACAAGTGCATAACCTATCTCTCTACTCACTGAGAAGTTATGACCTAGACTTAGTCAATTTCCACCTCTTCCTGAGCTCTTATTTCCTTGCATTGTTCCTTGAGAAATTAAGCCCCTATTATTTAGGAATTTCTCCAAAATGGATTGCGCATTCCTTAAGCTGATAATCTGACTGCATGCAACACATGTACACTTAAGACTAGTATACAACTGATGTTATGCTGCCTTGGAATCTCCACCAAGCCTAGGGAACTCAAACTCTTCATGAACTAGCTATTTTAGGATGATTGATCAATTAATAAGATGATCTCTAAGTTTGACTAAAGTCCCACTACTTAATTGACCTTACACTAGTTCCTCCAAAAGTTAGAACTAGTTTAGTTGAAAACAACCTAAGATAACTGACCTTAATTTCTACAAATTAGCAATCACACATGCTTAGTTGAACTCTAACTACTCCAACTAGAATTTACTGTGTAAATTGTGTGACACAAGCCATGTCACACAAGTTAACTACATCCAAGTTGTTTGTGGATGTGGAGATTCAAATTTTCTCAATTTAATCAAGGCGAAATCAAATTTAGAATTTCTTGCTGCATTTTTCAACGAGTGCATTTCCAATGCTTGGAGTTCTAACAAGTCAAGGTGGAATGTAAACACCCAATGGGATTGCTACAACCAATCCCCATTCCAAAATGGAAGTGGGAAGTCATATCAATGGACTTAATTACTAGGCTTCCAAGTATAGTTGGGCAACATGATGCCACAATGGTGGTGGTGGATAAGTTGAGCAAGGTAACTCACTTTATAGATGTTAAATCCAATGATAAGGCAAGTGGCATTTCCTGTAATTTTATAAAGGAAATATTGAATTTGCATGATCTAGCCAAGAATATTATCTCAGATAGGGATGTTAAGTTCACCTCCAAGTTTTGGAAGGTCTTGTTCATGGGATTTAGGACAAAGTTTTCCTTCAGCACAATGTATCATCCTCAAATAGATGGAAAGGCTAAAAGAATAAACTAAGTGTTGGAAGACATGCTAAGAATGTATGTCATGCACCATCTGAGGAGGTGGGAAGAGTGTTTACCTTTGGTATAATTTTCCTATAACAATGGATACAAAGAATCATTAAAGATGATCCTGTTTGAGTATATTTACGGTAGGAAATTCAACACTACTATAATTTGGTGTGATCCAGTGAATAGGATGCATATTGGGCCCAGTATGTTGAAGGAGACGAAGTAGGAAACAATTGTTATTAGTTAGCAATTGAAGTTAGCTCAAGACAGGTAGAAGAGCTATGCAAATCAGCAAAGGATACACAAGTAATTCTAAGTGGAAAAGCATGTTTATCTCTACATAAGACCAAGGAAAATTTCTTTAAGGATTGGATCTTGTGCCAAGTTGGTACCAGAATATTGTGGGCCATTTCAGATTCTAGAAAGAGTGGGGTCATTGGCTTGTAGATTGGATTTAACATGCACAGTGAAGTCACATGATGTTTTCCATATCTCTTTACTTAAATGTATGTACATGATGATAACTATGTTTTTTATTGGTGTCTAATATAGGTGGAATGAGTGGGAGAATTCCATCTAGAGCCATTATGCAATCTAAATCGGAGGTAGACTGCACTCTAGAATCGAGTAATCCAATAGGTTAAGGTGCAATGGAGGAACTTTGGACCAAATGTGGCCACATGGGAGATGAATGAGAAAATGAGAGTGTCATACCCATTTTTTTTGCTAGTTCACAAAACGTAAATACGCCTATAAATAAATGTAAATATATTTGTATAAAAAGATCACAGTGAAATGTTGTTCTTGGCATAGAGCATGGTTGAATATTTTTTGGGTATAGAACACTAAGGATGGTGTTCCTCTGAGGGCGTGGGGTTTGTGACAACCCTTTTTTAATACCTCTTGTAATTATCATTATGAATTGTAACTCATATAATTAATTTTGGAAATGTAAACACAATGACTGGCTAAGAGGAGTGGAAGGGGATTCAAAGTTTTAAGGAGTTGTTTAGGAAGTTGGCAAGTCAAGATTGTGCATTAATGGTCACTAGCCCCTTGATTGAATTTTAATGGCCTACATGGCAGGAAGGGAGGTGGAGTATGGGATTCATGAGTGGAGAAGAAGCCCATACCCCCTCTTTCATACCTCGAGGACTACACTGTGTGGTCAAAAATCAAGGGCCATGTGAGGGGGTCAAAAAATAAAATAAAACAACATAAAAAATTAAAAAAAAAAATAGAGTTGATGGGAGAAGAGAAGGAAGAGGTGGGATTATCACATGGTAGTTGGAGAGAGCATTAGGAATGGTGGAAAAGAGTGACAACATGTTGGGAACAAGCATTGGTGGCATAGAGCAGGGAACACATATCCAGTTGCAATTGTGGATGCCTATTTGTTGGGTTAGGCATCCTAGGATTTATTAGTGTATTTGTGGGAGAAAAGGAGAATGTTGGGATAGAATTGGCATTGGAGCAGAAGCATGTGGGGAAATGTGGTCAAAGGAAGGAATAGGTGGAGATGTAGAGTGTTTTGGAGCCCTTCTAGCATTGAGTACATGGAAACTCTATGTGCTTTGTATCCCTAGCATGTG
Organism: Pinus tabuliformis; assembly: GCA_031772625.1. Classification (NCBI taxonomy): domain Eukaryota; kingdom Viridiplantae; phylum Streptophyta; class Pinopsida; order Pinales; family Pinaceae; genus Pinus; species Pinus tabuliformis. The sequence goes on from CM062819.1 coordinate 509,368,808, forward strand.
AAGGTTAGACTCTTTTGTGTTTTTGGATGACTATGGGATTAGTAGTTGAGCATCAGTGTACTCTGGATTCCTAGGTGAATAGGTGGAGACAATAGAGTACGTAGTCTTGAACTAAGAAGGTGGAGGTAGGGTGGTCTTTGGATTCCTATGTGGCTAGCTAATTAGCATTGGTTGAATTTCCTTGAGTACTTCTCCTCATATTCTGAATCCAGCTCTCGGGTGGTCAATTGCAAGAAATATTTTAATGCAGTTGGCCTATGTTTGGGTGGAGAGTGGGATTCCCTCCTTTAGTTGCTAGTCATTAAGATGATCAAATAAGTATTATGTGCATCCACCTATATGTGAATGTGTTACACATTATGGAAGGAATTGATATTGTTATGTGTTATAACAATGTGTGCATCAACATAGTTTGTATGGTAATGGTGTTATTCCTGGTTATTAATAATAAGATGAATGTGTGTTGTTCTCATGTTGAATGGACCTGCATATACCTAGAATTTTTTATGTATATCACTTATTTACAAGTCATTTAGCACTCAGTATTTTTCTAAGGTTGCAGAATAAAATCACCAAGGCAACCACAAACCAACTTTGGAAGCTGGGATCTAGCCCTGCCAACTTCAGAGAGGGCTCTCTCTGTAAGATTTAACTTTGTTTGATTGAATATTAGGCTAGTTATGAAGTTTGGGGTTTGATTTGTATTTGAATGGTTGGTTGATAACTAGATTTCCATTGGGCTATGGAGTCTGTTACATAAAATACATATTAACTATAGTATCTACAGATAGATCTCACAGGGCAAGGTAGCCAAACCGAATGGATTCTTTAAAGTATGTGAAGTGGAGAAGAAGAACAGATTAAGGTTCACTTTAAAATATAGAGCATTGTTACCTGAATTCTATATTCAAAGATCAGAAGAAAACATAGAAATTATTCGTAGTTGGGTGCACAGTGTAGATTTAAACAAATTCCGCCCTTTATTTATCTATTGAATAATTCAAATTTAGAAAACAAATATGTGCTATAAACTGATAAGTATAAACACATAAGACAGATATATGTACTTCACCAACAACTTGACACATGAATCATTTCAAAGAGATTTTGTATTACTTAGAAAATCTGTTGATACTTCAGAAAATATACAATAGTGTTCTTCGTACAAAAACCAACCTCTATTACTTCAACAATTGAAGTATATATAACTAATTCACAAAAATATATTGTCTGGATGATGAGGATGTATCTACAAAATAATAGGACTGAATTAAGCTAACTTATTACAATGAAATTAGGGAAATTGAACTGTCTGAAGTGGTGGCACTGAAATGGTGGAATAGTTGGCTATCTGGCGCTCAAATTCTGCATGTGTTGTAACGCTGAGTTGTGTCACCAAAACTACCTTTTACTCCAGTAACTCACATAGTTTATCCCAACGTTGTTCACTCAGGATATTCATCTTCATCAACTTCCTATACACTTAGTCAACTTTAGTATATTTGGCAAATGTCGGTCGAGTGATGAACAAGTTCGGAATTTCATACTGAATGTCGAGATTGTATGAAAATGCTTCCAGGAATGCCTTTCCTGTCATACTGAGTCTTCCGTCTATAACTTTTTAACTATCTCTTACCTTGGTCATAATCTGCTCACTATAATCTGACCACGTACTGAGCTTGTCGTTAATCACTAACAGGTTTGGAAGTCCTTTCTTGTAGAGAGGCTCCAACTTGGCGAAGAATCTTTGTATACCTGTGTTCATATTTCGACCCTTCTCTTCAAGCTGTCTCATAAGATTTCTTTTAGTCAACACTTTCCTGACTTCCAAAATTGTTTCAGTCCTGTCTTCAATTTCCAACTCTTCCAATTCCTGATTGTTCTTGGAATTTAGAAATTTTATAAGCTCAGTGGCTTCATTTGGTTTATCTCCTAGTTTCTTTCTGACCTACTCGATGGCTTCATTGGACCATTCAATCAGCTCCTGTTGTTCAAAAATAATTTGGATTGAAGGCCAAATGTCCTCCATGTATTCATTGATCCTCTTCCAGATATTTTCCTTTACCTATGCCAATGTATTTCCCATGGCACAGTCCTTTTCCATTTTCTCCAATCTTTGGGACAATGTCTAGGACTTCTGTGTTTCTGTCATGTAGGCATTTTCAAACCTTGTACTCTGCTCCTGTAAAATCTCTACCTCCAGCTTCAACTTATTTAGCTCTTCTTCCTGTATAGACATATTTTCCATAGATTCAGCTAACTTAACTAAGTCATCAACAACTGATGTGGGAAACATGGTAGAAGATGATAATCTTGCAGTCATGGTTGTTGTATGGACACTTTTTTATAGTGGAGATGCAATGGGAACTTTATCAAGAGGAACAACTATAAGTTGTGAACTATGTTCCTTTTCTTTCATCGGTTTGTCCATTTCTTCTTCCATTGCTTTGATCTGTGCACCTTGCTCCATTAGAATCTTCAACATCTCTTCCTTTTGTAGCTTTGTCTCTCCAAGTTCCTTGGCCTGGGGGTCTTCTATTGCTGGAAGCTTCAATTGCTTCTTTAAGGCTGCTATGTCAGCATTTTTCTTTCTAATTATCTCCTCCATGTATTTTGAATTGTCTGGATCAAAACCTTCTTTGACTTCCATTTCCTCCAAGTATTTGATTCTGGTATCTTTGGAAAGTGAGGACACTTTCTCCAATTTGAGCTGAGACTGCACATTATTTAAAGTGAGTTGTAGTTTAGAGGTAGTAATAGCAGTCTGTGTGAAAGTAGAGTATACCATTTCTCCAGTCTGCCTGTGCATATCTATTTGATCTAAAGGATGGACATCCTTAGCCTCAAATTCAAAAGTAGTCTATTTGAAATATGTTGCTGACTTTGGTTGAGGGACCTAGGCATGCAATAATTCCATATGCATCCTTCCCTTCTGTATCATATGCTGAGATGAGTTTGTGCTGGATGGAGGAAGATTACTTCCTGAATTGAGCTGATATATTATCATGAATGGATTCATTCCTCTACTTAATCTCCTTGTCTCTTAGAAAAATGTCCAACTTCCTCTGCTTTTTTGATGTTTTTGGTGTTTGAGGGATGGTGGTTGGAATCTCTTTAGTAACCAAGGATGATGGTGACTCTTTGGTACCACTGTCCAACTTAAAAGTCTTCAAACCTGAGAGTGAAATAGTGCCTTGTGTGTCCTCCAGTGATGGGAAATCTATTTCAGAGCCTGTTTTAATCTTCTTAGTGTATATTTTGAACTCTTTAGCTAAGACTTATGTGACTGATGGAGAATCATCCTCAATTGGTCTCTTATCTATTTTTTCCCTGGGTATGGGAGTCTCTGAAGATGTCTTAGAAAGTACCTGCTCCTTGGCCTCCTATAATGTATTTTCTACCCAAGTGTGTTGGTTCATATATTTCTCTATTTCTGGCCTCTGAGTATGCACATAGGGTGTGGATTTTTGTTCCACTCTTAACTTGGAAATTACCCCAAAGGGGTCATAAGACCAAGTGAAACTAAGAGGGAAGCTCATTTGTTCAGCAAGAGGTCTTCTTCCTTTCATGTTGCTCTATTGTTGTAGAAGAAGGGTCCTATCTGTGTTTTTATCCGGAACTAAGATTTCTTCTTGGCTACCACGAAATGGATTGATCAAAATTTGGATTAGGGGCAAAAGTTAGCTCAAAAATCAAAGTTTCAAGAGTCACTTGAAACCTAAACAACCACATACGTCTCAGCGATACGATCCCAATGCAACTCGTTTCACTCAAAACAGAGTTCGTATGAGGAAGTTAGAGCCTGCTAACTGTTTTACCAAACAACAAAAACAATTGCAGGTATAGCCCAGTCAACAGTCTATATGGCTGACGTGGCAAGTGACTGGGTAGGTGACTGAGTAGGTCAAAGGTGGTCAATGCCCAATGAGGGCTCACCAAGTTTCACCTTGTGGTTGGTTTCTAGTTGGGTGATGAGGTGTAATTCAATTGGTTTTGGATGGGCCAATGAGAGGCCGCCACGTGGCAAGCTTGGAGGCTACCACATGGCACCTCCCAAATGGCCAAATATGGTTAATGTGTTTTGGGGAAAATTTTGGTGGTAGTCGAGGTTTAACCCACAACCTCCCCGCCACAAGCCACAACACTTACCGCTACACCAAACCTAAAGACTTGACATGTAATGGAATACGGTCATGTTAAAGGTTAAGTAAGAAGGTGTTGAAGCCTTGAAAAGCGTTGCCTCAACATGGGGGAAAACCACCCGGTTCGGACCTTGGTTGGCAGCTCCTTTTCTATTTGGAGTAGTGGCTCCAACTAGGGATAATGGGACCAGTTTCCCAATCTATTAATGATTGTGGTATTGGGGTGATGTATGATGTTTTAAAGTAATGTCTAAGCTAAAAGTAATCTAATCTAAACTAATCAATCACAATGTGTTTTATTCTAATTTAAGAACTATCTAATTATAAATATACCTGGGATTAACTTGATGTATGTGATCTACAATAATTTCTGAAAGTAATTGGTAATAAAGATCATTCAATGGCGATTAGAAGTGAATCCATTTTAACAATAATCATTTCATATAAAATTTTAGCTAAAACGATTCTAAAATACATATCGCATAAAGATTTATTCATATATTCAGCATAAAATAAAGATCATCATCATACAGAAGTGCAATAACGATAATCAAATTTCAGACATTCATACATAAACAATTCGAAAAAGAAATGATTTCTTAATACATAAGTAAAAAGGATTACGAGATAAAAGTACCATTTATAATATGTCCTACTCATGTGTTTCAGTGATATTGATCTATCTTCAATCCATTCAACATCATCTAAGAGTACAAAAGTGCAATTTTAGTAGAAAATGTTAAATCAGATAAAAATAAATCTTGTTCCATATATTTCACCAGAACTTCCTCAAAAGGATAGAAGTGCATGTTTTGAAGATAGTTTCTGATAAAATTATGGACCCCTCTCTAAATGCATGAGAGGGGTTTAAATACTACTATAAAACTAAAAATAGATTATTACAAAAATAGTTGAGGAGGTTTAAACAACCTGCCTCAATTTGTCCAAAAATAAAATCAAAATGGAAATAAACAAGGTGACTAACTATCCTGCATTTGATCCTTCAAATCGCAAATATCCATCATGGGTTTCAGCTGTGTTGGCTGGTTGACTTTAGCTTTCAACTGTCCAGCGAATACAGCATCGGTCATTGCTGATGCCATTTTCTCGGTGGAAGTGGTTAGGCATCACAAGGCCATCCATTGGCTGTGAGGTTTGACCAAATGTTTCCAATATGCCTCCCAATCTAACCTAGTCATTTGCCTTATTACTTATACCTTTTCTTTCGCTGCCTGTTTCCATTGTTGTTTGAGCTGTTTCACATTAGGAAGGAAACATGGAATGGATTCTGCCACAAGATTGGCACTATGAAAATTATCGTTAATAGTTTCTATGACACAGTTTGCTACTACTGCCGCATCCACTATTGCCTTTTCTACTTCTTTAAGTCGAGAATCCCAGCTCGCAAATAAAATTTCTTTATGCAATTCTTCTATCTTGGGTAGGTTGGCTTTTCTCCCATCCTCTGTATTTTTCCATGCGATGAAATCAGAGACTTTTCTAAAGATCTCATCATATTCAAGTTGCATTTCTACGACTTGTTAGTTTATCGCTTGTTTCAAAATAGAATTTCCAATGTGAAATCTTTTGGCACGGCAATTCTTTCTGATGCATCAGCTGGGAGTTAAGATTGAGTGCTTCGGTAACAAATTGATCAATTTTTGGATTGTCTTTATGTAGATCAGTTATTGTCTGCACCTGTGCTTCCTTCTCGGCTAAGCTAGTTCGATGTTCTATTTGCATCTGTTCAAATACCTGTTGAAGCTTAGCCAATTGTATCTCTACTTGCTGGTTGGATTTGACTTGCTATAATTGTTTCTCAAGCGATGTTATTTTATTCTCTTTTTCTCTAAGCAACATTTGGATTTATGTTGCTTTGTCTATGGTCGTTGTAGCATAAGCACCTGCAAACTGCGAGAGTCTAGTGAGGTTGGCAGATGGATCAACAGGCGAGTCCTTCCATAGAACATCCATTGGTTCATTTTCAGGGGTAGTAGTAGCTATAGAGTCCAATTTCCTTTTCTTTCTTTGCCTTTTCACCATGACTTTATGCTGTGGGCTATAAAATACATCCAAAGGGGGTATTTCTTCAATTCTCAAAATTATTTCAGAAGTAGGGGTAATAGGGATGTGCTCTATCTCTTGTGTATTTGCAGTTTCTTCCACTGTAATTTCCAGTGTTGTTTTCTGTTGTGGAGTTTGCAACTCTGGCACCTCTTCCTCTACATTGAGACTTTTATTAAAATTGTCTCGCTCTTCCTCTAAGTCAATTACCATGGGTTTTACTGGCTATGCGGAGGTAGCAGGGATTTCAGCCTGCTTGCTAACTTAAGCTTCTTCAACTATCTCCTGTGTAGATTGGGATGTATCCCTCACTGACTCCATGCTTCTACTTTTCCCATTTTGCGATGACTGTTGTGATTCCCCGATAGATTTCTCTTGATATTCTAGTCCAGAATCAGACTTAGAATTTTCTTTAGAGTAACCTTCTATAGTCACACTAGGAGTAGGCTCCCTTATTGGTTCAATCAATAATTGGTCCAATGGGACCATTGCTAGCCTTCTTTCTCTATAACTGTAAAAAATTTCTAGGTCTTCACAGTCAAAAAGTAGTTGTGCCATATGCTTCACCTCTGTGAAGGTGTTCTTCTACAAAAAGATGTCATCAAAAACATCCTCCTCATTACTGAATACTTTTATTTTCACTAGAGTGGTGAAATCCTTGACAGTGTCGAACGGATCATATTGTCATCCAGGGAATTTAGGTAATTGCAGAGATAGCATGTTCTTTGCTTCTTTGAACGCATTCCCTAGGTCGTGTAATGCAAATGCTCTGCACTATACAGGGAATGTAGGCCAAATGGCCTTTTTTTATTCTTTTAATGTCTTTCTCATTCCTCCCTCACTAGTTATTTGTTAGGCTACCTCTCTAGCCATTAATTTATCTAGAACATAGTGTGGGAGGACATGGGGGGAGGTGATGCTGCCAAAAAGTCTGATATATGTAAATGTTTCCTCCCCAAACCATCTGGCCACCGGGAGGATGTCAACTTTAGCTTCTTGGGAAAACCGTTTTTGTCTTTCTTGATTTTCTCCTCATCATTCGACCAGGCACGGGTGCAGTCTGCTAGGTCATCATTTAGCAAACTTCTCTACGAGTTGCCTATTGTAGATGACTTGGGGTTCTGGTAGGTGGTACATAAACCGTAGGTTGTCCGGGGTAAAAGACCCCATAACCTCTTGGCTCCTTGTCTTGAATTCTCTATCTGAGATGTCGGCTTCATTGATGACCCATTTTACCATATCGGTATAAGGGATTATCTTCGGTCGAGCGGTTATGCAGTGAAAAAATGAGCATGCTGTCTCCAGCATGGAAGCGTCTGAGGAATTGCGTCCGTCAACTGTAACTTTTGTTTCCATAATCCTCAGATGTTATTCCTCCAGTATGTTATACATAGCTTCCAATGTAGAGGTTCCTCCCTCTCTGCTGCATGTGGTATCCGTGAATAGGGGAGCCATCTCTATCTTCTTAGAGGCGGCAACCTTGCCTTTCTTCACCATTGTTCTCAACGCTTTGCTCTACAAGTTTTTCCTAAAAATGGAGAACAATAGCTATCGGATACACAAAGCTAAACGTAAAAACGAAATAATGTAGATAGCTTTTAAAGGTGGTAAAAAGAGTTTTATTTGAACACACGTAAGAAGATATCATATCAAGCTAAATGGCTTTTCACACACAAATTTTGTTATTTCCCACTAAATGCCCACTAATGATTCATTATCCCTTAGCTTTAATGCTCATAAATGTTTGTATTGTAAAACGGGACGAAATCTTCTAGGGTGGCGAGCCATTGTACTGCGATAATAGCAATTGTGCAATTTGCGAAGCAATATCGTAGATCGCAATATTGCAATATGTCCCTATTATCTTTCTTATCTCCCATTGTGTTTCTGCGAGATGTGAGATGCGAGCCGTCCTTTAGTTGTTTCAAAACATAACTAATTGCTAGGTTTATCCTATGTAAAAGACCTGATGGACTCAAAACATTTACTCATAATATTTTAAGGTGTGGTTCTGGGTGCTAATCGCATTTCTCAATATTGGCTAACAGTAAGTATAAGGGGTTTTTTTGAATGCGTAAAATGCGATGCGATAAAAGTCACAATGTCATCGTAGTTTCGCATCTCGCATATTTCGCAATATCGTGTTAAAAGCGGGTCCTTTACAAGTGGTGATATGTGATGCGAGACATAAGCCTAAAAAAGCCTAAGGTCTTATGTTTGCATCGATTTTATGATAAAATCGACCATAGAGTCCTTTGGTGGGTTTTAGACATGCTATATATGGAAAGGTAAGTATTTAGTAGTTCCCAAAAAAGGTTTTGATTGTTATCTTTGCTTTATTCCAAAAATAAAAAGAAATGCCTAAATGCTAAAAAAAAAATTAAAGGGTCCCCATTTATTAACGTAATATTAACTACTATCATTAATAAATGGGGGGTTTTTGAATACCACAATAGAATATTAGTGTAACAACTAGCGCTTAACACTAAATGCACATGTTCCCACCTCTACCTAACTGCTAGCATAAACCTTAACCACGGAGGATTAGTGCTAATTAACCCATATTTTCCCTTAATTAAGTGTTTTTTAGCTAGTGAAGGTTTTGGTGTATTCTGCCAAATCCGGAACCGCCCCCAAATTTAGCAGGATTAACTGAAGTTTTCCATATTTGGAGGAGATTCCTAGGGAAGAATTGAAAAGACCATAACTTGATGGAATTTCGACCAATTTTAGAGAATGAATAGTCAATTTTGGATTATTTCAACCTTTTGAAGACAATGGAATAGGTTTCAGAGGCAATAGAAGACTTCTATAGGTGATGTTTCCACAGGGAAGTTCATGGAAGCTTAGAGCCACCAAGGAAGGAGGTCATACCCAGATCAGCCAGAGTCAGTTTTTAGAGATCTAATAGTCATTTTTGAAGTTTTAGGGTCCTATGAACCCAATGGTATAGTTTTCACAGCCATTGGAGTGTAGGATATGCTTGTAATCATACATGTGACCAAATAATTCCAAGAGTGCCTAGTCATTGAAGGAGGTTCAAGGAGATGTAGCCCAAGAGGATGGGGTGAACTCCTTTATGAATTGTGTGTATGATTTTTCTATGTATTTTTATGAAATTTCATTTGTTGTCCATATTATTTAATCACCTAATTAACTCATAAATCACTCACATAAAAGACATAAAACATGACACATAAACCTCTTGCATAATTGGGTAAATGAGACGATCCTAAACATATTATTAAAATTGGACATAAAATTCGAACTTCCCATATACAATGGAGAGGTGAATGTAGAAAAGTTGGACAAATGGATTTGACAGTTGGAGGTATACTGCAGAATTCATAACCTTCAAGAAGATGATATAAAGATCCAATTGGCTTCACTAAGGCTAGAAGGAGCTACACTAGTTTGGTGGGAAGCAAATACTCAAGATGAAATGAGAGATCCAATAGTCATTTTTGCTAATTTGGACATTTTGAACACATTGTTGCAGGTATCAGGAGCCATAGAGCTTTGTAAACAAAATTTTTGCCACATTGAGGTAATACAAAAGCCCAAGCTATGGAAGCTGGACCAAGGAGATGTAGCCCAGGCGGGGTGAACTCCTTCATCAAAACATTGTGTTAATGTGTCTCTTTGATATTTTGATGCACTGTACATGTTTTCTATTCAGTATTTGTTTTTGAAGCTATTTTTCTCATGAATGTCTTTTAAAACTTATGTAAATTTACCTGTTTGTAAGCACCAACAACTAAGGAAACCTCAGCACAAAAAGCAAGAAACAAGAAAATGTTTATAAATCTGTAATTATTATTAGCACAACAAAACTAATCATACAAAAATAGATCATGGATGTTAACAAAATGAATTAGTTGTCTGATGTACTCCAAGGCAAATATTCTCATTGGAAAATACTTAGGCAATTTGTATGGTGGAAGCTCTGAACCATACACTCTAATTGTCATGAATGACTGGTAAAGATACCAGTCCCCTATTTTGACATGTTCACTAAGCTGGAAAACCTTCTGAATGTCTTCACTAATCCTTGGAACCTGCTGACCACTCCGCAAACAAGTTGTTGGCTACATAAACTGGTCTATGAACTATGAGGAGCTAAATTCCTATGATTGTCTTCTGACTCAGGAAGTCCAGAAAACAAGAGACTAATGCTCTCCTTTTTGATCAAGTTTCTACACTGTGAATGGAAACTTATCTGTTTGAAAAAACATAAACATATACATGAGTATTGATGAATATCTGAACATTCATTCAGTTAAAAACTAAAGGAATTGTTCATGAAGTGACCATAGTCAAAGGTGGTTGATGTTCCTTCTTCTGAAGAAAGGGTGGATAGAAAGCCTAGAATAGGCTTATCTACCCACTCATCTGAATAGTAACCAAGAATCGATGACAAGAAAGAGGTCATTTGTCTTGTCCTTTGAGGGAAGATAGAACGAGGATATAGGGGATTTTTCTTAGGGAGATGAGAGTCTTCAGGGAGGAAGATTTCAAAAATGGTAGCCCTCTGGGGGAAGTTAATTTCTGGTAAATTCCTTTGAGAGATTCAAGGGAGAAAGGGGAGAGGGAATCATAGTGGGGAACCTTCACCAATTGATTAATGTTGGCAACTCTGATGGTGAAGAGAATTTCACCATTTGGGGAGATAATTTCCCTCTTGCTGGCAAGGTAAGAGGCTTGGCTTAGAAAGAATTCTGGAAATGATAGGACTGAGGGACAACAAACAGAGGAAGCTTGGATTCCTAGAGGTGTATCTCATCAGATTGATCAAGAAAATTATCCTGAAACTAGCAACGTAATTCGAAGAGGTTGAATTTACACTGTGTTTCGGCAATTTTGTAATCTTCGTCTACGAGTGGAATATGGTCTAAGTCGATAGGGGGAGTGATTATAGGATTTACTACAAGGGTAGCTTTAAGTGCCATTGTAGTTACAGAATGAACAGAGGAAGGGTGTAACAGAAGGATTTGGCAATGTGTTTGATAATTGGCGGGAACTGATAGTGGTAGACCTCTGTAAATTTACCAAAAACAAGCAACGGAAATTTCATAGTAAGATAAGAGCACAACAGACGTAAGAACTATGTTCTTGAGGTAAAGAGATAAAAGATGTGATTGCAGGTGAGAGCTTGATTTTTATTAGTTGCAAACACGCTTTAACCATGGGATTAACTATCTTATCAGGGCATTAATTTCTGTAATGGATGCGGCAAACGGAAACAAAATTTATGGAGGGTGTAACGGTCGAAGAGGTGGAAGCTACAGATTGGTGGATGAGTGGCGCGAGACCATTGGTAGGAGTGATAGGAGTAGGGACAGGTGGTATGATGGGAGTGGGATCTGCGACAAGACGTGGACGTGACACTTGGCGGGAAGGAAGATTAAGGTGGGATGGAAATATAACTTTTGGAGGGGGGGGGGGCAAGCGGTATCCGATAAGTGGAGGGGGGGTGCAGGCAGTATCTAATAAGTGGAGGGAGGGATCCTAAATCACACAGCACTGACACATAAGGGGGCGGTAAACTACTTTTTGGACCCCCCCCCCAATTGTTAAATGTTATCGCTTTAGAGGGGTCCAAAACCTATCGCGGGTCATTGGATCAATGCTATGGTTTATCGGGGGTCATGAACTGGGGGGAGGTTAACATCGGATGGCCCCGCGACATTATTTCGGGTGCATGCATAATAACCTAAAGTCCAAACTTTGGATAACGAAGAACTTCAGACTTATTACATCAAAAACCTTTATTTTCATATCCTAATGCTATTCTAAAGCAAATGAGGGTGCATTTGAGCATGCAAACCCTTTCAATTTTTTCATTCTAAGAGATAAAGAATATTTATTTCAAACACTAAACTAATCTAATCAACTAAATTAATCCAGATTAAACAGTTGGATTAACTTTATTCACCTATTCTACCTATCTAATCTTAGCCAAGATTAAATTGTTTGGCTAAGTTATTCACTCTAACCTAATTAACATAAATTGAAATCAGCTTGAACATGATTAAACTATATGTCTCAAGCAAAAAGGGATTGTGGCATTTTAAACAAGATGCACACAATTTCATGAATTTATTCTTTACAAAGTGAGAAGGCTAGTAGTGGCATTTAAGCTAGCATCACTTTCACATTTATTCATTTTTTGTGGGGTTCATTTATCATTTCTTTTATTTTTCCTCTTTTGTTCTATTTTTTGTATTTATACCCTCTTTTCATTTTTTTGTTTTCATTTTTCTACCTTTTTTTGGAAATCATTTCCAGAAAGCTATATTATTTACAATCTAAAATACAAAAAAAAACTATTCAATGATCAATTGATCCTATAAATTATAGGACCCTAACAGTGGCTCCAACTGGGGAGGGCACTTCCTAGTGAAGTGTTAAGAACATCGTCGACTAGTAGCCTTGAATCCTCATCTTCAGTATTGCTGCATCTGATTTTTTCTGTTTTCTATAGTTATGGTGGAAAAATGCCTCAAAGCTCAAGGCCTTCTCCATGGGCTTTAACTTTCAGACATAAGCTACCCACTCATGACATTACAAAAGTAAATGGTATCAACAATGGGTGTGACAAAAACACTTTGTTAGTCCTGAAAAAAAATAATGCTTGAGCATCCTACCATTGACATGTCCTCCAAGTAATTTTGTTCCATCTGTGTTCTTCAGAAAAAATATGTTGTTACCTCGGTAAGAATCAATAATATAAGGTCCCATCCACAAGTTTTCGAACTTACCATCTTTCCTTTCTCTTCCCTTCTGGAATCCCATTTCAGAACATGATGGTCGATCTGAAAGTCATCAGCTTTAGTCCTTCGGTCAAATGTCTTCTTGATGTTATCTTGGATCAACTGAGTTCTGTTATTAACTACTTCTTTGGTCTGATGCAAATGAATGGTCTGGTTTATTCTCCTCTGTAAATAATTTGGTTCCACCTCCAATTCTTGCATCATCTTTAAAACATGAATTCCCAATGAAGTTGGAAAAACAACATCTATCCCATAAACTAGTTGATATAGAGACATGCCTATTGACTTTTTGGTAGTAAGGATGTCTTCCCACAATGCATTAACTAGCTTGTTGTGCCATTATTTTTTATTGTCCTACAACAACTTTTTAATAATATTAACTAAGCTTTTATTGGAAGATTCTTCCAGTCCATTTCCCTGAGGTTAATAGGTTTTATAATGTCTGGATGTTATCTAATATTTGTTGTATAAATCTACCATCCTTTTTGACCTAAAAGCTGTAGCATTGTCAGTAACAATCTTCCTAGGGAAACCACATCTAGCAAGGATATTACTCTCTAGGAACTTTATGATGACTGCATTAGAAGCTTGTCTGGTAGGTATGGCTTCTATCCATTTTGTAAAGTAATCAATGGCTGTCGGAATCCACTTGTGTTGGGTAGAAGAGGTAGGATGGATTTCTCCTATGAAGTCAAGGCTCCATTATTGGAAATGGGTTTCAGCAAATATAGGCCTCAAGGGTAAAGGAAAAAGTTTCTTTTTATCTTCAAATATTTGGAATTTGTGGCATGAAGTAACTTTCTTTTCGATATTAGAAAATAGGGTGGGCCAGTAAAAACCTGCCCTCAGAATCTTATTTGTAGTAGTCTTCCAATACAGGTGTCCACCACAATCTACTTCATGGAACTCCTGCATGACTTTATCTACTTCATTTTCCAACAAATAGTTTAGTAAAACACCAACATCATCTTTCCAATACATATTTTCATTCAAAATACAAAACTTAACAGCTTTAAGTTTGATAAATCTAGCCTTTGTTTTAGTTAAACCAGGAGGAGCTTGTAAATTATGTAGAACATAAATAATGCGTGCATACCAGGGAGAAGTAGAAAAATCTTCTGCTGCCATTGGAGTCGCCAACTCATCTAGTTCATTAATTATTTCCAAAAAAATTATATTTAAAGCATGTAAGTTAGATTTTTCCATTAATTTTGCTAACCCTTGACATTTGATGAGTTTAGTGGGTTGGATTTCAATATCATATTCTAATATAACATAAATCCACTTACCCCTTTTCCCATTGGGATCATTTTGAGTTAGTATATATTTAACTACTACACTTGGAACAAAAGCAATGATGTGTGAATGAAGAATATATCCTCTGAAATCTTTTATGGCCTTTACCAGGGCAAACGCTTGCTTTTCCATAATGTCATATTTCAATGTTGAATCTCTAAAAGGTTTGTTGACAAAATAAATGGGTTGTTCATGGCCCTTGGTGTTCTTTTGTAGGAGAACTACAGTAATGGCGTGCTTTGAAGCATATGAAAAAATTAGGAAATCTTTAGTCAAATCTGAACTAATAAACACAGGTGCCTGAGTTAAATCTTTATTTACATTGTTAAATGATTGTCTAGCTTCCATGTTCCATTTCACCTTAGTATCTTTCTTTAGCATATTGGTTATACTCTTTAAAAGTTCAACTAAATTCGGGATGAATCTCCTTAGCACATCTATATGTCCAATAAAAGATTGAACTTCCTTTATATTCCTAGGGGGATTAATTTTGATTATAGCTTTGATTCTACTCAAATCTATCTTGATTCCTTCTTTCGAAATTATATGTCTCAATAGTTTTCCTTCTTGAAAACCAAATAATGTTTTCTTGGGGTTGAGGGAAATGCCAAATTTCTGACAATTTTCAAAAACTCTTCTCAGGTGATGTAAGTGTTCCTCATTTGTTTTCGAAAAAATAGTGATGTCATCTAGATATATAACTATGAAATGACCCATTTCATCAACAAAAGTAAAATCCATGGCTCTCTGAAACGTTGCTCCAACATTCATTAGACCAAAAGGCATTTTCACATACATGAAAGTGCCCCAAGGTGTAGTAAACGTTGTTTTCTCTTGATCGTCTGGGTGTACTAAGACCTGGTTATAACTAGAAAAGCCATCCAACAAGGAAATCTTGTTGGATCCAACCACCTTCTATAAGATGTGGTCCATCTTAGGAAGAGGGTAATTGTCTTTTAGAGAGGCTTTCTTTAAATTCTAAAAATCAATGTAGAGCCTGGTTTCACCAGTCTTTTTCAAGTGGGAACCAAATTAGACACCCATTTGGAATATCTCAGAGGTACTATGAATTTTGCATCATACATTCTTTTTACCTCTTTTTCAACCATAGGCATAAGCATTGCATTAATCCTCCTTGATTTTTGTTTAAAGGGTTTATGATCTTATTTCAAGGGAATTTTATGTTGTATGATATTGGTGTTATAGGATTTTAGGTCCTCATAACTCTACACGAAAACATCAATGAGTTATTTGAACAATTTAATGTACTTAATCTTTTCAGTTTGGGGTAAGGATTTGGACATTTTGATCATTTTGGGTTGAAGTTCAGTCCCAATATTATGTTCCTCAACACCAGTTCCATTTTGGGCTTTTTAGCTACATCATTGAAATCAAATAAATTTTCTAATGGAACAAGCCCTCTAGGTAGGATATTGTCTTTCAGTTGTAAAATATATGTTTCTTGTTTTTATTCATCTATTTCATGCAATTCTAATTTATTTACACTAGTATGTACAATATCTTCTACATCAAATTCTATATCTATATTAGCATCTTCAAATTCATCTTTAGAAAGCAAAAAGTTTTCAATCTGAGCATCATCTTCAAAAACCTGCCAGTAGCTAATGTTATCAGGTACAATAGGTCTATTTTTCACTTGGATAGTATAGGGACAAGTAGGAAGAAATGATAATTTGCAAGTACTTTCTGAAGTAGCAAGACCATCAGGCAATATGTTTTGATCTCTTGAAACTGAAGACAAACTATATTCAATAAAATAATCTAGAAAGTCTAACATAGCATTTCTATAGGCTCTCATCCTAGGATGTTTTGCAGAGTATTCTCCTTTGATTTGTTTTATAACTAACTCAGAATCTCCATGAATGGCAATCTGTTTAGCACCAAGTTTCTTCAAGAGTTGTAAACCTAAGATTAAGGCTTCGTACTCTACAACATTATTAGAACACTGAAAATTCAATTTGTGGGAATGACCTTCTGAGTGATGAGTATATGAATTAGAAACCCATACACCAGCATCAACTCCTTTACTCATTGATCCATCAAAACTCAAATTCCATAAAACTTTATCTAAATTATCATGCTCACTGATTAGTGTTTGACCATTAGCATTGAGACAAAAAGCAGTATTATGATTAGGAATTTGTGCTTGTGTGATTACATCATTGTAGAGGATAAATGAGTCCAAATCAAAATGAAAAAATATATAGGATAATTGTTAGGCCTATCGTGAGTGGTGACCATGAATTTCATGAGTTTCTTATGTTCTGACCAAATACAGGGATTGTTGCATAGGACATATCCATCTATAAGGTTCCTTGGAGTTTGGCTCCCCATGAATGAGAGAGCAGCATGCCATATTTGCAACGGATATCGGCCATAACTATATCCATAAGTACACTTTTGGTAGGGATTTAGACTAAATTTACACATAAATATTTTATAAGTCCAAGGCACTTAACTTGACTGGAATCAAATGAATATAGATCTTTATACTTTCTGGTAATATATAATCCCAACTTCTCCATAATTACTTTAGGCATAAGATTGTGGGAGGCCCCTAAGTCAAGCATAGTATTGTGTAAGACTTTATCATGAATAGTTAGGCTAACATAAAATGGACGTACATTTCCCTCTTGAATCTTTCCATCAACTTATTGGCCAAATAGTAATTCAGGTTGATCATCTGTCACATTGACTGCATCAGCATTTTCTCCTATGCTCGATGATTTCATTACCTAGGATCTATAAGTAGTTTTATTCATCAATTATGTCAAGGGAATGGGTATTTTGAGTTTTTCCAATTCATTTTCTATATTAAATGATATATGTGCTTTATTTGAGATGGAAGATTCTTGTTTATAAACCACATCTTTTTGGGGTATATCCCTTAGTTGGTTGGTAGAGGGATCATTAGTTTGAATTGTTTTGGATGTAGTATCAGGTTTTTTCTAGATTATAACTTCGGTATTCTTTCTAGTAATAATCTCAACATTCCTTTTGGTAGGTGTTTTAGCTGATTTCTTTGGTGGAGTATCAGGTGTTTTCGTACTCCTATGGTTGTACTGCTTATGGAATTCCATAATTCCATTCTCAAATCATTTCTTGTAATCCTCTTATTCTTCAGGTTCTATTTCATTTTGGGATAACAGGAAAAGGTATTGTTCTTCCTTAGTCAGGAAAATATAGTCATTATAATTCATACCCATGAGATTTATTTGAGTGTATCATCAGCTACTTTAGCCTCCTCGTATGTATAATTTTCTTGGAAAGGAGGTATTACCTGCTGGTCTAGACCTTTTGGGTACCTTTGTTTTATTTGGGGTTGATTTCTCCAATAGTTTGGATTCCTTATTTTCCCAGATTGATTTTCTCTCTGAGGAGCCCTATCAGCTATACTAATTCTATCCATCATTTTCTCTATTGTTCTTAGTAGACTATCTAATTTATAATCAGCAGAAACAGAAGATGAAGGTTCCTCTTTTATTGTTACTCTTTTTTCAGCCTTTATAACTTAGCTTTCTTGGATAATAAATTAGCCTCTACTTTAAGTGTGTTTGCTTGCATCTCCTCTAAAGTTGTAGGATCTCTTTCTCTCAGTTGATAGGTCATATGAACATCAAATCCTTCTGGGAAATGTATCAGGGCCAAGCCCGAGGGTGGTTTAATGGCAGTAGGAATTGCATTGTAAACCCTATTAAATTTGTCACAATACTCTTCTACAGTTTCATTGGGTCCTCTCTTAAGGTTTTTATAATCATTAAGGATCTATAGAGGACTCTTTTTAATTTCCCACCTAGTTAGGAAAGATTGGTGAAAAACAACAAGGTCAGTTATACTACCTGCTGCTAAGTTTTTGAACCACTTTCTGACTTCTCCACCTAAACTCTGAGAAAACAACCTTAGTTTTACATCATTTTCATCTACTTCATGAAGATCGAAAAAGTCATTCATCCTATCTATGTGTTTTTGTGCAGTGACAACAATATTACCATCAAATTGGGGAATCCTAGTTTGATAGTCTTGGGGCATGTCATGCAATTGAGTAGGTAAAACTAGGGGTGCATAGCGAGCAGCCATGATATTTGGTCTTAAGGGAGGAGAAGATATAGGATTTGTGGGAATTAATTGAGTTACTACTTGTGATACTACTAGATGAGTAGTATAAATTACAGAAGAGGTAGGGCCAATTGATGTTGGATGAACTCATTGGGAAGATGAAGTGGATGCTACAATGGTAAGAGCAAAAAGCTCAACAGACTATTGTATGTAAGCTTGATGTACAGCCTAATCAAGGGCTAAAACAAGATCTTGCAGTTTTTCAAACTCCAGAAGGGCTTATTGATCTGTATTAGGTTCAACAATTGGTCTTATTGATTTATATGGTTGAAGAATGGCTTCATCAACCCCTGTCTGATCAAAAAAAGATTCAGACTTAGTCCTGAAAAGACTATGTTCGAAAGGTAGGCCAAACTGAATATCTTGAATGGTTTTGAGGTTTTCAGGAAGAGAATTGGCCCTTGAAAGGGGGCTATTGCTTCCCTGGCTTTCAACTAAAATTCTCCTTCTGAGTATCCTTTCAAGATTATCTAAAATTTCAGGTGGATCTGGATCAGGATTGGCTCAAGTATAAATTATATTTGGAGCCAAATCTTCAAAAAAATAAAAACAACCTCTAATCCTTTATTTTCAATGTATTGATCATTAGATTTCTTGAAATAAGGATGAAGAAACTAGGGGAATAATCTTATGATGATGAAATGAAGGATCATTTTTTAAGTCCCCAGTATGGTCACCAGAATGTTAGCACTTAGTAATTTCTTGATGTTGCAGAAGAAAATCACCAAGGTAACCACAAACCAACTTTGGAAGATGGGATCTAGCCTTGCGAGCTTCAGAGAGAGCTCTCTCTGTAAGATTTAACTTTTTTTGATTGAATATTAGGCTAGTTATGAAGTTTGGGGTTTGATTTGTATTTGAATGGCTGGTTGATAACTCTATTTCCATTGGGCTATGGAGTCTATTACATAAAATATAGATTAACTATAGTATCTACAGATAGATCTCATAGGGAAAGGTTGCCAAACCGAATGGATTATTTAAAGTATGTGAAGTGGAGAAGAAGAACAAATTAAGGTTCACTTTAAAATATAGAGCATTGTTACCTAAATTCTATATTCAAATATCAGAAGAAAAAATAGAAATTATTCGTAGGGTGCAGAGTGTAGATTTAAACAAATTTTTCCCTTTATTTATCTATTGAATAATTCATATTTAGAAAACAAATATGTGCTATAAACAGAGAAGTATAAACACATAACACAAATAGATGTACTTCACCACCAACTTGACACATGAATCCTGTGAAAGAGCTTTTGTATTACTTGGAAAATTTGTTGATGCTTTAGAAAATATGCAATAGTATTCTTCGTACAAAAACCAACTTCTATTACTTCAACAATTGAAGTATTTATAACTAATTTACAAAAATAGCATGTCAGGATGATGAGGATGTATCTACAAAATAATAGGATAGAATTAAGCTAAATTATTACAATGAAATTAGGGAAATTGAACTATCTGAAGTGGTGGCACTGAAATGGTGGAATAGCTGGTTATCTGACGCTCAAATTTACATTGGGTTGTGCCAACAAAAATACCTTTTACTCCAGTAACTCATATATTTTATCCCAGCGTTGTTCACTCGAGATATTCATCTTCATCAACTTCCTGTACACTTCATCAACTTCAGTATATTTTGTGAATGTCCATCGGGTGATGAACAAGTTCGGAATTGCATACTGAATGTCGATGTCGTATGACAATGCTTCCAGGAATGCCTTTCCTGTCATACTGAGTCTTCCAGCTATAAATTTTGAACTATCTCTTGCCTTGGTTATAATCTTCTCACTATAATCTTACCACGTACTTAGCTTGTCGTTAATCACTAACAGGTTTGGAAGTCCTTTATTGTAGAGAGGCTCCAGCTTGGCAAAGAATCTCTGTATACATGTGTTCATATTTCGACACTTCTCTTCAACTTGTCTCATAAGATTTCTTTTAGTCAGCACTTTCCTAACTTCCAAAATTGTTTCAGTCCTGTTTTCAATTTCCAACTCTTCCAATTCCTGAAGTTCTTGGAATTTAGAAATTTGATAAGCTCAGCGGCTTCATTTGGCTTATCTCCTAGTTGCTTTCTGGCCTACTCGATGGCTTCATTAGACCGTTCAATCAGCTCTTGTTGTTCAAAAATAATTCGAATTGAAGGCCAAATGTCCTCCATGTCTTCATTGGTCCTCTTCCAGATATTTTCCTTTAATTGTGCCAATGTATTACCCATGGCACAGTCCTTTTCCATTTTCTGCAATCTTTGGGACAATGTCTGGGACTTCTATGTTTCTGTCATGTAGGCATTTTCAAACCTTGTACTCTGCTCCTGTAAAATATTTACCTCCAGCTTCAGCTTCTTTAGCTCTTCTTCCTGTATAGACATGTTTTCCATAGATTGAGCTAACTTAATTGAGTCATCAACAACTGATGTGGGAAACACGGTAGAATATGATGTTCCTACTATCGTGGTTGTTGTAGGGACACCTGTTTGTAGTAGAGATGCAATGGGAACTGCATCAAGAGGAACAACTACAAGTTGTGAACTTTGTTCCTTTTCTTTCATCAGTTTGTCCATTTCTGCTTCCATTGCTTTGATCTGTGCACCTTGCTCCACTAGAAGCTTCAGCATCTCTTCCTTTTGTAGCTCTGTCTCTCCAAGTTCCTTGGCCTAGGGGTCTTTTGTTGCTGGCAGCTTCAATTTCTTCTTTAAGGATATTATGTCAACATTTTTATTTCTAATTATCTCCTCAATGGATTTTGAATTGTCTGGATCAAAACCTGCTTTGACCATCATTTCCTCCAAGTATTTGATTCTGCTATCTTTGGCAAGTGAGGAAACTTTCTCCAATTTCAGCTGAGACTGCACATTATTTAAAGTGAGTTGTAGTTTAGAGGTAGTAATAGAAGTCTGTGTGAAAGTAGAGTATACCATTTCTCTAGCTTTCTTGTGCATATCTATTTGATCTAAAGGATGGACATATTTAGCCTCAAATTCAAAAGTAGTATGTTTGAAATATGTTGTTGACTTTGGTTGAGGGACCTGTGCATGCAAGAATGCCATATGCATCCTTCCCTTCTCTGTATCATATGCTGAGATGAGTCTGTGCTGGATGGAGGAAGATTTCTTCATGAATTGAGCTTATCTATTATCATGAATGGCTTCATTCCTTTGATTAATCTCCTTGTATCTCTAAAAAATGTTCAACTTCCTCTACTCTGTGGATGTTTTTGGTGTCTGAGGGATGGTGGCTAGAATATATTTAGTAACCGAGGATGATGGGGACTTTATGGTACTACTGTCCAACTTAAAAGTCTTCAAATATGAGAGCACAATAGTGCCTTGTGTGTCCTCTAGTGATGGGAAGTCTTTTTCAGAGCCTGTTTTAATCTTCTTAGTGTATATTTTGAACTCTTTAGCTGAGACTTCTGTGACTAATGGATAATCATCCTCTCTTGGTCTCTTATCTATTTTTTCCTTGGGTATGGGAGTCTCTGAAGTTGTCCTGGAAAGTACCTACTCCTCGGCCTCCTGTAATGTATTTCCTACCCAAGTGTATTGGTGCATATATTTCTCTTTTTCTGGCCTTTGAGTATGCACACAGGGTGTGGATTTTTTTTCCACTATTAACTTGGAAAATACCCCAAAGCGGTCATAAGACCAAGTGAAACTCAGAGGGAAGTTCATTTGTTTCAGCAGGAGGTCTGCTTCCTCTCCTGCTTCTCTACTATTGCAGATGAAGGGTCATATCTGTGTTTTGATCCGAAATTGTGTTATGAAACCAGCTCACAAAAAGATAGAAAAGAGAGAGGTCAACACCTTAGAATTCAACCTCTTCGAGGGGGAAACCTCCTTTACATTACACAGATGAACAATTCTTGGATTCCTTGATGATACAAATGAAAAGACCTCCTTTCTATATATAGGAGTCTAAGGGTCATAACATAATCAAAGCCGACATAACAATAATAATGTAAGGGCACAATAATAACAATAGTGGGCTTCTATGGGGCACAATAGTAACAATATGGGCACTACATGGGTACATCAATATAATAAATGGGTTGTACTAATAACAATAAGGGGTTACACTAGTAGTATAGGGGCCTAACATGCCCCTCTCCTTCAAAAAGTGTTGTCCTCAACGCTTGAGTAGTTCTTGATGCTTCTGTATAAAATTCTTGTCCTCCCATGTGGAATCTTCAATGGGTAAGTTCTTCCACTTGATGAGATACTCTGAAATTGATCGATTTCGTAGCTGTTGGGTTATTTTTTCTGTGACTGCTCTAGGTTCCAATATGATTTTTCCTTCCTCTTCAATTTCTAGCAATATTGTTTGAATTGGGATCTTTTGCAACTTTTGAATAAGTGGCCATACTTCTTCGTCCTTCTTCCATTCATCCCTTGCTTCGTTTATCCAATCTGGTTGGATAATAGAAATAGCACAAAACAATGCTTCCACATCATCATCCCTTCTTGAGAGTGCATCTGCCACCACATTTTGCTTCCCTTTTTTGTAGAGGATTTCAAAGTCATAACCCAACATCTTTGTGACCCACTTTTGGTGCTCTTCATAGGATAATCTTTGTTCCAAAAAGGTATTTAAGGCTATCATGATCCGTTTTTACCTTGAAGTGTCTTCCCATTAGGTAGGGTCGCCATTTCTTAAGTGCATGGAGTATTACCAACATTTCCTTCTCATAAATAGCTTTGTGTAAAAACTTTCCCTTGATTGGACGACTTTCAAAAGTAATGGGTCTTTCATCTTGCATTAAAACAGCACCAATTCCATTTCCTGAAGCATCACATTCCACAATAAAGGTTTTTGTGAAGTCCGGTGTAGCTAAGACCGGTGCTTGGCACATTTCCTCTTTAAGATGTTCGAATGCCTTTGTTGCTTCTGGAGTCCATGAAAATGCATCTTTCTTCAATAATGTTGTTAGAGGTGCTGCTATTCTCCCATAATTCTTAACAAAATTGCGATAATACCTTGTCAACCCGAGAAATCCTCACAGATGCTTTATGGATGTGGGAATTTTCCATTCCTTAATGGCTTTAATTTTGCTAGGGTCTACCTTAACTCCTTCATGAGATACAATATGACCCAGATATTCCACCTCTTGTACTCCAAAGAAACATTTGGATCTTTTTGCATATAATTGTTTCTCCTCCAATAGTTGTAGCACCTTGTCAACATGTTCAACATGATCCTTCCAAGACTTGCTGTAGAATAGTATATCATCAAAAAATACTAACACAAATTTTCTAAGGAATGGTTTGAAAATTGAATTCATCAAACCTTGAAATGTTGAAGGTGCATTGGTAAGGCCAAAAGGCATGACCAAAAATTCATAATGACCCTCATGAGTTCTAAATGTTGTTTTTGGAATGTCTTCAATCTTCATTCTGATTTGATGATATCCTGAACGAAGATTCAACTTGGTGAAGTAAATTGATCCATGCAATTCATCCAGTAATTCATCAATGACAGGAATGGGAAACTTATCTTTAATAGTGAGCTTGTTGAGCTCCCTATAATCCAGACACATGCGCCATGATCCATCCTTCTTGTGCACCAATACGACTGGAGCAGAGAAAGAACTTTGACTTGGTTGAATTATACCAGCCTCTAGCATTTCTGCAACCATACGTTCAATTTCACTCTTTTTGGCATAGGGATATCTGTACGGCCTGATGTTTGGAGGAACACTTCCTGGAATCAGATGAATAGCATGATCATGATCACGAATAGGTGGGAGACCTTTGGGAGTCTCAAATACCTTGGAATGATTGTCCAAGACTTTTTGGAGATCTGGAGAAATAGATGATTCCACTGTGGAAACATCTAGCGAACATAATTGTGCAATTACACCTCTTTGTTCCTTTTTTAGAAGCTTTGTCATACCATTAGAGCTGATTATCTTTCTCGATTTCCCTTCAATACCCCTTAATTCAACTTCCTTTCCTTCCACAGAAAATTTCATGAAAAGTTCTTGAAAATTAAAAGCTATTGTACCCAAGGATTGTAGCCATTGGACTCCTAGTACAACATCAGCACCTCCCATTGGAATGGAAAGCATTGGGCTAGTCAATACATATTCTCCCATGGATAGCTTGATATTATGGCACTTTCCCGAGCAATTTATTGTTCCTCCATTTGCAACCATCACTTGACACTCTGGTGCTGGATATAAGAAGCAATTCAATTCTCTTGCTACCTTACAATGAATAAAATTGTGGGTACTTCCTGAATCAATCAACACTATTACCTTTTTCTTATTGATTTGTCCTTCTATCTTGATGGTTTGAGGAGTGGTAATTCCCGCCAATGCATTACAAGATATGGTTGGATTCATTTATTCTTTATCTAGGCTTTGTTCCAGGAGTATATCCTCTTCTTTTGACCTTTCTTGCTCCTTTTCTTCTTCCTCTTCACAATCTATGTAGAATAATTTCTTCTCAGCACACTTATGACCTTTAGTGTATTTGATATCACAACTATAACAAAGCCCTTTTGCTATTTTTTCTTCCAATTGTTGTGGTGTCAACCTTATAGTTTGTGGAAGACTAGCGGCAACAACACTTCCGTCTTTATAGTTGTGAGTGGTATGCTTCCTGGTTGCCATAATTTTGCTTTCCATTTTTCTTGCTAACCTGAATGCCTTCTCTAATGAATCAGGTTCCCAAAGGCGAACATCATGTTGGATATTATCCTTTAAAGACCCTATGAACACATCAATCCTATGCTCCTCTGGAATATCTTTTACCCTTATGTTCAATTTTTGGAACTCCTCAATGTGCTCCATTATTGAACCCTTTTGTTTGAGACTTATCAATTGGCTAAAAAAAGTGTTGCTTTTTGTATCCTCATAATGTGCTATCAATTCTTCCGTAAAAATTGCCCAAGTGATAAATTGTTTATGAGAGCAAAGCCATTGATACCATACAAACTTATTTGGTTCCAAATATAAAGTTGCAATACGTACCTTTTGTGTGTTTTGCACATTATTGAGATCGAAAAATTGCTCCATCTGTAATATCCATGTTGCAGGATCCTTGCTATCAAACTTCCTCATATCGATTTTTGGAATATGGTGGGTCTTCGATCCAACATTAGAGTCTATGGAATCATGATTAACATTTCTTTTGTTCTCATCATGAGTTTCCTTTACTACCCTTTCACCATTAGTGACCCTTTCTTGTAGCAACTTATTCATATTTATCTTCAATTCTTCCATGTCTGTCTTCAAATCTATCTTCAAATCATCCATCTTAGCTTCCATGTCATTCATCTTAGCTTCTACACCTTTCTTTAAACAATCCATCTTAGCTTCTACGCCTTTCTTTAAACCATCCATCTTAGATTCTGTTCCTTTTTGTGCAAGGAACAGTTGTTGCACTTGGTCTTGTAATCTTGATATATCATGTTGCATTTATTCCTCTTCTTCATGAGTCATGCTAGAGCTTTCAGGTTCCTTACTAGGTGTTTGCATTTTCTTTCCTCAGGGCATCAGTTACTGATAATAATGCTCTACTATGCCCTTTGAATTCCTTCAAAATAAATTTTCAAATCAAGCTTAAGCAAAAATTTAAGAAAATGTACACACCTTTTTTCACTTTGTAGGAGCTCGATATTGCCTCTAATGTATCTCTGTACTTTCCAATCATCTAGATTTGAATTTGTGACCTGTAGTATCCCTCTGTGTCCTCTTTCCAATGCCACAAGTCTGACCCAAATTGGATTCTCCAAGGAAGAGTTATGTGAAATCTCCCACAGTGACTTGATTATGACTAGTTCAGTAGAGCGAACTTGTACGATGTGCCACGAGTCACTGTTTCGACCTTTGGATATGAAAAACGCATAAAAGAAACTAAAGTCCGTCCTCTTTCTATACCTTCTTACGAAATTTCAATCCGATCCCCAGAGAGAAAGTTATGATGCTTTTCCCCAGGTCACCTATTTGGAATGTAATTCAGGAGTCTGCAAAAAGACCAACTTCCTCAGATCATATCTCCACAAATATAGCACAAACAGCTTTGAAATTTGGACCTGAGGTTCAGCGCAATTTCTTCTCAAATGGGTTTTTTTTGCAACTTCTGAAACGTCACCAAAAAAAGTTATAGCAAAAATGCCACGATGACCTATTTGGAGCAGCGAAACCCTAGAATCCAAAGCTCTGATACCAAATGTTATGAAACCAGCTCACAAAAAGATAGAAAAGACAGAGGTCAACGCCTTAGAATTTAGCCTTTTCGAGGGGGAAACCTCCTTTACATTACATAGATGAACAATTCTTGGATTCCTTGATGATACAAATGAAAATACCTCCTTTCTATATATAGGAGTCTAAGGGTCATAACATAATCAGAGCCGACATAACAATAATAATGTAAGGGCACAATAATAACAATAGTGGGCTTCTATGGGGCACAATAGTAACAATATGGGCACTACATGGGTACATCAATATAATAAGTGGGTTGTACTAATAACAATAAAGGGTGACACTAGTAGTATAGGGGCCTAACAAACTGAGATTTCTTCTTAGCTGCCATGAAATGGATGTTATCAAAATGAATTATTTGCTTGATGTACTCCAAGGGAAATATTCTCATTGTAAAATACTTAGACAGATTGTATGGTGGGAGCTCTGAACCATACACTCTAATTTTTGTGAATGACTGGTAAAGATACAAGTCCCCTGTTTTGACCTGTTCACTGAGCTACAAAACCTTTTGAATGTCTTCACTAATCCTTGGAACCCGCTGACCACTCAGCAAACAAGCTGTTGGATACACAAACTAGTCTATGAACTCCAAGAATCTGAATTCCTATGATTGTATTCTGACTAAGGAAGTCCAAAAAATAATAGATTAAGGCTCTCCTTATTGATAAAGTTTCTACACTGAGAATGGAAACTTATATGTTTGAAAAAACATAAACATATACATGAGAATTGATGAATATCTTAACATTCCTTCAGTTAAAAACTGAAGGAATTGTTCATGAATTATATTTGCTAAGAAGTGATCATAGTCAAAGGTGACTAATGGTCCTTCTTCTGAAAAAAGGATGGATAGAACTCCTAAAATAGGCTCATCTACCCACTCATCTGAATGGTAACCAAGAATGGATGACAAGACAGAGATAATCTGTCTTGTCATTTGATGGGGGATTTTTCTTAGGGAGTTGAGAGTCTTCAAGGAGGAAGATTTCAAAAATAGCAGCCCTCTGGGGGAAGGTTAATTTCTAGGAAATTTATCTAAGAGCTTCAAGGGAGAAAGGGGAGAGGGAATCACAGTGGGGAACCTGCAACATTTTATTAATGTTGTTAGCTCTGATGATGAAGAGAATTTCACCATTTGGGGAGATAATTGCCCTCTTTCTTGCAAGGTAAGAGGCTTGGCATCTTAGAAATAATTCTAGAAAATGATAGGACTAAGGGACAACAAATAGAGGAAGTCTGGATTGCCATAGGTGTATCTCATCAGATTGATCAAGAAAATTATCCCGAAACTAGCTATGTCATTCGAAGAGGTCGAATTCACACTATGTTTCGGAAATTCTGTAATCTATGTTTGCGATTGGAATATGGTCTAGGTCGATAGGGGGAGTGAGCATATGATTGACTACAGGGGCAGATTTAGGTGCCATTGTAGTTGCAGAATGAACAAAGGAAGGGTGTAACAGAAGGATTTGGCAATGTGTTCGATAATTGGCGGGAACTGAGAGTGGCAGACCTCTATAAATTTACCAAAAACAAGCAATGGAAATGTCATTGTGAGATAAGAGCACAACAGAGGTAAGAACAATGTTCTTGAGGCAAAGAGAGAAAAGGTGTGATTGCAGGTGAGAGTTTGATTTTTATTAGCCACAAACAAGCCTTAACCGTTGGATTAACGGTCTTATTAGGGCATTAATTTCTTCAATGGATGTGGCAAATGGAAAGAAAATTTATGGAGGGTGCAACAGTCGCGAATGTGGCAGCTGGGGATTGGTGGGCAAGTGGCGTGAGAGTGACGGGAGTAGGGACAGGTGGTATGATGGGAGTGGGAGCTATGATGGGACATGAAGGCGACACTTGGAGTGAAGGAAGATTAAGGTGGAGTGGCAATACATCTTTCGGAGGGGGAGCAGGTGGTATCCAGTGAGTGGAAGGGCAGGGGGTGGAGGGGGGTTCAAAATCACATGATGTTGACACATAAGGGGGTGGTAAACTGCTTTTCAAACCCCCCCATCGTTAAACGTTATCGCTTAGGGGTGGGGGGGTGGGGGGTGGTGGGGGGGGTTCTGAAACCTATCGTGGGTCGTCGGATCAATGTTATGGGAGATCGGGGGGTCATGAAATGGGGGGAGGTTAACACCAAAGGGCCCTGCGACATTATTTAGGGTGCATGCATAGTAACCCAAAGTCCAAACTTTGGATAATGAAGCACTTCAGACTTATTACATCAAAAACCTTTATTTTCATATCCTAATGCTATTCTAAAGCAAATGAGGGTGCATTTGAGCATGCAAACCCTTTCAATTTTTTCATTCTAAGAGATAAAGAATATTTATTTCAAACACTAAACTAATCTAATCAACTAAACTAATCTAGATTAAATAGTTGGATTAACTTTATTCACCTATTCTACCTGTCTAATCTTAGCCAAGATTAACTATTTGGCTAAGTTATTCACTCTAACCTAATTAACATAAATTGAAATCAGCTTGAACATGATTAAACTGTATGTCTCAAGCAAAAAGGGATTGTGGCATTTTAAACAAGCTGCACACAATTTCATGAATTTATTCTTTACAAAGCTAGAAGGCTAGTGGTGGCATTTAAGCTAGCATCACTTTCACATTTATTCATTTTTTGTGGGGTTAGTTTATCATTTCTTTTCTTTTTCCTCTTTTTTTCTATTTTTTGTATTTATACCCTCTTTTCATTTTTTGTTTTCATTTTTCTATATTTTTTTGGAAATCATTTGCATAAAGCTTTATTATTTATAATCTGAAATACTGAAAGAAACTATTCAATGATCAACTGATCCTATAAATTATAAGACCCTAACACCTGTTAGTCTCAATTAATATATATTGAGCATGGTTTCATTGTTTTCTGTTGATCATGGATATTTAACTAGTTTATTCTATTATTAATTTTATGTTGCATTGCATATTGTCTTCAGTTTTGATGATATGAGGTTGCACCCATTCAGTATCACGGTAGGTCGTTACTATGCTTAGTAACAAAGGCGACATTTGTCATTTTTTCCTCTTTAAGTGTTTGTTAAGGGGCACATCTATAAGCTTCAATGGATAGGCAATGTTTTGAGTGGCACTTGTCCGTAAGGGAGCCTGTGAATGTCCCTAGAAGCCTAAAATTATAAGTCTAAAGAGATAGACTTGAGTTTAGTTGAGAGAGATGGAGAAATAGTAAAATGGCTAAGGACGCAAAGTTAACTAAGCACAATACAGAAATATCCCTATCTGATGCCATGAAATATTTACATCACACAATGCTAAAATTGCCAAGTGGTGATAGTAAGGGAGGCTTTGTAGATAGAAGGTGTGGGATTAGAGTTTACCCAACACCTGCCACCAAAATATTTGTCATGCCACATAGGTATAAAATTCCATCAAGCGTGAGTGGATGGAACTGCAAGTGGGAAGTATGGGGCATGATGAGAAGTTTCATGTTAGTTAAGTAGGGAAATGTCCATCTTGTGGAGTAGAAGGAAACATGCTTCAAGAAGAATGACCATGTGTTAAGTAACATGGATTGGTCGAAAGTGATCATAAATCATATAGCAAGAATTTTTGGTTTTACACAAAGGTTGGGAGCTATTAGGTCCCTAGCTAGGCTAAGCTAGCAAAAAATCCTAGGCTAGGGCAGGCTACGTGGTTGTCACATGGGTACATGACATGGTAGAGTGGCATCATCAGGATTGGAATGGGTGATGACGTGGACTCCAGGATTAATGTGTCACCAAGAGGATATGTGGTGGTGTCTGATGCTGTCACCTAGAATAAGGGCATTATGTGTCATGAAAGGGAAATCTGACATGGTTTAGAGCCACGTCATTGTGGATCGCAAGTCCCTGGAGATGATGGTAGTGCATCTTGTAAGCGAGGCACAAACCAAAATAAATCACAGGATGAAGATGATCCCATCACTCGACAAGTAAATGTCTATTATGTTGCAGGTTTTAGGCCTATGTACACTGTTAAGATATGGTTGTGGACTCATGAAAGGTGTGGGACAATAAATGGCCATGTCACTTGATGTGAAGGGTTATGTTGTGTTGTAGGAGTTTAGGAGTAGGACACTCTTATTAGAGGGTGTGCCTTCAAGGTGTGGAGATGCGGTGGCACTATGACGTTGCAGGCACTGTGTTGGCCTCGAGCAAGGTGGTAGTGCCACGTGGGTGACGTGTGGTAGTTCATTATTGATGTGGTAGGGGATTAAGGGCCATATTTCAAATGGGTGTAACCTTTGATCTAGAGGTTAAATTGAGGAAAAATTTATATCACCAAAGAGCTCTCAATGAGTTGAACATGATGGTGTCATCCAAAATTAATATTGTTAACTTTGGGAAGTGATGAATTTCTTAACCCCATTTCCATGAGGTAATGATGGGTTTGAGTTGATTGAAAGTAACACCTCCCACTCAACTTGGATAAAAGTATAAGGGGGTGGGAAGAGCTGTTACAAGTGTGCCAAGTAAATATAGAGACATCAAAGGATATTTTGGCCAAAAATATATTAATATTGTGATATTTTTGTAGTGACATGGAAATTGGTAGTGTACTTCGATTTGGAAATGAGTAATCATTAAACCCATTGTTGTTATTAGTTTGATGCAAAACATTAAAAATAGGCTTCCAAGGAGTTATTGACCACCTTTGTTTGTTGCACATAATTTTTCTCATTTTCAAGTATGTGCCATATACTTTAAGCAATTCCTACCAAAATTTACTAGTGAAGGTGGGACCATGATCCATCGCAAGGGAATTAGGCATACCATGTAATTTGAAAATACAACCCATGAATAAATAGATAAATATGGATGGCGTAAATGGGTGGAATAAGCACAAAAGTGAGCATATTTAGAAAATCTCAATCGACTAAGACCATGATCACAAATTTGTTGTTAAATGTAGGGAGGATCACTCTAGCTTTTTGGAAAAGAAATCCTAGATAGTAACAAGGATTGGTAGTGGATATAAAGGCCTAGAGGTATTCAATCTTTCAACCTTTCTCCTTGGAAAGGAATAACATAGTAAGAGATAGAATGCAATTGTGCTAACATTATTTCTTTTAAAGCATAATTTCATACCAAAAACATATACTTTCCCAAATTTTTGTCAAATGTTTTTTTACTAGTGAATGCCAATAAGTGAGCCTCTTCTATGAAGACTACCACAAAAATTTTTTTCTAAGACATCACATTCTAGGAAAAAAGTCTTAGTGAAATCAAGCACTAGAAAGACTAGAGTATAACATATGATTCCTTTAAGGAATTAAATACATATCTTGTTCCATTGTTCCATGAAAAGGAATTCTTCTTGAGTAGGGTATTTATGGGGTTGTATTGCATCCATAATTATTTACAAAATTTCTATTGTAGCTATTTATTCCCAAGGAACCTAATTTTTTTAGGGTCTTAGTTTTTTATCAATATTTTATAGCCTAAATTTTCCTAAGATCCATTTGCACCCCTATCCATTAACCACTTGACCTAAGTATTGCACTTGAAAAGTGCCAAAAATCATCTGGAGTGCTTTAGGAACAATTGGTGTCATAAAGTATATGTATAGTTTAATCAACATGTTTTTCTTGTGCCTCCCAAGATCTGTTATAAATCAAGATATCATCAAAGAAGACCAACACAAATATGCAGAAGAAAGGTTGAAAGACCTTATCCATGAGGCTTGTAGAAGTGGGCAGTCCATTACAAAGACCAAAAAGCATCACTAAAAATCCATAATAATATTCATGTCTAAGGAATGAAATCACACAAATGTTTACCTCATTTATCTAGATTTAGTGATACCCAAAGTGAAGGTCCATTTTGATGAAGAACTAGGCATCGTGAAGATCATCCCAAATGTTATCAATAATTGATATGGAAAATTTTCCTTTGATCACCAACTTATTAAGAGCACAAAGATAAGGAACATGAAGTATTTCATTATTTCTTCAATACCATTACAAATGGGGATAAGTAAGAATTACTACTAGCGCATATTCAACTATTGTCCAATAGTTCCTAAATTTTCTATTAAATATAAGTTTTTAATGCAAAAGGATGTCAATAAGGATGCATATTAGTTGGTTAACTACCTAGAATCAATGGGATACCACAATCATGCTCAACATAAGGAGGTAAGTCGTGGATTTTTTTCAAATACTTGTTGAATCATTATACAAAATCAACTGTAAACCAATTCGAATTTATTATGGGGTGATATCCATGACTTGGATGGTGTTGAATTGGAACATGATGTTTGAGTGGCCTTTATTAAAGAACTTTTCACTACAAGGATAAAGAATGATTTCTTAGGGGCTAGACTATAGACTTTTGCGGGTGTGTCTATGACCCTCGTTATTGAAGCTCATATAAAAAATCCATTATATCTTAATCCATTACTCACAACCATTCTTCTTTGAGAACTACATTATATCATTGCATTTGAATAGTGGACATGAGTATTCCACTATTTGCAGTTTCATATTCTCACATTTACCACCATATTTCATCATAAATCCACTTAGGTATCATGATTTGAAAACCATGCACCACATGGACATCACAATATGTGCCTTCAACAACTCAACGATGAACACTAGGTGTTACCATTTCAATTATGACAATTATCATTCTCTGCTTGATATAATCAACCAACATTAGGGTGTAGGGTGCTAAAATTCTTGATAAAGCGTAAAGGGAATATTGAGGTTCCTAACAAGGGGATTCTTGGGTGATTTTGTTAGGTTGAGGAAGTGTACTTTCTACTAGATCCAAATTTAGCATAACTTCCTTTGCAATATCCTTGGACATGCCAGGTTGGGTCATGTCTATGACAAATAGTTTGTATTCCTTATATTTAGGCCCTTTGACTCATTTTTTATCACACTAATAGTAAAGATATAAACATTAAAAATTAGTTTCTTCTACCAAGGTCTACTTGTTGAAACACAAGAATTGGGAAGTTATTGGATTAGTCACAGGTGCAAAATATGAAGGAATACATATCTATTCATATCAAATTTAGTGCAGTGAGGCATTGAAGTGTGAAAACATTCAAAAAAGGAGTGGTCATTATTGTGACCTTCTTCCTCATCAATATACTTACCCTTAGTAGATCCTTCACTTGAGAAGTTATGACCCTCATCATGTTTACCTTCCATCTTCACAATCTTATCAAAACAAAGGCTAGATTTTGCAATGAAGGAAGATATATCAATCTCTAATGTACTCACTTACTCATTGACTGAGAATGTTCCCAGGAGGTATCCAAGATCTAACCCCATACTATCAATGTTCCAAGAGGAATTTAAGGAGATGGATCACAAGAAACTATATTGAAGGATCCACTTAAAAAGGGTACTAGAGAGTTGCACCACGATGATTAATGTCATGCAACAAGTCTTTTGAGCTAGCTCTCTTGTAATGGTATCAATGGACCACATTTTTTTTCTTTAATACAATAGCAATATTTTTCCTATAAAAAAAATTAGTGTACTGATAAAATTCTCAAATTCTTGGTTTGCAAATTATTATGCCAAGAGGTGCTCTCCAACATAGTATGGAAGAGATGTTGTAATATCTTGTCTTGTCCGATTAAACCTTTTGTTGGAACGTCGTGTCCTATCTAATTAAACATTTTAACAATTAAATTACATAAAATTAAAAATTATAATAAATTATAATTATAATTATTAATAAAACATTTTTGACTTGACAAATTACATAAAAATAAATTTAAATTCAAATATAAAATAATTATAATAAAAAATTAAAATAATCTAAATCCATCATAACTATAAATTCACCCAAAAACAAAAAAAACATCAAAATTTCTAAAAAAATTATAGTTTACATGGTCTTAAAAACAAAAAAATAAAAATAAAAAATAAAAAATACCATAATTTTATAAAATGTCATACATTTCTAAGTTTCCAATAAAATACTTAATCTAATCTCTTATAATCTAATCTCTTATAATACCACCGAAGAAAAATAAACATTAATTTTCACTATATCACCTAATTGCACACTATGCAATAGTGATATCCCTCTCCTAACTTAATTCCCTAGTATGCAATAGTCATATATTGAACCACATCGTTGGTCAAGTGAATATGTGAAGGTGAATATGACAAATTTTTTGGTTCATATTCATTAAAAAAAAAAGGAAAACCTTTCTAAGAACATGGAAAGAGAAATGTTATTTATTAAAGAGCTCTAGTTAATGACACTATTATTAGGAAATGGAATGTTAACTAGTATAAATCTATTTTAAATATGGTTCTAATATGAGTTGAGAAAGATCCAATTTCTTTACGTGTAATTTCTTTATGAATTGATATTATTTAAATGTTTTGTATAGTTACTTAATTATTTTATTTTTAGATTAAAAAAAATTATTAATATGAACAAAATTTGAATTTTGATGACGGACAAATTACATCATACCGTGTTGTAAAATAAGCCTCTCAACTCAACTAGAAAATACATATCTTCTCGTAAAATTGACCTCTGAAAATTTGGATCCGCAATTTATAAAAGCATCTTCAAAAATACGATAATAATTGTGACCAGCTCACGGTTGCTCGATTGGTCTAAGGCCTTTGCCAAGTGGTTGGCCCTCACCACCCTATGTTATAAGGATGGTTTTAATTTTCTAAAATATTTTAAATCAAATCGCACTAAGGATGGTTTTAATTTTCTAAAATATTCTAAATCAAGTCCCAATAACAGACTTGGTTTTACTACGAGAAATAAATAAATATTACTAGAAATAAATAAATATTGATGGGCAATGGTGGGCCACGTTGTAGAGGCTCTGCCTCCTGAGTGCCTCTCTCCGCTTTTCATTTGACTCATTAATTTATTTGGCCTCATTCATTCGATTTGTCTTTACTTTCTTTTCTTAATATTTTTAGAACATTTTTATACTTCCAACATATATATATATATACTCTTACGTTTATATATAAATAATTTTTTAACCAAAGGGCTACTTTAAGGCGTTGGCCAAAAGCAAGTTAAAATTATTCTATTAACTTTACATTGAATTTAAAAATAAATAAATAAAGCAAAAGTATAACCTTTACTTTATGGCTTAATGTGTAAAGTATAAGGAACACACCATCACTTCGATAGCATATGCAAAACCTTAAAAAGGGTCGGTGTTTTTTCCTTTTGGTTTTTTTAATATATTGAAAAAATATGTAAATTGTTAATATTATAAATGATATTATTATTATTATAAATTTAAATTGATTGTGTAATTGGAAAAAGCATTTTATATTGTTTTTTATTATTTAATATAAATAAATTAATATATAATTAAAATTTAAAATGGGAAAGTTTTCATGGACATATCTCTATGTTGGAGGGAGCTATGAGAGTAGATGCTTAAGCTCTCAACTTTCATTTGTTATTTATAAATTAGATTCTATGTTTCTTCTTTATGATTAGTCAACTAAAAATGAAAATGACAAGCTGATTTTTTTTAATAAAATTTATGGTGAAAGTGGTAACAAGGAAAAAAATGCACCATACAGTAGTCCATGTCCCTTACATGTGATTAAACAATTGGAGATGAAAATGACACATCTTGATTCTTTTCTAATCAAACATGAGGTTAAAAAGATAACAAGAAAAGAGATGTTGCATATAAAACACATTATAAGGGACATGTAGTTAAACAATTGGAGATGAAAATGACAAATCTTAAACACATTATAGGAAACATGTGGTTAAACAATTGGAGATGAAAATGACCCATCTTGATTCTTTTCTTATCAAACTTAAAGTTTAAAAGGGTAACAAGGAAAGAGATCTTCCATATAAAATGCATTATCATTTAGATTCTATATCCTTTATATGTATTTATAAGTTAGATTTTATGTCCTAGTTAGTCACATGAAAATGACAAATATTGATTTTTCTCTACTAAAACAAATGTGCTATATAAGATTTAAATATATTATCAAAAATGATAATAAGAAACAAATGTGTTATATAAAATATTAATTAAAATTTAATCAAATCGAAATTTAATATATATATATATATATATTACAAAATGTTTTTAGATTTTTATAGTGAAATAAGTTATAAAATTTTGGAAAAACTGCAATAATCATATAAAAATTTTGTCAATATTTTGGATCGGTAACTGGATCTATCCAAAGAGTGTTTTATAAACAAATCACTGATGTTGCAATGGGGTCTCCCTTGTCCACCATTGCGGCCAACTTTTTTATGATTTTTTTTTAAAAGAGAGCATTTCAGTCATACCTCCTAAAGCCTAAGAGATGTAAAAGATATGTAGAAGATAGGAGCATGATTTTCCCTCACGAGAAGGAAGAAATTAAGAAATTCTTTGAAAACCTTAATTGTATTTCAAAGGACATCAAATTCACTATGGAAGTGGAAGAGGATAATAACATCCCATTTATGGACATTGATTCATAGGAAGCAATATAGAAACCTTGGCCACAAGGTCTACTTGAAGAAAATGAATATATAGAGTTACCTCCATGCAAACTCTCGTCATCATCTCACTGATTCAAGAACACCTTAGCCATGAGGGTTATTAGAGTTTCTAATGGAGACCACCTAGAATGGGAAAAGGTTTACCTTGCCAAGGTTTTTAGGAGCATTCATTACCAGAATAAATATATTAAAACTACAATAAGAGGAGTCGTGCATAGGGAAGGATGTGAGCCTCATTCTAGAGGAAAACCCTAGGTACGATATCTCACATTTCCTACATTAATGGGTCGTACACAAAATTCCCAAGATTTTAAGAAACAAGGATTACAACCTCTTTCAAACCCATTAAAACCACCAAATAGAAAATGAGATTAGTGAAGGACATCCTAAAACAAGACCAACATAAAGGGGTTTATAAAGTAGAACGCTCGTATAGAAAATGTTACATCATGGAAACTAGATGATCAATTCACATAAGGATTAAGAAGCATAAAATTGATATAATGAATGGGTGCACATGCACCTCAACATTAGCTAAGTGGTCCAATAGAATTATACACCATGCATCAATGGAAGACATAAGAATCCTAGCAAAAGAGGATCACTACTTCAAATGTAGAATTGGAGAGGCTGCTGAAATCATTAAGCATCCTAATAACCTCAATAGGGATGGGGGTGTGGAAATCAATGATAATTGAGTTTTGTTGATTTGCAACGTAAGGCACTAAGCAGTAATGTCAAGTTTTCTCTCCTTCCTTTGTTTTGGTTTTTCTCTTTACCATGATTTATTCTATGCTTTCCATAGTCACTTACTTTTAGATTTTTTGGGTTTTGTGCATTTGCCTCCTTTGATTTGGTTTTGTTTATTATTTTTTGATATTTTATTACATTAATTATTTAGCCACCAAATAGATTTATCTTGGATGGTTGGGATGAATGATTGCTATCCTCCCCCGAAGTTCAGTTTGCACAAGTGGCATGTTGAATTCATATCAAGTATATGTTTTTTTTCTTTTTTTAAACGCAATGGGAAAACATATCATAACTTAGTTTTCAAACCAACAATGGGGATAGGCATCATTGGTTTCTATCCATGAATGAAAGTTAATTCATCATTATTATTCAAGGGAAACAACACCACCTAAGATTACTCATTGGTGGTCCATAAGAGCACAAGCTTTCACTCTTGCAAGATGCCTTTATGTCTTGGGCCATTAACCTATTTCCTTATGTCCAAGGAAGACGAGCTCCTATCCAAGCAAGAGCAATTTTAGGGCGTACTCCAGGCCCGTATCAAGTATATTGTTGTAATGGCTTCAAGCCATAGTATTATGATTTGTTATTTTTCTTTTGTCTTATTATTTACTATTTGGTAGATTTTTCTACTTTTTCTATTATTCCTTACTTTTTAGCTTTTTCTCATTCTAGGATTAGCATATATTATTATATCTTTTGTTGGAAATAGCCTCACTACTAAGAGGGGGGGTGAATCAGTAGTGATAGGGTTTACTTAATTTTTAATTCTATTACCAAAATAAAACAGGATCAGAAACCCATTAGCTAACATATGAACCAGACATAAAATCAACATGTAAAAGAACCATAAATAGTATCAGAAACATGCACATAAGTGGACACAAGTTTTTTTGGTGGAAAACCCTCTCCATCGAAAAAAACACACACTATCACTGCTTCTCAAATATTTTATTATGCTTAACAAGTTTTTACATAGAGGAGCTAGCACCCACTAGCTGGAAGACTCGACTACTAAGATAGCTTTGTTAGCAACACCAGTTAGAGAGACTCTTACCTCACGACTCTACAAACACTCGTTCGCTAGAAGCCACCACGGCCAACGAGCCTCACCCAATACCACTGGACTCCGGAGAAAACTGCTACTCGTTCTAATTTTCTGGCTAGAAGGCCCCCACCTTCTCTACCCATTGTCTAATATGACCCTCAATGCCCTCAACACCTCCACATGAATCATGTTTCATGCATTTTCAAATTTGGCTCTCAAACTTGCTCAACATGAGAAACCCAACAGCTTCACCAATCTGAAAATGATAAGATGATATACACACCCTACTCAACATAGCTACATGGGTATAATATGTTAGATGGAACATTGTAGCACACTCTCACTCTCACATCCACAATCAATCCATGCACATACTCAAAATACTCACAAGAATATATGTCAAAATATCCTCAACAATCTCCAATCAATACCTTGGGAAAATACCATGGTTATCCCAATACCACAGACACCTGTACCATGGTAATCTCCGAGTTGATACCACTAACATATGTACTATGATAATCTCAAAGTTAGTACCAAGGGCCAATACCATGGTTATCCAATACCACAGACCCTTGTACCATGGTAATCTTCAAGTCAATACCATGGGCCAATGCCATGGTTATTCAATACCACAGACCCCTATGCCATGGTAATATCGAATCCAATACCATAGGCAGATACCATGGTAAAACCAATACCTATAATTCCAATACAAAAATACTTGTAATGTCGATACCAAGTGCCACCCTACTCCACACACACAAACATATGCACAATTGTCAAACAAGTATATGCATAAACTCATTAGCTATGGAAACCATACATATAAGAAAAATTGTCACAAGCCAAACTACTCTAGAACCATTTGCCACACTCATACACACTCAAGCCAACTGCAACACACATACCCTGGTTGACATCAATGCCAACCATCAAACACTATAACACAACATCTATTCCAACAATATCCCCCTTTGGAATTGATGGAAACCCTAGATGCACCATCCATCTAACATTGTCCTCCTTAAGAACTCCCCCTTTGACATCAATGGAAAATGGTTAAACTCATCAATGGCATCATAATTGAATAATCAATAACTCCCCCTAGACACAATCCAAATCAACAAACAACAATCTCACTCGCTCCTGATAGCAACATACATCAATAGCAATTTCTCCTCAAGCAAAAACATATCTCCATGTTCATAACCATCAACAATAGCATCATCCTTAACAACAACAACACATCATATGTATCAGCAATAGCAACAACACTCAACTCAACAAAGCATGAGCGTAATCAACAAAATACCATGAGAAACAACACTCTCTCCATCAATATCACTCGCAACATATCATAACCATCAACAATCTCTAACTCAGTGAGTAACAATAACATCATAAGTATCAACAACAACAACATCACTCAATCATAGCACTAACTACATCAACACCACTCTCATAACCATCAATAGCATAAGGAAAACATGAGAAACATCAAACTCTACCATATTCTCCTCATCAAAATAATAGAGCACCACATACATAGTAGAAATCATGATCATCCATGTCCATCATGCAACAACATCTGAGTGGTAAGAAAATACTA
Source organism: Pinus tabuliformis (assembly GCA_031772625.1). Lineage (NCBI taxonomy): Eukaryota > Viridiplantae > Streptophyta > Pinopsida > Pinales > Pinaceae > Pinus > Pinus tabuliformis. The sequence continues at coordinate 509,409,345 of CM062819.1, forward strand.
TACATGCTCCCCTTGAGCATCAACATGATCCTCCAAAGAATGCCTTCTTGTTGGAATCTGCACCTTCTAGACCAAAAGACTAACTCTTGACCAAGGAAATGACCACAAATTACATGGCTTTATAAATATTTTACATGGTTGAACCAAACAAATGACATCAAGACTATCATTAGGACTCCATATGCCTAATGACTTTACATGAAATGACAATAAAATTTTGATTTTTTGTTACAAGGCTTCATAAGTAATATACATGGATGAATATGACAATGATTATCACAACATTCACTTAAATTTACGGAGCTTCATGAAGAAATAGAATCTTATGACACTGACATTTAAGCCCGCATATGATTGTATAAATCTCCTTTCTAATGCACAAGGACACATGACTATGTTTATACTTATGCAATGGGTGTACAAGGATTTAATATATAGTTCCATCTTCAATATTTGAAAAGCAATGCATCATTTTTGTCTCTTAACTTAACGCACATGTCCTAAAAATTCCTTATCCCTCTCCCTCCTTTTTTTTTAAATCCATATTTTTAACCAATTAGAATGCCATTGATTTTCCCAGTCTCTCCAAGTGCTTTATTGTATGGTTCAGACAAACATCATGGAGCTCATCATCATCAACTTCAAAAGGAAATAAATCATCGATTTGCCTCCTCATCCATCTTTCATTTGTGATGATATTTTCCACTATTCTTTTCTTCATTACATATGGTAGCAGAATATGTTGGCTTGACGGCTTCTAGTCATGAAGGATCTAAAATTGACAAGTAGGAAAACATAAGTGCTGAAAAGAAACTGAAGGCAAGTCCAAATTTGTCTCTCCATTATTTATAGCAACAAGAAAAGCCTTCAAGACTAAATTTGTCCCAAGACTCTTTATTATCTCCACAAAGTCCATGTCATTAAATGGGCCACTACAAATTGGACATAGTAATTATGACGATGTTGAGTTAGTCATGCAATTTCGCAAGGCTTCCCATCTCCTGCGAGGCAGCTGGTAAATAGCCTCACTTTCTGGAAGCTTATTGAAGCTAAATGCATTGAGCTTCTCTATTGTTCATAATATTGTATGATCCCTTGACAGTATTTTCTTCCTACATAAATGTAACAATTGATGCTATTAAAATAGTCACGCTGAAGTGTAATCAAAACCTTCATGAAAATAATCTTCTGGCTATTCATATGGAAAAGCATCGCCAATTCTTTCATAACACAATCACAAAGAGGAAAAGCCACGAGAACTTTCCATCTTGCATCAACATCAAGATATTCACTTAGCTTAACTAAACAAGGATGAATAGTTTTCTCTACAACTCGAAGGCATGACCACATAGTGTCCTCTCTCAATTACATAAACCCTCAACCTTCCTCTTCACGTCTTAGGGTTGATTCCACAGATATGTGACCTCCATAGAAAAAAATCATGATGCATTGCTCAATCATATGTACCACATCACTAACATCGTGGGCCATTTCCATTAGCATCACCAATCCTCACATAGCAATTTCTCGCATTGTGTTGTGCCACACTAAAGAGTTATTGTTGAAAATTCAGAGTCCCATACACTCTTTTGAGTCTCGGCCTATGCTTAGTGCAATATTTCACCCATTTGTTTCTTATATCCATGCATGCTTGTCATCAACCAATGCAATGGAGAACCCCGAGACCTGCGTCCGATTTCCACACACTCATGGCCATAATGTTCCCTTTCAGCGGCCTCCCAAAACTTAAACATACCTCTATCCCAAGGAGTATCAATGGGTCCAAAAAATATTGCATTCCAAATCATAATATCATTGTCCTAACATGCCCCACTGATGCTAGAACATATCGAACAAACCCAAAAATAATAGCTCTTAACATCCTATGTAAAACACAAACTGTTTTTTGAAATAGTTGCTCCTAAGCAGACTGATGCCATAAAAAAAATTCAATATTGGCTCTTTAGTAACAATTACGCATCCCACAAATTTGATCCTTAAGATTTATTTCAGGCATTTCGAGATGCCCGACCATCAGGACTTGAACGTATATTAGCCAAATAAGGTACACCTCAGTGATGTTTCACAAATGTTTACATAAAAGTTGTTACAAATCCCAGAACAAGTGCTTTTATATTGTTGAAAAACACATGTTAAAGGTGCTAATCCATGTTGAATTCAATTTCATTCTTATGACAACTCCAAGTTCTTTCTTAAACATAAAACTGGTAAGCATAGTACCATATATTCACTAATTTTACCTAGCATTGGTCATCCACTTTTGTTGCCACAACAGTACACCATACTGACCAAATTATTGTTGTTGAAGGTTTGTTTTGAGGACTGTGATAGATGATTGAGCATTTGTCACAAGAAAGACATAATCTGCAACTCCATTCTTAATGAAATATTGGCTCCACAAGCCACTATTACTACTACCAAGACACCAATCATGTTGTTGTTCAAACATATATTGTAGGTATGCATTAAATAATGTATATATATCAATCCATGAAATGATGCTACCTACAATTCTAGCGACATATATATTCAAAAATATTGTATACATATTCTTGCCAAATCATTCTCCTCTAGTGGACAAAACTACCATTGTCATTGAATTGGCCACTGCTCAAACACGCTGGTTACGAATAACATACTGGTTCAAAAACCCTAATGATGTACCTTTTAACGCACAACTTGCACCCCTTTTTAAACTTGCACCCCTAAATAATTTTTTTATCCCTTTTTAATTCAAGGGTATTTTCATAAAGGATGGAAAGAGTCTTAGATCTTAACCTCAAGATAATGCAACATTCTTTGGATTAATTTTTGCTTCATGTGTACCCTTATAGAGCATTTTTATTTAAATTCTTCAGTACATGTTCCTTAAAATGAAACACATGCCTTAATCTTTCGGAGAGTTCCAATATTAGATCTCATTTGGCTTGAGATACGTCTATGAAACCTAATCTGGCAAGTATTACACACATGATTTCCCACTCTTCACAAAGAAACCTCGTTGATTATACACCTTGCAAGGACACTAATTGAAGATGATGAAATGCACGAAGAAAAACATGGTTGCTTGAAGCTTATGACTGAGAAGAGCTCCTAACAAAATTCCCCTCGGTAAAAACCTGAAAAGCTAAACCGTTGCTGACTTTTCCTTATTTCCACACACCAAAGATCATCATTATAGTCAATATGTTCATATTTGATTAAGAACGATATCAACTTTATATACCAATACAATTCTTTGCATTTATACAATGTAATGCATAACACATTTATTTCGGTGCCCATCTCCACAAAACTCAACCTCACGAGTCTAATAAAAACATTCATTACAAAAACTAAATCTATTATTGAAAAATTCAAAGTGTGTTCATATGACATTAATATAATGAACCATTGCTTATTTAATTGTATAGTGTGCACAACTCCATTCACATTCCTCTTCTTTGATTATAAATTTGTCCCTTGCGCATTGTGATTTTTTTCTCTATATTTTGTGCGCCCTTTTTTTCTCTTTTTTTTGTGTGATGTATCATTTGAGTTATTTATTTATCAGAATACTAATGTATGTAATTTTTTCTCCGTTGTTTGCATGTACACCCATATGATACAAACTTTAATTTTGCAGAAGCAACATGTATCTATGTGACAATTTTCAACTAATACTTACATCAACGGCTGATGAGACTCAATTTCTTGGAGGATCTCCTCTTGAGATGATGCATTTTTCTGCTTCATTCTCCCCCTGAGACCGAGTTGACCTCAGTTATCCTTTTGATCCTTTCTCTTCCAAACCTTTTTGAATTTTACTTACATGCTTGAAGTACTTGCACCCGAGTTCCTTTTCTTCCATCTAGACTCCATGAGGGCCAAGGGAAGCTTGCAGTCTTTGGCCTTATGACCAATATTATCGCAAGTAAAACATCTTATGTGACAAAGAAGAGGTATAAATGGCTCAATACCTTTGTTGGATTGCCTTTTTCTACTTGTGCCATCAAATCTACAATCAACATGCTTGTCAGTCCAATTTACTAAGATAAATTAGAGCATATATTTTACTATCAATCCAGTTTGGTAAACTTAGAAGAAAACCAAATTTTATGGAACTTAGATTAAACTAGTGTAAGAAGTAGTTGTTTAGATGAAATTAATGGAAATTCATATTACAAATATAAAATACCAATTGTAAAGAAAGCATACAAATTTTGATCTACAAGCATGAATAAGCAAATAATGATTTTAATTGAATCAAAATCAACAAAGAAGAGGCTCTAATTCTAGAGATCCTGGTTTTTCTTCATTTGATTTCTTTTTCAACCAAAAACAAACACGCCATAAAGCATAACACTTGATTTAAGAAAGAAAGAAAAGATGAATGCATGGAAAGGGATTTCAGCCCAATTCTTTGTCCACAAAGAAGAGGCTCCAACTTGAAGGCTTGGGTTGTCCTTCTTTATCCAAACTAGTCACTGAAAGAATATCAATTCCAAAATCTAAATGATCATAACATGCTAATGAATTTATATAGAAAATATTCACAATAGATCATATAGAAAACTTAAAATGCTAATTTATTTACAAGCACATTAACTCACAAAATAGTGTAATTAGCTTAGAATGGGGGCCCTCCACCTTTTCTTAGTACACCTCTAAAACAATCAGCTAAAACAATTCACCATTAAAATTCCACAGCAATGAAGCATAATAAATATAGAGAAATTCTTCAAGTATATTCAAAAAGAGAGTAATCACAGTGATAATAATATATGTCCATAGTTATTTAGTTGTTGTGCTTAAATAGGCTAAAAGTATAACTAAATCAACTATAATTGTTGTAACAACTAATGGGAGTCCTATTCCACCTACTAGGATCGAATTCATTCATTTTTTGCACAAAATATAGTAAGTTTCCACAAAATCACAAAACTACCCCTAAATCAGGGGATTTCCTAAGTGACTGGTCAAGTTTGACCAGCTTTGACCAGGCCTGTTCTGGCTTATTTAGAGTGTGCCAATAAGATTCTGTTCATCCTTGGTTCATGTACTTCTCAAATCTATCTTTAGTTTGTGTCCAGGTGGCCTACACATACGACTTCAATCGAGCCATTACGGTAAATTCTGTATCTCCCAAAAGTAATTTTTAATACCCAATTTTTACTATAAATCCTAAAAATTAAAAGACATAATTATTTTACCTTAATGTGAAAAAAGAGGCCAAAATATGACATATATGATCATGATATGGTGTTAAGGGATGATAGAATGGTGGAATGTGCATGGTGAAATAGGTCAAACTTAGGGGCCAACATCTCCCCCTTATTGATCCACAAGCATGTCCTCATGCTTGTCTTTATCTTTTGGATCTCATGCCTCTACATGTTGATCTCCCTATTGTTCTACCTATGGAACTACTTCCTGATGTAGAAGCCTCTATCTGAGTTGCTCATAAAAGGATGCCAATACCTTCTCTCTCTTTCCTTTCCTTTGTAGATTACACTCTTCACCTTCTGTTTTTCATATTTGTATTGTCATTGTTTTTTCTCTTTTAGCCACTTGTATGCCTATTTTGAAATGAGGATGTTTTGTGTTTCCAATTTTTTTTTTCAACCTCTTGTTTTCTTTAGCAACCTTGTTATTTTTCTCCTTGTACATTTCATTTTATTTCTGCAGATGCCTCTCCATAATTTCAGTCACTTGAAGTTTTGTTTTTAATTCTTTAATCTCTTCTTCTTTGTGACTTCTGATGGTTCACCATGAACCTCTTCAGAAACCCTTTTAATCCTCTTTGCATATGTAGAGAAAGAATATTATTCTTCTCTCTCAACCTCCTCATTCCAAGAATATTTTTCCATCTCCCTAAGTTTTTCTTGTGCTTCTCTTTCTAACCTCTCAATAAGTTCTTGGTGTGGTTGTTGAGGTATGTCAAGAGGTATCTCTTCCATAATTTCTACCTCGATATCTCGGTCTTGCTTAGAAGATTCCTTGATCATATTTTTCTTTGACTCCTTTAGGAAAGATATGAAAGATATTTCTTTCTCTATGCTTATGACCTCTTGCTTTTTCTTAGGTATGGTTATTGGGTATAATGGTGACTACATGACATCTCTAGAAAGATATAATTGATCAATTGCTTCCTCATTTCCAACTAGCTCTTGTTCCTTCTTAAATTCTACAAAGTGATCCTTATCTAAGAAATTTTCCCATGTCTCTCCTCTTTTTTTCAACTGATAGTCAATAGGGTTTTTTATTAATCCTTGATGGAAGTAGCTAGTTTCCTTGCTTCCAGTTTTTCTTTTCACTCCTTCAACCATTTTCACTAAACTTATAGAAAAGAAATAAGGGAGATTTAATTTACAGTTACCTTTTATATAATGGAGAAATTTGATATGATATAGATGTATTCTATTATACCTCCCATCACAAGTGAAGTATTTCTAAATAATAAGAATAGGTTCTTCCCATGGTTCTCTCAACCATTCCCTTGGAATCCCTTTGGTTATATCAAATGTTCCTTTCCTTTGCTTTTCTAAAAACTAGTTCCATCCCTTCTCCTTAAAATGTTGCCCTTTTATGATATTCTTCCCTTGTCATTGATAGATTTGTGGCTTGCGAAAGGCACTCTAGTGTGATTGGAACAAGAATGCCTCCTACCATGGTTTTCTCATCATCATCATAGTTAGACACAAACATCTCTGACACGTTTGCACTATACCCATTAAATTTCCTAAGAAACACTAATAAGTCTGCTTGATAAAGTTTGTCTATAGTCTCCTTATTCCAATTTTCGATTTGAAATCCTCTGGGCTCAATTTTTCTTCCCATATTGAATTCTGGATGGCTCTGTTCTTTCTTGTTTTGGTCTCTGTACCAATTTAAATAACCTTCAACAGTGAATAATCTCATGGAAAAAGTAATGACTCTGTTTTAAAGAGGAGAATTTCGTTTGCAGTCTTAAATAACAGAGAAATTACTTTTGTGGCGTGAAGAAAGATGTTTTCTTGTAGATGTATTTGAAGAAAAACTTTTTTTTTTAATAACACAAAGGTGTTACTTACCAGGACTCTGAACTAAATGTTTTTTACAAGAACAAGGAGAAATCTATGACTATTGAATACCCATGAAGAAGGGGAGAAACCCCTGAGCTAGAGTATCGAATTTCAGGGCTGAAATACCAACCCTGTAACTGCGGTTTGCTCACAAAGATAAGACTCTTTATTTTGAAATTTGATTTCTGGAAAATATTATGAAAATTATAGTCTTCTGCTCCTGGCAATTACGATTTATTTTTGCCACCAACGGTTTAGCTCTAGCACTCATACATTTCATAGCCTTAACACCGACTTCACTCACCAACAATGCAAGTTGAGTTCTGTTTTGGGCTCACACCCTATTTATAACCTTAAGAGCTTGACTTGTACACTGTAAGCGATGTAACTTGGAGTATCAGACTTGAGTTTAGGCTGCCAACAATGCTCTTTAAACTCAGATTTGATATCTACACTGGCAGTAGTTTGAAAAAAAAACTAACTGACCTTCACTCCTAACCCAACTCAAACACTAAGAATTTTCACGTGATTCAAGGGATTTGTATCTTACGGATCGGTTTGGAGTTGTAATTAATGAGACTCAACGTTTTTCACAGAAATGTTCAAGATTTCCTCAACACTGCATACCCTAGAAATTTTCACACTTGATTTCTTGAATCGATTTCATCCTTGACTGCGTTATAAAATCGATTTCAATTATGAGTTTTATGCTTCCTACCTGAGCTTTTTAACCATAGCACTATGCTTCATTTCTCCATCTTTGAGCCTTAATTTCTTTTTCTACTTTTCATTCGTAGCACTAGGCTTTCTTATACACTTTTTTCTAAACCTTCGTTGCCTCTCTGAGATTCTACGTTGGTGAATGGTGCTCTTGAACTGAGTTATGTAGTGTTCTGAATTCTATTTGACTGGGTTGTGTTTCCTATAGGTGCATCATTTGAAAAAAAAATTGACTAGACGACCTAACACCTGTCTTATTTCCTTTGGTCGATTTTGATGACCGCTTTTTCATCATACTCAGTTTTGATGACTGCATTTTACATCCTTATCGATTTTCAAAAATCGATTTCCCTTATGATTTCCTTTGGTGTATGAGTAAGTAGTGCCTTGCTATGGTTGCATGCATTTTGATTTATATGCACCATAACTTAAACACTTCATACATATGTCTTTGTAAAGGATATGATTCCATTATATGAATTTTGTGTGCCATTTATTAAATGATCCTTTTATAATGTATCATCAAGACTACATTCCCATTGTTTTCTTTGATGATTACAATGATATTTTCAAGGTCCCTCTTGTAATGATATATTTCATCTCCTTGTTCTTCAAAGTCTAATGTCTTCTTTCTCATGATGCATTTCTTAATGACTCTCCATATGTTCCTTGTAATAATTACTCTTTGAAATAGCTTTTGAAATTACCATTTCAAGGTCATTTCAAGACCAAAAAAATAGAGTAATATTTTAACTTCTAAATCATGTAAATGCATCATGATGTACCATTATAACTCCTTATTCAAACACATTTTTGTGTCACTAACTCATGCTTTTTAATGTGACTTGTTTTGCAGAAAATACTTTGTATGGTAGGCAAAGAGATTTTGATTTCAATATATGGTAGGGTAAAAGTGTTATGGAAAGAGAAATATTTAGGTATGTGTGGGGGATGAAGGGCTAACATTCTTTATTAACCAAGATTAAATTAGTCACCTAATTCAAGAATTTATTTCAAAATAAAAAGGCATTAAAAATAAATTTGTAACTTACAGTATTTCCAGTACTTTCCTTCATGCTTGAACAGAAGTTTCTTTCCAATAGCTCCCCTAGTTTTTTTGAGATGAACTGATCCTTGAATATCTCTTCTAATTAGTTTCTCTTTGTATACAAGTCCCTTCTAACAGATTTTTGATGTTGAGTTTCAAGTCTCTTCTGACAGATTGAGTTTTAGGTCCCTTTTGACATACTTTTGATATTGAGTTTCAGGTCCCTTTGTGAAGTAAAATTTCCTTATGTGCAGGTCCCTTCTAAGTTGCTTTGAACAATATGTTGAGTTGCTAAGCTTCAAAGCAAAAACAAATGCACTTATTTTCTTTTGTCTTCCCCCTTGCTTATTCTGAGACTTGTCCTCAAGTCTTGAAATTGGAGAATTTATTTGTCAACTTGAAACATAAAATGAATTTAAAACATATACACACACAATTTTTTTTTAAAAGGAATTTATATTAGCCAAGTGACTTGGTTTTCTAATATGAATTCAGGTTTGTACTGAGCCAGAAATCTGGATTTTCTTAGTCAAACCTCTTTATTTACTTTTTTCATCTTTTTTCATCATTTATTTTTTATTATATAAGTAAGGAAGGCACATTACTATGCTTTTCCAAAACTTCCATGTCTTCTTCTGTTGAGATTTTCTTGAGGAATTCTTCTTTATTCATAGGCTTGTTGTAGATTTTCAATCTGTCCATTGACGATAAATGATGTTGTTGCTTCATCTATTGTCTTGATTTTCATTGATCCATTAGCATATACTTCTTCAATCTCATAAGGTCCTAACCAGTGTGGTGAATTTTTCTTTGAATTCCTTGTAATTTGAATCAAATAGAAGTGCCCAGTCTCCTATCTGAAATATTTTCTTCAATGAAATTTTCATGCCATTTTATTCTTTGTTGTTGTACCAATGATGTATGTCCCACTGCTTCTTTTCTAATTTCATCCAATTGTATGGGCCTAAATTCACCTCCTAGCTTGGTCAAACCAAATTTTCTCACAACTTATTACATGTTTTTGATTATATTTTGTTTATGTGATGAGTTAGAGTTGGATATTATGCCTAGTGGACTAATATGCATTGAATGCAGGATTGAAGGAGAAATCAAGGAATTTTGGCAAATACTAAGGTTAAAACTCGAATGGGACAAGGGAGAGGGATTGTAGGAGGTAAATCCTCCTCATTTACTTCTCCCCCATTCAAATATTCCTCCATCCATCACACCAGCTTGGAGTGCAAGTAGCCAAGCCATGAGGATTAGAAGGCAGTCGAGCAAGTGAGAGACAAAGAGCTAGTTTATCTCGAGTTTGGGAACCGAGCCTCCCTAATTTTAAGGAAGTCGTTCAGGACTTCAGTTGTATAAGTGGAGAGGCCTAGAACCTCATTAGGATTCAAATTTTTGTTGTAAAAATCTAAGCTATTTTTGAGCTCCATACTTGTGAAAGTTTTATTGATGTAATTTTTTGTTTTGGTAATAAGAATGAGTTTTGTTTTGAGCTAGCACTGAGTTAACTTAGATGGCTGAAGCTCTTGGTTTAGGTCCCAACCCTAGCAGAAAAGGCTCCTCTTTCTTGTATCTGTATGTTTATATTAGTCTCATATATTCATTGTTAATTTGCCTTTAGATTTATTTTCATTGCAAGTAGTGTAGATTGGATTGGTTGTTTATTAGTTTGCTTCCATTTTTGCCTTACTTCAGTAGCAGGTTAGCAGGGATAAAAGGAGTACCACAAGGCTGTCAGTAGGTGTCTTGGCCTCATTTCCTCCCTTTGGGATCATGATTTGAGGAAGGGACCCTTATGCAGCCCCAAAAACACAGATTTCTATTTCTTGCATGAGCTTTAGAGTTTATTGTATTTAAGTTAGCATTTGATCAATTTTGCAAAGTAGGATTTCATTGCCATCTCTTCTATCTTCATTCTTGCAGTAGATCTCATCCATGCTTTCATTCCTTTCAGCAACTTTCCTCATGCATAATGTAGGCAGTTAGTTCATTAATTCTGCTTTTCTAGCTTATGAGAATGCTTCTTGTTTACATAGCTTTTTGGGAATTATACATGTTTTATGCAAAGCAGGTGCTTCAAGAGTAGACAAAGACTTCATAGCTAGCAACCACCTTCCACTTCATCCACTATAGTCATTCCTTGTTTTCACCATTGCCTTCACTAGTTTTCATCATTTTACATAGAAATTCTTCCAAGCACATTGAGCGAATCCAACCATCCTCTATCTTTGTTGTTGACTTTTGAGTGATCCTAGACCTTTCCTCACTTCATTCCACCCATCTACCACCTTCCCTAATCCTTCCATCACCTCCAACACCTTCCATTTTTCTCTCGGCTATATCTTGTAGGTTTACATGGAATCCTCTAAGTTTCTAGTACATCCTGTAGGTTTTCCTGAAATGGCCTATTTTGAGAATGAATTGAGGAAAAACCTCTAGGAAGTCACCAAATGTCTCCCAAGGGTCTCCCACACCATCCAACCATCTCCTAACCCTTCCAGCCATCCTCCAATATCCTTAATTCACCTACCACATCACCAAAAGAAATTAGTTTACATACTTGATTTTGCATGAAAAGACAAAAACAGATTTATTTCAGTCCCTTTACTTGCACACTAGTGATGTTTGATGCTTCTTACTTCAATGCTTAGATAGTAGCATTTGGTTCATGTTAATTTATCATTATTGCAAAGCATAGTTTCTTGGCAGTTAATTACGAAATGGTGTGATTTAGCATTGAATTTCGGTCTTTTTCATTATTGCAGTAGAATAGCTCTCCCTTAGAGAAGATTTCCCTTTCTTCCATCAAGAAACCAAGCTTCTTCTAACTCCATAGAAGTTTGGTTTGAAAACCCCAGTGGTCTCTCACCAGCTGAACCGTGACAAAAGGAAGAACCATCACTCTTACTTGTGTATACAACACTGTCACCGCCAAGTTTGTATGAACCCCGGGTTGATAAAGTAAAGCTAGTAGCCGAGGAGTTGTAACATTCTTGCTACAATACTGGTGCTCATCACTTTTTGGTGCCGTTTCCAGGGAGGTGTCTGAGTAATATGTGAATACTGGTTCTTTCTTCAATTTCTTGTCTCTAATATTCTGCCATTATTTTATTTCTCCAAAAGTAATTTAGTTGCTTCCTTAATCATTCTAAATTTTCTACTTTCCTTTCCATTTTGCAAGAAAGATTTCAATTCAGTGAGTAGTTTTTTTCATTCAGTCAGTAGTTTTTATTTAATTAACAATTTCAATTCTACAAAGTACTTTCCAAGTTTGAAGAAAACACAAAACCAACCCAAAAACATTTCCTTTCATGCCTCGTAGGAATAGGGAAAACTTAGGGTAATTTTTGCCAAATACCCCCACTGCATCAAACAACCAACCTTTGTTCTTCTTTGGTGGTTGTGAACTAGAGGAACCCTTAGGTGAGCAACCTAACATATTTGAAGAACCTACAGGGGAAGAAGAAGAAGCATAACCCATTCCTACTGAACCAATGGTTGAAAACAAAAATGACAGAGGGAAGAGAGAGAGAGTCGAGGGTGCCTTCCCTATTAGGGAGACCAATGGGGACACTAAGATGAAAAATATAAGCCCCTCTTCCCTACCTCATTTCCATGGCTTGAACACAGAAGATTTTGACACTTTCCTATTTGAGTTTGTTGTTATATACCAAACCTATGACTATACAGATGATGAGAAGAAGTTAAAACTATTTCCATCTACCCTCAAGGATGTAGCATTGCACTGGTTCATGGGTTTACCTAGGGCTAGCATCACAACTTGGGCATAGATGCAGCAAGCCTTTAGCAACAAGTATCAATACTACTGTCAGTCAAAGGATACTAAAGAGGAAATTTTTAGGATGACCATAGGCAATGATGAATCCCTAGAGCATTATGAAGAAATATTCCAGCTTAGTTACAAAAAGGCCAGGTGCACACTTGACCCTGAGTCATTTCAACCATATGCTCTGCCAAAAGCTCAATGGAATGCACCGCCCCAGGGGTGGAGGCCCCAATACAACAATGCTCTAGCTTTATTGCCTCCACCACCTACCCAACCACAGTTGTTACACTCTGCTCCACCCAAGCAACCTTAGATACCTGCCCAACCAAATCCGAACCCGAACAATAGACAGGCTCAACAAGTATGCAGTGGAGAGACATCATATGCTATGGAAATATAGGAAATTAACCTGAGATCTGCGAGAGTTCTCTCAGATCACTAACCTCCACCTCCACTTAGGGAGGTTGAGGAAGAAAGAGAGGAAAGCATTCTTAAATTGAATCCACCCTTTCCTGAGAGATTAACCCAACCACTCCAGCCTACCCCAGAAGAGACTGAACTTCTAGGAGAATTGAAAAATCTATGTGTAAAGATTCCACTTCTCCAAACAATAAAAGATGTTCCAATTTACAATAAGTTGATTAACGAGAAGTGCTTTAAGCATCCAAGGAGGTGAAGAATAGATGCCCCTACCATTAATGTCATTAGATAGCTATCTGACTTAATGTTTAGACAGGTAATCTATCCAAAGTATTTGGACCATGGAAGCCCTGTAGTAGATGTGCACATCAATGGAACCATTTTCCCACACACTTTGATCGATCTTGGGGCTGCCATTAATGTGATGACCAAAGACGCCATGCTCAAGCTCAACCTCCAAGGTTCATTGAGGAAAACCACAACAATTCTGCAACTTGCAAACCGCTCCATAGTGACCCTTGAGGGGATTGTGGAGGATGTGATGGTATCCATTGACTCTTGGGAGTACCCTGCAGATTTCCTAGTTCTCCAGCCTAAGGCTAAGCTTACTAGCTACCCTCTCATCCTTGGGAGACCCTGGTTGGCCACTGCTGATACTTACATTAGTTGTAGAGCTGAGAATATAACCATCAAGAATGGGCATATGTCCAAGCAGTTAGTCATATACTCTCCTGCTTAGCCATCTCTAGAGCATGATTTACCTTTATGGTTGGAGGAGAAGGAAGAAGATGAAGTTTATTCCGCCCAACTTTATACTTTAGAAACAACCATGGGAGGAGGAAAGCAAGATGAAGATGATTTTATTGAACACCTACTCCAAAGTCCAACTCCCAGTACATTGCCCTTAGAAGATGTAGTAAGGGAAACCCAGAAAAATCATCCAATTGACCTATTCTTGGCCGATTCCAACCCCCTCTATGTCGAAACCATAGAATTCGGCCCTGAGAGAACCTTGAAAACCAATAAGTCTCTTTCCGCTCTCCAAGAAGAGAAGTCATGCAACATGCTAAAGGAACATCTAGATGTCTTCACTTGGAGTTACAAAGAAATGAAGGGAGTGCACCCCTCAATGTGTACTCACCACATATACATCAAAGAAGGTTGCAAGCCAGTCCGACAGCCCCAAAGGAGGATGAATCCAGCTCTTAAAGATATAGTCAAAGAAGAACTGCAAAAACTGCTAGATGCAGGATTCATTTACCATATCTCCGACAATGAGTGGATCTCTCCTTTGGTGTTAGTTCCAAAGAAAAATGGTAAGTGGAGGATTTGTGTCGATTACAGGGAGTTGAACAAAGCCACAAAGAAGGACCATTTTCCTCTACCCTTCATTGACCAAGTGCTAGATGGCCTGGCAGGGAAAAAAATTTCTCTTTCCTAGATGGATTCAGCGGGTACAACCAAATCCAGATCCATTTTGGCCTATGCAATACTCCTACCACTTTCTAGAGAGCAGTCCTGAGTATTTTTGTCGAGTTAGTCCATGATGCGGTGGAAATTTATATGGATTATTTTACACCTTATGGTTGTGATTTTCAAGAGGCTTTGTCTAACCTAGGAAAATTAATGCACAAATACATTGAAATGAACCTATCTCTCAGTCCCAAAAAATGTGAATTATTAATGACTGCAGGGACCGTGCTAGGTCATTTAATATCTCAGCAAGGACCACAGGTCGAACCAAACAAAATAGCTATCATCCAAAGGGTCACACCTCCTCAAAAGAAGAGAGATGTCAGAAGTTTCCTAAGGTTAGCTGGATACTACCAAAGGTTCATAAAGGACTTCAACAAGCTGACCTCTCCTTTATTTGGTTTGTTGGCCAAGGACTCTGAGTTTATATGGTCAAAAAGTTGTCAAGAGGCCTTAGACACCCTAAAGAACAAGTTAACCACTGCACCGATTCTCCGAGGCCCAAATTGGGCCCTTCCTTTTCATATTCATGCTGATGCCTCACACAAAGCCATAGGAGTAGCCCTAGGTCAGATAGATGAAAAATTTCCTTATGCTATCTACTTTATCAGTAAGAATCTGTCAAAGGATGAACTAAATTACATAGTGACCGAAAAGGAACTCCTAGTTGTTTTGCATTCATTGAAAAAAATTAGGAATTATATTATAGGATATCAAACATTTGTGCATACTGGCCATGCTGCAATCAAATATTTAATGAACAAACCAGATGTGGATGCCTGGATTATAAGATGGTTACTTTTATTACAGTAGTTTGATCTAACTATTGTTGATAATCCTGGTAAGGAAAATGTTGTTGCATACTTTTTATCCAGATTAAATTTGCCTGCAGGTGAAGAAGGAATGGTTGATGACCAGTTACCAGATGAGAACTTATTTGCTATTTCAGTTCTCTCTCCATAGTTTGCTAATATAGCAAACTATTTGGTATCTACACAGTTCCCAATGAGCTTGTCCTCCAAAGAGAAAAGCAAGATAGTGAGGAAGAGCGCCCCCTTCACTTGGATTGGGGGCAATCTCTTCAAACTTGGCCCAAATCAAATCTTGATAATGTGTGTTAGGGAGGACAAAGTCTCTGACATCCTTCTGACCTGTCATGATGGGCCTTGTGGAGGTCAATTTGAAACAAAGAGAACATCATTCAAAGTGTTACAAGCAAGCTATTATTGGCCCACTCTTCATCGGGAAGTGAAAAGATATACTAGTCAGTGTTATCGGTGCCAAAGGATGGGAAGGCCTACTCCAAGAGATGAAATTCCTTTGCAGACTCAGGTTACTTTCGATCCATTTGAAAAGTGGGGCATGGACTTCATTAGACCTATTGACCCTCCTTCCAAACAAAAGCAGTACCCATAATTTTATTGCAAATGATCCTCAACTTGCACCTAGATATCTTGCTACCCAAGAGAAAGCAATTTCACATTTTGAGGACATGTTCAAGTTGTTAGGGGATGATAGCATACATGCTTGCCTGAGGAGATGGAACACATTTCCATACAGCTTAAAGATATGGGAGTACCACTCTCCTCAAAGATTGAGAGAAACACTAAACAGGACACCCATGTACAAGCAATCTATGCAAAGGCTGAAAGTCAATTGGATTGGCTTGAAACTTCGTCCACCACTACTCTTAGGAATACTAGAAGGAAGGAAGGAAGAATAAGAAAAGAGGCAGTGGGAGGAGGTAGAAAGGAAAGCAGGCTTCTATGAACAAGAAGAGGAAACCACAACAAATGCATGGGATGTCAGGGAGGCCACTAGAGCTATGAAGGATATGGATATTGATTGAGTTTCTCAAAGGATGAGCAACAATTCAGTAGGGGGGTGATGATGAGCCTCATCATTGGGTAATTATATGGGCCTTAATTCACCTCCTAGCTTAGTCAAACCAACCTTTCTCACAACTTATTACATGTTTTTGAATATATATTTTTTTATGAAATGAGTTAGAGTTGGATATTATGCCTAGTGGACTAATATGCATTGGATGTAGGATTGAAGGAGAAAATCAAGGAATGTTGGAAAATACTAAGGTTAAAGCTCGAATGGGACAAGGGGGAGGGATTGTAGGAGTTAAATTCTCCTCATTTACTTCTCCCCCATTCGAATATTCCTCCATCCATCACATCAGCTCGGAGTGCAAGCAGCCAAGCAATGAGGATTAGAAGGCAGTTTAGCAAGTGAGAGACAAAGAGCTAGTTTATCTCGAGTTTGGGAAACGAACCTCCCTAATTTTAAGGAAGTTGTTGGGGACTTCAGTTGTATAAGTAGAGAGGCCTATAGCCTCATTAGGATTAGAATTTTTGTTGTAAAAGTCTAAGCTATTTTCGAGCTCCAGACTTGTGAAAGTTTTATTGATCTAATTTTCTGTTTTGGTAATAAGAATGAGTTTCGTTTTGAGTCAGCACTGAGTTAACTCAGAGGGCTGAAGCTCTTGGGTCAAGGCCCAACCCTAGCAACAAAGGCTCCTCTTTCTTGTATCTGTGTGTTTGGATTGGTCTCATAGCTTCATTGTTAATTTGCCTTTAGATGTATTTTCATTGCTAATGTAAATTGGATTGGTTGTTTATTAGTTTTCTTCCATTTGTGCCTTACTTCAGTAGCAGGTTAGTAGGGATAAAAGGAGTACCACAAGGTTGTCAGTAGGTGTCTTGGCCTCATTTCCTCCCTTTGGGATCATGATTTGAGGAAGGGACCCTTATGCAGCCCTAAAAACACAGATTTCTATTTCTTGCATGAGCTTTAGAGTTTATTGTATTTAAGTTGGCATTTGATCAATTTTTCAAAGTAGGATTTCATTGCCATCTCTTCTATCTACATTCTTGCAGTAGACCTCATCCATGCTTTCATTCCTTTCAACAACTTTCCTCATACATAATGTAGGCAGTTAGTTAATTAATTCTTCTTTTCTAGCTTATGATAATGCTTCTTGTTTACATTGCTTTTTGGGAATTATACATGTTTTATGCAGAGAAGGTGCTTCAAGAGTAGACAAAGACTTCATAGCCAGCAACCACCTTCTTCATCCACTATAGTCATTCCTTGTTTTCACCATTGCCTTCACTTGTTTTCATCATTTTACATAAAAATTCTTCCAAGCACATTGAGCGAATCCAACCATCCTTTGTCTTTTTTTTTTACTTTTGAGTGATCCTAGACCTTTCCTCACTTAATTCCACCCATCTACCACCTTCCATAATCCTTCCATCACCTCCAAAACCTTCCATTTTTCTCTATATTGTATCTTGTAGGATTACAGGGAATCCTTTAGGTTTCTAGTGCATCTTGTAGGTTTTCCTGAAATGGCCTGTTTTGAGGCTGAATTGAGGGACAACCTCTAAGAAGTCACCAAAGGTATCCCAAGGGTCTCGCACACCATCCAACCATATCCTAACCCTTCCATTTATCCTCCAACATCCTTAATTCACCTGCCATATCACCAAAAGAAATTAGTTTTCATACTTGATTTTGCATGAAAAGACAAAAAGACAAAAATAGATTTATTTCAGTCTCTTTACTTGCACATTAGCGATGTTTGATGCTTATTACTTCCATGCTTATATAGTAGCATTTGGTTCATGTTAATTTAGCATTATTGCAAGGCATAGTTTCTTGGCAGTTAATCAAGAAATGGTGTGATTTAGCATTGAATTTTGGTATTTTTCATTATTGCAGTAGAATAGATCTCCCTTAGAGTATGTTTCCCTTTCTACCATCAAGAAACCAAGCTTCTTCTAACTCCATAGAATTCTGGCTTGAAAACCCTAGTGGTCTCTCACCAGTTGAACCATGACAAAAGGCAAAACCATCACTCTTACTTGTGTATACAACACTATCACCTCCAAGTTTGTACAAACCCCGGGTTGATAAAGTAAAGTTGGTAGCCCAGGAGTTGCAGCATTCTTGATGCAATACTTGTGCTCATTAATCATTTGTTGTTTTGCTTCTGATAGGTCCAGTCCAAGTTCAGCTGCAAGCCTATATGTGTGGATTTGAAATTCAAATGGTAAAATAACTTCTTTTCCATATACTAATGGATAAGGGTTAAACCCAGTAGTATTCTTCCATGCTATCCTATATGCCCATAATGCTTCATTCAATTTTTTTGACCAATCCTTTATGTGCATCTTTACTGTCTTTTTCATTATGTTTTCAAGCACTTTGTTTGTTGATTCCACTTGCCCATTTTCTTGTGGGTGATATGACTTTCTATGCTTGATTTTATATTTCTCTGTAAGATCTCTGACAAGCTTTGAAGTGAACTGTGCTCCTTGGTCAATGATGATCTTCCTTGGTACTCCAAATCTGACAAATATCTCTTCAAAAAGATTCAAAAAGAAAGGATACTACTACATTTTTTATTGATTTTTCCCATTTCTTTTGCCTCCGCCCATTTTGTCACATAATCAATACATACTAAGATGTACCATTTTCCATTGGATGGTGGATTAATTGGCCCCACAAAGTCAAGAGCTCATTGCTCAAATGGTTTTGCAAGTACTTGTGTCTTTAAAGGCATTTCATCAAAATGTACAGGTCTCCCTATTCTTTGGCAGTTGTCACATTTCTTGACATAAGTGTTTGAATCTTTAAATATGGATGGACAATAATAGCCCAAATTCAACACTTTATATGTTGTCTTTTTGTCTACAAAATTACCACCACATAATTCATCATGACATTCTTTAAAAATATCCAAAATTTCATCTTATCTTACACATTTTCTACTTAACAGATCAGGTCTTGTGTAGAAAAGGTCTCCATTAACCCAACTATATCTAGCACTTTCTCTTATTATTTTCTTTTTTTGTTTATTTTGCATATGATAAATAGTTAGCTATGTTAGAAAACCATGGATTTTTAACTACTATATTAAATAAATCTTCATCTGGAAAGTTATCAGAAACTGGAAAAATCTCACTAGGAAGATGAAGTTGTGAAGGAAGTATGCCACTTGATTTTCTTTTCCTGGCCAGTCTAATACAATAATGTTAAATTCTTGCATTAATAACAACCATCTAGTGATCCTGCCATTAGTAATTGGTTTTTTCATTAGATACTTAATGGTTGAATGATCAGTATAAGTGAACACTTTATATCCTGTTATGTTATGTTTGAATTTATTTACTGCATGTACTACATCAAGCATCTCTTTTTTAGTAACTGTGTATTTCAACTCAGCTGGAGTTAAATTCTTGCTAATGAAATAGATAGCATAGTGAAAATGATTTTATTTTTGACCTAATGATGCCCCTACTACAGTATCTGATGCATCTGTAGATATGTGAAATGGTAATGACCAATTTGGTCCTCTAAGAATTGGTGTTGTGGACAATTTTTGTTTCAGTCTTTCAAATGTATTTTGACAATTAGTATTCCATTGAAACTTTATGTCCTTTGTAAGTATTTTAAATAATGGAAACACCGATTTACTAAAGTTTTCAATAAATCTTCGATAATAGCCTACATACCCTAAAAAAATTCTTACCTCTTTTTGATTCGTTGGTGGTAACAAATTCATAATGATTTGAATTTTTGTTGGATCTACTTTTATTCCTGAAGAAGAAATATGGTGTCCCAATACTATTCCTTCAATTAGCATCATAAAACATTTTTCATTACTGAGAGATAGATTTGTTTCAATGCATCTTTGTAGAAACTTTTCCAAGTTTTTCAAACAATCATCAAAAGTGTTCCCATATACAGTGAAATCATCCATATAAACTTCTACACACTCATGTATTAAATCAACAAAGATGGCCAAAACTACTCTTTGAAAAGTAGTTGGTGCATTACATAATCCAAAAGGTAACACATTGTATGCATATGTACCCCAAGGACATGTAAATGTAGTTTTGTCTTGGTCTTCTAATGTTATTTTAATTTGATTATAACCGCTAAATCCATCTAGAAAAGAGAAAAACTCTTTCCCAACTAGTGAATCTAGGACTTGATCAATGAATGGTAATGGAAAATGATATTTAAGTGTTTCTTTGTTCAATTCCCTATAGTCTACACAGACTCTCCATTTTTCATTTTTCTTTGGAATCACTACTAAAGGAGAAACACATGACTATCTGAGATAGGGTAGATAAATCCTACCTGTAATAATTGTTGTAATTCTTCCTTGTCTATCTCCTTCATCATTGAGTTAATTCTTCATTATGGTTGTCTTACATGTTTGACACCATTATCTAAGTAAATATGTTGGCATTATGATGCATGTGTTGTACTTGATGGCAACCCACTTGTAGCAGAACAACTCACTTGTACATGGTAACTAGATGAATCTACAAAAGAGATATCAGATGTGACAAAATGCATGGAAGTAGTATTTATATATGTGATGAAATGTAGGGCAGCTTCAAGGAATCATTTCAGAAGGCAACTCACTCAGATGAAAGATCACAGTATAGCAGGTAAACAACAAAGAATTATAGATCAGTCTTCACAGAAGGAAGAAAGAGAGGTATACACAGGTTAACCATTGACCAAGTTGTGTATATACACAGGTTCACTGTATACAAGTTGCGTATATGTGCACACGCACTTTCACAGAAGGAAAAGAACGTATACCTTGGAAAAATAAGTTATTGGTCCAAGGTATCTGGTCTGAGATATTGACCCTAGGTATTTGGTCAAAGGTATTGGTCCTAAGTGTTTTTGGTCCATGGTATTGAGAACGGCCTAAAACTATATAAGGAGGAGAATATCATTAGGCCAAAGTAGATAAGCATTGAATATTTGATAAAGTGTGAGATCCAGTATGCAGGTTATGGGTTTATGAGGCTTTGCTTGATCTGAGCCAAGGAGGGGCCTTAGTGGTTGATGGAGGACAAGATCTAATGAGGGATCAGGATCTTAAGACTTGGAATGAATTATCTTTATATGGTTTGATCATGTTTATTCTAGATCTGTATATTGATGCATGTGTTGTTCTGTAAATATTATGATCTTGGTATAACTAAAGTTTGGAATAGCTGCAAAATTATGAATGAATATTTACAAATGTATATGCTAGTTGAATTTGGTAAAAGCATGTATACACGCAGGTTCGACACATCTAAGTAGCGTATACCTTGTGAACTATGATGTTTGAAGTTGTAATTGGTTCTAGTTGTTGATGCAGAGTTCTGGGTTTTTCTTTATGTTCTGGTGACTGCATTTTGGTAACAATGTTCAGATTGATTGATTGTGATTTGCTTCAGTGATGATGGATGAGATCTAATAATGGATCAGGATCATAATGACATATCATTATGTGATCTGATGGGCTAGATCTGGTTGCTAGCATATGTATTATCCTTGTGATGATCTGGGTATGTCTGAAGTTGGGAAGTGCAGCGAAGTTATAAGTATTTGTAGATCTATATGCTGGTTCGCTTTGATGAAGTTGCATATGCAGGCTGGTTCAACTCTTCCAAGTTGCGTATACACTCTGATGCATGGTTTTGAGGTTACAACTGGTTCTGAATGATGATGCAGTGTTCTGGGTACAAATCTGTGTACTGGCTACAGTGATCTCTCTGTTCCAGTTGATTTGTTGAAGTTGATTAAAGTATGAATGAATGGTTAATTTAGTTGTGTCAGAGGTTCAGAGGTTGTCAGTGATTGATTGAGTTTGGTTGATTCAGAAAGTAATGATTGAGTTTCAGTGGTTGATTGATGCAGATATAGTTGATGGTTGTATTGCAGTGGTGATTGATTTTGAGCTTCAATGTTGTTGATGGGTCCAGTATGAAAATTGGATGAAACGTGGCCTTCAGATTATGATGTTGTGTTCCAGGAGTATCCAGTCTAAAAATTTATGAAACGAGGTCCCTGGAAGAAGAGAGAAGGTTGTAGCCTTCTATAGGTCGGCGCCTACATACTAGTAAACATATCGGCTAGTACAAGAGCTAGGGGGTTGTAGCTCCCTTCCAGTAGAAGCTGGAGAATGAGAGAAGGTTGTAGCCTTCTGCAGGTAGAAGCCTACGTACTGGTATGAGTCTGCACCAGTACAATGTTGTAAATAGATTTTCTTATTATTAAAAGAAGACAGAGATGACAACAACAGGTGGTTTTCACCCACATTGGGTTTCCACCTTAAATCTTGGTGTTCATGTGTGTTTCTTATGTGTGATGGTTCACTCTGTTATTAACTGCATATGGTTACTGTTTAATGTTTAATAAAGTACTGATGCACAGATTAAAGATCAACATATGATGAATTAACTGAATCATTAGTTTGCTGGATATACACTTGTTTCCTTAAGCACAATTGCGTGTACACGCGGGTTACCCACATGGAAGTAGCGTATACAAATTTGAGTATGAAAAGAAAAAGATTATTGACTTGACTAATACTGATTCACCCCACCCCCCCCCTCTCAGTATTATTTCCAAAAATTGGTATCAGAGCAGGTCCTTTGGTAGAAGCTTGATTGCTTGAAGGAGATCCGTAGAACAATGGGAAATAAGCTAAAGAAGAAAGCACCTCAAAAGAAGAAGACATCTCAAAGGAACTATGACAGTGGGAGAATCGATTGGGGATTATGTGGAAGCAACTCTTCAGATTCAGAATCACCTCAGAATGAAGATGAACAAGCAAAAGAACTATCAGGTATGAATTTGTTATCCTCTGGTGATACATTTCTCCATCCATTTGAAGATGATGAAAGTGATAGCGAAACAACTGAATTTTCTCTTATGGGTGAGAAAGAAAGATATCAAATAGAGGTAGAATTTAAAAGGCTTACAGAAAAAATTAGAGATCAACAAGATCTACTGGACAAAAGGGAATGTGCCTTCAAAGAAGAAGCTACCAATCTAAAAGTTCAACTAGAGGAAGGAAACAAGGAAAAAGAAGATCAATGTCAAAAGCTGCAAGATGAAGTGACTTTATTAAGAAATGAAGTAAATAAAACGATCACAACAATCAAGAAACTTAAAGATAGATCCAGTAATATTGAATGTCTTGAAGCTAAGATCCTCTCTCTAAAAGAAGATCTTGAAAAATCAAATAAGCAGAATGAAGAACTACTCCAAGCTCTTGAAGAACAAGAAAACGAAGTTCTCGAATTAAGGAAAAAAGTGGAAGAAGGAAGAAAATCTGAAGAAATCATGAAGAAGCAGTATCTTGAAAAGGAAGAGCAATATCAGTTTGAGGTAAATATACTAAAAGGTAAATTAGAAGAAAAGGATAAGCTTTTACGATTTCAAGATAGTACTAAGATTCTGGATGATATTCTTAGTAGTCAAAGATCTCCTGCCATCAAATCTGGTCTTGGTTTCCATGAATTTGTTGAAGGTGAATCTAGCTCACAAGCTAAGACAAGGAACTCTAATGTAAAACCTGAAATGCTCAACAAGGAAATTGGAGGTCAACTCCATCAAAAACCAAGGAAAGAAATTCTTCAAAGAAAATCTTTTA
Source organism: Pinus tabuliformis (assembly GCA_031772625.1). NCBI lineage: Eukaryota > Viridiplantae > Streptophyta > Pinopsida > Pinales > Pinaceae > Pinus > Pinus tabuliformis. The sequence continues at coordinate 509,433,338 of CM062819.1, forward strand.
CTCTAACCATGGAAATGATAGTTGGTTATTTCCTCAAATGAATAATGTTGAATGTTTTATATGTCATAATCTTGGACATGTTGCAACAAGATACAGAAGTATAATGGTTCAAGACCATCACACAGAAAGATCATCAACTTATAAGTACTTTGAGGGATATTTTTTTTCTTGCAATATGTTTGGTCACAAAGCCATTGACTGCTATAGAAGAAATATGAAACATGTAAGATGTTATGCATGTAACAAGCTTGGACATATAGCAAAGGAATGCAAGAGAAAATATCGGGCACCATACCAAAAGGAGAAAACATCATCACACTCGAAGATATGGAAGAAGAAGGAAGTACAGTCAAAAAAATGTGGCATGGCACAGTGTATAGACATGACAGACTTCGGAGAAGCTGAAAGTATGAAACTTCAATGTTCTAAATCTCATATGCAAGTTTCATGAAGACAAGTCGTGTATATATGCGAGTTCAAAGCTGCACAATTGCGTATATGTAGTTTGAGAAAAATGTTGTGGGACAGTCTCAGAAAAACTGATGTGATATGATTCAGACAATTATTAGTTATCTTTTCTGTCATAGATGACTACAGTCTATGGATATTATTTAGAAGTGTCTTGATCCTAACAAGTTGTTGATAACTTGATGTATATTTGATTGATGATGATGCCTTTATACTTCTTATTGATATATGCAATAATCAGATCTAACAGTGAACAGGTTCAAGGGGAGAACATGATATGCTTCTAACAAAGCATTGTTGGAATTATGTTTAGAATTCTTTTCAATGATGATGATGTTTATGTGGCTAAAGTGTTTAAATTGATACATATTTCTATGTGATGGTTATAAGTTTACCATGATGAAATTTCAGATGATACTTGTATTGATTGGGGTTACATAGTTATTATTCAGATCAGATTTATGGATGATTGTGGATGACTTTTGATGATGTATTCAGTACATATATGTTGATTACATGGTGATCTTCATAAGGAGAAGGAAAAGTACAAATATTGAGTAAACAACTTCATTAATTGATGATGAGCCACTCATTTCTTCTATGCTACTGTCATCATGCCTTCAAACATGCATAAATTTCATATGGTGCGGTTATGATATAGGATTCCTATAGATCTTGGCTCTCACACGGTTGAAGATTGTTGCTATTGATGATATCAAGAAATCTTGACAAATGACCATGAGCTCATAGTTTGCTAGATACATATTGCTATATCTTTGATGGTTGGCCAAGAGAATGGTGTTATTGTAGGTCGCATGAAAGACATAGCTATTTGAAGACATGGATATTCGAAGACATGGCTTACTTAACCACATAATGATGATTAGTTCTTATCTTATGATGATAGGTTGATACTCACATATGTTGATTATCATGGTTGATGCTTATCAGATGTGGGATGTTCCCTAGTGATGATACATGGTTGATATATTGAAGGTCCTTGTGGAAAGATCATGCAGTTCTTGATGATGATGTGAAAGATCATAATGTGATGACTATGGTGTTTTCATGTATTGATGACTATGGTGTTTTCACATATGATATGGTGTGAATGATTTTGTGTTACTGCTTGGAGATAAGACATATGTTGAAGCTCTTTCTTCTAAAGAAATAAAGCAAGTTGATCTTGATGAGATCAAGAGGATGAGTTGATATCTATATGCAGACATACTTTGTCACAGGTTGATGATATTTACATTGTCATATCTTAATGAACATATATAGGCTACTGGTTTGGATGCTGACAGATGCTTATGGTGTAGATCATACACGGTGTATGATAGTTGTTGATGACTATCATGGTCTTGTTTAGACATTTGATCTCTGTTACATATATCATGTATATCATTTAATGTAAAGGTCATGAAAAGACCTAATTTGCAACCCCACTATGCATGGGATGGATGATGTAACGTTTATTGTTTCTGTCACGTATAAACAATTGGTATATCCCCACTTGGTTGGGTGGATGAGTCAAATTTGGTATATCCCCACTTGGTTGGGAGATGCATGTGTTAGCGGGAAAAGTGTCTACTCAGAACACCCCTATCCCACTACGGTGTGACAGTACCTTAGAAACAAACAGAGAAAACTACTTTCGTATTCTTCTTTATGAACTATAAACGAAGAGGAATATGATGAACCAACCTGTGTCTTGCGCTAGTCCTTTGATCCAATCTCTCTCCTCTTTGACAGCTTCCAGCTACCTGCTCCCTTACTTTCCCAGCTTCAGCAAGTTCCTGCAAGATCACAGAAGAGGAAAACTACACAAAGACATGGATTTATGTTCATAAATAGCTTAGGATCAGATTTAAGCTAAACATGCAAATATAACAAAACATCATTGATACACAAGCATGTAGGAGAAACTCAAATAGTTTTATTGATATAACAAGAAGGTCCAGGAGGAGTTACAACCGATGATTCCTGATCCAGCATCAACCCCCCAGCAAAGGAATCCCCTCTTCACCTCCAACAAAGCATAAATCACCCAATACTCTGATCTCTATCTCAAAACCAACAGCAATTCTCTGCAATGTACAAAATTCCAGCCTCCGGATCTCTTGGTGAGGGATCCATATATAGATGTATGCAAAGAGGATGAGTCAGCTCATGAATTGATTAGTGGCCTCTCTCTGTCAGTTCTTGCTTCCACTTGGAGACTGAGAGCCTCTTACTCATCACTGGTCGAATTCAGTGAGGCAAGTGTCATTGGAGAAGATTCTGGAAGCTTCCATTGTCTCTCCACCTTGTGGAATGACTCTGCCACTTGTCATTTCCCGCTCAACGCACCCTGGTAGTGCATTCAAGTGCGTTGCAATGCACCTAGCCAGTGTATTTGGGTGCTTTGCAACGCAGCTAGCTAGTGGAGCAGCTGAAATGATCCTGATTTGACTAGTTCTGAGCAGTTTCTGGTGGAGAACTTCTGGGAGAAGTTGTAATTTGTTGTCCTTGTTTCTTTAGGAGCTGGAACAACACTTTTAGGGACTTAGGATCCCTTGGTTTATGGACATTTCATGCTTAGAGCTGTAAGGCACAAAAAAATTTATAACAGTTTCCCCCTAAAGTATGAGGCCGTTTATCGGGTGAAATGCTTTATTAGGAGGATCCGAAGTTCTTTCAATGCTGGGAGGAGACCTGTAATAAGATACAATACAATACATTATCTTCATATTGTTTTCATGATCTAGCTGAGGCGGGCATTCCCATGCTCAGCTTTATAAATTCATTTTCATGTACATAGGACAGACAATCGTCTGATGGTAGACTGATGACTCTGATGAAGTCATCATCCTTTTGGTAGGATGATTATCTGTGCTGCAATGCTGTACATTTCAATGTCTTTATTTTTCCTGAATATATATCGCAGCCCAGATGGATGAAACTAGATCCGGGGTCTTCAATCTCGTCCGATCTTCACTCGAAGTACAAGTCGATCCATGTGAGAAATGTTTTGAAGTCGAACATGGAAAGACATCGCTTGATTACCAGTCAATGATGTAAACTGTTAACAAGCGCGAGAGGAATCACCGATAATGATAATGACCCTCAAGGTACTGTATTACAATTCACGTGGTGTGAATAAAGGACTTCGCATCGAACACCACGCAAAATCTTTCGGTCGAAGGTCATTGATGTATACCTGTCGCCGGAAGTGAGAAACTTGCCATTGAGGCATGCAAGCTTCAAAGTACTGAAGGGGTTGTTCCTAGATCAACTTCTTGGATAATGAGCTGATGTCGACAAGAAGTGATCCGTCAAAGGAGGGCCTTAATGAATCCCACATCAATGACACGGAACGGAGCAAATGATTTTGATGGAGGGTAAAATGATCTGGTGATATATGGTTCAGGGTGACGGTCATGAAAGAATGAAGTATAATGTATGATAGTGGATGGGACACAGGTGACTTCTCTGGATGACTTCTCTTGAACATGTCGGCGACACTTATGTGATGGATTGGTAGCATTTACCCCAAATGTGGATGGTATGGCGTGACCATGGTGATGTGACCGGTGAATGAAACAACCCAACCCGACTCAGGCACGGAGTGGAAGTGTCATGTTCAAGAGCGACTTGCTACCAATAAAGTTTCTTTGAGTTTTCTTCCCAATTTTTCCCCAGTCATTGCTGACCAGTACCTCTTTATTTTTGTCAAGCTTGAGGAGGATAACATGTGCTTGTTCTATAATTTTCCCTTCGGGCAAACCCATCGCTATGTTTTAACGAGCCTAGCGATAGTGAAACTTGTTCTCGCCTAAAGACAAGTTTGTCGCTATTAATCTTTTTAACGAGTCTAACGACAAAGATAACTTGGTCCTTTTCATTTTTAGAGAGTCTTAAAAGGTACGTAAATGTAACTCCAAAATTCCTTTTTCGTCATCTAATCCCTTAAGTCCGAAAAAGTATAAAACAATACAGAAGGGATGAATTTTCGATTAGCTTTAACGAGCCGAACAAAACAAGCGCTCGATCTTTTTGTGCAATAATCCCTCAGGTCCAAAAAGATTAAAATCTAGAGGAGGGGTAGCATTTCCTGTCGCTTTAACGAGCTGGAAGGCCAAAACTCGGCAATCTTTTCATATTTTACGAGTCAGTTGAAAAGAGCTTAAAGAAGACTCGTCTTTTGAGGAACGAGTGATAAAATGGGTAGCAGCTGATTCCAGGTAAGGTTTGGAATTTTCCAATCACGGCAGTGTCACAAGGATGGCTAGTGAAATCACTCTTCGCAGCTGTTCCTCAAAATGGGTAAACAATCAAATGGAGGTGAATGATCGGCCAATGGAAAAGTGGAGGTGACGGTGCAAACACGACCAAGACTTTAATGGCTGAAAATGCTTCATTCACGGTGGTTATTTACCGGGGGGATAGTTCATTTTTTAACGAGCTTAAACGCGGGTGGAAACATTTGCTCGGTGCAGGTTTATTTTTTAACGAGCTTTAACCTTGCGGTAACACTGCTCATGGCGGGTTTATTTTTTAACGAGATTGAACCCTGCAGTAACACTGCTCGTGATAAGTTTGCATGCCCCCAGCATAATAACGCAAATCGAGGTGCATGCCCCCCAAGCTTCATTGCATTCAACTCGGTGGTTGGAATGAAGGTTTACCTTTGAGATTTGGAAAGGGGATTTGTTTCATTTTTTAATGAGGTTGACACAGTAAAAGAACTATCCTCATGACTCCTTGTTTCATTTTTTAACGAGGTTGACACGAGATAAGAACCGTCCTCAGAATCCAAATCCATTAGATATAGAAGATTTCATATTCCACTGTGGCCACTTCTGCCAGATTACTCGGAGGCGGTAGGGCAAAAGTACCCATTAAGGAAGGGTCTTTTAGGAGACCTACTCCGATATTTTGGAGCGAATGATTGCTTCCATGGATCATTGGAATGCTTCCCGTAACTTGTGAACTGTTGGGGAGAAATGTTTGTTGGTCAACGATTGTAATTCCTCCTTGGAAGGGAAATGCAATCTTCCTGAAGTAGGTCGACACAACTGCGGCCATGGCATATTTCTAGGGCCTACCCAGTAGGATGTTGTAATCAAGGTTTTCGTCGATTACTTCAACATCAATTTCTACTATTTTCCCTCCTAGTTCAACTTTCAAGTTACTTAGGATACCATATAGTGTATATGTCCTTCCGTCGAATGCTTTTAATGTCGTCAAAGATCGCGACAAGGTTGGAGATCCTAAATTTTTCCAACAACTCATCGACATAATACATGTAGATGCCCCCTCATCAATAATTGTTCGATGAACAATTTTGTTGAGGGCTTTCACTTGAATAAAGAAAGCTAGTTGAGATGGTAACTGAGGGTCATATCCTTTATGATTAAAGGCCACAAGATTGGAATCCATTGGGTCAATCCCACCTATTGCTGATAATAAAGCTTGCTCTTGGGAGAGGCAATTTTGTGGTACCTCAAGTGTCGACATAGCGGACGGCGATTGGGCCAGGTCCTCTATTATATTATAATTTTGTGCTATTTTTGCACGAGGATTAAATGTCGATTTGTGCACTACTCCCTTTGGCAACTTTATCATTTGTTCAAGAATGATGGGTGGCACAACTTTGGTCAAAGTTGTTGTCGAACTACTAGGTTGTTCATTAGCCTTGTTATTCGACACCTGTGGATTCTCGTAATCTTTATTCCTTGCCAAAGCATCATTTTGCTGCTTTGAGATAGACAACATAAGCACTTTGGATCGGGAAGCATTTTGATTAGAAACCAGTTTGGTTCCCGGGCTTGGAAATGGATCAGTCAATGCTGCTGAGGTTTTTGAACTCTTAAAGAGTTTCTTAACTTCAGCTTTATGTGGACAATCTCTCGTCCGATGATCCTCATCGCATATATGACACCCCGCAGGGGGTTTCCTTTGCCCAGAAGGGTTTGTAGAAGGATTTTGAGGAGATGACTCATCCTGCTTCCTTTTTCTCCCTTTCTTTTTCTTCTTGCCCCCTGGTTGCTTCAGTTGTTTGCCCTTGTCAGTCGACACGGTATTTACCTCCGAGGCAAGAAGTTCCTCATTTGTATTTTGATTAGAAATCTTACGGGCCTTTTTAGATGTAGCCTTTGTCGATTTCATGTCTGTTGTGCCAATCACGCCATCACCAGCATGAGAGTCATTGCTTGATTTAGGAGGAGGAGGAACTGAGAATTCCGGTCTAGGGGCGTCAGGTATTTTATCGTAGAGCGTGCCGGACTGAGTGTAAATCAAGTCCAAATATTGCGCACGAGTGATAACTTGCTCTTCTGTTACGACTCCCCCCTTTGCCACATCTTCCATGATGGAAGGCAGTAATGACTTGATAAACCATTCAGCTAACACCTGATCGGGGACATACGTTTTTACCATTCTATGACGACATCGCCACTCATGTATATGATCAGATATGTGAGTGGTCGTTGTCTGTTTGAAATTGGTAAGAAGTTCTGTTCCTGTTTTGTACCTTATTGGTAATTGAAAATGGGTTAAAAAGGTTGTGGCTAAGGTACTGAAGTTGTCAAATGAAGCTCTAGGCAATTCGATATACCATTTTGCTACTGGACCAGTTAACGTCCTCTGAAAAAGGTGAAGCCTAATCGAATCATCGTTTAGGGTGTTTGATGAACACCACAGATGAAAGGTCATCACATGATTCGATGGATCTTCACCCGGATTTCCATTAAATTTAGGAATATCTGACGGAAGTTTATGCGGAATCGCTGGCCACCAAGGGGCATAAGCAATTGGATCATTCGTCAGCCGGTTTAGATCTGGTAATTCTAGAGTTGCTACAAAAGGCAACTGTTGATTCAGGTTAGGCGAAGCATACCCAGGATAAGATGGAATCGCCTGAGCAGTGGGTCTTTGCATACGAGCATAATGTATTTGATGCTGGCAATTTTGACAAGGTTGATGGGCATAACCACTATAGTATGGTTGTTGATAACCGCTTTGGAAATGCAGTTGCCCATTACTTATAAAGACTTGTTGCTCAGGTCCTTGATATGATTGCTGGAATCGCAGTTGTTGAGATTGAACCAGCCCTGGTTGTTGGACCATTTGCTGTTGTCCAATACTGGATGATTGACCAAGATGAGGATTCATAGTACTTGTTTGAGCCTGAGTCGCTCCAGATAAAGAGTCACTAACCTGAGGTTGTGATTGAGTCGTTGAGACAAGAGGTTGTTGTATTGCAACCTGAGAAACTTGGGGTTGACATACAACAGGTAACGCTTGTACTTGCGATGCAGTCACCATAGCAAGTATAGTGGGAATATTCGACACAGGGTGGACTGGTTGCATTGAATATACAACCCTTGGTTGCTGAGGCAGTATTGGTACCCAACCGCTGGATGTAATTCCAGTTTGACCTGAACTTTGTTGTAAACTCCCATATGGTTGTTCTCCGGGAGGGAACAATGAAAAGGCATACTGCCCTCCATATGGTGGAAATCCAGTACTTAAAGGGTAGATTGGCCTTTGAAGACACATTGGATCAACTTGTTGAGTTTCAACATAAGAAATACCAGATGATAATCCGAATGAAGAAATAGGAACTGACCATGTCGTCGAAACAGTCCCCGATTGGACTCCAGCTTGTTGTTGATAACTTGCCGGGACAGTTGGTATACCATCGAACATCGTTGGAGTAGCAGCAAGAGGCTCTACCACTGCTGCATCAGATGACACAGTCTTGGATGTTGATGGTTGTTCAGACATATCTAGTCTATCCAAAAGATTTTCTAGCGATTCTACAAGAACTTGCGATGAAAAGAGACTAACTTCGAAGACCAACGAGGGAATGGTGACGATTATTCCATTTAAAATAAACTTTAGATGCTTTGACGCAACTTGTTTTTTCAATTTTTAAGAGTCGAGAAAAAACAAAAGAGGACTCTAGTCTCCTTCGATTTTTAATGAACCTGAAGTGACAAGTGCTCAGATGGACCTTTTCCGTTAAGGAGTCTGAAAAGGAACGAAAGGGACTGCTCTGGAGGTCTAGGTAGAGTGAGTACCAAACCAATCGCAAAACTACAGAATACTTTTTACGGTACAACAGTCAATCTTCCCGAATGCTGTGTTCGGTGCATTGCGATCAGTAGGGCAGCCAACACGGCTTCCTATGGATAAAAGGTTTTAAGCCTATAGGGGTCTCCCAATATATACTCGACGGTACGTGGGAGAACAAGTCCGTACTGGCACTTATCGTCTCAAAGTGGAGGAATCACCCAACCATCAGTGAGGACAACAGTTACCAGGCTTTACGACGCCGGAATACGTCTCTAGCCTAGACCTCTAAATGTTTTGCGTTAAGTTCCAAAGCGTTATTAGATTCATTCAATTTATTTTAAGTTGATCTTTCTTAGAAGTTTGCCTTTTGGGATCACCACGAGATGTAGATGTAATTCCTAAAATGCAATCTAAAGATGATAAGCAAACTTTTATCTCTTTTCAGCAATGAAAATCCTAGCTACAAGGGGAAAAGAAAGACACAATCTTTTCTCAAAGAGCAAAGAGCACACTGTAAATGCACTTTTCCTAAATCAAGCCAAACAGACTATCAATATGCAAATGCACATATGCATGTATTTGTTTTCACTTTCTTAATATTGATGCCTAAAAAGAAAGTTGATGTACAAATCTGAATTTGCTTTCAAGTGACAAACACAAACAAGTTTTTTTTTTAAATCAAAAGGTAGAGATGATTACGACACTTTATGATTTTGAAGTAAACACTTGTTTCGACACTAGAAATTCACAAATTCAAGCCAAAGGCAAAAGTAAAAGCATAATCAACTGTCAACAGCAAATAAACTTTCTCCTAAGATCAAAATCGACACTTACGACAGATCTAAATCAAAGGACGACAGTATGGCTATTCTACTTTTGCAATGGGAAACTGTAAATGACGCAACAAACACACAAAAACAAATACAGTTTCTTTTATACAACTGAGGCAGAATTAAGGCAAAGAAAAGGGGTTTTTAAACAGACACACACACTGACCACAGGCTGCAAAAATCAGAGACAAAACTGGAAAAAATGAGCAAAGAACCTCAGCTGCACAGGGCTAAGCTGATCAACGCACCTGGTACACAGAGAAACTGGATTGCAACGCAGGTTGCCCTCTCGGGAACTGCGCTGAAATGCAGAAACTCTTCACAGCACCTGCGCTGGGGCAGAAACGAGAATTCTATCCGGGTTCTGGGTCACGGTTTGCAGTTTAATCTATGGTTTTTGGCCGGGTAAAAGCAATCAGTAATGCACAATCAGAGGGTGGATTTAAAGGAGGTCTAAGAGCTATCACAAAGGGTAATCAGATCATTTGTGAATCAGCTGTTCAAATCATAAACAAATCCAGTGAATGGATTGAAGTAGCAGGTGTCTACTTTGCATTTGATAATGGCAAATGCAGTTCGATTCGCTACTTCTAAGTTTATGAAACCAACAACAAGAGAAACACAAACAAAATAACTAGACACGATCCCCAGCGGAGTCACCATTTTGTTAACAGGAAAAGTGTCTACTCAGAACGCCCCTATCCCACTAAGGTGTGACAGTACCTTAGAAACAAACAGAGAAAACTACTTTCGTATTCTTCTATATGAACTATAAACGAAGAGGAATAGGATGAACCAACCTGTGTCTTGCGCTAGTCCTTTGATCCAATCTCTCTCCTCTTTGACAGCTTCCAGCTACCTGCTCCCTTACTTTCCCAGCTTCAGCAAGTTCCTGCAAGATCACAGAAGAGGAAAACTACACAAAGACATGGATTTATGTTCATAAATAGCTTAGGATCAGATTTAAGCTAAACATGCAAATATAACAAAACATCATTGATACACAAGCATGTAGGAGAAACTCAAATAGTTTTATTGATATAACAAGAAGGTCCAGGAGGAGTTACAACCGATGATTCCTGATCTAGCATCAACCCCCCAGCAAAGGAATCCCCTCTTCACCTCCAACAAAGCATAAATCACCCAATACTCTGATCTCTATCTCAAAACCAACAGCAATTCTCTGCAATGTACAAAATTCCAGCCTCCGGATCTCTTGGTGAGGGATCCATATATAGATGTATGCAAAGAGGATGAGTCAGCTCATGAATTGATTAGTGGCCTCTCTCTGTCAGTTCTTGCTTCCACTTGGAGACTGAGAGCCTCTTACTCATCACTGGTCGAATTCAGTGAGGCAAGTGTCATTGGAGAATATTCTGGAAGCTTCCATTGTCTCTCCACCTCGTGGAATGACTCTGCCACTTGTCATTTCCCGCTCAACGCACCCTGGTAGTGCATTCAAGTGCGTTGCAATGCACCTAGCCAGTGTATTTGGGTGCTTTGCAACGCAGCTAGCTAGTGGAGCAGCTGAAATGATCCTGATTTGACTAGTTCTGAGCAGTTTCTGGTGGAGAACTTTTGGGAGAAGTTGTAATTTGTTGACCTTGTTTCTTTAGGAGCTGGAACAACACGTTTAGGGACTTAGGATCCCTTGGTTTATGGACATTTCATGCTTAGAGCTGTAAGGCACAAAAATGTCTATAACAGGATGTATGTATGAGTCATTGGTGCTAGGAAGGTCATTGGTGATGCATGTATAGAGTCATGTTATTCTTTTAGAACATCTTTTTGTAGACCTTTCTTGTGCTTAGGGGGAGCATGGACTCGATCATGGGAGCTCAATTAGCACACTTCAGTATATCAGAGAATTCAGCATGTACTCAGGGGGAGCATGACCCTTTGCCCTTGATGTCAAAGGGGGAGAGTGACTTGGTGTTATTGTTGCCATCAAATCCAAAGGGGGAGATTGTTGGCATTATGATGCATGTGTTGTACTTGATGGCAGCCCACTTGTAGCAGAACAACTCACTTGTACATGGCAACTAGATGAATCTACAGAAGAGATATCAAATGTGACAAAATGCATGGCAGTAGTATTTATAGATGTGATGAAATGCAGGGCATCTTGAAGGAATCATTTCAGAAGGCAACTCACTCAAATGAAAGATCACAATATAGCAGGTAAATAGCAAAGAATTATAGATCAATCTTCACAGAATGAAGAAAGAGAGGTATACACAGGTTAACCATTGACCAAGCTGTGTATACATGCATCTTCACTGTATACAAGTTGCATATACGTACACATGCACTTTCACGGAAGGAAAGGTGTGTATACCTTGGAAAAATAAGTTATTGGTCCAAGGTATCTGGTCCGAGGTATTGACCCTAGGTATTTGGTTCAAGGTATTGGTACTAAGTGGTTTTGTTCCATGGTATTGAGAACGGCCTAAAACTATATAAGGGGGAGAAGATCATTAGGCCAAAGCAGACAAGAATTGAATATTTGAGAAAGTGTGAGATCCAGTATGCAGGTTATGGGTTTATGAGGCTCTGCTTGATCTGAGCCAAGGAGGAGCCTTAGTGGTTGATGGAGGATAATATCTAATGAGGGATCGGGATCTTAAGACTTGGAATGAATTATCTTTATATGGTTTGATAATGTTTATTCTAGATCTATATACTGATGCATGTCTTGTTCTGAAAATATTATGATCTAGGTATAACTGAACTCTGGAATAGTTGCAAAATTATGAATGACTATTTACAGATGTATAAGCTGGTTGACTTTGGTAAAAGTGTGTATACATGTAGTTTTGACACATCTAAGTAGCGTATACCTTGTGAACTATGATGTTTGAAGTTGCAATTGGTTCTGGTTTTTGATGCAAAGTTCTGGGTTTTGCTTTATGTTCTGGTGACTGCATTCTGGTAACAGTGTTCAGATTGATTGATTGTGATTTGCTTCAGTGATGATGGATGAGATATAATAATGGATCGGGATCATAATGACATATCATTATGTGATCTGATGGGCTAGATCTAGTTGCTAGCACATGTATTATCCTTTATATGTGATGATCTGGGTATGTCTGAAGTTGGGAAGTGCAGCGAAGTTATAAGTATTTGCAGATCTATACACTGGTTCGCTTTGATGAAGTTGTGTATACACATTGGTTCAACTCTTCCACGTTCCGTATACACTCTGATGCATGTTTTTGAGGTTACAGATGGTTTTGAATGATGATGTAGTGTTCTGGGTACAAATCTGTGTACTGGCTATAGTGATCTCTTTGTTCCAGTTGATTTGTTGAATTTGACTAAAGTATGAATGAATGGTTAATTCAGTTGTGTCAGAGGTTTAGAGGTTGTTAGTGATTGATTGAGTTTGGTTGATTCAGAAAGTAATGATTGAGTTTTAGTGGTTGATTGATGCAGATATAGTTGATGGTTGTATTGCAGTGGTGATTGATTTTGAGCTTCAATGTTGTTGATGGGTCCAGTATGAAAATTGGATGAAACGTGGCCTTCAGATTATGATGTTGTGTTCCAGGAGTATCTAGTCTAAAAATTTATGAAACGAGGTCCCTGGAGGAAGAGAGAAGGTTGTAGCCTTCTATAGGTCGATGCCTACGTACTAGTAAACATATCGGCTAGTACAAGAGCTAGGGGGTTGTAGCTCCCTTCCAGTAGAAGCTGGAGAATGAGAGAAGGTTGTAGCCTTCTGTAGGTAGAAGCCTGTGTACTGGTATGAGTTTGCACCAGTACAATGTTGTAAACAGATTTTCTTATTATTAAAAGAAGACAGAGACGACAATAGCAGGTGGTTTTCACCCACATTGGGTTTCCACCTTAAATCTTGGTGTTCATGTGTGTTGCTTATGTGTGATGGTTCACTTTGTTATTAACTGCATATGGTTACTGTTTAATGTTTAATAAAGTACTGATGCACAAATTAAAGATCAACATATGATGAATTAACTGAATCATTAGTTTGTTGGATATACACTTGTTTCCTTAAGCATAATTGCGTGTACACACTGTTTACCCACATGGAAGTAGCGTATACAAATTTGAGTATGAAAAGAAAAATATTATTGACTTGACTAACACTGATTCACCCCCCCCCCCCCCAGTGTTATTTCCAACAAAATATGGTGAGTACATGTGTCAAGATGAATTTCTTGCATATTTGTATAGTTCCAAGCAAAGGCCTACGAATATTTTCTTAATAATGCAATTAATTGTTCCTCTTGTGATGTTGTAGATTGTTATCAATGTTAAGACATTTTGTAGGATTGATTTCAATTATTTCGTTTTTAGAAATTGTGATTGAATTAACAGGAAAAATAGCATCAAATTATGTTTGCAAAGAATTGATTATGCAATTCTCTTGAAAAAATTGATCTAAAAGTTGACTTGCAACTTCATATTGCATGGTTATTAGTTGCTCTAAAATATGAGGTTCTGAAATGAAGAAATCTATTAAAAACTCATTATTCTCTTCTTTGAAATCAAAATTTTGATTAATGCTTAGAATAGATTGAATTTCTTCATTTTCTTGTTCTATTTCATCAGGCCATAATACCAAAGAAGGAGATTGATAAGAATGATATAGTGTTATGTGTTTTCTTTCATTCTCATGTGAGATAATCATACTTCCTTATCTACAACCAATAAAGGCACCAATTGTGGCTAACCAAGGTCTGTCAAGAATTAATGGGTGCCCTCCTAGATTTGTTTTTGGCTATAGAACTAAAAAGTCTACTGGATATTCCCAAGAGTCTAAATAAACTATGATATCTTCAAATACACCTTCCGACACTACTTTAGATATATCAGCTAGCTCTAAAATTGTAGTCGTTCGTCAAATGTTTTCCAAATTGAGATTTTTCATCGTTTCTGTCATCATCACATTAATAGAAGCCCCTAAGTCAATTAAATTTTTAGAAACTGAAAAATTGTTAATGGAAATTGTCACCATTGGAATTCTAGGATCAACATATTTTTCAATTGTACTACTTGTTGACATGAGACTAGCTAGCTTCCCAATCACATGGATTGTTGGTGGATATTTTTTTCTTTTTCCAGTTTTCTTTATGAATAATTCCTTAATTTCTTTTGTATAGATTGGAATATCTTTTATAGCTTGCAATAATGAAATTTTCACATAATAATTTTTTAATTCATCTAAGATATCAAATTTAGGAAGAGAAATTAAATATTTTTGCTCTACTAACCTTTCTAGAAAAGGAGGTGTTTGATTCATTATTGCTTTACCTTTTTGAATTTGATTATCTTTTATTATGTGCTCGATTTTGGATTTTTCAGGACTCCCTTTTTTTTATTTTTTCTTCTATGATGATGGGGGAACCTTTTTGTAGAATTTTTCCAAACCTTAAATGAACATCTTGAACATGAAGGATTGAATATGTAGGAAATGAAGTTCCTTCCTCCACATTATATATTGATTTATTACTCGGATTTTCCACTGGATGGGTTGGTAATTGAGTTGGTTTGGGTGGTGGTTGGTTAGATGGTAGCTGAAGCTGCTGAGGTTGGGTTAATTGTGGTGCAGGTAATGATGGATTTGATTGTTGAGGTTGTTGAAATTGTTGGTATGGAAAATATTGTTGAGGAAATGATTGATATGGTTGTTGAGGATAGGACTGATGTGGTTGACGATAATATTATTGAGGAGGTTGCGTTCCATAAGCATACCCTCGCCAAACTTGAGAAGGTTGATTTTGAGTTTGCTGAGGAGGCCAAGTTTTCCAAGGCATAGGAGAATTCCATAAATTTTGAATAGGATATTGATAGTTTTGAGAAAATTTGTTGAGAAGGATTTTGAGACATACATGTAAATCGAGGTTGCCAAGGTCTTCTTGGTGCTAAATAATAAAGAGATTTCATCCCTTGGCTTTCTTCCATTTGATTTTCTTGCAATTCCTTCAACTTTGGACAATCATCTGTTGCATGATTTTTAGTGAAAATTCCACAAACATGAATATTGTCTAAAGGACATTCCTTCAGTGGATGTTTCTTTCTACATTTAGGGCAGAAAATTGATAATACTTGATTGTGTTCTTCTTGTTTCTTTTTGGTTTTTAGTATATCAACTTGTGTCCCTAATGTACTTAAGAGATCAATTTTTAAATCTTCAAACAAATTCCCTAGTTCAACCCTTGTTATCCTTCCTGTTGCTGATTTAGTAACTTTAGAATTTGCATCTCTTTTTCCAGACCTAGCTCTTCCTCTTGAGTATTTCTGACATAGCTCAGCAATTTCATCAATAGTAAATATGAAATATCTCCTTTTCCCATCACATTAAGAATATCAAGATACTCATCTCATATGCCTTTTAAAAATATTGTTCGAATAGTATCAGGATTTAAAGAATGATGTTTAGATTTTTGTAAGTTATAGAGAAATATTTCTAAGTATTCCTCTAAACTTTCATATTCTTGTTGAGTCATTCTAAAAATGTCATCTTTTGAATATCTAGGCCTACAATATGCTTGATATTTCTTAAGAAAAATTTCTTCATGTCTTCCCAACTGGTAATAGTATGTTCACCTAATCCCATGAACCACTTTAATGTAGATGCTTTAAGAGTAGCAGGAAAAAGATGAATCTTATGTGTATCATCAGTATAACCATAGGTACGACATAGAATATCAAATTCAAACAAGAATGAGTCAGGATCTTTAGAAGACATACCATAGAAATTTTGTAAAAACAGAAGGTGGGATATTTTTCATTTTTACCTCTTCTCCCAAGATTGCTCTAGTGTCTAAGATTGGAAATCCAAAAGTAGCTTCTTGGTCATTGTCTACTCCTCCATCCTCTCTTCTTTTATTTTCATTTTCTCTTTTAGTATCCTCTTCTTTTTTTCTATCTTCTTCTCTTTTCCTTGCCCATTCTCTTCATTGTCTCTCATATTCTAGTCATTGTTCTGGAGTTAGTCCATGAATATTGGATCCTTGTCCTTCTTCTGCCATCCCTTTTTCATCTAGTTCAAATGTTTCAGTAATAATTTGAGATTGTGTGTCTTCAACTTGTTTTATTTGTTCAAGGATAGGTTGATCAATTGGTTTCTCTAGTTGCTCAAGGATAGGTTGAACAATTGGTTTTCTTGTTTCTCTTTGTTTTCCTATAGAAGATGTTTCTACTTGTGTTTGTTTTCTCTTTACTTCATAAGCCAACAAAGTTTGTCTTTCAACAAGAGTTAACATTTTCCCTTAACGTTGTTTTTCCTCTAACTCTTCCAAAGTTGGTTTTCTAGCAATCGGTGTAATTAGTTCGAATGTAGATGGTCCTGCTCCCACTAATGGTTTATTAGTTGGGGGGTCTTGTTTTTTATATCTACCATTTTCGTCTCTTTGTCTAGGCCTAAATAAGCATAATGAAAAATCCTAATATATTTTTTATCTTTTTGATGTTTTTGTTTTTTTTTTATGTTTCCTAGAAACAATATTCCTAATTAGTTATATCTAAGTATGCTTCCCCGACAACGGCGCCAAATATGTCAATCCAATTTACTTAGATAAATTAGAGCATATATTTTACTATCAATCCAAGTTGGTAAACTTAGAAGCAAAAAGTTTATGGAGCATAGATTAAACTAGTGTAAGAAGTAGTTGTTTAGATGAAAATAATGGAAATGCATATTACAAATATAAAATACTAATTGTAAAGAAAACATAGAAATTTTGATCTACAAGCATGAATAAGAAAATAATGATTTTAATTTAATCATAATCAACAAATAAGAGGCTCTAATTCTAGAGATCTCGGTTGTCCATCCTTTGATTTATTTTTCAACCAAAACCAAACACACCATAAATCATAACACTTGATTTAAGAAAGCAAGAAAAGATGAATGCATAGAAAGAGATTTCAATCCAATTCTTTGTCCACAAAAAAGAGGCTCCAACTTGAAAGTTTGGGTTGTCCTTCTTTCTCCAAAATAGTCACTAAAAGAAGATCAATTCCAAAATCTAAATGATCATAACATGTTAATGAATTTATATAAAAAATATTCACAATAGATCATATAGAAAACTTAAATGCTAACCTATTCACAATTATGCATATTAATTTACAAAATAGTGTACTCGGCTTAGAATGGGGGCTCTCCACCTTTGCTTAGTACTTCTCTAAAAAAATCAGCTACAACAATTCACTATTCAAATCCCACAACAATGAAGCATAAGAAATATAGAAAAATTCTTCAAATATATTCAAAAATAGAGTAATCACAATGATAATAATATATGCCCATAGTTGTTTAGTTGTTGTGCTTAAATAGGATAAAAGTATAACTAAATCAACTATAATGGTTGTCACAACCAATGAGAGTCCTATTCCACCAACTAGGGTCGAATTCATTCCTTTGTTGCAAAAAATATGGAAGTTTCCACAAAATCACAAAATTGCCCCTAAATCAGGGGATTTCTTGAGTGACTCGTCAAGTTTGACCAACTTTGACTGGGCCTTTTCTGACTCATTTGGAGTGTGTCAATAGAAATATGCTCATCATTGGTTCCTGTACTTCTTGACTCTATCTTCAGTTTGTGCCCCGGTGTCCTACACATAAGACTTCAATAGAGCCATTATGGGAAATTTTGTTTCTGCCAAAAATAATTTTTAATACTCAATTTTTACTAAAAATTCTAAAAATTAAAAGACATAATTATTTTATCTTAATGTGAAAAAAGAGGCCAAAATATGACAAATATGATCATGATATGGTGGTAAGGGATGATATAATGGTGGAATGTGCATGGTGAAAAAGGTCAAAATTAGGGGCCAACAATGATTATCCCTAAAATCATTACATAGAAAGTTGTAGCCATAAAATGAATTTTTATACCCGGTGAATGATGGGGGTTGAGGTTGCATTCCCTTAACCGACTTCTTGAGAGTTCTCAACATTCGACTGCTTCTTTTGCTTCTAAAATTTGCAGTAATGTATCCATATTCTTGATAGTTAAAACACTTAACATTTTTCATGCCTCTTTTTGTTTTATGCTTCAGCTTTTGTTCTTGATGGTGAATGGCTTAATTGTTGCTAGAAATTTCTACTTTGGTTTTCTCATCAGTAGTTGCCTTAGATATGCTCTCTTGTATCTCTTCTACAAGTTTTCTGAAATTGTTGATATCAAGCTCCTCTTTAGTTTTTCTTGCCTTCTCTAACTAATTTTTCATATCTTAATTTTCTTCCTTAAAAGAAAATTCTTTATCCTCAAGAATTTGTATAAATTTGTTCATATCTCTATTCTCTAGAGTGAGATTCACAATTAGCCTTGCTTGAGTTTTATTCTTGGTCTCAAGAGTCATTAATATTCTCAGCTCTTCATCTTCATATTCTTGTACTGAAAATACACCTTCCTCACTTCTTGAGGAATCATATTCAAAGCTATGATTATCATTTTCTCCAATGATCCAAAAATCATCATCACTAAACTAGGAAGGAAAACATCCATGACTAAAAATACTATTTTCCATACCTTTTACTAGCAGAAGAGGTGTTACACAGTAATTTGTCACCATTGGTCACCGTCCCTGTTACCCCTTTCCCGTACTTTGGAGAACTCATTCCGGGACCTGTGAGCAGTGACATAACTTAAAAACACTTGCATTATGTTCCCCTAAGTATGGACTTCATGTGCCCTGAAGACATCTCCTGCAAAATATCCCTGAAAAGTGCCATTTTTTCCATTAGCGCAGGTCCACAATGTATTACCCGCGCCAATGAGGGAAATACTCAAAAGAGGGCGCGCCAATTGGCGCTCTGTCTTAGAGTTACACCCGCGCCAACCAAGTTTGGAAAAGATTTTTACACAAACGCGCGCCCGGATGTTTTTTCCCTTCAAATCATGAAGTTTTTGAGGATAAAGCTGATCTCTTGGATGTTCAGATTCATCATCTATCCCTTACATCTATCCACAATGGCTTTTTGGGGATAATGCCAATCCATAATGGGTGTCTTGATTCATTGTATCTTCTTCCCCTTCTCCATCTACAAAAGTCTGTCCTCATGCATTTGACAAGCTAGTTTTTGAGTAATGCTAGTTGTGATAATGCTTGTCTTGAGTGATAGTAAGAGTCTTGAAGCATAGGGAGGTTATGTTGCCGGAAGTCTGAGAGAGAGAAGGTCTATTGCAAGACATGTATAGCTGCTCGCCCAGCCAGAGGAGAGATTCAACGTCAGAACTTTGGTTGTATCTTTCTCTGTTGATTATTCATTAATGAACGACTATCATTATGGTTCCGATCTTATTGTTCGCTATGATAATGTTTGATCTATATCCTTTTTGACTGATATATAGTTGTATTTAGTGGATTTTATGCTTGTATTCGCTTCATTCTTTGCATGTGCAGGTATCCATTCGTGGAGATCGTGAGGATCATGACCTGCCGGAGCAAGGGAACGGGAGTATCAACTCTTCTACGACACTAGCGTTAGACTCCAGGTTGGTTCTCATAATCCACTTTCAGTTTGCAACTAGGAACTTGCATGGTAGCGTGGATTGATTGTTGCTAGACCCATTTTGGGCTAGTGGGATCGCCTCTGTCCGCAGAGGGGATTTACCTCTCCAACAATTTGGCGACTCCACTGGGGAGGAGCTATTTGTTGTTTGATTCATAAACCTTGGACGGAGTCTGAAGCACGGCCAGGCAGCCTTTGAAACGCTATTGCTTTGCATTAGCGGAGTAGATCAACGCCACTTCAGTCAATCTCCAGTTTGGTTTATGAACCGAACAACTTGGAGGTTTGTCTCGATCTTTTCACAATTTTGCATCTTTTTGCTTTTGTTTTTGCAAAAAAATTTCGTATGAGTGTTAATCACCTTTGAGTGTTTTTAGTTTATGATCTTTGGAACTCTCACCCGTTTTTCTTGGTTTGCACTTGATTGGTTCTTAGATTACATTAGAATCATCGTGTGTTTGAGAATTCTCTTGCATAGATCACACTTGCATAATTAGAATTCTCATTTTCAGGATATGAATGAAAAGTGTGCATAGATTACATTTGCATACTTTGGGTGTTTGCCAGTTTCTGTTTCGGTCTTCTCTTGATCCAGTCAACTTTTTGGATACTCTTTTGCATCTGTTTGGTGGTTGTTGAAGCTTGTTTTTGGGTTATTCGAGCAATTTAGTTCTTTTTGCTTGATTTCCATATGGCTTCATTTTGAGCCTAGATCACATGGCTCATTGAGATTTTGGAGTTTTTCTTGGTTTGAAGGATTGCCTTTCATTTCAAATACTTGATTGTGTCCATTGAGTGAAATTTGCTTTTTTGCTCTCTATTATTGTTTCTCAAAATTTACTTAGTGCATTTTGCCAATAAAAGAAAAACGAACAATCTTTTTTGCATTATATTAGTTAATGGAAATTAAAGTTTTTCGTTGTTGTTAGTGATTAATGACTTTAAAGAAAATTTTCTTTTATTGCCATTAGCTGCATTAGAGTTATCATTGTTTGTTTTATGATCATTTTGTTCGATTGAAAGATCTCAACTCTCTTGTAGTTAGCATTCATCGAATGAAATGATATATTTTGGCATATAGTTTGCATCTAGGAATTTTGAGATATTACATACGATAAGGCCTGAAAATTGAAACCTAATCAAAGATCAACCATAAAATGAACTGAATGAATCTAACAATGCATTGGAACTTAACGCATACATTCTAGAGGTCTAGGCTAGAGACGTGTTACGGCGTCGTTAAACCTAGCCACTATTGTTTCACAATACGGTTGGGTGATTCCTCCTCTTGTGACTCGATAGTGGTCTAGCACGGACTGAGCTCCCACGTACCGTCGCGTATATATGGGAGACCCCACTAGGTTATCATCCTTTGTCCACAGGAAGCCGTGTCTGCCGCCTTACAAGCCGTAATGCATTGAACACAGCATTCGGGAAGATTGACTGCCGTACGGGAAGTCCTTGGTTTTCATCTGGTTGCCAAGGTGTATAAGCAGTTTTACGGATTGTTTGGTAAACCCTTTGCCTAGAGTCTCCATAGTAGTCACTTTTGATCCTTTTCGAACTCCTTAAAAGAAAAGGTGCCAGTGAGCGTCTTGTCACTTCGTGCTCATTAAACATTCGAAGGAGACTAGAGTCATCTTTTTGTCCTTTTCTCGACTCTTAAAACATGAAAAGATCAAGTTGTGTCTTTGCGTCTTAAAATTTATTTGGCCACGATAACATTTACCCGGTTAGACTTTGTTTGCGTTAGTTTGCGTAGGGAGTGGCACTCTTGGAAGACCCAATTTCCTGTTCATTATGATGAAGTTTGGGCCGAGGATAGTTTCGATCTTGTGGCGACCTCGTTAAAAAACGAAACAAGATGTTGGAGCATAGTTCCTTTCTAGTGTCAATCTCCTTAAAAAATGAAACTAGGTCTGGGGCGGAGCATAGTTCCTTGTCTTGTGTCAAGCTCGTTAAAAAATGAAACAAGGGTTATGAGGATAGTTCTTTCACTGTGTCAACCTCATTAAAAAATGAAACAACTCCCTTTCCAAATCAAGTCTTTTGATTAAGATCTCGTAAAATACAAGTCGAGTCTTTCACAGATCTCGAGAGTGAACCTTCTTTCCATCCACCTCGTTGAATGCAATGAAGCTTGGGGGTCATGTACCTCGATTTTCGTTATCATGCTGGGGGCATGCAAACTTATAACAAGCATAGTTTTTCGTTTCAAGCTTGTGTAAACATGAAACCGAATCCAAGCAGAGTTCTTCATGGTTCAAGCTTGTGTAAAAATGAACCCATATCTGATTTACATCTCGTGACTGCTGCCTATCTGCTAAATTCTGCTAGATGAGCCTTGGTTGTTTCTTTCCATCACCACCATCTCTCACTTGATTGTTTATCCTTTCTTGAGGAACCGCAGCGATGAGTGGTTTTATTAGCCAACCTCTTAACTATTATATGTTTTGAGCAGTTCCACCATTGCCGGAACCAGTTGCTACCCTTTATACCACTCGTTCCTTCAGGACGAGTCGCCTTTACGCTCTTTTCTGACTCGTAAAATATGAAAAGATTGCCGAGTATTTTTCCTTTTTGACTCGTTAAAGAAAATAAAAATGGAGGTCTTCTTTCAGCTCTTTTCCGACCATTTAAAGACGAAAAGATTGCCGAGTTTTCCCTCTTGACTCGTTAAAAGTAAATAAGAGGCGGTCGTTTTAAGTTCTTTTTGTTGACCGTTAAAACATAAAAAGATTACCGGGATTTTGTCGTTTCAGACTCGTTAATGGTTACGAAACGACGTGATCTCGATCGCTTTTTTACTTTTTCAGGTCGAAATCACTACTTATGAAAAGTACTCCTCGATCGTAATGGTCGGGCGGTTCTTTCGAGTATTGTTTTATACTTTTTCGGGCTCGCGAGACACAACTCTACGAAAAAGGACACCCCTAGAGTTTCCTTTTCTGATGTCTTTTCAAACTCCCTAAACCTGAAAAGATGTCGAGTTCTTCCTTTGTCAGACTCGTTAAAACCTGATGACATCGGATTTCGTCAAAATGACGCCTCACAAGCATATGTTATCCCCATCAAGCTTGTTAAAAATAACTGGGTTACTCGCCAGAAATGGCGGGGAAAAATGGAACCATAATTATTGTCGTGTCGGCAGTATGTCGCTCTTGAACATGGCACTTGTCTGCTTTCGTGTCTGGGTGGGGATATCTCATCTCATTTTTCACTTGCCTCTGTGGATTTGGATAATCCTATTTGACCTCTCATCTTCTCATTGCCTCGTCACCATGACCTCTGATCCATTGATGTCAAATACTGCCAATTCGACTATCGTGCCGCCGATATGTTCAAGAGAAGTTGACCTCTGCAGAAAAACAACCTCCCTCTAATAGCTCACATAATCCTGATTCACAACATTATATTGACTGGTAATCAGACGATGTTCATGCATGTTCGACTTCACCTCATATATTCGCATGCTTGAACTTGTACTTTTGTTCGGGTCGAGATGGAGCGCAAGACCCTGGATTTTGTCTGTTGTAATCCAGGCATGATTCTTGTTACACGACTCATTCACTGGATGGCTGCGACCATACTTGAGTCTATTCATTGATCCTAACCAGATGGTTGCGCCCATACTATGGATCTAGATTATTATGTACTCTCTTATGGATGGCTGTGACCATACCACATATATCATGTACTTGAGCTATCAGTTGTATCTCTCGATGCAGATTCTCGACGGCAGCTACATGTGTTCTTGTAAAGCATTTCACCCCTCTCTCTCTCTCGGGCCTCATGCTTTAGGGGGCATCTGTTACACAGTAATTTGTCACCATTGGTCACCATCCCTGTTACCCCTTTCCCATACTTTGGAGGACTCATTCCGGGACCTGTGAGCAGTGACATAACTTAAAAACACTTGCATTATGTTCCCCTAAGTATGGACTTCATGTGCCCTGAAGACATCTCCTGCAAAATATCCCTGAAAAGTGCCCTTTTTCCATTAGCGCGGGTCCACAATGTATTACCCGCGCCAATGAGGGAAATCCTCAAAATAGGGCGCGCCAATTGGCGCTCTGTCTTAGAGTTACACCCGCGCCAACCAAGTTTGGAAAAGATTTTTACACAAACGCGCGCCCGGATGTTTTTTCCCTTCAAATCATGAAGTTTTTGAGGATAAATCTGATCTCTTGGATGTCGAGATTCATCATCTATCCCTTACATCTATCCACAATGGCTTTTTGGGGATAATGCCAATCCATAATGGGTGTCTTGATTCATTGTATCTTCTTCCCCTTCTCCATCTATAAAAGTCTGTCCTCATGCTTTTGACAAGCTAGTTTTTGAGTAATGCTAGTTGTGATAATGCTTGTCTTGAGTGATAGTAAGAGCCTTGAAGCATAGGGAGGTTATGTTGCCGGAAGTCTGAGAGAGAGAAGGTCTATTGCAAGACATGTATAGCTGCTCGCCTAGCCAAAGGAGAGATTCAACGTCAGAACTTTGGTTGTATCTTTCTCTGTTGATTATTCATTAATGAACGACTATCATTATGGTTTCGATCTTATTGTTCGCTATGATAATGTTTGATCTATATCCTTTATTACTGATATATAGTTGTATTTAGTGGATTTTATGCTTGTATTCGCTTCGTTCTTTGCATGTGCAGGTATCCATTCGCGGAGATTGTGAGGATCGTGACCTGCCGGAGCAAGGGAACGGGAGTATCAACTCTTCTACGACACTAGCGTTGGACTCCAGGTTGGTTCTCATAATCCACTTTCAGTTTGCAACTAGGAACTTGCATGGTAGCATGGATTGATTATTGCTAGACCCATTTTGGGCTAGTGGGATTGCCTCTGTCCGCAGAGGGGATTTACCTCTCCAACAAGAGGTTCTCCAGATTTTGCATCATTCTTGACTTGTTTTCAGCCCTACTTCTTCTGTGATTGTTTCCCCTTGTTCTTGGCCATAATCCCATAATCTACTCTCAAGAAATCAAGATTCACAGAGAGACCTTGAGCTCTGATACCAATTGTTGAAAATAACCTCACTACTATGAGGAGAAGGTGAATCAATAGTGATAGGGTTTACTTAATTTTTAATTATTTTACCAAAATAAAACAGGATCAGTAACCCATAGGCTAACATATGAAACAAACATAAAACCAACATGTAAAATCACCATAAATAGTATAAATAAACATGCACATAAATGGACACAAGTTTTCTGGTGGAAAACCCTCTCCAGGGAAAAAAAATCACCCATCGTCGTTGCTACTCAAATATTCTATTATGTTGAACAAGTTTTTACATAGATGAGCTAGCACCCACTACCTGGAAGACTCTACTACTAGGACATTTTTGTTACCATAAACCCCTGTAACATAGTAATATCTAATAAAATACCATAGCCATGATAAAACCAATACTTGTAATTCCAATACCAAAATAATTGTAATGTTGATACTAATTGGCACCCTGTTCCACACACACAAACATCTGCACAACTCTCAAATAAGCATATGCATAAATTCATCAGCTATGGAAATCATACACATAAGTTAATCTATCACAAGCCAAACTACTCAAGAACCATAAGTCACACTCATACACACTCAAGCCAACTGCAACACATACCTTGGTTAACATCAATGCCAACCATCAAATGCTGCAACACAACATCAATGCCAACATTTTGTATATTAATATTTGAGGTCATATATATTCGACTATTTAAGTTTTTTTAAATATTCATTATGATTTTGACATTTTTTGGATATAAATTGTGTACTTTTCAGTTTTTTCCCTGGTGAACAAATGGACACTCAACCCATCATCAAAATTAAAAATTGAAAGAATGAATCATTATGGCCCTTCCCACTAAGTTCAATTCCAACAAATAACATGTTGAGTTCATATCAAGTGTATTGTTGTAATGGATTCAAGCCATAGTATTAGGATTTTATATTTTTATTTGGTCTCTATTGGGAACGGGTCCCCTGGGGGTCAATTTTGGGGTTACAAACCCAAATTTTGGGTCAGAAGGCCTGAATTTTGTATAAAGAATGTAAGGTATCCACATTTTGTGGTCGTGGAGTGTGAAGATATATAAAGTCAAAGATGGTTTTCTTCCCTTAGTCTGGATAGGTTGTGTTGGTTTTGGAGATCCGCCCTTGGTCCGCAGACCATGGGATTGTATAAAAAGGAGAGTCTTAGAGATTCTAAGGCAATTCAGTAGTCATGATTCATTGATGTAATAGGTTTGTAAGAGCTAAGAATGGGATTCTTAGTGGGGAAAGAGGCTCTACAGCTAAGTGCACAGAGGCCTAGGGTAGAAGTCTGCAGCTGAGTGCGCGGACCCTTGTAGTTGTGTGCGCAGGGTGGTTAGAGTCTGTATTGGAAATCTGAATCATCAATAAAGAGAAGTGTTATGAACTTACTGTGTACTTTCCATCTATGTAAGCATTATTTTACTTCTGTTATAAATGTTGCGATTATGCTATGTTGAATGTTGGGTTTAAGATATAATGTTAAGTTGATGCGCGAAAATATATGTTTCCATCTGTTACATGAACGCAAGTCATAATATATGTTTACACGAGGATAATCTTAATTGCATGGTAAAGTTGGCTAATACTTAAGATAATTTGGGGAACAAGACAGTAACCTAGTTATAGAGGTGCATAAGTGCCTGAATCATCATCTAGGGTTGCGCGAAGGACAGTCGGATACCTTCAAGGAGGTTCTGAAATACAAAAGAAGAAGTACATCGATAAGCCCTAAAGGTTTATCGATCTACACGAAGACAGGGTTTAGGGTGAAAGATCGACATCACGACTATCTCAGGGTGTGGAAACTTGGTTCCTACACCCCCCCATACTGCCTCGGGTGGGACTTCAATCTGCACTCCATGGATTGATGCCAAAAGGGCCAGTAGTGTAGGGATTTGCTTGGTTTCCTAACGCTGAACCTGGGTCAGGGCCCATCAAGCCAACAAATGGTTCCATTGCCAGGACCAAGATCTACATAACGAGATGTGTGATGTCATATCATTGGAATCCAACTAAGAAAGAGATCGAAAACTAGTTGGATAGAAAAATCCACGAATTCGGAGTGCAAGAAAACAAGAATCTATGATTAACGAAAGAATAGTGGTTGGACAGATATCTATACACAGACATACAAGAAATCTTCTTTTTTTCCTTCCCGATTGAGTTATACGAGGGGATCGCGAAGTTGGCAGACGACCAAGGAAGGTGGAGGCTTGACAATCCAATTGTTTGGACACCAGAGTTAGTAAGGAGACTGGAAGCCTCTAAAGACAAGATCACGCATTTTTTTGACCATTGGCTCGATCGCATCATAGGAGGATTTGTGACAGAGTTCGCAGTTGATACTTCTGTCAGTTAAAATGAAGTAGAGCACCGCTTCTTTAAAGGACCGCGAGGTAAGTATTTGAAGTCACAAAATACTTGGATTAATATGCCCTTGTGTGAAAAAACAGGTAATGCGATTACCTTGATGTTTTGAGCTACGTGGAGCGAAAATTCTTTCAAGGATGGAGGAAGAAAAGGTCCTAAGTATAGCTCACTGATCAAGCCTCCTTTGAGTGACAACGAAGGAGAAGCGCAGTCTTCTCCACTGAGCGTTGTTCAGCTGATAAGACAAGGGTTCCCGCGAATACCTACACCACCTCCATCCTCATCCCATCCATCCACACTACCTCCATCCTCACCCTCACCTCTCACCCCATCGCCCACACCACCCCCACTTACACCAATGTTCAACATGGCGAACTCCATAAAGCTACCTATATTCAAGGTTGTAGGAAATGAAGATACATAGCAGTTTTGGTTCATCGCGAAGGTTGTATGGAAAGCTCAGGTATCACGGACGACCAGATGAAGAAAGCCACACTGGTTAGTGCTTTGCAGGACCGCACACTAACATGGTACATTAAGTGCAATATTGATAACCCAACGTCCGCATTGGCAGATATCCAAGCTGCGCTAAATAGAGAATTTAGTAGACCTAAGTCTCAAGCACAGACGATTGTGGGATTCAAGGAGATCATGATGAAGCTTGGGGAGATGCCCTGCGATTTGGATCAAAGATTGAAATGTAAGATCCATGAAGCCAACATGAACCTAACTGGCGGGCAGCACCGTGAATGGTTTGTGGCCTCGCTCCTGCCACACCTAAGGGTTGCGCTATCACAACAGAAGATTGGGACCCAGGCAGAAGCTCTGGAAATTGCAATGAGACTGCATGAGACACCAATGCAGGATGCTAATATGGGGGTTCAACAGATTCATGTGTAGTTTCAAAACCTTTGTCTCGAAATGCAAAGTCTGAAGAAGCACAGACTAGCTCGGCCAGAGGCGCGCAAAGAAGTTTGGTGCCTAAAATGAAAAGGTCAGGGGCATGACAAGGATCACTTCCCAGTCTTCATGAACTATGTTGTAGCAGGGGGACCAATGCATCTACATCTGGAGGCTACAGTAGGGCCAGGTACAGGGCATGTGCTATGGTTCGCTATATGCTAGGTGGCTGGGAAACATGCGACCGACAATTTCCATTTGCTGCAGAAATTCATACAGACACCACAACAACTATTTTGCAATTTCTTTCAGTTAGTAGGTCATGATGAGCGCAATTTCCATAGTTTTTGGCTTTTTGGGGCCTGACCCAAGTTCAACATTAGTTAGCCAAACAAATCTCTACACTACTGGCCCTTTCGGCATCAGCCTGCGAAGCGCAGACTAAAGTCTCAGCCGAAGCAATATGGAGGGATGCTGGAACCAATTTTTCGCACCCTGAGATGGTCGTGATGTTGGTTTATACCCTCTATTCCTACTTTCATGCAGGTCGCTAAGCCTTATGGCTCTGTCAGTCTAACCTTTATTCCACCCTTCAGTACCTCTGCGAAGGTGTATGATTGACCTTCGTGCAACCTTAACCCTTGATACAGGTACTTTCGTGCTGCTATGACAATGTATTGTATAGGTCCCCAAGTTATCTTAAGTGTTTTACTTAACTTACTAATCAACCATAGTTAGCACCGCGTAAATAGTTATTCTTATTTACGTTCAATTAACTAATACAATCATATACTTTCGCACATCACATAAACATTGTAAATTAAACCGAAAATTCAATATAACCAAATGCATTAACAGGAAATAAATACACAGAATTTGCAGAATACTTCTATTTATTGATATCTTTAGTTTGATATAGACTCTATCTGCCCTGTGCACACATCTACAGGGGTCCGCGCACTCAGCTGTGGACTTCCACCCTAGCCTCTGCGCACTCAGCTGCAAAGCCTCTACCTATGCTAAGACTCAAAACACTTAGACTTCTCTACCAAGACTCCAAAACTTATATTCAAACTAACTTAAGACTACTTAGAGCTTACTTAGCTCCTTTTTATACAATCCCATGGTCCGCGAACCATGGGTGGATCTTGAAAATCGACTTTACACTTTACAAAATAAGGGCAGACAACCCTTTATGACTCATGACACCTTCGCGCTCTGCAACCACAAAATGCAGAGACTTTACAACTTTATTAAAAATTTGTCCAAAACATGGAATTTTAGCCCCAAAACTATCCTTGGGGGATCCCGTTCCCAACAGGCCCCCAACACAAACATGGTGACTCGCCCTCGAGTCACTCTGCAGGCTTGAAGACCTCCCAGCTTGACCTATATGACAACAACCTCAGCATTGCATTGTGCAGTCGCTTTCTTCACTTCTTCAACCAGCTGCTCAGTCACTAGTCCTGAGCTGTCAGCTTGAAGCTTCTGCTGAGTAGCTTTTAGAGTAGCAATATTGCCTTCAATAGAGGTCATGACTGAATAATCCGCATTCGGTCAAGGCTTCAATCACGCCTTCAACACTGCCTCCTTGTGCTGCGCTGCATCTACCTGTTCTTTCAATTACTCGGCCTCTTGCAGCTTCGCTAGTCTCTATGTGAGAGTGACAATTCACGCTGTACCTTTTACTCCATCATAGCACTATTGTAGTTATCGCGCTTCTATCTCCAGCCGTTGTACATTAGGGTCCTCCTACAGGATCGTCAGGACCTCAAACGATTGTTCAAAAAGTTGTGTGTAGTCTCCCACTGCATTGTCTAATGCCACTATCACCTATGTGATAGCGATTACACGCTGCTCCTTTACTTCTGGTGGAGTTGAAGGCTGGGCCTTCAACTGTAAATATTCAATCTATAGGTTCAGCTCTAGCTAAACCCTAGCAATCTCTGTGCGAGCATCGCACACCCCTGCGGCTAGCTTTCGAACACGCACCTCGACTGGTTCTTCCTTAGGAATGGCCAACTCCGAGACCATTTGGCATGCCTCCTCCACGAACTAAACTATACGATTGTTTTGGTCAATTACCTCGGTCACGGTGGTGATGGTAGAGTCTCGTTGTAGGGCCATCTGTTCATTATTAATCCTCTGCTCGGTGATCATCTGTAAAGTGCAGTGTTCGCGGGCCTTCAGCTCTGCGATCACTCCATCCTACAATAGGTGGAGTGCCTCACCAGGGAGTGCTTCTAAGTTCAACCCCACTCCCTTGAGGTCACTGACATTGGGCCTATTAGCTTCATTCTCCGTGGTCAGTGCTCCATCTGGCAGCATTAACACGCTGGTTGTGTCAATAATGTGGTGCATTAGCTGCTCTATCACTAAGCGAGGGAACTTTTCATGGTCAGCTAAGTCCCAATATTCTAGTTTTAACAGAGTAACTTTCCCCAAGCACAGTCCTTCAAAGAGCATAGAGGTTTGCAAGGGGACCTTGCTCTCGTCAATGTCCTGTTGATGCCCCGAAAATCGTTGCAACAACATTGGGGAAACCACCCGGTCCGGACCTTAGTGCAGCTCCTTTTCCATTTGGAATAGTGGTTCCGACTGGGGATAATGGGACCAGTTTCCCAAGAATTATAAGTAAACGGGATGGATGAGTGACTTATGACATAAGATGGTAATAAGCGAACAGCTAAACTATAAGCGAAATGTAATAACTATAATCTAATCCCGGGACTTATCACTTGGTAAAGCGTAGCGTTTGATGATATGTGCTTTAAGGCAGGCATATAGATGACTCTAACACTTTAAGCATAGATGTTTAAACCATTTAAAATTGCTCTGCATAATTAGTTATGCAGAGTGATTATAGCGAATTACTACACTTAATCATTTATATCATTGATACATGCATGGGTGAAAGAGATAACAAATCACCAAAACATTCAATAGTGAAACGAAATGAAGATTCGCTGTTATATCGCATACATGCATTCAACAATAGCAAAGATAATAACACAGTAATTCATACAATAAGAAAGAACACAGATACAGATAATAGTACCATGTAAGCTGCTCGATCAATCCAGTATATTAATCACTATGTCGCAGTCCTTCCTTCAAATCAGAAAGCATTCCAAACAACAGACAGTCGTGCGCAATTGTGTAAAACAACCTTCTAATCAAAATTAAGAACCGTTGGTCGAGTTTCACAAAAGAATATAGACTGAAGCACAATAGTGCAAACTTCAGCCTTTAAGTCTATTACAAAATTTTACGACCCTTTCCAAAACAATGAAAGGGTCTATAAATACTATACTAATCTAAATATCTAAACAACTGAAAAGCTATTAAATTGGCATCAATAAATGTTTTTTTCATCTTTCTTGGCGATCTGGCAGTTGGCGGCAATGCTTCATTCGGTGGGTTCTTTGCCTTTACTCCTTAGCTGACATATCGCCAGCATTGGCTCTACTTCTGGTGGAGTGTTGAGACGCGAAGTTAGCTGGGCATCATATGTAGCATCCTGAATGTCGGGGATCAGGCATCCGAGGGCATCTGTTAAACACTTGAGAGCAGACCTTTGAGTATGTGGCTTGACTAGAAAGAGCCAATATGCTTCAGAGGTTAAAGTATTTACTCCGGTTATTAACTTCCTCTGTTCCTCCAAGCCATGATAACTTGTTTGTTCAAGCATATCTGCTGTAATTATGCTTCCAGGTGTGCACTTGGAGATCATGTTTGCCAAATAAAGTGTATCATTGACTAGGTCGATCATATTGCTGCCAATTATTTTACACCTGGAAGCCGCCCTTTCTGCTTTCATTACCTGAGTGTTCCATTCCGTGAAGAGTATGTCCTTGTACGCTTCATGGATTCGGGACAAATTCACCGCTTTCCCTTCTTCAGTGTCTTGCCACTCAAGATAATCGGATATGGCATCTTCGGCCTGATCTAGCTCATTTCTGGCCTTATCTATTTGCTCACACACTGTTGTAGATATTTCGCATAATGGCTCAGCCTTAGCAAGTTGTTGACATAGAAGTCTGATCTGAGACAGTAATGCGCTATTTATTTGAGTTGCCTCTGCTCTGAAATTTTTCACACTCTGTGTGCTCTTGATACCTTCGAGCTGTGCTGATAGTTGAGCTATTCGCTCATCTTTCGATTTCATCATCAGCTCATTTGATGCTTTCAACTGTGACAATGCCTCCGACAATTATTTTGCCTTCTGCGTTTCACTTTGGTTTATCCTTTGTCTTTCAATTTGCAGTTGCTGGGTTAACAAATTGTTTTCCTGCTGTTGAGCCAACAACTGCTCTTCCACCTGTGCTTCTTTGTTTTTCGCTTCAATTACCTCTGCCTGTAATGCATATATTTCATGGTCCTTAGTCTTCAACAGAAGACTTACCTCCAATGCTTTGTCGATAGTTGCTGCAGAATAAGCTCCCGCGAATTGAGACAGTTTTGTTAGATCATCGGAGGGATCCAAATCCTCCTTCTAGACCATATTGCCCGTGACTGTTTGCTCATGAAAGATAGAAGTTTGATCAAGCCTTCGTCTTTTCTTAGAGCGCTTAATAACGGCTCTATGCTTTGGGTTGTAGAAAATATCCAGGGGAGGAATTTCTTCCACCTGGAGAACAATTTGATCGGAAGGGTCCTTATTGATTACCTCGACATCCTGTGAAATGGGTGGGCCGCTGGTTCCTCCTAGAACCTGAGAAGAAGTGGTATCGGGCGCATCGCTTGTTTTAGAGGTGTCTGTGTCTTTGGAGCCTTCTTTACCACTGATAATGGAATCGAATTGGTTCCATTGTTTAATCAATTCAGGATCGGTGGAGGTTTGCTTATGTTGCTCTATATGGGCTTTGCTCCGTTCTTTTTCTTGTTCTAACTTCTGCTGTTCTTCAAGTGCTTTTCGCTGTTGCTCCTCTTGCGTTTTCCGCTGCTGCTCCTCCAATTCCTTTTTCTGCCTATCTGCTAGTTCTTTCTTTAGTTTCTCTTCTTCCTTCTTCTTCCTCTGCTCTTCTTCCTTCTGTGCCTTTTGCTGCCTTTCTATCTGCTCCTTTTTCTGCCTCTCTGCTTGCTTTTTTCTTTGCTTCTCAGCCTGCAGCTTCTTCTGCCTTTCCTCCTGTTGTTTATCCTGTTCTTTAGTTGTAACAGGAGGTGGATGTATCTGTTGCCGACCAGGCTCGCTTGAGGAAGACGCTGGGGTTGTGGATAATAAATCTAGAGGCAGAGTTTGCAACCTCTGCTCCCTAAGTTTATTAAACTCAGTCAACGCCTCATCATTGTATTTCATTCTGGCAAGCTGTTTGGTTTGGCTTATTGTATCGGCACCTGCGAACAGGTCATCAAACATATCCTCTTGATGATCAATTTTTATTAATTTTGCTTGTTCTAGGGCAATGTAGGCAGTTTACTTTGGATCATAGAGTCTGTTTGGGATAGTGGCTAGGGATAAAGTTTGGAGTTTTGTCGCTTCTTTTTCTGCATGCTTGTAATTAAGCAAAGTAAAAACCCCAATTCTTAAAGGAAAAGAGGGCCAACCTTTCCTCTTCTCCTCTTTGAGAGTTTGTGTGACACTCTCGGCCATAATATGGTAGCAGATTTCCCGGGCTAACAGCTTGTCTGGGATATATAAAGGGAGGACATGTGGCCTAGCCTTACTCCCAAAAACTCTGATATAGGTGAAATGCTCTTCCCTGAACCAACTCGCTACGGCTGGTAAGTCAAAAGAAGCTTCATAGGAAATTCTGGGAATGGGTTTGTCATAAATAGAATAGTAAATGGGCACCATGAAACCATTACAAATTTGGTACAAATGGTCCTTGTAAGAGGACTTCCACAATTTCTGATGGTATAAATGAATGGGTGTTGGATCTTGGGTGGTCCATCTCCAACCGAGGACAGGAAACTCAGAATTAAAACACAGGGTATCCATAATGTAAGCAGTATAATAAAATGGCGGGATTTTCCTTTCGGTGACTATAGTTTTGGCTCTAAATTCACGAACAGCTACGACCAACTTATCAGAAAGAATAGTGGCCCAATCCATAATTATACTATTGACAGCCGCTTCCATTAGGGGAACCATGTCAATATTGATATTAACAGAGTCATGTAATCCCCACAATCTACACATCATAATCCCCGCATAGCAATAGGGAGAAGCCAAAGAAAAGTTGGAGTACTTACCCGAACTTTCATGCTTGTGTTTGGCTGGGTTCTGCCTCCAATCTCGGAGGGGTTCGGATGGTGATTCATTTTCTTTTGCAAATTTCTCCACGAAGGCTCTGTTATAGACTAGCTCCGGTTCAGGCAGATGATACATTTGCCTCAGGTCATCAGGCTTGAATGACCCGAAAATCCTTCCATCCCTTGTATGAAAAGTTCTATCAGTGATGGGGATTTCTTCAATTGCCCAGCGCACCACATCTGTGTAAGGGAGAACCTGCTCTCTGGCCGCTATTCTGTGTAAAAAGGAGTCGGCCAAGTCTTTGAGAGTTGCATCAGACTTCCTTAGTACATCTACACTAGCCTTTCTCACTATATTTTGTGGTTGCTCGGCCTCCAACAGATTATATGTGCCCTACCATGTGGTCCTAGCAAGACCAGTGCACGTAGTGTCCGAGATTAGGCCTTTCTTCGAAATTGTAGCAGCTTAACCTGCAACAGGTGTAGCAGTGGAAGCAGCAGTCCTCTTATTTTTCTTCCCCATCATGTTTAGGCTTTTCTCAACAAACGAACTCTACACAAATGCAAGAGAAATCGTAACACGAGAAATAATGAAGACAAAGCATAATGGGAAAGATATATATCACTTGAAGCGTGGCGATATTAATTCTCAAAAAGTGGCTGCGGATCCAATCACTGGTAAGAGATCGCATATGCATTAATGGTGTTTTTTAAGGCCTGCTACCCATTAAATGACCTTTACACTGTTATTCAGTTGAATGACCTCCTAACGCGTGCAACAGATATGATAATGCTTTAGACGCAAGTATTCGTTAATCGAAGGGGCAAAGTTATTAAATACGCATGCATTACCTTATCCCTGCATTTAACGGCATTTTAAAATCTGCTCTTTATCAACCGGATTTAAATATAACTTTAAGGCTTAAAGCAATCACTTTTTGAAAATTTCGATTACCGATGAACAATATCGCATCGCATCGGGGGAAAGAGTTACACTATCGTTTGAAAGTAGTCCTGGCGAACGCCGATTGCGATATCGCATCGGACTAGCGTGTGAACACATTACCAGATGCATATTAAGTGATTTTCCGACTTCCGATAGCGATATCACATCGCATCGGGGAAAGACCTGAGCGCCTTATGAGAGTGCATGGGATACCGCCGACGGCCGATAGCGATATCGCATCGGGTCGGGGTTTATAACTTAAAGCGTTTTCCCACAAGAGGCAGTGCCGATAGCCGATCGCCGATATAGCGTCGCATCGGGGTATAAGATATGTGCTCTTTTTGTGTATGCATTGAATACCGCCGATCGCCAATATCGATATCGCGTCGGCAAAGACCGAAGTGCCGTTTAAATGCGTCTCTGTTGTTATTGCGATATGCGATCTTGCGATCGCTTTATCGTAATAACAAAAGATTGTTTTATTTTGGGAACATTGTTATTCGAAAAAGGCTTCAATTCACAAACACATTTGATTATCATACATTTTCGAACAAATTCATTAATACCAATTAATTTTTTAAAAAGGGACCCATTTCATATGTTGATTGTTTATAAATATAGATGATATGAAATGGGGGGTTGTTGTAGGGCACAACAATTGGCGATTCGTTGGTAGAACCAGTTATCTCTGAAATTAATATAAACACTCAAGCTTTTCAAAAATAGAAACTCAATCAGAAGGAGAAACTTCTAATATAACTAGATATTTATGTGTTCTGACTAAAGTGGACTCCATTTTGTTAACTTCGTCCCATTTAGTTTCAAGAAACTAAATACATAATAAGTTTCTAAAATAAGTCTTTATTGGTTCATAGTGAAAAAATAGAAAACTTTCCCAAATCAGCTTTTATAATTAACTCATTTGTCATAGGTAGAGCCTCTGTTGCCAACAAACATTTATAGTCTCGACAGGGATACCTTTTAACCATAGTATTGTCTACTTTTCCATTCACATAAGAGTGTGATTAACAGAATGAATCCATAAAATGTTTTCATATTTTATTTTTCATCTGTTTTTCTTTGTAATTAATAAGATAAAAAGCCACTGTCCTGGTTTGGTAGCCAGCTTATGACAATGCCATTCACTGGTAATAATTTAACTGATCAAGCTGGCTCGTGATGAGACCCCTTGTCTTGAAATTTCAAGCCATTACCCTGTTTTGGTAGCCAGTATTGGTAATGTCAGTTAACCTATTTCCCTATGAACATGGTAAGCAGGCTTATGATAAGACCTCTTATCTTTAATCTTTTATATTTTAGAATTACACTCTGAGTAATCATAACCTTTAGTGAATGGGGTGAACAATTTTCTCCTTAAGAGCAAATGGATGACAGGTGAAGAGTTGAAGATACTGAAAATGGGTCAGCTTCTATCTTTTAACAGATAACCTTTGGAGACTAGTTTTGAAAACAAAAAATGATTCAGAACTTTTACCTCTTGAGAGGAGTCTTCAAAATTTAGATTATAGTTTCAGAACACAAGGATATCTAGTTTCCTAGAAACTATTTCTTTTGATTGAGGGTTCTATTATCTAAAAACAAATATTTATATTATTTTTGTGAGACAGCTTCCTCAAACACAACAAAAGGTCAATGGAGATACTCTACAGTTTTATTTCCTACCAATCCTACAAACTACGCAAATCTATAAAAGGAGAAGGGGTTACCTTCTCAATTAAAGAATTTCTTCAGAATCAGGCCATTGACGGGGAGAGAATCTCTCAACCCTGATAAGTCTTGCAATATAAAAGTTGAATAGCCTATCTTTTCACAGATCTGAAATGGTCCAAGCCACATTTTCTGAAATTTGGTATGCTTACCTTTATCCTCATGGGCCTTGTCCCATTTGAGAACTAAGTCACCAACTTGAAGTTGTTTGGAATCGGATGATGCTGAGTCAAAAGATGCTTTGATGATTTGTTGATGTTTGGCATGAGTGATTCTGGCCTTTTCCCTTTCTTCTTCTAATTTGAGAATTTGGTCATGTCTAAGTTGGATAGAAGAAGACGGAGTCTCTTCAATGTACTGTACTAGGGCTAAAGATGGAAGAACAAGATTTGTAGGCAACACGGCTTCTTTTCCATATACCAGATTGAAAGGAGAGGTCCCTATAGAAGCCTTTTGTGTTATTCTATCAGCCCATAATGCAAAGACCAAAGATTTATGCCACTTTCTATGATTCTGTTCAACAGTTCGCTTAATGATTTTGATGAGATTCTTATTAGTAGATTCGGCTAAACCGTTTCCCTGGGGATAATAATTGGAAGAATATTTCAGTTTAAACCCCCTTTTAATAGCAAAAGCATATATAGCGTTTCCTGAGAAATAGGAAGCATTATCAAAAACAAGAGCATTTGGAACACCAAACCTGGTAATGATGAATTGGTCAATGAACTCGATGATTGCCTTTGCATTTGCCGCCTTCAAAGGAATAGCCTCTACCCATTTAGTAAAATAATCAGTAGCAGTAAGGATATACCTATGTTGTTTGGAAGATGGTGGAGTAATTTCCCCGATGATATCTAATCCCCATTGTTCGAATGGCTGTTCAATGTTGACAGGTTGCAGAGGGAAAGCTGATTTTTGTTGTCTTCCACCAGATGTTTGGCAATTAAGGCATTTTCTTACGTACTCATGGCAATCTCTAAATAGAGTAGGCCAATAATATCCAGCATGAATAATCTTGTGAGCTGTTGTGTCAGCTCCAAAATGTCCCCCAGCTGGTCCATCATGTAGCTCCTGCAAAACCTTTTGAGCTTCAGGTTTCTCAAGACATCTTAACAGGATAGAATCATAACTTTGTTTAAACAACACATCATCAATGAGAGTGAAATTCTTAGCTTTTAACCTAATGGCCCTTTTATTTTTGTAAGATAAATTTGGAGGAGCATGACCGTTCTTCAAATAAAATATCAAATCAGCATATTGAGATTCAGAATCAGTGACACTTATCTGATTGATGGATTCAATCTGATCCTCATCGCTTGATTCGTGAATGTTTGATGCTCCTGCCAATATCCTGCAAAAACCTTGGCCCCTAACAATCTTTGCTGGCTTTATTTCTAAGTCATACTCTTGAAGCGCTGTAACCCAATTGGCTCTTTTTTCACCCAATTCTTTCTGAATTAATAGTTGTCTTACCGCTGGGAAAGGAACTATAACTTTTGTGTGGGTTTTCAAAAGGAAGGGTCTATAATGTTTGACTGCTTTGAACACAGCAAAGACTTGTTTCTCCACATCAGAATAATTCAATTCGGCACCTTGAAGATTTGAACTGAAAAATGATATGGGTGCTTCTAAGTTGTTATCATTCAGTTGTGTGAGTACTGCGGCATATGAAGTGTTGGATGCAATAGTATATAGTGTAAAATGATTAGAAAAATTTGGAGTATTCAAGGCTGGGGCATTGATTATTGACTGTTTGATAACATCAAAAGCTTGCTTTTCTTCTGATCCCCATTTGAAGACTGAATTCTTCTTGATCATTGTCTGAAGTGGTAATACAATCTGCGAAAAATCTGGAACAAATCGTTTGACAAAATTAATCTGACCCAAAAATGACTGCATTGATTTTTTGTTATGTGGGAAAGGGATTTCAGAAATTTCATTAATCCGATCAGGATCAATATAAATACCATCTTTGGATACTATAAAGCCTAAGAGTTTTCCTTGGTCAAGAGCAAAGAAGGACTTTTTTGGGTTTAGAGAAATACCATATCTTTTGCATCGCTGAAAGATCTGATTTAAGTCGTGCAAATGATTATCTCTCTTCTTAGAATACACAGTAATATCGTCTAGATAGACGACTACTGATCGATTAATTAACCCTCTGAAGGCCATGTCCATAGCTCTCTGAAATGTCGCTCCGGCATTTATAAGACCAAAAGGCATTTTCTGATATGCATAGGTTCCCCATTTTGTTCTGAATGTAGTTTTAAGCTGGTCATCAGGATGTACCAGAACTTGATTGTACCCTGAAAAACCGTCTAGAAAAGACATCAATTCAGAACCTGCCACCGATTGGAGAATTTGCTCCATAGTAGGCAATGGGAAGTTGTCTTTTAAGCTCGCTTTGTTCAAATTCCTGAAATCAATACAAATTCGAATGTCGCCATTTTTCTTTCTGACTGGCACCATATTAGAGACCCAGTTTGAATGTCGGACTGGAAAAATAATTTTGGCTTTCAAGAGCTTATTAAGCTCCGACTTAATCTGGCTCTCCAAATTTGGGTGTATTTTTCTTAATTTTTGCTGAATTGGTTTTTTATCAGGAAGCATAGGAATGGTATGTTGGATAATAGATGTATCATATGTCTTTAAGTCATCATATTTCCAAGCAAAAACCTGTTTGTTTTTTCTTAACAATTTAATAAATTCTTCCTTTTCATTCTGAGATAGTCCTGTTCCTAAATTGATGTTTTGAGGAGACTCATTGGTTCCTAGATTTATCAATTCAAACCTAAGGGTAGAACTCTGAAGCTTTGTATTAATTACAGGTTTAAACATGTCTTTGATATCATAAAGATCTTCTAATTTTACT
The DNA here is from genome assembly GCA_031772625.1 of Pinus tabuliformis. NCBI lineage: Eukaryota > Viridiplantae > Streptophyta > Pinopsida > Pinales > Pinaceae > Pinus > Pinus tabuliformis. The sequence goes on from CM062819.1 coordinate 509,473,254, forward strand.
ACTGGTTTAGGAATCAAATTTTCTTTGGGCACTTCTTTCATCTGGGAATCATGATCGTCTTCCTCAATAACTTGCTTATCATAAGAATTCTCAGAAGTTAAAAATTGCAAAATATCACCATCATGATTAAATACTCTCCAATTAGTGACATTGTCAGGAATTGAAGGTCTGAAAAGTAATTCTACAGAAAATCTATCAAGGCTGTAGTCTTCAGAAGGTAGAAGCTTTGAGGCTACATTGGCTAGTAAATCTGCGGCTGAATTTTGAGATCGAGGTATAGAAGAAATGTTGAATGCCAAAAAGTGTGAGGTAAGCTCTTGAACAAGCGATTGGTAATGTTTAAGGTGAGTCGAAAGGCAATGAATTGCATTTCTAACCTGTTTGACAATGATTTCCGAATCGTCGAATACCTTTAGATATCGCACCTCCAGGCCGATTGCTTTGTATAATCCTTGGATTAAAGCTTCATATTCGGCTGTATTATTAGTGCACTCAAACTCTGACCTACAAGACAACATTGTCTTTTCTCCTTGCGGACTAACCAATACACATCCAGCTCCTGAACCTTCAGTGGACTTAGAGCCATCAAAATACAGAGACCAAAATAAAGGAATATTAACAAAAGTATCTACATTTTTCTCAGCATCATTAAAACATCTGGACCTATCAGTTTGTGAAAAAATTTCTATTTGAGATGTAAAATGATTGACTGAAAAAGGAGATGGTTGGGCAACAAAGTTGCCAAAGAATGATTCTGCCGAATAGTTCCCCAAAATGTTGTTGTTGAATGCCACAGGTTGGTTTTCTTGCTCGAATTCAGTAACTATGTGGGTCATATGCTTTTCACGATCGATCCTTATTTGATTTGGCTTTCCCTTGTAGGGAAGCCACATATGTGACCAATCTGTAGAAATATACCCGTGCAGTTTTTCGGACCAATCTCTGCTCAATATTAAACCATAAAATTCAGGTATGTCGGCAATTAAAATATCAATTCTCTGGACAACCCTGGGGTCAGCAGACAACCTGATGGTTACAGAATTAATTTCACCCACTACCTGCACTTTAGTCCTATCCAACTGCACAATATGAGTGGCTGACTTCTGTGGTTCAATGTTCAGCTTAGAACAAACTGAAGCTGGCATTATATTAGATGAAGCCCCTAAATCAATTAAACAGTTGTGCAGGTTTCTATTATAAATCTCGTACGTCAGCAAGAAGGGTGGAGTGTGAGAATTTGATTTATCTCCAATTAGAGCTGAATCGGTAGCTTCGACCATACTTGCAGGAGGCTGGCCTTGATCGTTGGCAGCTCTTGTACTGGGAAGGGGAGTAGAGGGAACAACATTTAATTCTTTGAGAAGTAATTTTTGTTGATGTTTTAATTTGCTAAGCTCAAACATAGTTATATTTGCCTTAGTTTTCTTCATATCATCAACAATATTATACTCCATTGAGTCAGATATCACTAATGTCTTGGATGTTGAAGGAGTATTAGGAGTTGAAGGCTGGTTTTGGGGGGCTACTACAGGTGACTTCTTAGGGGGAATTTTTTCCTTTGCTGTAGCAGCACCTGCGCTCCTCTTCCTTGAGGTTGCTTGGGGAAGTTCAGAAGTACTTTTACTTCTTGTAGTAACCGGAAAGGCTTATTCTTCATTCTCAGTATCAGAGTTTGGGAGTATAAAATCCCACATTCCATGGCATTCAGCTACATCTTCTTCATCTTCGGTTTGTGAAGTCATTTCCTCTTCCTCTTCTTCTTGGTCTGATTCTGCGTTAGATATGACGTTGGGTGGCTTTGATTCAGTTTTCTTGTAAGTTCTAAATGGTCTTTTATTTGAGGTTTCGGCCACCTGCTTCTTGATATCAACCATCTCGTTAGATAATGTTTTAAGGACCTTTTGTAAACCTTCCATGTCATAGGGGTCCTTTAGGGTTTTCTTCTTGGAATCTTCTTTAAACGAGACTTTTTTGGCTTTTCGATCTTCTAGAGCAGCTTTCTTCTCAAGAGCATTAATGCGCTTTTCAACAGCAAGTGCTTCTTTCATGTTTTCAGCTAAGGTAGGTTTCCCAGCCCTGTCTACAAAAATAGCTATGTTGGCAGGTAAGGCAGTAATATACCATTCGCTTCGGATTTGTTCACTTGGTTTAGAATCGGTAGGGATTTTATTCAGGAGTTTATTAAATCTGGCATTAAACTCCTTTATTGGTTCCCTATGCTCTATCCTCAGATTGGAGAGATTGTTTATTAAAGTAGCTAAGGACCTATCATCTCCATACTTGGTGAGAAACTGCTCTTGGCATGTGTTCCAACTGGTAATTGAACCAGAAGGTAAGGAAAAATACCAGGATCCTGTTGATCCTTGTAAAGTGTAGGGGAAAAGTCTTACAACAACATCTTGCTCTGTCACTCCTTTTAAGTTAACTGCTAACATAAAATTGTTAATATGTTCTTCAGCTTGGGTTCCGTTATCTGGATTAAATTTAGGCAGCCATTTTTCGGGAGCATCTGGTAGATCGTGCAATGGTCCAGGCATGTTGACTGCACCCGGCCTAGTCCATGGATCTGCCATTATGCTAGCGACGGTGGTTCTTACTACTGTCGGGATTCCAGATGTTTGGTGAGGTATTAAAGATGAAGAGTGAATAGGTTGGGATATTGAGGCTCCTGTTCCCTGATGAACAACAATTTGTAATGGAGGAGTGGGTGGTTGACTTTGCAGATGAGGAGATGAAATGGAGGATGTGGAAGAAAAATCCCCACTATCAGATCCTTCAGTATTTTTCTTTGGCTTTTTCCTTTTGGGTAAAGGAAACTCAGTGGGTTCAATACCAAGTTTTTCGCTCTGAAGTCTGGTAAGAGGATGAGTGAGGTTAAACTGCGAAGTCGCACTGCTTTCTGATATCTCAGATTTCTGTGGTGAGATCGAGAAGCTCTGAAGTTTATGGATTAGAGACTGGACTTCAGGAGATTCAAGACTTAGCTGTTCTGGGATATGATGGGATTGAGCAGTGGTGGTAGATTCCTCTCCTTCTTGGTTATGGGCTGGCGAACCAGCATGTAATTGAGAAGAAAGAGGAGATTTGGAGGGAGAATTACTCTTAGAATGACTTGCCGATTTGGGTCCGCTTGCCATTCACAGTCAAGGCCCTCCTTCTAGCGCCAAAAATGTTGATGCCCCGAAAATCGTTGCAACAACATTGGGGAAACCACCCAGTCCGAACCTTAGTGCAGCTCCTTTTCCGTTTGGAATAGTGGTTCCGACTGGGGATAATGGGACCAGTTTCCCAAGAATTATAAGTAAACGGGATGGCTGAGTGACTTATGACATAAGATGGTAATAAGCGAACAGCTAAACTATAAGCGAAATGTAATAACTATAATCTAATCCCGGGACTTATCACTTGGTAAAGCGTAGCGTTTGATGATATGTGCTTTAAGGCAGGCATATAGATGACTCTAACACTTTAAGCATAGATGTTTAAACCATTTAAAATTGCTCTGCATAATTAGTTATGCAGAGTGATTATAGCGAATTACTACACTTAATCATTTATATCATTGATACATGCATGGGTGAAAGAGATAACAAATCACCAAAACATTCAATAGTGAAACGAAATGAAGATTCGTTGTTATATCGCATACATGCATTCAACAATAGCAAAGATAATAACACAGTAATTCATACAATAAGAAAGAACACAGATACAGATAATAGTACCATGTAAGTTGCTCGATCAATCCAGTATATTAATCACTATGTCGTAGTCCTTCCTTCAAATCAGAAAGCATTTCAAACAACAGACAGTCGTGCGCAATTGTGTAAAACAGCCTTCTAATCAAAATTAAGAACCGTTGGTCGAGTTTCACAAAAGAATATAGACTGAAGCACAATAGTGCAAACTTCAGCCTTTAAGTCTATTACAAAATTTTACGACCCTTTCCAAAACAATGAAAGGGTCTATAAATACTATACTAATCTAAATATCTAAACAACTGAAAAGCTATTAAATTGGCATCAATAAATGTTTTTTTCATCTTTCTTGGCGATCTGGCAGTTGGCGGCAATGCTTCATTCGGTGGGTTCTTTGCCTTTACTCCTTAGCTGACATATCGCCAGCATTGGCTCTACTTCTGGTGGAGTGTTGAGACGCGAAGTTAGCTGGGCATCATATGTAGCATCCTGAATGTCGGGGATCAGGCATCCGAGGGCATCTGTTAAACACTTGAGAGCAGACCTTTGAGTATGTGGCTTGACTAGAAAGAGCCAATATGCTTCAGAGGTTAAAGTATTTACTCCGGTAATTAACTTCCTCTGTTCCTCCAAGCCATGATAACTTGTTTGTTCAAGCATATCTGTTGTTGTTATGCTTCCAGGTGTGCACTTGGAGATCATGTTTGCCAAATAAAGTGTATCATTGACTAGGTCGATCATATTGCTGGCAATTATTTTACACATGGAAGCCGCCCTTTCTGCTTTCATTACCTGAGTGTTCCATTCCGTGAAGAGTATGTCCTTGTACGCTTCATGGATTCGGGACAAATTCGCTGCTTTCCCTTCTTCAGTGTCTTGCCACTCAAGATAATCGGATATGGCATCTTCGGCCTGATCTAGCTCATTTCTGGCCTTATCTATTTGCTCACACACTGTTGTAGATATTTCGCATAATGGCTCAGCCTTAGCAAGTTGTTGACATAGAAGTCTGATCTGAGACAGTAATGCGCTATTTATTTGAGTTGCCTCTGCTCTAAAATTTTTCACACTCTGTGTGCTCTTGATACCTTCGAGCTGTGATGATAGTTGAGCTATTCGCTCATCTTTCGATTTCATCATCAGCTCATTTGATGCTTTCAACTGTGACAATGCCTCCGACAATTCTTTTGCCTTTTGCGTTTCACTTTGGTTTATCCTTTGTCTTTCAATTTGCAGTTGCTGGGTTAACAAATTGTTTTCCTGCTGTTGAGCCAACAACTGCTCTTCCACCTGTGCTGCTTTGTTTTTCGCTTCAATTACCTCTGCCTGTAATGCATATATTTCATGGTCCTTAGTCTTCAACAGAAGACTTACCTCCGATGCTTTGTCGATAGTTGCTGCAGAATAAGCTCCCGCGAATTGAGACAGTTTTGTTAGATCATCAGAGGGATCCAAATCCTCCTTCCAGACCATATTGCCCGTGACTGTTTGCTCAGGAAAGATAGAAGGTTGATCAAGCCTTCGTCTTTTCTTAGAGCGCTTAATAACGGCTCTATGCTTTGGGCTGTAGAAAATATCCAGGGGAGGAATTTCTTCCACCTGGAGAACAATTTGATCGGAAGGGTCCTTATTTATTACCTCGACATCCTGTGAAATGGGTGGGCCGCTGGTTCCTCCTAGAACCTGAGAAGAAGTGGTATCGGGCGCATCGCTTGTTTTAGAGGTGTCTGTGTCTTTGGAGCCTTCTTTACCACTGATAATGGAATCGAATTGGTTCCATTGTTTAATCAATTCAGGATCGGTGGAGGTTTGCTTATGTTGCTCTGTATGGGCTTTGCTCCGTTCTTTTTCTTGTTCTAACTTCTGCTGTTCTTCAAGTGCTTTTCGCTGTTGCTCCTCTTGCGTTTTCCGCTGCTGCTCCTCCAATTCCTTTTTCTGCCTATCTGCTAGTTCTTTCTTTAGTTTCTCTTCTTCCTTCTTCTTCCTCTGCTCTTCTTCCTTCTGTGCCTTTTGCTGCCTTTCTATCTGCTCCTTTTTCTGCCTCTCTGCTTGCTCTTTTCTTTGCTTCTCAGCCTGCAGCTTCTTCTGCCTTTCCTCCTGTTGTTTATCCTGTTCTTTAGTTGTAACAGGAGGTGGATGTATCTGTTGCCGACCAGGCTCGCTTGAGGAAGACACTGGGGTTGTGGATAATAAATCTAGAGGCAGAGTTTGCAACCTCTGCTCCCTAAGTTTATTAAACTCAGTCAACGCCTCATCATTGTATTTCATTCTGGCAAGCTATTTGGTTTGGCTTATTGTATCGGCACCTGCGAACAGGTCATCAAACATATCCTCTTGATGATCAATTTTTTGTTAATTTTGCTTGTTCTAGGGCAATGTAGGCAGTTTGCTTTGGATCATAGAGTCTGTTTGGGATAGTGGCCAGGGATAAAGTTTGGAGTTTTGTCGCTTCTTTTTCTGCATGCTTGTAATTAAGCAGAGTAAAAACCCCAATTCTTAAAGGAAAAGAGGGCCAACCTTTCCTCTTCTCCTCTTTGAGAGTTTGTGTGACACTCTCGGCCATAATCTGGTAGCAGATTTCCCGGGCTAACAGCTTGTCTGGGATATATAAAGGGAGGACATGTGGCCTAGCCTTACTCCCAAAAACTCTGATATAGGTGAAATGCTCTTCCCCGAACCAACTCGCTACGGCTGGTAAGTCAAAAGAAGCTTCATAGGAAATTCTGGGAATGGGTTTGTCATAAATAGAATAGTAAATGGGCACCATGAAACCATTACAAATTTGGTACAAATGGTCCTTGTAAGAGGACTTCCACAATTTCTGATGGTATAAATGAATGGGTGTTGGATCTTGGGTGGTCCATCTCCAACCGAGGACAGGAAACTCAGAATTAAAACACAGGGTATCCATAATGTAAGCAGTATAATAAAATGGTGGGATTTTCCTTTCGGTGACTATAGTTTTGGCTCTAAATTCACGAACAGCTACGACCAACTTATCAGAAAGAATAGTGGCCCAATCCATAATTATACTATTGACAGCCGCTTCCATTAGGGGAACCATGTCAATATTGATATTAACGGAGTCATGTAATCCCCACAATCTACACATCATAATCCCCGCATAGCAATAGGGAGAAGCCAAAGAAACGTTGGAGTACTTACCCGAACTTTCATGCTTGTGTTTGGCTGGGTTCTGCCTCCAATCTCGGAGGGGTTCGGATGGTGATTCATTTTATTTTGCGAATTTCTCCACGAAGGCTCTGTTATAGACTAGCTCCGGTTCAGGCAGATGATACATTCGCCTCAAGTCATCAGGCTTGAATGACCCGAAAATCCTTCCATCCCTTGTATGAAAAGTTCTATCAGTGATGGGGATTTCTTCAATTGCCCAGCGCACCACATCTGTGTAAGGGAGAACCTGCTCTCTGGCCGCTATTCTATGTAAAAAGGAGTCGGCCAAGTCTTTGAGAGTTGCATCAGACTTCCTTAGTACATCTACACTAGCCTTTCTCACTGTCTTTTGTGGTTGCTCGGCCTCCAACAGATTATATGTGCCCTACCATGTGGTCCTAGCAAGACCAGTGCACGTAGTGTCCGAGATTATGCCTTTCTTTGAAATTGTAGCAGCTTGACCTGCAACAGGTGTAGCAGTGGAACCAGCAGTCCTCTTATTTTTCTTCCCCATCATGTTCAGGCTTTTCTCAACAAACGAACTCTACACAAATGCAAGAGAAATCGTAACACGAGAAATAATGAAGACAAAGCATAATGGGAAAGATATATATCACTTGAAGCGTGGCGATATTAATTCTCAAAAAGTGGCTGCGGATCCAATCACTGGTAAGAGATCGCATATGCATTAATGGTGTTTTTTAAGGCCTGCTACCCATTAAATGACCTTTACACTGTTATTCAGTTGAATGACCTCCTAACGCGTGCAACATATATGAGAATGCTTTAGACGCAAGTATTCGTTAATCAAAGGGGCAAAGTTATTAAATACGCATGCATTACCTTATCCCTGCATTTAACGGCATTTTAAAATCTGCGCTTTATCAACCGGATTTAAATATAACTTTAAGGCTTAAAGCAATCACTTTTTGAAAATGTCGATTACCGATGAAAAATATCGCATCGCATCGGGGGAAAGAGTTACACTATCGTTTGAAAGTAGTCCTGGCGAACGCCGATTGCGATATCGCATCGGACTAGCGTGTGAACACATTACCAGATGCATATTAAGTGATTTGCCGACTTCCGATAGCGATATCGCATCGCATCGGGGAAAGACCTGAGCGCCTTATGAGAGTGCATGGGATACCGTCGACGGCCGATAGCGATATCGCATCGGGTCGGGGTTTATAACTTAAAGCGTTTTCCCACAAGAGGCAGTGCCGATAGCCGATCGCCGATATAGCGTCACATCGGGGTATAAGATATGTGCTCTTTTTGTGTATGCATTGAATACCGCCGATCGCCGATATCGATATCGCGTCGGCAAAGACCGAAGTGCCGTTTAAATGCGTCTCTGTTGTTATTGCGATATGCGAGCTTGCGATCGCTTTATCGTAATAACAAAAGATTGTTTTATTTTGGGAACATTGTTATTCGAAAAAGGCTTCAATTCACAAACACATTTGATTATCATACCTTTTCGAACAAATTCATTAATACCAATTAATTTTTTAAAAAGGGACCCATTTCATATGTTGATTGTTTATAAATATAGATGATATGAAATGGGGGGTTGTTGTAGGGCACAACATGTCCTTTGGCACCTTGGTCTTGCCCTTGCGTGGAGGGATGTACTCATGCAACTTAGTGATTAGGTCAGCACCCTGGACTTCAACTTCCTCCACTTCTACCCCTAAGTCCTCATCATCCATCGGGGTGTCCTCAATTTCTTCCTCCTCCGGCTCCATGTTAATGGCCTTGCCCTTTTCTTGTGCGATAGGCTTGTCCTTTGGTGGGTTTCTTCTCGGTGACGTGCGCACCGGTATCGCAGCCTGCTTGCCCTTTTTATCCTTCGCACTCTCCTTGGTTGGGGTCAGATTTGGTCTAAGTGTCCGTGGTGATTTGGAAACTTTAGCTAATACCTCTACAACCTCTGGAGTAGCTCCCTCTGCCTCCCTAACAACTTCCGGCATATCTCCCTCGGTTGTCACTTCTTCCCCAATATCTACGGTTTCTGTCAGCATTGACATGATGCTATTCAACAGTTCTTGTGTCTCCTTTGGTAATTGCTCAAACGCCGAACTTGCTATCAGAGCTTCAAATAATTCACAGTTCATGTGCGCCTGAGAGCTCAACAACTCAATTCTCAAAATGCCAAGTGTTTTTCGCTGGGTAGCCACCTGTAATTTATAGGGCATTTTGAATTCAAATCCGACCATTCCCCCCACATTCGATTCATTAATGTCGGATTGGCGGTAGATTTTCAAGGATCTTACCCATAAAATTTGTCTTAAATGTCGTCCACTCGCTCCATTTGGCTGCATTTCTACCTTCAAAACATGAGCAGTGACTTTAATGGTCACTTTCTGGCTGACCTGCATGATTTATCCCTAGGTAGCGCAGCTCGCTTCGCGTTGTCGAGAACCCTGTTACATTTCCTTGTCCCGCACAATCCTCCAGTCGTGCAGTTCCGCAACCCGCGCAGTGTAGTTTATAGTCCCTCACCTCCTTTCAGATGCCTGGAGCACTAAGACTATACTACCCTCATATAGTAACCTCACTGGATCACTGGTGTATTCAATCGGTTGCCATTCACCTTTCCAGGGAAGGGATCTCCATTCAATTTAACCAACTGAACTGCTCCACGTTTGTAATCTCCTTAATGACATAGGGCCTTAACCAGTGCATTTTGAACTTCCCTGGAAATTTATCAAACTTACTGTCCTATAAAAAAACCAGATCATTTACCTTAAAGGTGCGCAGCTTAATGTGTTGATCATGCCATGCTTTTTCAAGCTGCTTTTGGACATGTTGGTGAAATCCAGCTAGAAATCTCTCTTCCTCAAGCTCAGCCAGCTCCGCGAGCCTCTCTTCCTGGGCTCCGCGATCTGTCATACCACTATGCACAGACCAGGCACAATGTATACCATGGGCATCACTACTTCAACACAATATACAAGCCTAGAGGGTGTCTGTCCATTCAACTTTTTGCATGTCGTCTGATAGGCCCATAGTACTGCCGGTATGCTTAGGTCCCAATCACTTCCCTGAGCGTTGCAAACCTTGGTCAATGCATTCTCCAACACCTTATTGAATGCTTCCACCATCCCATTAGCCTATGGGTAACAAGGCGTGGTTTTTTGGTGATATACCTGAAATTCCTTCGTCAATGCGCTAATTATTTCATTTAGAAAGTGTGTGCCATGATCACCCATCAAAATCTTTAGACACTCAAATCGTGTCAGTACATATTCAAATATGAACTTCATAGCGATCATGCCTGTGTAGTCCTTTATAGGTTGTGCCTCCACCCATCGAGTTAAATACTCAGTTGCAGTGATAATGTACTATGCTCCCATCTTCTTCCCTTGGGGCTGAATGGGTCCCACAAAATCTATCACCCATTTCTAAAAAGGTTGTAACGTCATCTATGGTTTCAAAGGTAGCTCATCCCTTTGCAATGGCCTACCAGTCCTTTGGCACACATCACATGCCTTGCAATAAGCTTTTGAATCTTGATGGAGGGTTGACCACCACAACCCTGCACGAAGAATATTTTGTGTGGTCGCCCTTCTTGCATAATGCCCTCCCAAGGCACTCCCATGAGTGTCAGCAAGGATACTTCTCCTTTCAAACTCCAGTACGTATCATCATAATACTTCATCAAACCCCATTTGTTACAGATGCCCGACAATGACAGAAAAGTCTGTCATGTGTACCACTAACTCCTTCTTCTACTGGACGGTGTAACCTTCTGGGGTGGTTCCTATTGTTAGGAAGTGTATGATGTCTTCAAAGTGAACATCTGCGACACACACTACAAATAGTTGCACGTTAGGTAATCACTCCTCCAAATTAGTTGGCTCTTCCCTTGTTTTGATGCGCGAAAGATGGTCTGGTCTCGCGTTCAGTCGTCCAGGCTTCACAATAACCTCAAAATCATACTCCTGGAACAATAACAACCACCTACATATTCTCCCCCCAAACACAGGCTTATTGACCAGGTATTTCAATGTATAATGATCCATATGCATCTTAAAATGTCCACCCAGCAAATAGTGTCTAAACTTCGGGAGCGCGTATACCATGGCTAACCCTTCGCGCTCGTTGGTGGAATAGTTATTCTCAGCCTTAGATAACCTCCTGCTTGTGAATTTTATAGGATGTTCCAATTCTCCTCTGTCAGCCTATGTCAGTACTACTCCTAGTGCTATAAATGACGTATCTACATGTACGTAAAACTCCTTCTTCCAATCCGGGAAGACTAAAATCAGCGAGGTGACCATTTTTCCTTTCAATAAATCCAAGCTTTTCTGACAATCCTCATTCCAACAGAACGTGACATATTTTTTCAACAACTTCTCCATAGGCGCAGTGATCTGGGCATAGCCCTTAATAAACTTCCTATAATACCCAGTGTGTCCCAAGGTTATGCACAGCTATTTTACACTCCTCAGCACCTCCAAGTTAAGTATCATTGTGATCTTCATGGGATCTACCATCAATCCCTGTTTACAAAACATATGACCCAGCAGAGTCCCAAAAGTCACACAAAACAGACATTTCTTCAGATTAAGCGCAATCTGGTACCTTCTTTCTAGCATCAGGCACAAACTTGTCACATGGCGTTTCACCAACCCAAACATAGTCTAGTCATCAAAGTACACCTCCAAAAACTTATGAATGAATTCTTTGAATGCAATAATGACTACGCGTGAAAAAATCGCAGGCGCATTCTTCAATCCGAAAGGCATTATAGTGCACTGAAAACATCCCCACTCAGTCGCGAAGGTCGTATTGCTTCTATCTTCAGGCATGATTTTGATCTAATGGTACCCAAAGAACCCATCAGTGAAGGAGTACGTTTCCTGGCCACCTACATTATCCAATACCTCATCAGTGAACGGAGTCGGGAAAGGATCATGTACACAAGCGTCATTCAATTTCCTAAGATCTATGCATATCCTTATCTCATCCTTCTGCTTCTTTTCCTTTACCACCACTGGGCTTACCCAATCAGATTCTTCTAGAAGCTGAATGATGCCTGCCGCGAGCATCTTGTCTAGCTCTAAGCGGAGCTTCTCCTTATACTTCAGATTGAGACGGTAAGGTATTTTCTTAACCGGCTTCGCGTCGGGTTTTAATGTGATCTTCATAATGCCTAGGTCTCCTATTATCCCCTTTAGCTTCGTAAACTTGGTAGGGAACAAATCTTGGTATTCGTGGAGCAATTCGGTGACCTTATCTACCGTCATGTCATCCCAGTAATCTCCAATCTTCACGAATTTGGGCTCTGCCTCTGTACCAATATTTACCTGTTTTGTTTTCAGTGGCACAGTTATATCAGGATTCTCAATCTGTGGTCCCTCGACCTCGCGGTGACCCTCGGTTTCAAGGATATTAATCTTTCGTGGATCCTCATCTTCTTCTTTAGTAGTCACGTTATAGCATTCCAGTGCGTGGCTCAGCTGAGTAGTCCAATCGGGTTGGATCAAATCCAAAGGATCCTGCGGTATCCTAAAGATTGTTGCTTTAACTTCTTATAGTGCTTCGTCAATACAGTCAAACCCATCTTCGAAGCTGAACGTCATTATGAATCCTTCGTGCAGAATATCCCATTCACTTGTGCCATGGCAGAGCTCTGTCTCCAAGTACCAGTTCATCAGGATGACATCCAAGGTGTGACAGAACAAGTGCACCCATTCAAGTTGGGGCTTCGCTCCATAAGCCTTAGCCCATTTGGTGAAGTTTGTGCGCAGGTCATCCTTCCCATCATATTTGTCTGTCATTCATATCTTTGTCTTTTGAAAGCATGTTCTCATCATCCGCTTACACTCACGCCAATTGTCAAAACTACCCTTGCGCATACCCCACCATCTTGTGGGTGTAGCGTGCAGTGCCTAGTCCAAAGCCTGGAAGCGCTGCTTCTCTGGTACTTCCTTCTCAAATGCATCCAAAAATACATCTACATCATTCAAGCCATTGCAAGTGGGTAGATTTCTTAACTCTGACGATACACAGTGCAATGACCAGGTCATCATGTTACAGCTCAGCGTGGTTACTTCATGTAATTGATTCTACCAGCGCTCTCATTCTTCATCAGAGTCTGAGGTACAGGAACTCTCGAGATCCCATGTAATTCATCCATCTGCTGTTAGATTCACCCAATATTGGTCTCGTGTTGTTATCTTATATATGCAGTCCAAATCATCATCGCTTTCATAATCATGGACTGGTTCAGTATAGCGCGATCCTTCAGCAAGATCTAGGGGTACTATTACGCGGAGCGATTTCTTTTCAAATATCATCTTTTGCTTCTTTAGGTTGATTACCCCATTCATGTCAGTAGCCCAATCAATTCCAAGGAGTGCAGGGTAGGGGTTGTTGTCATCCACAATTTCTATTACTTCAAAGTCAGCTAATGCGCTCATGCCTTCAATATCTATAGGTACTCCTTACAGCTGTCCCATGGGGATGATCTTCTGTGGATTTTCCATCCTTAACTAAATCGGATACCACTACAGCACGGATCTTCCCATCCGCCCCCAAGTTTGCTTTGGTAACACGTTCGCGTCTGACCCTAGATCCAATATAACCTGATCCATTTCATATTCTGCTATCTGCGCGGTTAGTCTCATCTCTTGTCTTGTCCTTGATTTATGCTTACCAATCATCCGTACAATACGTAGTTCACCCGAAGTGTTTCCCCTGCATCTATTTATAAGTTCTTGTAATCCCTTGACAGCCTTGCTATCGCACAACAGCTTCATGCAAGTCTTTAGAAAGGTCATAAGCATAGAGGGGTCCATTTCCTGATCAAGCTTATCCTTGCTCCCTAAGGTAGAGGCCTTAACAAAGTTCTTCTTTGCTTCCATGAATGTTTCACATGTGTGCTCCAAATCAAACTCAGCCTCCTTCGCCAGAGCTTTGCGAACCCATGCGCTATCTTCAGGTTGTTTCCACTTATCATCACCTGTTGCAATTAGAGCAATATATTCACATTTGGATCCTCTTTGCGAGGCTCGGACCTCATCATCTGCTGGTTCTGAGTTAGCTGAGGTGGTAGCACCCCTTTGTTGCATATCCTCGATATCAGCATAGGGAAGTCTTTTCTCTCATGATCAAACTGAGTACAAAATTTGTACGACGAACGCGTTGGGTTAGTGCATTCACAGGCATAGTGTCCTGGTCCTCCATAGTTGTAGCAAATGAGCTGTCCCAAACATCCGCCAGGTCCTCCTCCGCCTTGGCCTTCTCCGCACCCCTAAAATCATGTTCGCACCATCCCAATGCTCTGGTCAGGGGGTTGTGTTTCTACCTGAACCCTATAGGCAGGTGTTCTATCCATCATCAATTCATAACTTCTGCAATTGCGCTCATCATGCCCTACCAACCTGCAAAAGTTTAAGAACAGTTGTTGCGATGTTTGTACAAACTTCTGCAGCAAATGACAGCTATCCATCATATGTTTTCCTATTACCTAACATATAGCGCACCACAACGTAGGCCCCGTGCTTGGTCCTACTTGGGCCTCTGGCCTCAAAGGCATCGGTCTTCCCCCTACAATATAGTTTGCAAAGACCGGGCAGTGGTCTTTTTCATACCCCTTACCTTTACATTTTAGGTACCATATCTCTTCGTGCACCTCCGGTCGAACTGTTCTATCTTGCTTCAAACTTTTCATTTCAAGGAAAATATTTTGCAACTATGCATGGATCTATTGAACCCCCAGATTGGGATCTTGCATCAGTGTTTCATGCAGTCTCATTGTAATCTGCAAGTCCTCTACCTAAGTCGTAATCTTCTGTTGTCACAGTGCAACCCTTAAGTGAGGCAGGAGCGAAGCCACGAACCACTCGCAGTGTTGTCCATATGTTAAGTTCATATTAGCTTTGCGGATTTTACGCTTCAACCTCTGATCCAATTCCCAAGGTGTCTCATCTAGTTTCATCGTGATTTCCTTGAACCCCACAATCGATTATGCCTTGAATTTAAGCCTACTGAATTCTTTATTTAGCGCAGTATGGATGTCTGCCAACCCAGCATTTGGGTTATCATTAGATTACTTGATGTACCAGGTTAGCGCGTGATCCTGCAAAGAACTAACCAATGTTTCCTTCTTCATGTGGTCATCTGTAATGCCCTGAGATTCCCATACATCTTTCACGATGAACCAAAACTGGTCCGGGTCCTCATTTCCCAAGCCCTTAAACAAAGGCAGCTTCACTGAATTTTCCATGTTGAACTGCGGTGGAGGTGGTGGTGGTATGGGTGAAGTCGTAGGTGATGGTGGTGAAGTTGGAGGTGGTGTAGGTGGAGGTGGCAGTCGTGGGAATCCTTATCTTATTAACTGAACTGCACTTTGCGGAGAAGCCTGCACAACTCCCTCTTCATTACCCAATGGCAGTGAAATCCATGGGCTATATTCAAGACCCTTTCTTCCTTCGTTTATGTAATTCTTTCCACTTCGCGTAGCTCTGAACATCAAGGTAGCTGCATAACCCATTTTTCGGACAATAACATCTTAATATAGGTATTTAAAGACTTCAAGTACTTATCTCGCAAACCTTTGAAAAAGCATTGCTCCGCCTCACTGTAACTAACTGAGGTATCGACCGCGAATTCAATCACAAATCCTCCTATGATGCGATCAATCCAATGATTGACAGCATGGGTGATCTTATCCTCAGCGACTTCCAGTTTCTTTACTAACTGGATTTTTGTTCTCCTGCACCGCGAATTCATGGATCTTCCTATCCAACCAGTCTTCAATCTCTTTCTTAGTTGGATTCCAGTGATACGACATCACACATCCCTCATACAGATTCTAGTCCTGGCAAAGGAACCATTTGTTGGCTTCATGGGGCCTGACCTAGGCTCAGTGTTAGTTAACCAAACAAATCCATACACTACTGGCCCTTTCAGCATCAACCCATGGAGCACAAACCGAAGTCTCACCTAAATTAGTATGGGGGGATGCTGGAACCAAGTTTATGCACCCTGAGATGGTTGTGATGTCAGATTATACCCTCTATTCCTACTTTCGCATAGGTTGCTAAGACTTATGGCTCTGCTAGTCTACCCTTTATTCCTCCCTTTAGTACCTCTGGGAAGGTGTATGATTGACCTTCGCGCAACCTTAACCCTCGATCCAGGTACTTTCGCGCTGCTATGACATCGTATTGTATAGTTCCCCAATTTATCTTAAGTGTTTTACTTAACTTACTAATCAACCACAGTTAGCACCGTGTAAACAGCTATTCTTATTTGTGTTCGATTAACTAATACAGTCATATACATTTGTGCATCACATAAATATTATAAATTAAACCCAAAACACAATATAACCAGATGCATTAATAGGAAATAAATACACAGAATTTGCATAATAATTCTCTTTACTGATATCTTCAGTTTGATATAGACTCTATCCGCCATGCGCACGCATCTATAGGCATCTGTGCACTTAGCTGCGGACTTCCGTTGTAGGCTTCTGCGCACTCAATTGCAGAGCCTCTACCTACACTGAGACCCGAAACATTTATACTTCTCTACCAAGACTCCAAAACTTGTCTTCGAACTAACTTAAGACTACTTAGAGCTTACTTACTTAGCTCCTTTTTATACAATCCCATGGTCTGTGAACCATGGGTGGATCTTTACAGCCGACTTTACACTTTACAAAATAAGAGGGACAACCCTTTATGACTCATGACACCTTCGCACTCCGCGACTACAAAATATGGAGACTTTACAACTTTATTACAAAACTGTCCATAACATGGGCTTTTAGCCCCAAAACTGTCCTTAGGGAATCCCATTCCCAACAGTAGTTACGAATTAATGATGAACATGACACCTGCATATAGGGTGCAGGCAGAAATTCGGCTTCCGGACCGAGGTGTTGGGGCAACGTGAGGTGAGTAGCAGGGGTGCAACCGAGGCTGAGGTGGATGAGGGCTTGGTAGAGTTCAAGGACAGCTGATTGGTTACAATTGTGGAGGCCCAAGACACTACACGAGGGACTGTCCAAATCTGACGCGACTGTCATGCCGCTACTGTACTCTGTTTGACCATGCGACTGAGGATTTCCCAATATTGTTGGCTAAGATTCACGAAAGGGGGCGCAACCTCCACAGCTGACACAGAACCTCTAGATGATGAGGGTTGAGCCTCGCGAGGAAGACCCTAAGGTAAACATTATACTGCGAAGCGGAACTATGACTAGGGAGGATAAAGTCAAGCAGCCTGGAGAAGGTGAATAGGTTCGCAAAGCACCAGAAAAGGAGATTGGGTTTGATTTGGAGCGTGCAAAAGAAACATTTATGGAAGAAAAGTAAAGCTTTGTTGAGGCCTCTACCTCAAGAGATCAGGAGAAACCAGTTGAAGAAATGGACCCATCCATGATTACCACATTCTTGGAGACCTGCATGAAATTGCTCTGCGATAGTAAGGTTGTGAAGGGCCTACATGAACTGATCAATCAGTGTGCTGGCAAGTATGGCGCTACTGGTGAACCGCGTGTAGTTAGAAAGCTTGGTAATCATAAGGCAAGGACCGAGCGTGAGATGAGACTCACCGCGCAGACAGGGGAGTATAAAATGGACCAAGTTATCCTGGATCTGGGGTCCGACGCGAATGTTTTTCCAAAGCAAACATGGGAAATAATGGGGATACCTGCGCTCCAGTGGTCTCTGATCCAGTTAAGGATGGCGAATCAACAACAAGTTATCCCGGTGGGGAGGTTGCAAGGGGTAATAGTTGACATCGAAGGCACGAGTGTCCTGGCCGATTTTGAAGTAATAGAGATTATGGATGACAACAATCCTTACCCTACGCTCCTCGAAATCGATTGGGCCGCTGACATGAATGGGGTAATCAATCCAAAGAAGCGGAAGATGATATTTTAAAAGAAGTCACTCCGCACAGTGGTGCCACTGGATCCTGCAAAAGGACCATGCTATACAGAACCAGTTTGTGATTATGAAAGTGATGACGATTTGGACCAGATTTACAAGATAATAGCGCGAGACCAGGATTGGGTAAATCCAACAGCGGACGAATGTATTGCATGGGACCGCGAGAGCTCTTGCACATCAGATTCAGACAAGGAATTAGATCACTAGTAGAACCAGTTGCAAGAAGTATCTACGCTCCGTTGTAATATGATTACCAAGTCATTGTGCTACGTGTCATCAGAAGTAAGGAGTCTACCTAACTATGATGGGCTAACCAATGATGATAACTTTTTGGATGCATTTGAGAGAAAAGTGTCGAAGAAGCATCGCTTCCAGGCCTTGGACTAGGTACTGCGCACTACACCCGCAAGATGGTGGGGTACGCACAAGGATAATTTTGATGATTGGCGCAACTATAGGAGGATGATGAGAATACATTTTGGACAGCCAAAAGTGTGGATGATAGACAAGTATGATGGAAGGGATGATCCACGTGATCACCTAGCCAAATGGACTAAGGTTTATGGAGCAGAGCCCCAGCCTGAATGGGTGCATCTATTTTGTCATTCCCTAGATGTCATACCAATGAATTGGTACTTGGAAATAGAGCTCCACCATGGCACTAAAGAATGGGACATCTTGCACCAGGGTTTTATAATGACGTTCAACTTTGAGGATGGGTTTGATTGTATTGACATGGTGCTACAAGAGGTTAAAGCAGCGATCTTTAGGATACTGTAAGATCCTTTGGACATGATTCAACTTGATTGGAATGACCAGTTGAACTACACGCTGGAATGCTATAACGTGACTGCTGAAGAAGAAGACGAGGATCCCAGAAATATTAATATTCCATAAATTGAGGGTCACCGCGAGGTTTAAGGTCTGCAGATAGAGGATCCAGACACAACTGCACCACTAAAAACTAGGCAGGCCAACATTGGCAGAGAGGCAAAGCCGAAATTTGTAAATATTGGGGACTATTGGGATGATGTGACGGTAGGCAAGGTCGCTAAGCTCCTCTGTGAATATCAGGATTTGTTCCCCTCGAAGTTTTTTTATCTGAAGGGAATCATAGGAGACCTAGGTGTCATGAATATCACCCTGAAACCGAACGCAAAACTTGTAAAACAAAGACCTTACCACCTTAATCTGAAGTATAAGGAAAGGGTCCATGCTGAGTTAGATAAGATGCTCAAGGAAGGAATTATTGAACCAGTAGAAGAATCTGACTGGGTAAGCCCGATAGTGGTTTAGTAAAAGAAAGAAAGAAGAAATAAGGATATGCGTGGATCTTTGGAAGTTGAATGACACCTGCATGCATGATCCTTTCCCGACCTCGTTCACTAACAAGGTCCTGGATAATTTAGGTGGCCCAGAAACATACTCTCTCACTGATGGGTTATCTGGGTAGCATCAGATCAAAATCGCACCTGACGATAGAAGTAAGATGACCTTCGTGACTGAATGGGGATGTTTTCAATATACCGTAATGCTTTTGGGCTGAAGAATGCGCCAACAATCTTTTCGTGCGTAATCATTGCGACATTCAAAGACATCATTCATAATTTTTTGGAGGTATACTTCGACGATTGGACAGTGTTTGGGTTGGTCAAGCGCCATGTGGCAAGTCTGTGCTTGATGCTAGATACCTATTGGAGATACCAGATCACACTCAATCTGAAGAAGTGTCTCTTTTGTATCCCTTTTGGGATCTTGCTGGGTCATGTGGTATGCAGACAAGGATTGATGGTAGACCCCACGAAGATCGCAGTGATAATCAACTTAGAGGCACCGAGGAATGTGAAACAGTTGCACGCAACTCTAGGGCATACCAGATACTATAGGAAGTTCATCAAGAGCTATGCCCAGATCACCACGCCTATGGAGAAATTTTTGAAAAAGGATGCTACGTTCTGCTGGAATGATGAATACCAGAAGAGCTTGGACACGCTGAAAGAGAAAATGGTCACCGTGCCAATCCTCGTATTCCCGAACTAGAAGAAGGAAATTCATGTGTACATGGATGCATCATGTATTGAGTTGGGAGTCGTGCTGACACAGGCTAGCGAGGGAGAATTGGTCCATACTATAGCATTCACAAGTAAGAAGTTGTCCAAGGCTGAGAAGAACTATTCCACCACAGAGCACGAAGGACTAGCCATGGTGTACACGCTCCAAACGTTTAGGCACTATTTTTTGGGTGGACATTTTAAGGTGTATATGGATCATTTTGCGTTCAAATACCTGGTCAATAAGCCCGTGTTAGGGGGAAAGATCTGCATATGGTTGTTGTTGTTCTAGGAGTACGACTTTGAAGTTATTGTGAAGCCAGGACGACTGAACGCAGGACTTGATCATCTGTCGCACATTAAAATGGGAGAGGAACCTACTAATTTGGAGGAGGGGCTACCTGACGCGCAACTCTTTACAGTGCGTGTTGCAAATAGTCACTTTGAAGATATCATAGATTTCCTGACGACAGGAACTACTCAAGAAGGGTATACAAGCCAGAAAAAGGAGTTAGTGGTGCGTGCTACAGAGTTCTCTGTCATTTTAGGGCACTTGTACAAAATGGGGTCAGACAAAATATTGCGATGTTATGTACCTGACTTTGAAGGAAGCAGCATTCTCGCGGAAGCTCATGGAGGAGCTGCAAGAGGACATTATGTAAGGAAAGCAATAGCACAGAAGGTTCTACGTGTTGGGTTGTGGTGGTCAACCTTGCATAAGGATTTGAAAGCATATTGTAGGGCATGTGACGCATGTCAAAGGAATGGCAGGCCATTGCAGAAGAATCAACTGCCTCTGATGCCACAGGTGACATCACAACCATTTGAGAAATGGACGATTGACTTTGTGGGTCCAATTCAGCCTCAAGGAAAGAAGATGGGTGCACGATATATCATCACTACGACTGAGTACTTAACCAGGTGGGTGGAGGCATAGCTTGTGAAGGACTGTACATGCACAATAGCAGCAAAGTTTATTTTTGAATATGTATTGACAAGAATTGGTTTTCCAAAGATCTTGATGAGTGATCAAGGTACGCACTTTCTTAACGAAACAATCAACGCGTTGATAGAAGAATTTTAGGTGTATCATCAGAAAATTACGCCTTATCATCCATAGGCCAATGGGACGGTGGAAGCATTCAATAAGATATTGGAGAGCACCCTGACAAAGGTTTGCAATGCTCAGCGAAATGACTAGGATTTGCATGTACCCGTGGTGCTATGGGCCTACAGAATGACTTGCAAGAAGATGACTGGGAAAATGCCTTTTAGACTCGTGTGTGGTGTAGAAGTTGTGATGCCAATGGAATACATCGTACCTAGTCTACGCATAGCGGCACTCACAGGAATGGCAGACCTTAGAACCCTGGAAGAGAGGCTCACACAGTTAGAAAAGCTTGAGGAGGACCGATTTTTAGCTGGATTTCATCAACAAGTTCAAAAGGAGCGTGAAAAGGCATGGCACGATCAGCACATCAAACTGTGCACCTTCAAGGTAAATGATCTAGTCTTGTTATATGACAATAAGTTTGATAAATTTCTAAGAAAATTTCGGATGCACTTTCTAGGCCATATGTCATCAAGGAGATTATCGATGGTGGAGCAGTTCAGCTAGTTAAATTGAATGGAGAACCCTTCCCAAGGAAGGTGAATGGCAGTTTATTGAAGCCATACACTGGTGATCCAGCTAGGTGACTATATTAGGGAAGCACAGTATTAGCGCTCCAGGCAGCTGAAAGGAGGCGCGGGACTATAAACTACATTGCTAGGGTTGGAGAGTTACGTGAGGAGAGAACTACGTGGAATGAGGGAATGTCACATAGTCCACAACAACGCGCAGAAAGTTGTGCTACCAAGGGAGAAGCTGTGCAGAGCTGCCGGAAAGTGACTGTAAAAATCATTGTTCATGATTTAACGATGAAAAACGGCCAAATGGAGCCAGGGGGGGCATTTAAGTCAGAATTTATGGGAAATATCTTTGAAAATTTGCCACCAATCTAGCATTAATGAACCAATTTTGTGAGGCACTGTCAGATTTGAATTCAGAATGGCCTATAAATTACATATGGCCACCCAGTAGAAAACACTTTTCATATTGAGAAATTGTGAGTTGTGTTGTGTGTTGTGCATGAGCCGTGCATTTTTCGAAGAGCTACTTGATTTCCCAGTGTTCGATCAATTTCCGAAAACTGTCCACAAAATCATCTGTGACATTATTCTAAGAGCAAAAGCCATGGACATTGAAGAAATGACAGCTGAGGGAGTTACTCCGGAGGTCGCTATGGCAGCAAAAGGAGCTGCCCCAGAGGTTGCATCTGTAGAGATCTCAACTAAAGTACCAAATTCTCCACGATCACCTAGACCAAGGCCTACCCCGACCAAGGAGGGTCCCAAGAACAAGAAAAGCAAGCAGGCCATGACACCACATTTGGTGCGCGCATCTCCCAGAAAAAACCCTCAGAAGGATAAGCCCACCACACAGGAAAAGGGAAAGGCGATTAACCTAGGGCTAGAAGAAGAAGAGATTAAGGATATCCCAATGGATGATGAGGATGTTGGGGTGGAAATGGAGGATGTTGAAATTAAGGGGTCTGACCCCATCACTAAGTTGTCTGAGTATGTTCCACTGTGCAGGGGCAAGACCAAGGTGCTCAAAGACATTGATGAAAGTAAGTTCACCCTACACACACCCCTGTTGCTGGACCAAATTGTGTTCAAAGGACTGTGCTTGGGGCATGTCCCCCTTTTGAAACTAGAAGACTGGGATTTAGCGGACATAGAGCAGTTTCCTCATCTAGCAACAGACCAACTCATGCACCGTGTGTTCCACAAAACCACTGGAGTAACCACGTTGGAGCCACGGAAGTGGCTGAGAGGCGTGGATAAGGCAAGACTTCTCAACCTACTATGGATGCCACATTACAACCACGCGCCCATCACAATGGTGGTAATCAAGTAGTTGATGTGCTTGGTACATGATGGGTGTCTGTCACTGGAGGAGCCGATACCCATCACTGATATGCTGATCCATCGAATCATGCGGTTGTCGTACAAAGGGGAAAATTTGGCAATGGCATTTGGCGGGAAGGCTGGAGAGCATGCCCGCATGGAGGCCATGAAGAAAAAGTTCAAGTTGGTAAATAAGCCACGTGGTTACACCATTTCGAGCATCTCTGACCTTATGGTCAAAGTGGCGACACAACTCTTAGCAAGGAAGGTCATGAGGAAGTTTCGTGAAGATGAAGTGTCGGGACCAGTCATAGCTTTGGCAGCCCAATGCACAGAGGGAGTTCAATTTAATTGGGCATGCTACCTCTGCGATGAGTTCCTCACGAACTGTCACGAAGTGCAAGATCTCAGCAAGCCATTTCACTGTGCATGGCTCTTGCTATCCATAGTGCTAGTGGCATGGGAGCTATCCAAAGACAGTCAGTTTCCTCCGGTCATGTTGGACCTACTAGAGGCAACGAAGTACGCTTCATTGTGGGTGACTAAGGATCCTCAGAGGATAAAGGACAGCAAGGTCTTTTGGATCTTGATGGAGATGAATGTGCATATGGACATCAAACGCAAGCCACAGTTTTTGCCTACCAATTTTGACAGATTGCAGGAGTACGTGGAATTCAAGGCTGACTTCCACCACGTCTCAATATGGGCACAAAGGACCCTAAGAAAATGTGGCATGACTTGCCCTATTTGGCAACAGATGACACGATCGACGTGGTCCTTGACCGCTGGCTGGCATAATTGCGCACTACCTCAAACTTGGCTGTGGGATTGAGCAAGTCCATCACACAATGCAAGAAAGAAGAGGCCAATCTGAAGATGGAACAATTGGCCATGAAAAGGAAAAAGGAGGCCGATGACAAGGCTAAGGCAGAGTGCACTGTCGCATAGCTATTGGGTGGGCAGGCAGGAGAAGAGGAGCACAACTCTGACGGTAGTTAGAAGTCGCCTTCACCAGAAATAGAGAAAGAAGAGGAAGAATAGATGGAGAGTGGACATGGAGATGACTTTGTTCCCTATCAATCACACCAGAGGACCAGAAAAGGTAGGACCGTGGAAGAAGTCCAAGGCTAGAAAGATGTCTCTAGATCCGATCACCCTGACAGAGGGGGATCGAAATGATATAGGGGATGTAGTGTCGGATGCCACCGCGGAACTACTACAATAGTTCGAGCTGCAGTAGCAGCAGGCGTTGGGGACTATTCAAACAAGTCTGCATGAGTTGCAGATCCATGCATCCCAGATTCAGACCAACGCGGCGTCCACCAGTTTGGCCCTTAGCACCTCAGAAGCAGCAAATATGTTGCGCGCAAGGGACCCCCAAGCCATAGTGATACCAAACGGAGCATTGATGATGGTGATTGAAGATGACAGGCCCATTTTCAGTGCCCTCAAGGGAGTGGGACTTAACTTGGTCGTGCTTCTTAGTGAGGCACTTCACCTTCTGTAGGATGGTGTGATTCCGAAACTTCGGGCTCGCGAACAACACACTTTACAGGTGATCAGCGAGCAAAAGGTCAAAAATGATCAGATGGTTGTGCAGAGAGACTTCTTTGTTCAGATTATGACAGACCTAATAGATAAGAATCAACACATAATCAGGGTTGTGGATGAAGCATGCAGAACAATCTCGGAGTTGGCCATTCCCGAGGCTGAGCTAGTAGATGTACGGGTTCAGAAACTCATTGCAGGAGTGCGTGACACACGCACAAAGTTAGCAAAGGTTTAGCTGTAGCTGAACCTCAAAATAGCAGAATTGAAGTTGAAGGCCTAGTCTTTGACTCCACCAGAAGTCAGGGAGCAGCACTCAACTGTCATAATAGAAGCATTAGCAGTAGTAGCAAGTGTAGTGATAGACTGCACGACACTTTTTGAGCAGTCTCTTGAGGTACTCACCAGCCTACAAGAAGACCCCAATGTGCAAAGGCTGGAGACAGAAGCACGGGAACTACAGCAATGCTGCGATGAGGTAAAAGCGACAGCGTGCACTGTCTCCATCACGTAGAGACTCGCGAAGCTGCAAGAGGCCAAGGCATTGAAAGAACAGGTAGATGCAGCTCAGCATAAGGAAGTTGTGTTGAAGGCTCGCTTGAAGCCTTGGTTGGATGAGGCCTACATGATAATGACCATCATTGAAGGCAAGCTGGCTAGTCTACAAGAGCCTCAGCAGAAGCTACAGGCTAATAGCGTAGGGCTAGCGACAGAGCAGTTGGTCGAAGAGATGAAGCAGGCGACAACATAGTGCACCACCGAGGTAGTAGTTGTCCAAGTCGAGCAGGGAGGTCTTTGCGACAAGATCTCCATGCCAACCAAGTGACTCAAGGACGAGTCACCATGTTTTTGTTGGGGGTATGTTGGGAATGGGGCCCCTGGGGGTCAATTTTGGGGCTACAAACCCAAGTTTTGGGCAGAAGGCCCGAATTTTGTATAAAGAATGTAAAGTCTCTACATTTTGTGGTCGCGGAGCATGAAGATATATAAAGTCAAATAGGGTTTTCCACTCTTAGCCTAGATAGGTTGTGTCAGTTTTGGAGATCCGCCCTTGGTCTGTGAACCATGGGATTGTATAAAAAGGAGAGTCTTAGAGAGTCTAAGGCAGTTCAGTAATCATGAGTCATTGATGTAATAGGTTTTTTAAGAGCTAAGAGAAAGAGTCTTAGCAGGGAAAGAGGCTCTGCAGCTGAGTGCACAGAGGCCTAGGGTAGAAGTCCCCAGCTGAGTGCATGGACCCCTGTAGCTGTGTGCGCAGGGTGGTTAGAGTCTGTATTGGAAATCTAAATCATCAATAAACAGAAGTGCTTTGAACTTACTGTGTACTTTCCATCTACGTAAGTGTTATTTTACATCTGTTATAAATGTTGTGATTATGTTATGTTGAATGTTGGGCTTAAGATGAAAAAAGACCCAGGGGGACGACAGGAGCGGAAGATAAACAACGGACCAGGGTATCGAGCGGCAGAGGGAGTTTTCATCCATGGAGGGAAGCCCAGGAGGGAGATCTCCTCCCTCCTACAAGGAGGTGGTGGTCAACAAGGGCAAGAAGCCCCCAGAAAAAGTCAGAAAGGTCTCGGGAGAAGGAACGAGCAACTGGGAAAAGGAGGAAGAAGCTGCAAAAATAAATCAGAACTGCAGCGCTAAAGACAAGGAGGAAGATGACAAACAATAGGGAACAAAAGAGAAAAAGCATAAGGGACCTTGTAAACCCAAAGCTAACATAACTCCCAGAGTTGTATTAAATAATCCAGCTCTGCAAGCGCACAGGGAGCACATGCAAACCTACGCAATCATCTGCAAATTCATGGGACTATGGCCCACAGAAAAAGCTTTACAAACTTGGATCAAATACCACTGGAAACCTAAAGGAAGCATTGAGCTACACCTTGGGTCAAAGGGTTTCTTTACTGTGGTGTTCACTAGTCTTGAGGATAAGGACAGAGTGTTTGAAGGAGGGCCCTACTTCTATGTTGCAGCAGGTCTCTATATGAGGCCATGGAAGATGAACTTTGTCCCAGAATGAGAAACGTTCACTTCAGTCCCGGTCTGGGTAAGACTCTATTCTCTACCTCTGGACTACTGGCAACCTGAATCGTTTGCAGCCATAGGCAATAAAATAGGTAGGTTTGTCAAAGCTTCAGAAGCCACTAGAAGGGGAAAATACACTTCCTTTGCCAGGATATGTGTTGAAATGGATCTATCAGGAGCTCTTCCGGATGAAGTTATATTGGAAGTTTTTGATGAAGAATGGATTCAAATTGTGGACTACGAGCATATCCCATTCAGATGTCATATATTCCATGAACATGGCCATCTTCTCAGGGATTTCCCTCTAGGCAAAATAGAGAATAAGAGCAAAACTAATGCAACGAAAGACCCAAACAGCCTTCACAAGATGGTACATAAAGGAAAAGGCAGCAAAAGAGGGCAAAAGCTACAGCAAAAGGAGGGACAACAGGTGAGGTGGAACCAGTTCCAAGTTCTGGAAGAGGAAGAAGAAAGAACAGCAGAAGATCAAGCAATTGAAGGAAGTACGAGAGAGAAGGAAGACAGTGAAAATCATAACCATACACAGGAAAGTGATAAGCAGACAGGGACCATGTTGAGTGATACAGAACCAGAGATGGACCAAGATATGACTCAAAGTGAGATGGAACTGGAGGAAATGGAGCTACATGAGATCCTGGAAAGAGAGCACCTAGATCTGGAAGGATTCTTAATACAGGGTACTTCTGGTGGGGTAGAATCATTACCTCGGGAGGAGCTCAATAGAATATAGCAATTATATTTATGGAGAACTCAGGAAAAGGGTCCAGTAGGAACTAATAACAGGAGCAGGCTGAGTAGCGAAAGAGTGAAAACGTTAAAATATACTCCGGGTTTAGCACCCAGATATCCAGGAAAAAATAGAGGCAGAAAAAAGCAGAATGAACTACTGATGGAATGTGGGAAGCTCATGATAGATTCAGGTAAGATGAAAGACCTTACCAGTTACTCCTTCACAAATATTTAATCATGAAGTTTATTTCTTGGAATATTAGGGGACTAGGTAGTAAAAGAAAACAGAGATTGCTCAGCAATAGAATGAAACAGGCGGCTCCAAATATAATTTTTATCCAGGAAACAAAATGCTCCATTCAAAAGTTAAGGCAACTACACAGAAAATGGCTCAGTAGTTTTGAATATCTAGAAGTTAAAGCAGAGAATACGGCAGGAGGCATTCTCACTCTTTGGAACCCACAAAGAATTGAAATAATTGATGCAGAGGTTTCTAGGAACTATTTATCAGTAGTAATTCAGCCTGTAGGGGATAGGAGTAATTATCTAGTCAGGAATGTGTATGGCCCTCAAAGGATAGAGGAGAAACTCAAGCTAACAGATTCCCTTGAGGATCTCAGGGAGAGACATGCCGAAATACCCTGGATCCTGGGAGGGGATTTCAATATGATAAAATCACTTTTGGAAAAGAAAGGTGGAACTAGAGCACTTAGTAAAGATTCTTTAGCATTTCAAATCTTTTTAGAGAATATGAAACTAGTGGATGTGGAAACCAACAATGGCCTCTTTACTTGGAATAACAAGAGAGGTGGGGAGTCTCAGGTAGCATCCAAGTTAGATAGATTCATTATCTCTAAGGATCTAATGCTATTAGATAAGGAAATAGCAGCAAGTGTTCTTCCCGTTGGAGGCTCAGACCACTGGCCAATTCAAATGGAGATCCAGGGTATAGGTACCCCCCGAAACAAACCTTTCAGATTTGAAAATATTTGGCTCTTACACCCAGATTTCATCAGAAATATTGGAAAATGGTGGGCAGAAGATCTTCAGATTCAAGGAACCAGAATGTTCATGCTTCATAAAAGATTAAAGCACATAAAAATGAGGCTCAAGGAATGGAATAAGAAAGAGTTTGGCAATATCTTTGTGGAAAAGAAATTAGTCGAAATCAAAATGCAGATACTCAACCAAGCTATGATCTTGAAAGGCTTCGATAAAGATAAAAATGATCTAGTGGAGAAACATCACCAAGACTAGGAAAACTTGTGTAAACAAGAGGAAATATTCTAGAGACAAAAATCTAGAGTCCAATGGCTAAAAGAAAGGGAGAGTAACACAAAAAAATTTCACAAATCCACCATGGTGAACAAAGCACACAACAAAATTTCTGCAATAAGAAAGGAGGATGGACAGCTCCTTCAAACTCATGAGGAGATAGAGGCGGAGCTAGTTCAACACTTCCGAGAAATAGCCAAGGAAAGTAATCCAGAAAGAGATCATCATATCAAGGACTTAATAAAGCATATACCCAAGCTGGTGTCTAGAGAGGACAATTTCAACCTCAACCGACCAGTGACTAAAGAGGAGGTTAGTGAAATTCTCAACGAAATGCAGAATGGCAAAGCACCAGGCCCAGATGGCTTCAATGTTGATTTCTTTAAAGCTTGCTGGAACATTGTTAAAATGGACATTTTGAATGTTGTGGAAGACTCCAGGACAAACAGAACTATCTTGAGAGCTCTCAACACCTCCTTCATCTCCCTGATCCCCAAACAGGAAAATGCACAAACACCAGACAGGTATAGACCAATAGCACTTTGCAATGTGGTATACAAGATAATATCCAAGGTTGTGGCCAACAGACTCAAACCTCTACTGCCTGCTCTAATTTCGGGGGAACAATTAGGATATGTTGAAGGCAGACAAATTCTGGACAATATTATTCAAGCTCATGAGGTGGTTCACTCCTTAACTAGCACAAGGAGAGCGTGTATGATCATGCAACTAGATATAGCAAAAGCATATGACAAAGTGAACTGGTCCTATATCAGACAAGTGTTAAAGGCATTTAGTTTTGATCACAACTGGATCAGATGGATAATGGCCTTGGTAACCTCCTCCAACTTTTCAATTTTGGTTAATGGCTCTCCTTCTGAGATTTTTCTTCCTTCAAGAGGGCTGAGGCAGGGGGATCTACTTTCTCCCTTTCTATTCATACTCATGATGGAAGGTCTTGGCTGGTCCATCAATCATGCCAGAGTCACGGGCAAAATTCAAGGTCTTCCACTGAAGGAGAATGGTCAGGCTTTGACTCATCAACAATTTGTTGATGACACCATGTTACAAGGTATCCCCACTATTAAAGAGGCCTGGGCATACAAACAAATTATGTATGATTTTTCCTTGGCCTCAGGTATGGAAGTTAGCCTCTCCAAATCAAAAAAAAAAATCTTTAACACTCATATTGCTATTCAGAGAAATATCTCCAGAATTCTTGGCATTTAGAGGGACTCCCTCCCTTCAAAGTATTTAGGAATTCCCCTCATGGCAAAGCCCCTGCACAAAAGCATTTGGGAACCGCTGATCAACAAAATGCAGGATAAAGTCAAAAGTTGGACGAGCAGATCCTTAAACCTAGCAGGCAGACTCATGCTGACAAAGGCAATGCTCCAATCAATTCCATTTTTCATGCTTTCAGCACTTCCAACCCCTCTGGGAGTTCTGCAGCAATTCAGAAATATCCAAAGAGACTTTCTCTGGGGTAGGGAGGAAGCGAGAAAGAAGTGGGCCTTAGTCTCTTGGGAAAAAATCTGTAAACCCAAGAATCATGGGGTCTCGGTCTAGATGACTAGGAGATCCTAAGTAAGGTCCTAGGAGCCAAACTCTGGTGGAGGTGGGTCAAAAATCCCAAGGTTCAATGGGCAAGCATATGGAAAGAAAAATACGCTAACTCCTGGCATCACTCTAATCTCGTAAGGATGTCTGGTAACATTAAAGGCTCTGCCATCTAGAATAAAGCCTGGGGGAACAAAGGCCTCGTTCAACAAAATAGCTTTTGGGAAATCAGAGAAGGAGACCTTGCTCTTTTCTGGGAGGACAAATGGCAACAAGAACTGAAACTGTTAAGAGAGGAATTTTGGAACCTTAAGCAGGAAACAAACACCCAAGGTCTGATTAAAGTGAAATATTTTTGGGATTATTCACACAACAACGGGAAATGGAGGACTTGGAAGGAGATAGACTGTAGGAATAATGGATTGCTAGAAACAAAAGTTGAGGCTCTTGGAAAAATATTGGAACAACGTATGATCTTAGTGTCTGAAGGGAAAGACCAACTCAGATGGGGAAACAACAGCAAAGGCATCTTCAACATTAAGGAAGCAAAAAATATTCTCCTTGAGCTGGTAACCCAGGCTTCGAACAGAACCTCGCTAAACCTCTGGAGACATCAGGGTTGGATAAATATCAAACTCTTCCTATGGTTGGTTCTGCAAAGGAAAATCTTGACTTGGGACAACATCAGAAAGAGGGGAATAGTTGGACCTTCTATATGCCAGCTCTATAAGGCTCAAGAGGAAACTATGGAACAACTTCTCAATAGCTGTAACTTCACTTCCACACTATGGGATGCTTCTGCCAATATCTTTCAATAGTCTGACAGGGATAAAGAGAGTATTACTAACACCCTTACTAGGTGGAGGAGAAAGTTCTCAGATAATGAAGTTCTCAACCTAGCCTGGGCTCTCATGCCAAGTTTTATTATTTGGAACATATGGAAAGAAAGGAACAAAAGAATTTTTAAAAATGAAAAGAATCTTGCTTCTCATCTGTTTGAGCAAATCTTAAAGCAGATCAAGGAGACGGTCAACTCAATAGTCAAAAATCTTCCTAAAAATCCCCCCACAGGAGCAGACTTGAGAACTCTCAGGCTGTTAGGTCTACAGGGGATCACCCCTATAAGCTAGTACAGAAGTGTAAGAAAAAGGGAGTCTGAAAAAGAATATTGGCAACCTCCTCCAAGAGGTTTTTTGAAATTCAACATAGATGGAGCCTCCAAAGGCAACCCCAGAACAGCGGGCTTTGGGGGAGCTCTTCGGGATGAAGCAGGTAACATCCTCTCTCTGTTCCATTGTCATTTAGGAAGAGTGACCAATAACATGGTGGAATTAATGGCGATGGAGCAATGCTTAGATTTGTTGAAGCGGGGCAACTACTACAATGTGATCATCGAAGCTGACTCAGAGATGGTTATTAACTCGGTTAAAAGAATCAATTGTGGTTCAGAGCCGGAGAAAGTATCTCAGCACTGGAAGTTAATCCGGGTTTTCCAGAGAATTCAGAGTCACCTACAGGGGCTTTTCTCTATCAGGTTCAACCATGTGCGCAGGAAGGCTAATAAGCTGGCGGATTTCTTGGCCAACCAAGGGGTCAGTTGCAAGGAAACCAAAGTGGAGACAGGGTGGCAAGTAATGCCATTTGACAACCTGAAAACTCTTTGTCTCAAACTTGCAGAAGAGGACAAAGAAGCATTTCGGGTTTCTTCTGAAAAAGAAAGAACTCAATAAGCTATCCTCAGTTGAATCTCCCCTCTTTAAGCAAACAGGTAGACGAAAGCATATGGAGGCAGGCTTCAGATGCTCTGACAATACCAGTCTCCAGTTGCACCAGCTCAAGCCAGGCAACTGGCTTCGTTCCATCAAGATTCAATTCAAATCCCAGGTGCAGACACTTTACCCTCGACAAGGCAGAGTGGATCGACGCACTCAACTTTCCTATGGTCTTGAATGGGGCTCAGAATATTGAAAACTGCTATTGTTACCATGGTTCCGCCAGGAGAAAGGAAAAACCACGCCCCAAGCGGTTTAAGAGCGATCGCACCGCCTTTGAGCATAAAGTGGTTTATGGCAATCGAGAGTGACTCCATACATCTGACAACATGTGGAGGATAGAGGAGGAGTGAAACCACCCTCATCACACAATAAAGCTCGGGCATGTCCACAGTGCGAAGTGGGGCTCGTCTGTCGATCATCGTGGCCTTGATCAACAATCAGAGTTGACCGAGCATTTTAGTGGGGGTGGAGAATTGTCCAATGTACGGCAAGCCAAAAAAGTCAATTTTTTCCAAAAGGGAACTCTGGCTTATGGGGTAGAGAGACAGTTTTTTGGGTTATCGGATATAATCGCAGTTGTGTGGGAACGGGGAGGTCAAGCCAGCATGCCTCCAAAAGACAATTCTCTCTTCCACTATTGGGTCCTTCGGTAACTGGGATAGTCATGGCTTTTAGGTTGGTGGTAGGGTCTTAAGGAAAACCTTGGCTGGTTTTTCTTTGGCTTGTCTTCCTTTGTCGAAGTCTTAGTCATCGGTTAAGGGCCATGCCACAAGGGGCGAGCAACCCTGTGTGGGGTCCACAGGATTTGATGGACTATTGTAAATTGTGTAAATTAACTTTCGATTAATAGTAATGAAAGGATCGTCTCTTGCCTTAGAAAAAAAATAATGTTGGGCTTAAGATATAATGTTAAGTTGATGCGCGAAAGTATATTTTTCCATCTGTTACATGAACGCAAGTCATAATATATGTTTACACGAGGATAATATTAATTGCATGGTAAAGTTGGTTAATACTTAAGATAATTTGGGGAACAAGATAGTGACCTAGTTACAGAGGCACGTAAGTGTCTGAATCATCATCTAGGGTTGCGCGAAGGACAGTCGGATACCTTCGCAGAGGTTCTGAAAGACAGAAGAAGAAGTACATCAGGACTATCTCAAGGTGCGGAAACTTGGTTCCTACATCCCCCCATACTGCTACATGTGAGACTTCAATCCACACTCCGCGGATTGATACCGAAAGGGCCAGTAGTGTAGGGATTTGCTTGGCTGCCTAACGTTGAACCTGGGTCATGGCCCATCAAGCAACAGTCTCATTATTTGGTAGATTTTTTATTTTATTTTTATTAGTTCTTATTATTGGATTCTTTTTTTATTCTAGAATTATTATATATTAATGTTTAGATTTGTTGTATTATTATAATAATTTTTATTATTATGTTCCATATATATATATATATATATATATATAGTCAACTTACATTTGCCCCAAAAATAGTTGTCTTCACTAATGGTTTGACAACTAAGTTATGATAGGTTTTCATCTATATATATATATATATATATATATATATATATATATATATATATATATATATATATATATATATATATATCCTCAAGTTTTTATATGATGTTGATTTTTTTGTAATTTTTAATGGATCCCACATTTCAACTAAACATTTTATCCATCATATTAAAACTAAAAATGAAATATATATTGTTATGAAACCAGCTCACAAAAAGATAGAAAAGATATTTGAACACCTTAGAATTCAGCCTCTTCGAGGGGTCAACCTCCTTTACATTACACAAAAGAACAATTCTTGGATGATTCAAATGACAAAACCTCCTTTCTATATATAGGAGTCTAAGGGGTCACAATATAACCAAGTCGACCTAACAATAATAATATAAAGGCACAAAAATAACAATAGAGGGATTCTATGGGGCACAGTAATAACAATATGGGGACAATAGGGGCACAACAATATTAATAAGGGATACAACTACAATATTAATGGGGGCATCACTAGTATTATAGGGACCTAACATGCCCCTCTCCTTCAAAAAACTGTTGTTTTCAATGCTTGAGTAGTTCTGTAGAATTTTGAACAATTAAGTACTTATTCACAGAGATTATCCCGATTATACACTATTGCGGAATACATGCACAATACATAATCTCCTCTATGTTGATCATCAATTTAGCAACATTAAAAACAATGAAACATCAATCGCATGCACACATTAACACAGTATGTAACCCGGGGAAAGCATACAGCTGAAAACCCCACACTATCTGTATATTATAATGATTAAGAACATGTAACAATACATATAGTACAATACTCCTCACATGTACTCAGCACTATCTCCACCTTTTACACACAAAACTAGCTCAGATCCGAACAAGTCACAGGTTCAAATCTCCATCGCTGCTTTGCTTGCCTCCACTGCACAATCCAAGTGAAAATCACGTGAGCACAGGCTACAATTACCTTGGTATTGGCCCACACTGCACTCCTCATTGGCATAACTCAATCCCATTGATTGTGCAAGATCTCATGCACAACTATAGTCACAACTGATAGCAATCTCAACCTCTAACACCTGTCTCCACTGAATTGTCCATGCATTGAGTTAACTGATGTATTCTTCAGTTGCTTTATGATTGAATAATTAGTGAATTAATTAATATTTAATTCACACAACTCATCACTAGATTATTCTTTAGTTAGACTAAAATACAACTAGTTCAACCAAGTCAAACTGAACACAACTCCATCAACTCCACCAAAATCAACCACATGAGTTCTAACTGAAGTCCTCCATGCAATAGCTCAACTGACCCAAAAAGAAAGCGTATTTCCTTCTGACAGCTGCATGTGCCACATCTGTAGCTCAAACTGAAGTGATCCAAGAGGATAAGACAATGTTTATAGTCTAAATATTATTATGAGCTAATAATATTCGACAGTTCTATTTTTAGCCTGGCAGTCTAAAAATAGAAACCTGCCCATATGTCTAAAAATAGAAGTCCATCTATTTTTACCAACATGACCAATCATCCACAAATACCATCCTACAACTCATAGACCATGATCCATATGTCTAAAAATAGACTTTGCGCCAAAAATAGCCTGCGGGCCCACTTAGTGAAGGCGACTCCTTTTCACTAAGCTCCATCTTCTTGTTGCATTTTCAACACTCCCTCTCAACAAGATATGGATTATCTGCAACTCCTATCCTGCAACTCTGGAATGTTCTACATGCAACACATTTTCCCGATCCACTTGCTCCAACAACACTTGGAACAAAAACACTCCCAACTGACCACTCTATTGGGCTAGGAACATACTCTGATGCTGAAGCTCTACCTGCTGCTGACAAGTGCTCCCTCTCTGACATCTACGCTACTGCAACATCTCCATGAGTCTCGCACCATTGCACACCTCTCTGTGCCACCTAGCACTGTGCAAAACACTTGTGCCTCTCATATTGCTGCAGCCACTAGCTATGCACTGTCCTGGGATTCCCTACACTGTCACTCTCTCTGTCGCTCCATCCGCATCTGTCTATACCCAATCAGTCAGTTCCTGCTACTCCACATCGGGGCTCCCGTAGCAAGGTCTCATCCAAGAGGTTGGGTACCCCAAGGATCCTACCCCTCCTCCTTGGGACGATCACTCTATATCGCCCCACCTCCTACCTAGAGGTATGGTTGCATGTGATCCCTCAGCCCACCTGGCTCGAAGTTTCCCCCTACTAGAGGTCCCTGCATGAGTAAATATCTCTACTCATTCTCCTCTCAGCTTCCCTTGTTGTGGCTGCTCCACAACCTCCTAAAGCTGCTTCACCAATCGTGGCTCCTCCACAATCATCTGAGACTTCTTCTGGCTCTACATGTTGAGAGGTAATATACCCTCCCTCTCAACCACCAAGTCTCCATCAGTTGCCTCGCTGCTCAAGGTTTTGCATGCATCTTGAACCTCAAGAGCATACGGGTTCTTGACCCGTGAACCAATCTGCTTCACCTGTCTAGTGATGATGTGTCTAAGGAAAACCTTTCCCTTACTAAAGACTACATCATAGCCTCTGTCTTCCAACATCGCGATCGACACCAAATTTCTCTTCAGTCCTGGTACATACTTCACATCGGTCAAGGTAAGGCGAGCTCCATGCTCCCTCTGAAAAATAACTGTGCCTACACCTGAGACATTATACTTCTCATCATTACCCATCGCTATGAGTATCTGGAGATCTTTCTCCTCCAAAGTACTGAACAAACTCTTGTCACCAGTCATGTGGAAAGAAGCTCCACTGTCAAGAAACCAACCACTTCCCACCATGGATGAAACCATGCATGCGAAGAGTGTAAAATCCAAATCAAACTGTGAAGAAGTGCCTCACCTTCAGATCCTTCCCCGGATCCCTTCTTGGATTTCTTCTTTGGGCAATTAGTAGCATAATGGCCCAACTCATGACAACGAAAGCATCTCATCTTTGACTTGTCAACCTTCTTCCCATCATTGGAAGAACTGGATTCAGAAAGAGAACCCTTCACCTTCCCCTTCTTCACCTTACTTGCTAAGGCACAGTTCTCCTCATCATGCATGGATGAAGAACTGTCTTTGGTGCTCCGTCTGGTCTCCTCTTGCACAAGATCCGACCAAAGTCTCTCCCACCCTGGAAATTTCTCCCGACCATTGACAGATGTAGAAATTTTGAATAATATGACACATATTCAATGGAGATTATCCTGATCATGTACTATTGCAGAATACATACACAATACATAATCTCCTCTACGTTGATCATCAATTTACAGAAGCAGAAACATTCACAGGTGCACATAGAAGCATCAATCAAACTCATTAACACAGTATGTATCCCGGGGAAAGCATCTCGCAAAAAACCCCAACTATCTGTATATTATATTGATTGAATCATGTAACATTACAAAGTACAATGCTTATCACAAGCAATCCAGTACCAGCTCCACCTGTTACACACAATACAGCTCAGATCTGATCTCCAAATCTCCCCCGCTGCTTGATTGCCTCCATAGCTCAATACCTGCTCAAGAACTTATGAGAATGGCTTACCAAACTCATATTTGACCTGCAAATAATCACTCACACTGTGTTGGACATGAGCACAGGCTACCATTCTTGGTATTGGCCAATTCATTAGCATACTCAATCCCTCTGATTGTGCAAATCATCATGCACAACTATAGTCACAACTGATAGCAATCTGATCCTCTAACACCTGTCCCTGCTGAACTGAACATGCACTGACATGAAACTAAATTAACTGATGTATCCTATAGTTTCATTATGAGTTAATAACTTGTGAATTAATTAATAACTAATTCACCCAACTCATCTCTAGTCTATTGATCAGTTAGACTAAATACAACTAATTTAACAAAGTTAAACTGAACACAACTCCATCAACTGCACCTCTAGTCCACTAAACTCAACTCACTTGAGTTCTAACTGAAGTCTTGCATGCAAATATTAGTCATCCCATAGGTAACCACGTATTTCCTTCTGGGATCTGCATGTACCACATCCGTAGCTCATCTAGAAGTGCTCCAAGAGAATAAGACAAAGTTTATAGTCTAAATATTATTATGAGACAATAATATTTAACTTTTCTATTTTTGACAGCCAATCTAAAAATAGACTTTGATCACTCATACTGTGATCACTCATACTGTGGTCACCCATACTGTGGTCACCCATACTGTGATCACTCAACTGTGATCATCCCTACTGGGATCAAAAATAGAACTTGCGCCATAATTTTCCTGTGGGCCCACTTAGTGAAGGCGACTCTTTTCACTAAGTTCCATCATCTTGTTGCATTCTCAACAAGCATTTCTTGTTGCACACTTTTCAACACTCCCTCTCAACAAGAAAGGCTTCCTCTCAAACTGGATCCTGTAACTCTGGAATGTTCTCCATGCAACACATCTGGCTGGTCCACTTGCTCTGTCATCAAAGTCTCTGACTGTTATTGCCTCTGTCCACTGAAGACTCTGCATCTCTGTGCTCTTCAGTATCTGACTGCTCTAGCCTCTGTCACTTTGATCTCTGACTACATCCGTGCTGCTGCTGGTTCTATCTCCCAGCATTGCATCTGCACTGCACCTCCAAACTGACCACCATGTTGGGCTAGAAACACCCTCTGATGCTGAAGCTCTACCTACTGCTAACAAGTGCTCCCTCTCTAACATCTGCACTACTGCAACATCTCCATGCATCTCGCACCATTGCACACCTCTCTGTGCCACCTAGCACTGTGCAAAACACTTGTGCCTCTCGCATTGCTGCAGCTTGCTAGCTATGCGCTATCCTGGGATTCCCTGCACTGTCGCTTTCTCTGCTGCTCCATCTGGATCTATCTCTACTCAATCAGTCAGTTCTTGCTACTACACATTGGGGCTCCTATAGCAAGGTCTCATCCAAGAGGTTGGGTACCTCAAGGATCTTGCCCCTCCTCCTTGGGATGATCAATCCACATCACCCCACCTCCTACATGGAGGTATGGCTGCATGCGATCCCTCAGCCCACCTGGCTTGAAGTTTCCCCCTACTGGAGGTCTCTGGATGAGTAGATGTCTCTACTCGATCTCCTCTCAGCTTCCCCTGTTGTGGCTCATCCACAACCTCCTGAAGTTGTTGCACCAATCGTGGCTCCTCCACAATCGTCTGAGACTTCTTCTGGCTCTGCATGTTGAAAGGTAACATACCTTCCCTCTCAACCACCAAGTCTCCATCAATTGCCTCGCTGCTCAAGGCTTTGAATGCATCTTGAACCTCAAGAGCATACAGGTTCTTGACCCGTGAACCCTCCTCATGACAACCAAAGCATCACACTTTCGATTTGTCAACCTTCTTCCCACCACTGGAAGAACTGGATTCGGAAAGAGAACCCTTCTCCTTCCCCTTCTTCACCTTACTCGCTAAGGCACAGTTCTTCTCATCCTGCATAGATGAAGATCTGTCTCTGGTGCTCCGTCTAATCTCCTCTTGTATCAAATCCGACCATGGTCGTTCCCAATTTGGCAGTTTCTCCCTTCCATTCACCGAGTCCTAGTAGCTATGCCAACTCTTAGGGAGGTCAAGGAGTGCTAGACTCACCATCCTCATCCGACAGTCACCCCCACACTTCCCAGCTCATCCCGGCATTGGGTGAACTTCGTGAGATACTGGGGCATACTGTCTCCATTCCCACACTGAATGTTTCTGAGTTTTATCTCTTGCTTTGGAATTAAATTCGAATTCCACCAGCTCAAAACTCAACCGCTTCTGATCTAGAATTCGTGAGAACAAAGTATTTCATGTACAGAGATCGACTATATGAGCATTCACCGGATATCTCACCTTCCAAAAGAAGGATGAATCCAGGGGCTACCTGGCCTGATCACAGACTCTGCCTAAAGAAATAAAATGTAAACACTTCCTGAATAATAGATCTGATGATCAATCCTCGCTTGATATCTTGTAAAAATCTCTTCTACAAATCAAGCAGCTCTTATACCATGTAGAAATTTTGAATAATATGACACATATTCAATGGAGATTATCCTGATCATGTACTATTGCAGAATACATACACAATACATAAGCTCCTCTACGTTGATCATCAATTTACGGAAGCAGAAACATTCACAGGCGCACATAGAAGCATCAATCAAACTCATTAACACAATATGTATCCCAGGGAAAGCATCTCGCTAAAAACCCCAACTATCTGTATATTATATTGATTGAATCATGTAACATTACAAAGTACAATTCTTATCACAAGCAATCCAGTACCATCTCCACCTGTTACACACAATACAGCTCATATCTGATCTCCAAATCTCCCCCGCTACTTGCTTGCCTCCACAGCTCAATACCTGCTCAAGAACTTATGAGAATGGCTTACCAAACTCGTATTTGACCTGAAAATAATCATTCACACTGTGTTGGACGTTATCACAGGCTACACTTCTTGGTATTGGCCAATTCATTGGCATACTCAATCCCTCTAATTATGCAAATCATCATGCACAACTATAGTCACAACTGATAGTAATTTGATCCTCTAACACCTGTCCCTGCTGAACTGAACATGCACTGACATGAAACTAAGTTAACTGATGTATTCTATAGTTGCATTATGAGTTAATAACTTGTGAATTAATTAATAACTAATTCACCCAACTCATCTCTAGTCTATTGATCAGTTAGACTAAATACAACTAGTTTAACAAAGTTAAACTGAACACAACTCCATCAACTGCACCTCTAGTCCACTAAACTCAACTCACTTGAGTTCTAACTGAAGTCTTGCATGCAAATATTAGTCATCCCATAGGTAACCATGTATTTCCTTCTGGGATTTGCATGTACCACATCCGTAGCTCATCCTGAAGTGCTCCAAGAGAATAAGACAAAGTTTATAGTCTAAATATTATTATGAGACAATAATATTTGACTTTTCTATTTTTGACAGCCAGTCTAAAAATAGACTTTGATCACTCATACTGTGATCACTCATACTATGGTCACCCATACTGTGGTCACCCATACTGTGATCACTCAACTGTGATCATCATTGCTGGGATCAAAAATAGAACTTGCGCCATAATTTTCCTGTGGGCCCACTTAGTGAAGGCGACTCTTTTCACTAAGCTCCATCATCTTGTTGCATTCTCAACAAGCATTTCTTGTTGCACACTTTTCAACACTCCCTCTCAACAAGAAAGGCTTCCTCTCAAACTGGATCCTGTAACTCTGGAATGTTCTCCATGCAACACATCTGGCCAGTCCACTTGCTCTGTCATCAAAGTCTCTGACTGCTATTGCCTCTGTCCACCGAAGACTCTGCATCTTTGTGCTCTTCAATATCTGACTGCTCTAGCCTCTGTCACTTTGATCTCTGACTGCATCCATGTTGCTGCTGGTTCTATCTCCCAGCATTGCATCTGCACTGCACCTCCCAACTGACCTCCCTGTTGGGCTAGAAACACCCTCTGATGTTGAAGCTTTACCTACTGCTAACAAGTGCTCCCTCTCTGACATCTGTGCTACTGCAACATCTCCATGCATCTCGCACCATTGCACACCTCTCTGTGCCACCTAGCACTGTGTAAAACACTTATGCCTCTCGCATTGTTGCAGCCTGCTAGCTATGCGCTGTCCTGGGATTCCCTGCACTATCGCTTTCTCTGCCACTCCATCCGCATTTGTCTCTACTCAATCAGCCAGTTCCTGCTACTAAACATTGGGGCTCCCGTAGCAAGGTCTCATCCAAGAGGTTGGGTACCTCAAAGATCTTGCCCCTCCTCCTTGGGATGATCAATCCACATCACCCCACCTCCTACCTGGAGGTATGGCTGCATGAGATCCCTCAGCCCCCCTGGCTTGAAGTTTCCCCCTACTGGAGGTCTCTGGATGAGTAGATGTCTTTACTCTATCTCCTCTCAGCTTCCCCTATTGTGGCTCCTCCACAACCTCCTGAAGTTGTTGCACCAATCGTGGCTCCTCCACAATCGTCTGAGACTTCTTCTGGCTCTGCATGTTGAAAGGTAACATACCTTCCCTCTCAACCACCAAGTATCCATCAATTGCCTCGCTGCTCAAGGCTTTTCATGCATCTTGAACCTCAAGAGCATACAGGTTCTTGACCCGTGAACCGTCCTCATGACAACCAAAGCATCACACTTTCGATTTGTCAACCTTCTTCCCACCACTGGAAGAACTGGATTCGGAAAGAGAACCCTTCTCCTTCCCCTTCTTCACCTTACTCGCTAAGGCACAATTCTCCTCATCCTGCATAGATGAAGAACTATCTCTGGTGCTCCGTCTAATCTCCTCCTGCATCAAATCGGACCATGGTCGTTCCCAATTTGGCAGTTTCTCCCTTCCATTCGCCGAGTCCTGGTAGCTATGCCAACTCTTAGGAAGGTCAAGGAGTGCTAGACTCACCACCCTCATCCGATAGTCACCCCCACACTTCCCAGCTCATCCCGTCATTGGGTGAAATTCGTGAGATACTGGGGCATACTGTCTCCATTCTCACACTGAATGTTTCTGAGTTTTATCTCTTGCTTTGGAATTAAATTCGAATTCCACCAGCTCAAAACTCAACCGCTTCTGATCTAGAATTCGTGAGAACAAAGTATTTCTTGTACAGAGATCGACTGTACGGGCATTCACCGGATATCTCACCTTCCAAAAGAAGGATGAATCCAGAGGCTACCTGGCCCGATCACAAACTCTGCCTGAAGAAATAAAATGTAAACAATTCCTGAATAATAGATCTGATGATCAATCCTCGCTTGATATCCTGTAAAAATCTCTTCTACAAATCAAGCAGCTCCGGTACCATGTAGAAATTTTGAATAATATGACACATATTCAATGGAGATTATCTTGATCATGTACTATTGCGGAATACATACACAATACATAAGCTCCTCTACGTTGATCATCAATTTACAGAAGCAGAAACATTCACAGGTGCACATAGAAGCATCAATCAAACTCATTAACATAGTATGTATCTCGGGGAAAGCATCTCGCTAAAAACCCCAACTATTTGTATATTATATTGATTGAATTATGTAACATTACAAAGTACAATGCTTATCACAAGCAATCCAGTACCAGCTCCACCTGTTACACACAATACAGCTCAGATCTGATCTCCAAATCTCCCCTGCTGCTTGCTTGCCTCCACAGCTCAATACCTACTCAAGAACTTATGAGAATGGCTTACCAAACTCGTATTTGACCTACAAATAATCACTCACACTGTGTTTGACGTGAGAACAGGCTACAATTCTTGGTATTGGCCAATTCATTGGCATACTCAATCCCTCTAATTGTGCAAATCATCATGCACAATTATAGTCACAACTGATAGCAATCTGATCCTCTAACACCTGTCCCTGTTGAACTGAACATGCACTGACTTGAAACTAAGTTAACTGATGTATTCTATAGTTTCATTATGAGTTAATAACTTGTGAATTAATTAATAATTAATTCACCCAACTCATCTCTAGTCTATTGATCAGTTAGACTAAATACAACTCGTTTAACAAAGTTAAACTGAACACAACTCCATCAACTGCACCTCCAGTCCACTAAACTCAACTCACTTGAGTTCTAACTGAAGTCTTGCATGCAAATATTAGTCATCCCATAGGTAACCACGTATTTCCTTTTGGGATCTGCATGTACAACATTCGTAGTCATCCTGAAGTGCTCCAAGAGAATAAGACAAAGTTTATAGTCTAAATATTATTATGAGACAATAATAATTGACTTTTCTATTTTTGACAGCCAGTCTAAAAATAGACTTTGATCACTCATACTGTGATCACTCATACTTTGGTCACCCATACTGTGATCACTCATACTGTGATCATCCCTGTTGGGATCAAAAATAGAACTTGCGCCATAATTTGCCAGCGGGCCCACTTAGTGAAGGCGACTCTTTTCACTAAGCTCTATCATCTTGTTGCATTCTCAACAAGCATTTCTTGTTGCAAACTTTTCAACAACAGAGTCCTTATAGGAATGCCAACTCTTCGGAAGACCAAGGAGAGACAAGCTCATCAAGTCCTCATCATCAACAGTCACCCTCTGTTATAGACATTTTTGGGCACTGCAACCCAAAGCATAAATGTCCATAAACCAATGGCTCCTAAGTCCCTAAATGTGTTGTTCCAACCCCTAAAAGAACAAGGTTAACTGATTACAGCATCTCCCAGAAGTTCTCCCTAAAAAACTACTCAAAACTGTCAAAACTGGACCATTTCACCTGCTCCATAGGAAAAGTGCGTTGCATCCCACCTGAATACACACAATAGGTGCGATGCATGTCAAAAATCCCTTCTATGGGGTGTGATGGGTGAGAAGTGACAAATGGCAGGGTCAATCCGCAAGGTGGAGGAGCATGGAATCTTCTAGAGACCTCTCCTGTGACACTTGCCTCTCCGAATTTGACCAGGGATGAGTAAGAGATCATCAATCTCCAAGTGGAATCAAGAACTATCAGAGAGAAGACACTAATCAAATCTCAAAAGCTGACTCACCTCCCTTGCAGACATCTATATATGGATCCCTCATCCCAGAGATCCAAAGGCTGGAATTTTGTATCTTGTAAGGAAGTGTTGTTGGTTTCTTGGTGCAATATCATAGTGTTGGGTGATCTAAGATTTTCATGAGGTGAAGAAGGGCTTTCTTGCTGAGAGGATGATGCTGGGTCAGAGCAATTGGTTGTAATCCTCTTTGCTCTTTCTTGATTATCAATAAAGCTATTCAACTTTTCCTCCACATTCTTGTATGATTGATTATTTATGCATTTGTTTGGTCAATGTACATCTGATCCTATATTGTTTATGATAATAGATCTATGTTCTTGGATAGTGTTATGCTGCTTTGATTCTACAGGTACTCCTTGAAGCTGGGTAGACAAGGAAGCGAGTGGCAAAGACCTACCAGAAGAGAGAGGAACTAAGCAAGGAACCAAGTGCAAGACAAAGGTTGGTCTCCTTATTCTTCTCTTATCTGTTGCTCATAAAGGAAAACGAAAGTAGTTTTTAGTATGTTTATTTCTAAGGTAGCTACCAGCCTTAGTGGGACTAGCAGCTCTGCATAGACACTAGTTTTCCTAATAAAAAAA
Source organism: Pinus tabuliformis (assembly GCA_031772625.1). Taxonomy (NCBI): domain Eukaryota; kingdom Viridiplantae; phylum Streptophyta; class Pinopsida; order Pinales; family Pinaceae; genus Pinus; species Pinus tabuliformis. The sequence continues at coordinate 509,517,690 of CM062819.1, forward strand.
TGGCGACTCCGCTAGGGAGCGAGTAGATTGTTTGTTCATCTACATTTGTTTACTTTATAAACTTACAGACGGAGCCTGAAGTCAAGCCAACTAGCCTTCGAACTGCATTTGCTATGCAAGTGCAAAGTAGATCAATGTTGCTTCAGTCAATCTCCGGGTTTTGTTTATGAATTGAATAATTTATTTACAAGCTTTCTAATTGCCCTCGCGGTGGCTCTAGTAAGCTCCTTAGATCTACCCCTATGATTGATTTACTGATTACCACTTGCTCGGCCTAAATACCTGAACTGAACTACAAACTGTGACTCGGAATCCAATCAAAATCTCGTCCCTGGTCCAGCACACTGTCTGTTCTGTGAACTTCAAATGCATCGCACTTCCCAAGTGTAGTAGGTGCATTGCATTTCAGTTTCACTGTGTTACAGGTGCGCTGATCAGACAAGGCCTTGTTCCTAAATTTTGGTTTCTGTGTTCACTCTTTTCAGCTCTATTCAGGAGTTTTGCTACCTGTAGTCAGTACACCTTTGTTTGAAACCCATTTCCTTGCTGTTATTCCGCCTCCATTGTGCAAAGAACTGTAAATGTTTTTATGTATTTTTGAGTCATTTTCAGTTCTCCTTTACAAAGAAGTAGCGTAATTGTACTGTCGTTTCTTGATTTGAAAGTGTCGCAAGTGTCGTTTTCAGTCATAGAAAAGAATCTGATTGTTCTTGATAGTTGATTACACTATTACTCTTGTATTTGATTTGAGTTAGTAGTTTTTCAAGTGTCGAAAGCAAGTTTTCAATTCCAAATAACAAAGTGTCGTCATTGTCCTCATTTTGTTTTGAAAAGAAACTTGTTAGTAATTGTCGCTTCGGAAAATAATTCAGATTTGCGCTCAGCTTTATTTTTATCATTCACACATTAAGAAGGCTGAAAACAAATACATGCATGTGCATTTTCATTTAGACTGTTTGTTGGCTTGATTTATGACAGTGCATATAGTGTGTTCTCTATGCTCTTTGTTGAAAGAACGCCATCTCTCTTTCCTTAGTAGCTAGGATTTTCATTGCAGAAAGAAGATTAAACGATTGTTTATCATCTTAGATTGCATTTTAGGAATTGTACATCTACATCACGCAGTGAACCTGAAAGGCAAATTTCTTAAGCAAGATCAACCATAAAATAAATTTAATGAATCTAAAAACGCTTTGGAACCTAACGCACAACATCTAGAAGTCTAGGCTAGAGACGTATTCTGGTGTCGTAAAGCCTGGTAACTGTTGTTTTCACTGTTGGTTGGGTGATTCCTCCACTTTGAGACGATAAGTGCCAGTATGGACTTGTACTCCCACGTACCGTCGATTATATTTTGGGAGACCACAATAGGCTTTATCCTTTATCCATAGGAAGCCGTGTCTGCCGCCCTATCGATCGCAATGCACTGAACACAGCATTTGGGAAGATTGACTGCCGTACTATAAAAAGTATTCTGCAGTTTTGTGATTGGTTTGGTAATCCCTTTGTCTATATTTCCAGAGCAGTCCCTTTCGTTCCTTTTCAGAATCCTTAACGGAAAAGGTCCATCTAAGCACTTGTCACTTCAGGCTCATTAAAAATCGAAGGCGACTAGAGTCATCTTTTGTTTTTCTCGACTCTTAAAAATTGAAAAAACAAGTTGTGTCAAAGCGTCTAAAATTCATCTAATTCGGAAACATACTTCCCCTTGATTTTTAGTTGATCGAGTAATCCACAATCGTGGAAGAAAGTCAATTGAAACCCCGTCGTTCGCGGAGGCTTACGAGTCAACCGTCTTTGTCTCCAGTGTCGAAATTGTTACGAACAAAGCAAACTCGTTTAACCAGTTCCAAATCCCCTGGTAAAGTTAGAACAAGTGTTCTGACACCATCGGAGACTCCAATTACTCCAAACATTTCTGGTATCCATGCCTTTACAGAAGAAGTTCAGCAGCCACCAAATGATAGTAGAACTGATCCTAGTGTGAAGGTAAACACCTGTGTTACAGAGCCAGCTCCATCTACAGCTGATTCGGAAGGTGTTATTCCCCAAACATCTGTCGCTGCAGGTTCTATACCTTCTTCAGCACCAAAAATATTTTACGGACCTAACGGTCTACCTCTTCCGCCTGGTCTGATTGCTATAGAAGAGATTGTGGAGGATCCTCCATCGAGTACTCCATCGCGATTTGGAGTCGGGATCACTCTATATCCTTCTTCATTAGAAATTAGTTTACCGCAATCAGAAGCTCCTGTAGAATCACTAGGAAATCTTTTGGATAGACTAGAAATGTCTGAACAACCGTCGACATCTAGGACTGTGTCATCCAACACAACGACGGCAGAACTCCCTGCTGTCACTCCAACAATGTTCGTCGGCATACCATCTGTCCCAACTAGCTCTCAATCGTTAGACGGGGCCCACTCAGGGGCTATTTCAACAGTATGGTCCGTTCCTGTTTGTTCATCCGAAATAGTATCCGGGAACTCTTATGTTGAGTCTCAACAAATTGATCCTTCAAGGTGTCAATTTGGACAGTCCGGTCCTCAAGGGCAAACAATTCCTTTAAGTACCGGATTACCGCCGTATGGGGGGCAGTATACCCTTTCATTGTCTCCTCTGGGAGGACAACCATACGGGAGTTCACAACAAAATTCAGGTTATGCTAGAATTACATCTAGCAGTTGGGTACCGATACTGCCTCAACAACCAAGAGTTGTATATTCGATGCAATAATGCTTACCTATGTCAAATATATCGACTATGCCAGCTATTGTGACAGTGTCGCAAGTACAAGCGTTGCCTATTGTATACCAACCTTAGATTTCTCAGGTGGTAATGCAACAGCCTCTTGTCCCTACGACTCAACCACAATTTCCAACTAGTGGAATGACACAGGCCCAAACGGGTACAATTACCCCTCATCTTGGTCAAACAGTCAGTATTGGACAACAGCACATGGCTTCGCAACCATGGCTGGTGCAATACCAACAACCGCAATTCCAACAAGTATACCAAGGATCTGAGCAACAAATATTTGCAAATAGTGGGCAGTCGTATATTCAAAATGGTCAAAATCAACCATTCTATAATGGTTATGCCCATCAACCTTACCAAAGTTACCAGCATCAAATGCATTATGCTAGTATGCAAAGACCAACTCCTCAGGCAATTCCGTTGTATCCTGGGTATGCTTCGCCAAACCTGAATCAACAGTTACCCTTCGTGGCAACCATGGAGTTACCAAATCTAAATAGGTTAACAAACGATCCAATTGCTTACGCCCCTTGGTGGCCAGCGATTCCACATAAACTTCCGTCAGATATTCCTAAATTTAATGGAAATCCGGGTGAAGACCCGTCGAATCATGTGATGACATTTCATATGTGGTGTTCATCAAACACCCTAAATGATGATTCGATTAGACTTCGCCTTTTTCCATAGGACGTTAACTGGTCTGGCAGCAAAATGGTATATCGAGTTACCCAGAGCTTCGTTTGACAACTTCAGTACCCTAGCCACAACCTTTTTAACCCATTTTCAGTTACCGATAAGGTACGAAATGGGAACATAACTTCTTACCAATTTCAAGCAAACAACGGCCACTCACATATCCAATCATATTCATGAGTGGCGACGTCGTCGTAGAATGGTAAAAACATATGTTCCTGATCAGCTTTTAGCTAAATGGTTTATTAAGTCTTTATTACCTTCCATTACAGAAGATGTGGCAAAAGGAGGAGTCGTCACTGAAGAGCAAGTTATTGCTCGTGCGCAATATTTAGACTTGATTTATACTCAGTCTGGCACGCTCTACGATAAAATCCTTGACGCTCCCAAACCAGAATTTTCCATCCCCCCTCCTCCTAAATCGAACAATGACGGCGATGGCGTGATTGGTACGACAGACACGAAATCGACAAAGGCTACATCTAAAAAGGCCCATAAGATTTCCAGTCAAAATGCAAAAGAAGAACTTCTCGCCTCGGAAGTAAATGTCGTCTCAATAGATAAAGGCAAAGAAACCAAGCAACCGGGAGGCTAGAAGAAAAACAAAGGGAAGAAGAAGAAACAGGAGGAATCATCACCTGAAAAATCTTCTGCAAACCCTCCTGGAGATAGGAAACCAAAAAATCTGTGCATAATATGTGATGAGGATCATTGGACAAGAGATTGTCCACATAAGGCTGAGCTTAAAAGATTCATCAAGAATTCAAAAACCTCGGCAGTATTGACTGATCCGTTTCCAAATCCAGGTAAAAATCGGGTTGCTAGTGAAAATGCTTCCCCGTCCCAAGTACTGATGTTGTCAGTTTCGAAACAGCAAAATGATGCTTTGATATCGACAAGGAACAAAAATTACGGGAATCCACAACTATCGAACAACAAGGATAAAGATCAACCTAGTAGTTCGACAACAACTTCCACAGAAGTTGCGCCGCCCATCATTCCTGAGCTAACAATAAAACCGCCAAAGGGAGTAGTACACAAGTCGACATTTAATCCTCGTGCCAGAGCAGCACAACATTATAATATAGTGGAAGATCTGGCCCAATCGCCATCCGCTATGTCGACACTTGAGGTACTGCAAAATTGCCCATCCCAAAAGCAGGCTTTATTATCAGCTATCAGTGGGATAGACCCAAAGGATTCTAATCTTGTGTCCTTTAATCATAAAGGATACGATCCTCAGTTACCAGCTCAACTAGCTTTCCTCATTCAAGTGAAAGCCCTCAACAAAACTGTTCATCGAACAATTGTTGATGAGGGGGCATCCACATGTATTATGTCGATGAGTTGCTGGAAAACTTTAGGATCTCCAACCTTGTCACGATCTTTGACAACATTAAAAGCATTTGACGGACGAACATATACCCCATACAGTATTCTAAGTAACTTGCAATTTGAACTAGGAGGGAAAATAGTAGAAATAGATATCGAAGTAATCGACGGAAACCTCGATTACAACATCCTACTGGGAAGACCATGGATATATGCTATGGCTGCAGTTGTGTCGACCTACTTTAGGAAGATTGCATTTCCTTTTCAAGGAGGAATTACGATCGTCGACCAACAAACATTTCTCCCGAATAGTTCCCAAGTTACGGGAAGCATTCTGATGATCCATGGAAGCCCCCATACACTTCAAAATATCAGAGTAGGCCTACTAAAAGACCCTATATTAATGGGGACTTTTTCCCTTCCACCTCCAATCAATCTGGCGGAAGTAGCGTCGGTAGGAACCTGCAATATGATATCTTCGATTCAAAAGATCTCAGAAAACGATATAAACATGGATCATACGCAAGTATTGCCTCCAAGCCCAATAGAAATATTGTAGCAATCAATGTTTTTGGCATGGGAGGCAGACCCGAATCAACGCTCATCAAGCGTTTGGATAGATAGGTCTAAGGAATATGGCACCCCTTCAGATCCTTGGTCGCAAGTGCATTACACCAACGAAGGAATTGTTCAATCAATGGTAATTGAAGGGGCACCATGGGAAGATTACCACCATCGTTCCCATCTTCCGGATTGTAAAGAAGATACTCCTGATGACCTTCATCATCCTTCAGTTTTTGATTTCCTATCAAATACTGTAAACACGGTGGATTCCGAGCGAAACTTGTCCAACATTGAAGAGACTATTGCCATAAATATCTCGACCAAAACAGATGTTGTAGAGAATATTTATGTTGGCAAATGTTGTTCTCCTTCAGAACTGGAAATATATAACGCTCTTTTTTGCGAATTCAGAGATGTCTTTGCTTGGTCATATGATGAAATTCCAGGCATTGACTCGAGTATAGTTGAACACGAAATCAAGATGTATCCAGATGTCAAACCAATACGACAACGGCTACGGCAGGTGCACCCCAAGAAAGTCGTTGCCATCAAGGTAGAAGTTGAAAAGCTTCTCCATGCTGGTTTCATTTACCCGGTTCCTCTAACCGATTGGGTATCGAACATTGTTCTTGTTATGAAAAAACAAGGAACGACATTACTTACTTTATTATAACACAAAGATAGAACCACCAGCCGAAGAACCCAACACTAAGTGCCCGAAGCCGAACTACCGAGGAGCTACCTAAACCGCCTAAACTTCTCCATCGTGGCTAGAGTTTGTTTCTTCCCTCCATACAGACAGAAAGATCTCAATGGCTTGCTCAATCCAATCTTGATCATCCATTAGAGTGTGCGTCGATTATAGGGATGTAAATCAAGCTTGTCCAAAAGACAACTACCCTACACCCTTTATTGACCAGATAATTGATGAATACGCCGGATGTGAAATCTTTTCATTCATGGATGGATTCTCCGGGTATAATCAAATAAATATCCACCCACAGGACCAGTCAAAGGCTGCATTTATTTGTTCGTGGGGCACATTCGCATATCGCAAATTACCCTTTGGTTTAAAGAACGCAGGGGCAACATTTCAGAGGGCAATGAATTATGCCTTCCATGACATCAAAAACATTGTTCAACCATATTTCGACGACCTTTCGGCTCATTCACGAGAGTGGGCCGATCATCCGCAGCATTTGAGAGCAATATTTCTACGTTGCCGACACTACAAGATACGACTCAATCCACACAAATGTGTGTTCTGCGTCAGTTCTGGTCATTTACTTGGCTTTGTAGTCTCAAAGGACAGGATTCATCTCGACCCATGTAAGGTTAAGGCAATCATAAATTTGCCTCCACCTTCAAATTTGCTTCAAATTCAGAAACTCCAAAGGAAATCAAACTTTCTAAGGAGGTTCATTACAAATTACGCCGAACTTGCTAAAGGTTATACACGTCTATTGAAAAAGGAAGTACCCTTCATCTGGGATCAGGTCGCGCAAGCCTCCTTTGATGCGTTAAAAGAATCCCTAATGAAAGCATCATTAATGTACGCTCCTGATTATCAAAAAGACTTTAACCTGTATCTGGCTGTAGTAGATACAACCATCGCAATGGTTTTAGTTCAAGAAGACAATGGAATTGAACATCCTATATATTATTTAAGTAGGAACTTAAATGATACAAAAAGCAAATATTCCTATGTTGAAAAGCTGGCGTTTGCAGCTGTTCAAGCGATAGAGAGATTTCGACACTATATCCTCTTTCGAAAAACTACCATTCTGTCAGATTGCAACCCCATGACTTACATATTGTCGCGACAGTTGCTGAGGAGCAAATATTCAAAATGGATATCAATTCTACAAGAGTTTGATCTGGAATTTGTAAAATCCAAGTCAAAGAAAGCCCTGGTTTTCGCGGAATTACTATGAGATCTCCCATCGTCATCCAACGATGAAACATCAAATGAAACAATCGTGGATGAATCTTTGTTTCTGATATCTTCAAGCAATCCGTGGTATGGAGATATAATCATCTATCTCCAAACCCAAAAATATAGGCCTAATACCTCCCGCTCTGAACAAAAACGTATTCGATACCAATCAAAAGACTACATGATCATCGGTGATACACTTTACCGTCGTGGCATCGATACAGTTCTAAGGAGGTGCCTCACCCATGAGGAAGTCGAAAAAGTCATGAATGATTGCCATTCAGGTGCGTGTGGGGGGCATCAATCTGGTTATGCTACATCGCAAAAAAAATTGCGAGCAGGATACTTTTGGCCAACAATGTTCAAAGATTGCATAACCGCAGTCAGAAGTTGCCATGCCTGTCAAGTTTTCGATAGCAAAACCAGAAGACCACCCGCACCATTGCAGCCAATTGTTGTTGTTGGGCCATTCGCCAAATGGGGCATTGATTTCATGACATGTAACCCCACCTCGACTGGGGGGCATGGGTATATCATAGTCGCAGTGGACTATTTTACCAAATGGGCCGAGGCGATGCCTACATTAGATAACACTGGTGAAACAGCTGCCCTTTTCTTTTTCAATCATGTAGTCGCCAGATTCGGCATTCCACAGGCTATAGTCACAGATCATGGATCACATTTTCGCAATCACATGATGGCCGAATTAGCTACCAAATTAGGGTTGTCTCACGACAGCTCTACTCCATACTACCCGCAGGCCAACGGACAAGTTGAAGCAATCAACAAAGTCCTGAAGCGCATGCTGCAAAGGATGATTGGAGTCCACAAAAGGAGTTGGCACCTGATCCTGTACTCAGCCTTGTGGGCATACCGAACATCGGTAAGGAATGCAACCAGGTTTACACCCTTCCAACTGGTGTATGGCCTAGAAGAAATCTTACCAGTTCAGTGTGAAATCTCGTCCCTCAAACTCGCAATCGACCTTCTCCCTGGAACTTCAGAAGAGGAGGCTCGTTTCTTGGAACTAATCCAATTGGATGAAACCCATCGTGATGCCACTTTGGCTAACGAAGCCCATAAGAAACGAGTCAAGGCGCAGTTCGACAAGAATGTCAAACCCCGTGTCTTCTCAGAAGGTGACCTGGTCTTACTTTACGACCAAGAATCCGATAAATTGGGAGCAGGTAAATTCAAATCTTTATGGATGGGCCCTTATATTGTTAAACATGTATTAGCAAAAGGAGCCTACGAGTTAATGGATTACGACGGAATTCCACTGGCGCAACCCCGTAACGGGTTGTACCTTAAGCGTTACTATGCATGATTCTGTGTGGTAACCTATATGCTTTTGTTACATTTTTGTTTTCGCTAAGGGTAATTGTTTTGTTCAAGTAAATCCACTTTTTACATTTGTCGCAGATGTCGAACCTATTGGAATCTTTTTTTGGATATCTCGACGAGAAAGTTGTAGTTCGCGGAACCTATCTTCTGCGGCCTGGGCCATTTTTGATCCAAGCGGCGAGTTAGTAAGTTTCAGAGGGGTATGTATTGGTCGATCAATGAATAACATCGCTGAATATAGCGCGTTGATAGAACTTATCTCTGATTCCATCACACATGGAATACGCCGACTTGTCATCAGGCTAGACTCACAGCTCGTCATACTACAACTCACTGGTATCTACTCCGTCCGAAATCCAGCTATCTATCACATGTTCCTAAGGGTCAAGATTTTGGAAAGGCAATTTGATTTTATTCAATATCAGCATATTTCCAGAAGCTTAAACACATTAACTGACTCATTGAAAAATTATGTGTTAGATAGACATTTGCAACATTTATAAAAAGAAGCATCTCATCAATATTTGCATTCGGATCATGTAACTTAACCAAAATAAAACTCCGAAAATCAAAAAAATATATATAAATGTTTATGGTTTACACATAATGTTCTGTAACCAAGACAAAATTGGTCAAATGACCCAAAACTCAAAACGCTAGGGGGCACCCTAGTCTAATCATGCTGGTGACAACAAGTCACCACCTATGTAATCATGCGTAAAAGCCTAGTCCATCGACTTGGCACGCCAGTAGTATGTCGCTGCAACCTCAGAGGCAGCTCATCAGTCCTCACATCTGGAATACCGAGAGTGAGGCCCTCGACATGATCCTATAATGCTGAAAGAGTCTCGGCCACTTCAAGGTCACGAAGGATAGCCCTTCCCACAACCTCTCCTGTTGGAGTAGCAGCTGGCACTCTCAGGCGTACTACTGGCCGAACGGGACCAACATCTGCATGAGCACATGAGTTCTGATTAGTCTTGACAGAATAAAGCACAAGTAAATTATAAAGAGAAACGATAAACAGAAATATGGTCAAAGAATTTACCAATGGCACCCCACTGCTCGCCAGCCGGCAATACCAAATCCGGGTCACCCCGAAAGTCCATACCAACATATGGATACTCGGAAAAAACCATCTCCTGACGATCGAACCACCCGAATAAGGTATCAAAAAAGGAAATCTGAGACTGACCAGCATGTCTAGACATATGGTCAACCCATCTCTGCATCCGTGGTTCAGTCGGTGGAGGTAAACCAAGTGAAATATACTGCGGCTACATCAGCGGGATCTTTTCCAAGGCAAAGGCGGTCAAAATAGAACCATATCCAAAGTTCTTCAATCTTTCGTTTTTCACCTTGGTCAACTGTTCTTTCATCACAAAGAGTACTGCATCACACCATTTGAACACCTTCGGTTCGAGGCATTCTAAATCATATTGTATATAAGACCGATTGGCCACGTGAAGAGCCGCACCACCAGCCATCCTACCGAAGGTGAACAGAATGGTCCTCAAGGACCTGTCAGTGACATCTCGAATGATGATCTTGTCGTCTTTACTCGGCTGAGATCCCTCTCTGCAATACCTGCGAATGTAATCTCTCACAGATTCACCCCCACGGGCTGAACCTGATAAGGAGATAGGGGCACCCCGCCTCGATAAGCCGGTCAAAAAATAGATGTCCACAACAGTCAAGGGGATGGATTTGCCGCTAATCTGGAACACCTGGCTGGTAGGATCCCAGGCATCGAGAAAATACTGCAACAAGTTGATTTGTTGCCTCATGCTAGAGATGCGGAAAAACTTGAGCAGGCCACCATTCCGCAGTGCATTTACCGTAACCGGATCATGTAAAGAAAGCATGTCCTCTTCTTCATGCTCATGTTTTCGCCATGTAATAGGCATTTTGCTCCAATAAATCTCTGAAAACAAACAAGAGAAGAGTTAGATCTTGATTTGGTGAGAAACAAGCAAAAATTTCCATTGAAAATTGTGCACAAATTTCCCTCCTTGCGCCCATCGCACCCCCAGCAGTGTTCTGGGTGCATTGCATGCCAACTGTCCAGTGAGTAGGCCAACATGCAATGCACCTTTCGATATAGAAAGCGTGCGATGGAGCCAGAGTGAGTTTTTCAAACCCCAGAGGCTCAGAAAAACCAGAAATCAGGCTCAGAATGCAAAATGGAAAGGATGAAATGAAATAGCTCAGGTTTAGCTCCTACCTGGTCCAGACGGCGCCAAAAATCATCCACAGAATCTTCCGGAATCAGCTAGTGAAAATCAAGGGGGAAAGCACCTCCAAGACTCCAATAGACCAAAGTTCAAATGAAATGGTAAAATGAGGGGTAAAAGCACTTTTAAATTACTTTTGACGTAATTCAAGTAAAATATTAGTGTCTTAACTCATTTTCCAAACATGTATTGTTCATTTCTAACTAGTTTGATGAAGCAATTAAGAATGCAGCACAACCTTTGAAGGAACAAAGTCATTAATGGTAAAGTCAAGAAATGACCGTTATATCGAGCAGTTTTAACGCGGAATTCAAGCTCGTTAACAAATAAACATAAGCAATGAGCAAGTGTTTCCCCCGGCATTTAAGCTCATTAAAAAATTAACCAATTTCTGGTAAATAACCATCGTGAATGTATTACTTCAGCCTTTGAAGCCTTAGTCATGTTCTCATCATCACCTCCACTCTGTATTGGCTGATCATTCACCTCCACTTGATTGTTTACCCCTTTTTGAGGAACAGCTGCGAAGAGTGATCTTGTTAGCCATCCTTGTGGCACTGCCGTGATTGGAAAATTCCAAACCTTACCTGGAATCAGCTGCTACCCGAATCTATCACTTGTTCCTCAAAAAACAAGTCTCCTTTAAGCTCTTTTCAACTGACTCGTACAATATGAAAAGATTGCCGAGCCATTGGCCTCTCCAGCTCGTTAAAGTGACCGGAAGTGCTATCCCTCCTTTAGATTTTAATATTTTTGGACCTAAGGGATTATTACACAAAAAGATCGAGCGCTTGTTTTGTTCGGCTTGTTAAAATTACCGAAAATTCATCCCTTTTGTATTATTTTATACTTTTTCGGACTTAAGGGATTAGATGACAAAAAAGGATTTTTGGAGTTTCCTTTACATCCCTTTTCAGACTCTCTAAAATTGAAAAGGACCGAGTTATCTTTGTCGTTAAACTCGTTAAATCCTAATAGCGACAAACTTGTCCATAACAAACAAGAACGAGTTTCACTATCGCTAGGCTCGTTAAAACATAGCGATGGGTTTGCCTGAAGGGAAAATTATAGAAAAATCATATGTTATCCTCCTCAAGCTTGACAAAAATAAAGAGGTACTGGTCAGCAATGACTGGGGAAAAATTGGGAAGAAAACTTGAAGAAACTTTGTTGGTAGCAAGTCGCTCTTGAACATGACACTTTCACTCCACATCCAAGTCGGGTTGGGTTGTTCCATTCACTGGTCACATCACCATGGTTCCATCTCACCATCCACATTTGGGGTTAATGCTACCAATCCATCATGTCAGTTTTGCCGATATGTTCAAGAGAAGTCGCTCAGAGAATTCGCCTGTGTCTCACCCACTATAATACATTTTCGCTCCATTCTTTCATGACCGCCACCCTGAACCGTATATCACCAGATCATTTTCACCTCCATTAAAATCATTTGCTCCATTCCGTGTCATTGATGTGGGATTCACTAAGGCCCTCCTATGACAGATCGCTTCTTGTCGACATCAGCTCATTATCCAAGAAGTCGATCTAGGAACAACCCTTTCAGTACTTTGAAGCTTGCATGCCTCAATGGCAAGTTTCTCACTTCCGGCGACAGGTTTACATCAATGGCCTTCGACCGAAAGATTTTGCGTGGTGTTCGACGCTAAGTCCCTTATTCACACCACATGAATTGTACTGCAGTACCTTGAGGATCATTATCATTATCGGTGATTCCTCTCGCGCATGTTAACAACTTACATCATTGGCTGGTAATCAGGCGATGTCTTTCCATGTTTGACTCCAGAACATCTCTCACATGGATCGACTTGTACTTAGAGTGAATATCGGACGAGATTGAAGACCCCGGATCTAGTTTCATCCATCCGGGCTGTGATATATATTCAGGAAAATAAAGACATCAAATGTACATCATTGCTACACAGATAATCATCCAATCTAAGGGATGATGGCTCTACCAGAATCATCAGTCTACACTCAGACGATTGTCTGTCCTATGTACATGAAAATGAATTTATAAAGCTGAGCATGGGAATGCCCGCCTCAGCTAGATCATGAAAATAATATGAAGATAATGTATTGTATTGTATCTTATTACAGGTCGCCTTCCAGCTCGAAAAAACTTCGGATCCTCATGATAAAGCATTTCACCCGACATCAAAAGATTAACGACCTCATGCTTTAGGGGGCAACTGTTATAGACATTTTTGGGCACTTCAACCCAAAGCATAAATGTCCATAAACCAAGGGCTCCTAAATCCCTAAAGGTGTTGTTCCAACCCCTAAAAGAACAAGGTCAACTGATTACAGCATCTCCCAGAAGTTCTCCATGAAAAACTTCTCAGAACTGGTCAAAGCTTGACCATTTCACCTGATCCATAGGCAAAGTGCGTTGCATCCCACCTGAATACACACAGTAGGTGTGAAGCATGTCAAAAATCCCTTCTATGGGTTGTGATGGGCGAGAAGGGACAAATGGCAGGGTCAATCCGCAAGGTGGAGGAGCATGGAATCTTCCAGAAACCTCTCCTGTGACACTTGCCTCTCTGAATTCGACCAGGGATGAGTAAGAGATCATCAATCTCCAAGTGGAATCAAGAACTATCAGAGAGAAGACACTAATCAAATCTCAAAAGCTAACTCACCTCCCTTGCAGACATCTATATATGGATCCCTCATCCCAGAGATCCAGAGGCTGGAATTTTGTATCTTGTAAGGAAGTGTTGTTGGTTTCTTGGTGCAATATCATAATGTTGGGTGATCTAAGCTTTTCATGAGGTGAAGAAGGGCTTTCTTTCTGAGAGGATGATGCTGGGTCAGAACAATTGGTTGTAATCCTCTTTTCTCTTTCTTGATTATCAATAAAGCTATTCAAGTTTTCCTCCACATTCTTGTATGATTGATGATTTATGCATTTGTGTGGTCAATGTACATCTGATCCTATATTGTTTATGATAATAGATCTATGTTCTTGGATAGTGTTATACTGCTTTGATTCTACAAGTACTCCTTGAAGCTGGGTAGACAAGGAAGCGAGTGGCAAAGACCTACCAGAAGAGAGAGGAATTAAGCAAGGAACCAAGCGCAAGACAAAGGTTGGTCTCCTTATTCTTCTCTTATCTGTTGCTCATAAAGGAAAACAAAAGTAGTTTTTAGTGTGTTTGTTTCTAAGGTAGCTACCAGCCTTAGTGGGACTAGCAGCTCTGCATAGACACTAGTTTTCCCGATAACACCCCCACACTTCCCAGCTCATCCTGGCACTGGGTGAACTTCGTGAGATACCTGGGCATATTGTCTCCATTCTCACACTTAATATTTCTGAGTTTATCCTTGAGCGCAAACTTCCTCTGGTCACTCTTTCTTTGGAATAGATCTGTCAATGCTTTCCACATCAAGTATGGAGAAGCCTTTCCATGCAGGCTGGTTACAATGTGATCCTTCACGCCCTCCAACAGAATCCTTCGACACTTTGTTGTCTTCTTTTTCCAAACCACAGCTTCAGCAGCTTCAGTAGACTTTGGGACCTCAGCCTCAATGAAATCCTTCAACCCATTATCATCTAACACTGCCTCCATCCTATCTTTCCATGCAATATAGTTCGAGCTACCCTCAAGAGCATACTCCAATCGCAATCCGTTGAAAGACATTGCAACGTTGACACCAAGAAAACACTGCTGCAAATTCGAATTCCACCAACTCAAAACTCAACCGCCTCTGATCTAGAATTTGTGAGAACAAAGTATTTCTCGTACAGAGATTGACTATATGGTCTTTTACCGGATATCTCACCTTCCAAAGGAAGGATGAATCCAGAGGCTACCTGTCCCGATTACAGACTCTGCCTAAAGAAATAAAATGTAAACACTTTCTGAATAATAGATCTGATGGTCAACTGCTCTGATACCATGTATAAATTTTGAATAATTAAGTACTTATTCACAAGAGATTATCCCGATTATACACTATTGCGGAATACATGCACAATACATAATCTCCTCTACATTGATCATCAATTTAGCAACATTAAAAACAATGAAACATCAATCGCATGCACACATTAACACAATATGTAACCCAGGGAAAGCATACAGCTGAAAACCCCACACTATCTGTATATTATAATTGTGAGAACATGTAACAATACATAGTACAATACTCCTCACAAGTACTCAGCACTATCTCCACCTGTTACACACAAAACTAGCTCAGATCTGAACAAGTCACAGGTTCAAATCTCCACCACTGCTTTGCCTGCCTCCACTGCACAATCCAAAGTGAAAATCACGTGAGCACAGGCTACAATTACCTTGGTATTTTCCCACACTATGCAGTCCTCATTGGCATAACTCAATCCCATTGGTTGTGCAAGATCTCATGCACAACTATAGTCACAACTGATAGCAATCTCAACCTCTAACACCTGTCTCCACTGAACTGTCCATGCACTGAGTTAACTGATGTATTCTTCAATTGCTTTATGAGTTAATAATTAGTGAATTAATTAATATTTAATTCACACAACTCATCACTAGAGTATTCTTTAGTTAGACTAAAATACAACTAGTTCAACCAAGTCAAACTGAACACAACTCCATCAAACTCAACCACATGAGTTCTAACTGAAGTCCTACATGCAATAGCTCAACTGACCCACAAAGAAAGCATATTTCCTTCTGACAGCTGCATGTGCCACATCTATAGCTCAAACTGAAGTGCTCCAAGAGGATAAGATAATGTTTATAGTCTAAATATTATTATGAGCTAATAATATTTAACTGTTCTATTTTTACCCTAGCAGTCTAAAAATAGAAACCTGCCCATATGTCTAAAAATATAAGTCCATCTATTTTTACCAACATGACCAATCATCCACAAATAGCATCCTGCAACTCATAGACCATGATCCATATGTCTAAAAATAGACTTTGCGCCAAAAATAGCCTGCGGGCCCACTTAGTGAAGGCGACTCCTTTTCACTAAGCTCCATCATCTTGTTGCATTTTTCAGCAAGTTTTGGATGCTTATGTATAAAATTCTCATCCTCCCATGTGGAATCTTCAGCGAATAAGTTCTTCCACTTGATGAGATACTCTGAAATGGATCGATTTCATAGTTGTCGAGTTCTTGTTTCTATGATTGTTTTCGGTTCCAATATAATTTTTCCTTCCTCGTCAAGTTCTGGCAATATTGTTTGAACTGGGAGCGTGTCACCTATAACCTTCTTTAAACATGAAACATGGAAAACTGGGTGCACTTGAGAAGCTGCAAGAAGCTCCAATTTGTATGCCATAGTACCAATCTTTTGCAACACCTTGTACGGACCATAATACTTTGGTGACAATTTTTTATCCTTCTTAGCTTGCTTGAGGGACATTTGTTTATATGGTTGTAGCCGTAGGAATACCCAATCACCTACATCAAAATTTCTTTCACTGCGATGTTGATCTGCCTATTGTTTCATTCTATTCTGCACCAACATGAGGTTATCCTTTAAGAGTTGGAGAACTTGTTGTTGATGCTCAATGTGATGTTCCACTGCTTGAACCTTAGAATTTTATCTTAAATATGATGTGTTGGATGGTGGCTGATATCCATAAAGTGCCATATATGGGGTCATTTTTGTTGCAGTATGGAAGGAAGTGTTATACCACCATTCAGCCAGAGACAACCATTTGACCCATTGTGTATGTTTATCAGATACAAAGCAACGAAGATATCCTTCCAAACATTTGTTTACTATCTTCGTTTTCCCATCAAATTGAGGATGATAAGATGAGCTATGAGCTAACTGAGTACGAAGACAAGAAAATAATTCTGTCCAAAAATTTCCTGTAAAAATGGGATCTCTGTCACTTACAATAAACTTTGGGTTTCCATGTAGCTTTTGAATTGTTTCCATAAATTCCGTAGAAACTGTACTGGCTTTAAATGGATGTGATAATGCACAAAAGTGTGCATACTTGGTAAGTCTGTCAGCTACCACCATGATGACACTCTTTCCCTCAGACTTGGGTAAACCTATGATAAAATCCATTGAAACCTCCTCCCAACATTTGCTTGGAATGGATAAAGGTTGTAATAGACCTGGTGTCTTAATTGTTTCAACTTTATTTTGTTGGCATACCAAACATTCCGCCACAAACTTTTGAATATCCGATTTAAGGCCATCCCAAAAAAAAATCCTTCTTAACTCTGTGGTAAGTTTTTAAAAATCCTAAGTGCCCTCCTAAGGGAGAAGCGTGCAATTCCAAAGAATCTTTTGTTTGAGTTGGGAATTATTATAGAGGTATAAGCGATCTTTGTACCATAACGAATCATTTTTCCAGCTAAATATATCATATGTATTGGAATCTTGTTGTAACTTTCGAATAAGTTCCCACACTTCTTCGTCATTCTTCCATTCCTCCCTTGCTTCATTTATCCAATCTGGTTGGATAATAGCAATGGCGCACAACAATGCTTCCACATCTTCATCCTTTCTTGAGAGTGCATCTGCCACAACATTTTGCTTCCCTTTTTTGTATATGATTTCAAAGTCATAACCCAACATCTTTATGACCCATTTTTGTTGTTCTTCAGAGGATAATCTTTGTTCTAAAAATTATTTAGGGCTATCATGATCTGTTTTTACCTTGAAGTGTCTTCCCATTAGGTAGGGTCACCATTTCTTAAGTGCATGTAGTATTGCCAAATTTCCTTCTCATAAATAGCTTTGTGTAAATACTTTCCCTTGATTGGACGACTTTCGAAAACAATGGGTCTTTCATCTTGCATCAAAACAACACCAATTCCATTTTCGAAAGCATCACATTCCACAATAAAGGTTTTTTTGAAGTCTAGTGTAGCTAAGACCGGTGCTTGGAACATTGCCTCTTTAAGATATTCGAAGGCCTTTGTTGCTTCTAGAGTCCATGAAAATGCATCTTTCTTCAACAATGTTGTTAGAGGTGCTGCTATTTTCCCATAATTCTTAACAAACTTGCGATAATACCCTTCAACCCGAGAAATCCTCACAAATGCTTTATGGATGTGGGGATTTCCCATTCCTTGATGGCTTTAATTTTTCTATGGTCTACCTTAACTCCTTCATGAGATACAATATGACCCAGATATTCCACCTCTTGTACTCCAAAGAAACATTTGGATCTTTTTGCATATAATTGTTTCTCCTCCAATAGTTGTAGCGCCCTGTCAACGTGTTCAACATGATCCTTCCAAGACTTGTTGTAGATTAGTATATCATCAAAAAATATTAACACAAATTTTCTAAGGAAGGGTTTGAAAATGGAATTCATAAAACCTTGAAATGTAGAAGGTGCATTGATAAGGAAAAAAGGCGTGACCAAAAACTCATAGTGACCCTCATGAGTTCTAAATGTTGTTTTCGGAATGTCTTGAGTCTTCATTCTAATTTGATGATATCCTAAACGAAGATCTAACTTGGTGAAGTAAACTGGTCCATGCAATTCATCCAATAATTCATCAATGACAAGAATGGGAAACTTATCTTCAATAGTGAGCTTGTTGAGCTCCCTATAATACGGACACATGCGCCATGATGCATCCTTCTTGTGCACCAATACTACTGGATCAGAGAAAGAACTTTGGCTAGGTTGAATTATACCAGCCTCAAGCATTTTTGCAACCATACGTTCAATTTCACTCTTTTGGGCATAGGGATATATGTACGGCCTGATGTTTGGAGGAACACTTCCTGGAATCAAATGAATAGCATGATCATGATCACGAATAGGTGGGAGACCTCTCAAATACCTTGGAATGATTGTCCAATACTTTTTTGGAGATCTGGAGAAATAGATGGTTTCGATGTGGAAACATCTAGCGAACATAATTGTGCAATTACACCTCGTTGTTCCTTTTTTAGAAGCTTTGTCATACCGTTAGAGCTTATTATCTTTCCCAGTTTCCCTGCAATACCCCTTAATTCAACTTCCTTTCATTTCGCATAAAATTTCATGAAAGGTTCTTGAAAGTTAAAAGCTATTGTACCCAAGGTTTGTAGCCATTGGACTCCTAGTACAACATCAGCACCTCCCATTGGAATGGAAAGCATTGGGATTTTCAATAAATATTCTCCCATGGATAGCTTGATATTATGGCACTTTCCAGAGCAATTTATCGTTCCTCCATTTACAACCATCACTTGACACTCTGGTTCTGGATATAGGAAGCAATTCAATTCTTTTCTATCTTACAATGAATAAAATTATTGGTACTTCCTGAATCAATCAACACTATTACCTTTTTCTTCTTGATTTGTCCTTCTATCTTGATGGTTTGAGGAGTGGTAATTCCAGCCAATGCATTACAAGATATGGTCGGATTCATTTCTTCTTTATCGAGGCTTTGTTCCTAGAGTATATCCTCTTCTTTTGACCTTTCTTGCTCCTTTTCTTTTTTCTCTTCGCAATCTATGTAGAATAATTTCTTCTCAGCACACTTGCGGCCTTTAGTGTATTTGCTATCACAACTATAACAAAGCCCTTTTGCTCTTTTTTCTTCCAATTGTTGTGGTGTCAACCTTATAGGTTGTGGAAGGCTAGGGGCAACAACACTTCCATCTTTATAGTTGTGAGTGGTATGCTTCCTGGTTGCCATAATTTTGCTTTCCATTTTTCTTGCTAACCTGAATGCCTTCTCTAATGAATCAGGTTCCCAAAGGTGAACATCATGTTGGATATTATCCTTTAAAGTCCCTATGAACACATCAATCCTATGCTCCTCTGGAATATTTTTACCCTTATGTTCAATTTTTGGAACTCCTCAATGTGCTCCATTGTTGAACCCTTTTGTTTGAGACTTATCAATTGACTAAAAAAAGTGTTGCTTTTTGTATCCTCATAATGTGCTGTCAATTCTTCCATAAAAATTGCCCAAGTGATAATTTGTTTACGAGAGCAAAGCCATTGATACCATACAAACTGATTTGGTTCCAAATATAAAGTTGCAATATGTACCTTTTGTGTGTTTTGCACATTATTGAGATCGAAAAAATGCTCCATCTGTAATATCCATGTTTCGGGATCCTTGCCATCAAACTTGCTCATATCGATTTTTGGAATATGGTGGGTCTTCGATCCAACATTAGAGTCTATGGAATCATGATTAACATTTCTTTTGTTCTCATTATGAGTTTCCTTTACTACCCTTTCACCATTAGTGACCATTTCTTGTAGCAACTTATTCAAATTTATCTTCAATTCTTCCATCTTATCATCCATGCCATCCATTTTAGCATACATGCCATTCATCTTACCATCCATGCCATTCATCTGAGCTTCCATGCCATCCATCTTAGCTTCTACGCCTTTCTTTAGATAATCCATCTTAGCTTATACACCTTTCTTTAAACCATCCATCTTAGCTTCTACACCTTTCTTTAAACCATCCAATTAGATTCTGTTACTTTTTGTGCAAGTGACACTTATTGCACTTGGTCTCATAATTTTGATATATCATGTTGTATTTCTTCCTCTTCTTCATGAGTCATGCTATAGCTTTCAGGTTGATTACTAGGTGTTTGCATTTTCTTTCCTCGGGGTATCAATTACCGATAATAATGCTTTACTATTCCCTTTGAATTCCTTCAAACTAATTTTTCAAACCAAGCTTATGCAAAAAATTTTAAAAACTACACACTTTTTTTCACTTTGTAGGAGCTTGATATTGAATGTAATGTATCTCTGTAATTTCGGATCATCCAGTTCTGAAATTGTGACTTGTAGTAGCCCTTTGCATCCTCTTTCCAATGCCACCAGTCTGATCCAAATTGGATTCTCCAAGGAAGAGTTATGCACAATCTCCCAAGATGACCTGATTATAGACCTTTCTAGAAGAGTGAACTTGTATGAAGTTCCACGTGTCACTGTTTTGATCTTTGGCTCTAAAAATGATATACAAGAAACTGTTGTCCATCCTCTTTCTGTACCTTCTTACAAAATTTCAATCTGATGCTCAGAGAGAAAGTTATGACGATTTTCCCCAGGTCACCTGTTTGGAATGTAATTCAAGAGTCCGCAAAAAGACCAACTTCCTCAAATCATATCTCCGCAAATATAGTGCTAAAAGCTCTCAAATCGAACCCGAAGTTTAGCGCGATTTCGTCTCAAATGGGTTTCTTTTTCGGTTCTGAAACATCGCAGAAAAAAAGTTATAGCAAAAATGCCACGATGACCTGTTTGGAGCAGCGAAACCCTAGAATCCAAAGCTCTGATACCAAATGTTATGAAACCAGCTCACAAAAAGATAAAAAAGATAGTTGAATGCCTTAGAATTCAGCCTCTTCGAGGGGTCAACCTCCTTTACATTACACAAAAGAAAAATTCTTGGATGATTCAAATGACAAAACCTCCTTTCTATATATAGGAGTCTAAGGGGTCACAATATAACCAAGCCGACCTAACAATAATAATATAAAGGCACAAAAATAACAATAGAGGGATTCTATGGGGCACAGTAATAACAATATGGGGACAAGAGAGGCACAACAACATTAATAATGGATACAACTACAACATTAATGGGGGCATCACTAGTATTATAGGGACCTAACATATATATATATATATATATATATATATATATATATATATATAGTATTATCATATAACTCTTTTTTTATTATAGTACTTTATTATACCCATGATATTGCATTATTGTTATATACTATTTTAGTATAAGATGATTTATTATATTTTTATTAAATTATTATTTCTAAGTTTAATAATAAAGTTTTATACGATTGTTTTATACTATTTTAATATCAGATGATCTATTACTGTGATGTTTTAATATTGATTTATTATTATGATGTTTTAATTTTTTATTAAATTATTCTTTCTGAGTTTAATAAAAAAAAAATTTAAGTTTAATAAAATTTCCAATATGTTTTATTTTGAATAGCAGTAATTTAACCATCTTCTAAAGCATTACTGGTTCCCAACCAAGTATCACTATTAATTCCATGTCAAATTTAAGCCCATTAGCTACTTCCAAATCGGTTGGTGAACACACAAATGATGTTGTTGATTCTGCTCATCAATCATATCTCAATGATTTGATTATTAAAAGTTATAAAGATGCACATATTCTACTTAAACATATGACTTTTTTTAATGAGAAATTAATTGTTTTTAATCATTTTTTTTGTAAATTGTATTACCTTCAAATAAAATTAGAAATTACAAGATAAAATGAAAAGTTAAGTTAGTTTCTCACTAGAGAGACCTGACCAAAACCAAAAATTGACTCTTCATAAAGATGTGAGAGGTAATTGATTACTAGGAGATACAAAATTTATGATACAAAAACTGAGAATTTGGCCTAAGCGGCAGTGTAGAAAAGAAACAGTAGCAAAGGAACCATAAAACATGCACATGATAGAAACTAGGCAGAAAGGTCTGGATCTGAAACAACAACCTGGATGGTAGTATCTCCAAAGGTTTCTCCCACCGTCTTCCCACTCAGTAAGAACCTTCATGTCTAAAAGGGGTAGTCTATGAGAGAAACCTTCCCCTTCAACATGGGTGAGCACTTCCTGAATTGGTCCTGGCATGAGGTCATGAAAGTGAGAGGAAGCATCCTTTAAATGATGATACATGTGTGTACTACCCTTTTGAGTATGCTCTTGGTAATAAGTGACACCTCTCTAAAATCGCACCCACTAACGAGGCATGAAGGAAAGGTCAAAGAATCGGTAAGGCTCAAGTAGAGACCAGAACAAACTCAAGGATTCAAGAAACTGAGAGGAGCACCACGTAAGTTGATTACCGAATAGAGAATCACCATAAGTAATGGGACCCCCACTAAGATACGCAAGTTGCATTAGCACAAAGGGACGGGAAAGATAAAAGTTGATCCCAAACAAAAAACATACCAAAATACACCAAAGCGGGAGCTTACGTTGAGCTAACACATAATGCAGAGCATGCATAGAGGTGAAGTAAACTAAAGGAATATGGAGAGAAATCATTGAGAAGTGATAAGGGAGCCTAAAGATAAGAGAAAGACAGGTGGACCAAGAAGGGAAGTGAGGGAAGACGAGAACTATGGGGGGAGCACCTAGAGGAAGCAACTAGGAATGAGGGGAGAGGAAATGAAAAGTAGAAAGCCTAAGCAATAGTGTAGACAATGAGCTGCGCAACCTACAAGAGAACAAACAATACATGATAATATCAAGTATGCATGGAAAACCAATATTACTAGTTTCAAAGCACTTTCGTAGAGAAGAAAAGGAATTGGCTCTCCTAAATTGTCGAATTCATGATTTCGAAGGCAATTTTTTGACAATCGAAAACACATGAGGGTATAGCTGTAAATAGCACCATATTGAGCCCATCTTAGCGTCTACATGCTCTGAACTCATAAACCCCTGCATGCTACTTGTCATAGGAATAAACTCAAAATGCAAATGTGGGCTTAGATTCATGGGAAGAGTCCTTTATAGAATTAAAAACACACAAGTGATAGTTAAAGTAACACATAGACAGGATGGTGAATAGCTCATTTCCCATTCCATTGCCTCTGGTATGGCTAGCCATAATGATGACCCACCTTAGATTTTCGGCTTCTGTGGAAGTTTTTTGTAGTGGCATGATCCGGATTATCCACAGTTTTGTGATTATTCTGTCGACGTTTCAAACCCCAATGGGGGTCCATCATCAGGACAAATTTAGATAGATAGAATATGAATGAAAGCATATTGAGAGAAGAGTCTTATCGACCTGCGAATAAATAAACCTAGATCCCTAATTTTTAAGAAGCCGACACTTATATGATTTCTTATTTATTTTAATTTGTTATTATTTTATTTTATTTTATTTATCAAATTTTTATTTAATTAAATTCATTATTTAGCCTTGATTATTTCCTAAAATTATTTTAATTCATAAATAAGTTTATTTTAGTTAATAATTTAATTTATTAGTTTATAATTTAATTAATTAGTTTAATTTGATCCATAATTCTTATTATTAATTGTTATTTACCATCTTTCTTAGTTTTCTAATTAATCATTAAATTAATTAATTAATTTTATCTAAGTTTAATTAATTGACTAATTATATTTAATTAGAATTAATTAAAATTGATGTAATTAATCTAATTTAATTTAATTTTAAAATTGATTAAGTAAGTAATTAATTTATAATTCTTTCTATTGCTTTTATTTATTTAATTAATCAATTAATTTAAATTTAATTGATTAATTAATTATAATTAATTATTTAATTTATTTTTTTATTATTTTTTTATCAAATTTCTGATTATTATTAATTATTTTAGTTTAATTAATTGACTAATTATATTTAATTAGAATTAATAAAAATTGATGTAATTAAATTAAATTAATTTTGATTTAATTAATCTAATTTAATTTAATTTTAAAAAATTTTATTAAGTAAGTAATTAATTCATAATTCCTTCAATTGCTTTTATTTAATTAATTAATTAATTTAAATTTAATTGATTAATTAATTATAATTATTTCTCATGTTTTTTAAGACTTTATTATTATTTAATTAATCAATTAAAATTTTTATATAATTAATCAATTTAAATTTAATTAATTAATTAATATTATTAATTATTTTTCTTCAAGGCTTAACCTATTAAGCCATAATTGTCCAATTAATTAATAAATTAATTAATTAATCTTTATTTTTGTTTTTATTAATTGTTTTATTTTATTTATTTCTATTTTTATTTAATTAAAAAATTTAATTCAGATTAATTAATTAATTAAAATGAAAACCCTGATACTATGCTTCCAAAGAACTGGAGGGGTTTATTTGTCTGATCAGGGGAAGCCAATTACCACTAATTTCACTCCCATTGTCCCTGTTGAGGTTCTGAGGAAATTTCATAATTTCGATGGCCTCTCTGATTTTTCTTTTATGATAATTATCCTCTCTTGCAATTATTTTAGCGTTCTCCAAACACATATGATGTTTTGTTTTGGACGAGTGTTCTGCAAGGGCTGATGTACGGGATCTCTCATTCTTTATGTCAGCCGCGTGCTCTTTTAGTCTTATTTTCAGAGATCGACCTGTTTCCCCAATATAACTCTTGCCACAAGAGCAATCAATCTTGTACACACCCTTGAGTTGTTGACGATCAATGTTATCCTTTACTGACCTCATCATTTGTCTTATAGTTTCACACGTTGTAAATTGAGTGCTTATGTTATTCTTCCTTAAAAATTTTGCAATCTTATTTGTAACCCCTTGGATGAATGGAAGGTAAACTTTTCCATAATTTCCTTTCTTGTCTTCAGGAGGACGCCTGGAGAGAACCTTATCCTGAGCTCTTCTTATAGCTTTCTTGATACTCCACTCTCTATATCCAAGGTTTTTGAAGACAGAGGTTAAGTGTTCAATCGTATATCATCACTACTAAATATCTGTGGGGGTGTGTTGTCGCGTTCGTAGTCTGTTGGTCAGGTGGAACAGCAAAACCCCCTCATTAGAGACATTTTGAGGTCTAAAATGGACCTCCTAAAAAATTATAAAATAATAGTGAAAATAATAAAACAATATTAGATTACATCATCATATTTTAGAGGGTAAAAAAAAGAAACTACTTTTTCAACTCATATTTTCAACTAATCTCCCTACACTTTTACTCAAATTTCGAGTGGGAGCACTCGTTGGATGCATAATTTAATTTCTCATCCTAGGAGTACCCATTTTGCATACTTTCAACATGCCCTACTACTTGAAAAATGAGAAATACATGAAAAAACATGATTGTAATCATGTTTTTCATGTGTTTCTCATTTTTCGTGTAGTACGGTCCATCAAAAGTATGAAACTTGGGTACTCCTTGTATGAAGAATTAAATTTTTCATCCAACGAGTGCTCCCCCTCAAAATTTGAATAAAATGGTAGAGAGATAAGTTGAAAAAGTAGCTTTTTTTTTTACTCCAAAAATGGTAAATCATCTCCCATGGTTGACATCATCATCTTGAATCATATTGGTATAAAGTTGATTTTGGTTGTACATTTTTGTTTTGAGGCATATTTTAGACACCAAAATTTCTCTAATACCCCCTCTTGCCTCCTCTTGTCACACCCCCTCCCTTTTGTCTCAATCATGACCTCATATAGGAAAATGTCGTTTAACATTAAATCCATTCAAATTATATTATTATTGTAATTATTTTAATATTATATTCTATTTAATATTATAAAAATATAAACATATTTTATAATTAATTAAGTCAATTTAAAATTTATATATATATATATATATATATTTCAAAATTCATAATAATATTTATTGAATTTGATATTGATTGTATTTCATATTGAAAATTTGCAATTCAACTCCAACTAAATTCATATCTATGCAATGAAAAAAAATATTATTTATATAACCAACATAGATTCATATGAACCCTAGATCTATAAGTGTAGATATCGGTCAAATCTCTAGAGGTGCAAACAGTTTCTCAACTTTTACACTCAAAATGAGGTTTATTTAAAAAATTTAATATTATTTATTTATTTGATATTGGTTATATTTCATATTTAAACTTTGCAATTCAACTCCAACTAAATTTTTATCATTATGCAATGAAAATAATCATTATCTATATATCCAGCATCGATCCATCTTAACATGGATCTATCAAGTATAGAGAGGGACCAAATATCCTAGGTGCAAACCTTTGCTCAAGTTTTGTACTCAAAACGAGGTTTCCTCAAGCTTTCTATTGAAAATAGGTTTGCACCTTGAGAGATTTGATCTTTCTCAGTGTGTGATAGATCTGGTATTAAGATGGATATATGTTGGTTTTATTTATGGATACATTGTTCACATTAAAATGATTTTTGGTTATTAATATAATTTTAAATACACATTTCCCTTGTGTGGGGAAGTAGAAAGCATTTATCCATAGGAATCTCTCTCTCTATATATATAGTTATTAATATCTTTATTAAAATTTTACATATCAACTCTTATATATATATATAATTTAAAATTTTACATGTCAACTCTCTCATGTGTATTTTACTTAATATGCATATCAAATTTTATTATTGATATTTTTTAAACTTGTATGTGTGTATTAAAATCATCTCTCTCTCTTTCTCTCCATATATATATATATATAGAGAGAGAGAGAGAGAGAGAGAGAGAGAGAGAGCATGTATTTTCAAATATTGTATTTAAAGAAGAAAAAATACAATAAAGAAATTATACATTTCCATGTAATGAAAACAAAATTACTTTCAATTACTTTCTCTCTTTATATAAAGTTGATATAAAATTATGTTACTTAATATAGACATTGAAATATTTTATTTATGGTTAATATTATTAATATTTTTTTAAATACCACATTATCAATTTTATGTTTACCGTGGAATGAATTAGACATTGTTTTCATATTGAGATGTAATATCTAGTCAATTCCATATTGAATAGTGGAGGTTTTACATATCTCCCTCATACTAAAAAGAAGAAAGAAACTATAAACTAAATTAAACATCTCTCTCTCTCTCTCTAGAGAGAGAGAGAGAGAGACCATATATATATGAGGATTTACACATCTCCCTCACACAAAAAAAGAAAGCAACTATAAACTAAATTAAAGATCTCTCTCTCTCTACACACACACTAGGGCGGCCATATAAATTAGATGGTTGGTAAATACAGATAGGAATCAATCCATAATAGCCATCAAAACACTTATTTCATGATACATTATAACTTTATTTTCTTAAATTATTACGATTGATTATAAAAAAGAATTAATATATAAGCTAAACAAAGAGATACATTTAGAATATATATATATATATATATATATATATATATATATATATATATTCTTAATCATGGAGATTCACTTCCATTTTATCATGAAGATAAGATTTGTTGCAATACAATTAGACAATACCATGGTTTATCAATACCACGTGCCCAAAAAAACATAACCGATTTGATATGACACTTTTTCATAGTTTGCTTAATTAATTAATTTAACTAAAAATAACAAAAAAGGCATAACATTTTTGGAATTAAATATCAACCTTTGATTTGGGAATGCTACTAAGAATATTTTAGAATATTCCATGGAGGTTAAATTCCCTACCATCCACCTAATAATTCTTGATAATTAAATTAAAAATTTTGAAGCTTTATTCCAAAATAGACATAGCCATATCAATTAAATGGCTAGTAAATGTTGATAGGCATCAATCCATAATAGGGATCAAAACACTTATTTCATGATACAGTATAGCTTTATTTTAAATTATTATTATTAATCATAAAAGGAATTAATATATAAATTAAATATGTTAGGATTAACCTTGACTCGAGAATGATAGTCTACAACTAGTTGTTTTGGGCACATAGTTTTGTGGCCCATGGTATTATGCCAGTTGTATTTGGATGAATAGAAGCCTATAAATAGGCTTATTAGTGTCCACTGTCAAAGTGCCAAGGGTTGAGAAGTGTGGGATGGCGAAGGACTAAAGGAATTTTGTTACCTAGGATTTTCCCTAGAGTTGGGGTTTTCCTAGGGTATTTCTTGGTGTTGTTCGTGTTGTGTGATTGCTTTTATAATGTGTTCATGATTTTATTTACCTTACCTTCTAAAAATAACAATGGTATCACGTGTGTTGAAAGTGTGGTATCCTAGGTGCATGATCGTTGTCCCTGTAGCAGATTCGACCATGGGTTGGAGTAACTGCAATGGAAATATCTTAGACCAAGGAATTAATCAAAGGTTGTTGCAAGAAAAATGGATCCGCGTGAGAAAGAGTATGTGAAAAGAAAATATATGGGAAAAATTCTCTAGATACGATCTAGTTTGATAACCAATCTAATAATGATCAAGGCTAGATCTGCATGTGAAGAAGCCAGATCATGATAGATATGGTCAAATCTAGTGTGGATTTATAATTAAGAGATATTTCCCAGGCAATGAAGCATCCATTCTATAATCTTCTGAAGAGGATAAACATGTCAAATTTTATAATGGGAATTTTTTGAAGTAGTTGAACAACGAGAATGGAATACACTACAAATGTGTCGAGCAAATAACTAGCGCAAGCAATTTAGGATGTGAGTCACTAAAAGAGGCTTTGGTAGAGGGGCTACAATGAAGACACGACCGATTGGGTTTTGATCATGGGATCAAATCTGAGGATAGAAGGGAGCTAGATTTTATTAGAAATGGATGGGTTTGAGTTAGTGAAAGACATCATCTCTGGAAGTTTCAAAGTGGCTAGGCTAATGTGGAACAAGAAGATGAAGGAGCTTGTCATTATGAAACACGTCGAGAGAGGTCATATAATAGATGAGAATTTTTCATGTGATATTATTAATCATCATTTGTTGAGGAATATGAACATAATTCATTTCAAGAAGGTGTAGGTCATGAAAATATACCATATATCGAGGAACAATAGGACACGGGTTGTGGTCATCCCTAATGAAGAGTGGGCTCTATGTGACAGTATAATTGTTCAATTCATTTACACCTTGAACAAGAAAAGGATCAAAGAGCATTGAGTGCACACTAGAGTGTGATAAAGGATGAATAGAGAGTTACACCGAGGTCTCATTGGCTCTAGTGGTGTGACATGGAGGGGGAAAGTGATGATGAAAACAAAGATGAGAAAGAGAATATTCCCATAGGTTGAATGGTCAATTTCGATGTAGCAATAGAAACCCTAGAGGTGTCGATCTACCAACCATATTTGACCTACAACTACGCAAATATTAATGGATTGAACCCTAAATTAGCAGTCAGTGATTTAGGAGGATATTAGTGTGTGTTTTTTACAAGACTTTGAATTTGTGACAGCATTTGTGTGGAAGGTTAAGCAAGAAGTCTAGGAGTATCTCTTGGCCAGAGTGTTGGTACAGTGTAGTACTTGACGGAGCAAAGTGGAACCAAGAATCCGCTTCAAAGATAAGCATTACAAAATATTTTACATCGCATGGAGAGAAATTTCGATGTCCAAATTTGGTTAGAGAAAGTTCTATTCTGTAGTGCAAGTTTGGTAGCAGGATGGACTAAGGAGATTGATCAAACTTCAAGTGATCTGGATATGTCAGTGGCGCGACTATGGTAAGAAGTGTAGTATGTGTAAAAAATCATGGCAACAATGTACATATGAATGTGATCAAAATTGATAGTTGGGAAAATGACATACCACTTGTATTTGGCAAGTGGAAATTATGTGTGAATTAAACAGATTGATGGACCATGTATCTGAATAGAATTTCTAGAGAAGTGGTGGTTATAGTAGCTAACGACCCATGTAATCTTGTAGATGGGTTCTTTTTATATGGACATAAATGTCAAATGTCAAATGCATGGAAAAAGGTAAGGAAAAAAGTGTAAGAAGAAATAAAGTATTAACATTAACATTAGCCAATAAAAGAATTAATTATAATGGAGATGATGTAATTAGGCATACTATTGTAAGACCTCGTAAGTATGTGTACCCAAAAATATAGAGTGATAAGGGGCCTGTGTGCCAATGGTTGAGCAAGTGTGAGCTCTCCAACCATTGTAAGGGGTAGGGGTTGAGCAAGTGTGGGCTCCCTGGTCAACTTGGCTAGGGTTTTTGCCAAGGACTAATGGAATTCTATTAGTTTGGTTTTTCCCTGGAGTTTCAATTTTTTGAGGGTATTTATTGGCATTGTTTGTGTTGTGTGATTGCTTCTATATTATGTTCATGATTATGTTTATTTATATTTACTTTTAAACACAACAAAACATATATACATTTTAAAAAACAAGATTCTTAACCATGGAGAATCACCCCCACTTTCTCATGAAGCTGTTGGGCATAGCCCAACTTGGCCTAGTTTTTGGTGAAGACTCCATATTTTGTGGAGCAGAGTGCGTAGTGAAGAATGTATCAGAGTGCAAAGTGGACTACGTAGCGAAGCTGTTTTGAATATACCGCGCAGTATAAGGGTGTCGCAGTGGTTCGAAGCCCCTCCTTTTCGGAAAAAGTATGTAATGTTGTAAAAGACGAATGGTTTTTGGACCATGGTAGATTGTATTAAGAAGTCCATGATATATGGACCATGGTATTTTGATGATATATCAATCAATATAATAGTATATATAGGGATCACTAATAAAGAAGAGAGATATGGCACCTTGAACTGAACGGTTGTATCTTTGTGATTTGTGGGTTTGTGGTGAAGGAAAGGCTCTACAGCTGAGTGTG
The DNA here is from genome assembly GCA_031772625.1 of Pinus tabuliformis. Lineage (NCBI taxonomy): Eukaryota > Viridiplantae > Streptophyta > Pinopsida > Pinales > Pinaceae > Pinus > Pinus tabuliformis. The sequence goes on from CM062819.1 coordinate 509,548,793, forward strand.
TAGAGCCTTAAGTCTTTAGTTGAGTGCACAGACGACCTATAGTTGAGTGTGCAAGTCAAGAAATGTTTTTTGTACAAGATTCTTATTATAAGTAACAGTTATTGTGGAGGTAGTCCCACATTGGGATGAACCACAGTAAAATTGGTGTCTTCATGTGTATATTTTAGTTTTATGTTGTTAGGTCCCTATACTACTAGTGTAACCCCTTATTGTTATTAGTACAAACCCCTTATTATATTATTGTGCCCATGTAGTCCCCATATTGTTATTATTGTGCCCCATAGAATCCCACTATTGTATTATTGTGCCCTTGCATTATTATTGTTATGTCAGCTTTGATTATATTATGACCCCTTAGACTCTTATATATAGAAAGGAGAATTTTTCATTTGTATCATCCAAGAATTTTTCATTTATGTAATGTAAAGTAGGTTTCCCCCTTGAAGAGGTTGAATTTTAAGTTGTTGATCTTTCTCTTCTATCTTTTTGTGAGCTAGTTTCATAACATTTGGTATTAGAGCTTTAGATTCTAGGGTTTCGCTACTACAAACAAGTCATTGTGGCATTTTCGCTATAACTTTTTTTCTGCAACGTTTTGGAAGCTAAAAAAAAACCCATTTGAGTCGAAATCATTCTGAACTTTGGGTCCAAATTTTAGAGCTTGTCTCACTATATTTTCGAAGATATGAGCTGAGGAAGTTAGGGCATTTGCAGACTCCAGAATTACATTCCAAATAGGTGACCTGGGTAAAATCGTCATAACTTTCTTTCTGGGCATCAGATTGAAATTTCGTAAGAAGTTTCAGAAATAGGACGACCTGTAGTTTTATGTATGTCAGTTTTAAATATGAAGGTCGAAACAATGACACGTGAAACTTTGTACAAGTTTGCTCCACTGAACTAGTCTATAATCAGGTCACCGTGGGAGATTTGGCATAACTCCTCCTTGGATAATCCAATTGCGATCAGACTTATGGAGTTAGAAAGAGGACTCGGAGGGCTATTACAAGATGAAATTTCAGAACTTAAAGATCTTAAATTACAGAGTTACAGTCGTTTCAAGATCGATCTACTAAAATCAAGAAAAAGCGAGATGAGGAAGTTTGATGGCAAGGATCTGGTAAATTGGATACTACAGATGGAGAAATATTTTGATCTACATGGTGTACCAATGTTACAAAAGGTAGGTATTGCATCTTCATATTTAGAACCGGATCAATTTTTATGGTATAAAGGGCTTTGTTTTCGTAAACCACTTGTTACGTGGTCAATTTTCATGGAGAAAATGATAGCACATTATGAGGATACAAAGAGCAACAACTTCTTTAGCCAATTGATAAATCTCAAACAAAAGTGGTCAATGGCAGAGCACATTAAGGACTTTCAAAAATTGAATATAAGGGAAAATGATATTCCAGAGAAGTAGAGGATTGATGTTTCCATAGGTACATTAAAGGATAACATTCAACATGAGGTTTGTCTTTGGGAACCTGATTCATTGGAGAAGGCATTCAGGTTGGAAAGAAAAGTGGAAAGCAAAATTATGGCAACAAGGATGTCTACCCCTCACAACTATAAAGATGGAAGTGTTGTTTCTCCTAGCCTTCCACAACCTACAAGGTTGACACCACAACAATTGGAAGAAAAAAGAGCAAAAGGGCTTTGTTACAATTGTGATAAAAAATATCTTAAAGGTCATAAGTGTGTTGAGAAGAAATTATTTTACATTGATTATGAAGAGGAGGAAGAAAAGGATCCAGAAACGTCAAAAGAAGATGATATACACCAGGAACCAACCCTAGAGAAAGAAGAAATGAATCCGACCATATCTTGTAAAGCATTGACAAGAATTACCACTCCTAAAAATCTCAAGATAGAATGGTATATCAAGAAGAAAAAGGTTCAAGAAGCGAAAGATCACATTGAGCATCAAGAAATTAATCCGACAATATCTTATAATGCATTGGCCGAAAGCACCACTCCTCAAACTATCAAGATAGAAGGACATATCAAGAAGAAAAAGGTAATAATGTTGATTGATTCGGGCAATACCCATAATTTTATTCATTGTAAGATAGCCAAGGAATTGAATTGCTTCCTATATCCAGCACCAGAGTGTCAAGTGATGGTTGCAAGTGGAAGAACCATAAATTGCTCTGGAAAGTGCCATAATATCAAGCTATCCATGGGAGAATATGTATTGAATAGCCCAATGCTTTCCATTCCAATGGGTGGTGCTGATGTTTTACTAGGAGTCCAATGGCTACAATCTTTGGGTACGATAGCTTTTAATTTTCAATAACTTTTCTTGAAATTTTTTTGGGAAGGAAAGGAAGTTGAATTGAGGGGTATCAAAGGGAAACCAGGAAAGATAATCAACTCTAACAGCATGACAAAGCTTCTAAATAAAGAAAAACAGGGTGTAATTCCTCAATTACGTTCACTAGAGGATCCCACATCAAAATCATGTATTTCTCCAGATCTCCAAAACGTTTTGGACAATCATTCCAAGGTATTTGAGACTCCCAAAGACCTCCCACCTATTCGTGATCATGATCATGATATTCATTTGATTCCAAGAAGTGTTCCTCGAAACATCATGCCTTACAGATATCCATATGCCCAAAGGAGTGGGAACTCATTCAAAAGTTGTAAAAGATCCCAATTCAAACAGTATTGCGAGAACTTGACAAGGAAGGAAAAATCATATTGGAACCTGAAGCAGTCATAGAACTGATAAATCGGCAGCTACGAAATAGATCAATTTAAGAGTATCTCATCAAGTGGAAGAACTTACCCGCTGAAGATTCCACATGGGAGGACAAGAATTTATACAGAAGCATCAATAACTACCCAAGCATTGAGGACAACACTTTTTGAAGGAGAGGGGCATGTTAGGTCCCTATACTACTAGTGTAACCCCTTATTGTTATTAGTACAACCCCCTTATTATATTATTGTGCCCATGTAGTCCCCATATTTTTATTATTGTGCCCCATAGAAGCCCAGTATTGTTATTATTATGCCCTTACATTATTATTGTTATGTCAGCTCTGATTATATTATGACCCCTTAGACTCTTATATATAGAAAGGAGGTCTTGTCATTTGTATCATCCAAGAATTGTTCATTTGTGTAATGTAAAGGAGGTTTCCCCCTCAAAGAGGCTGAATTCTAAGGCATTGATCTTTGTCTTCTATCTTTTTGTGAGCTCGTTTCATAACATATGTGTCGTAGCATAACACTTTATTACAAATGCATGTTATTATAGTGTAGTGATGTTTTGTGAGTTTATGTGATGTATTTAAGTGTTTAAGTTAATGCGGTGAAGTAATGTATGCATGTTAAGAGTAATAAAACATAATAAAACCACATCGCATCATCCCTCAAGGTTGCAGAAACCTGGTTCTACATCCTCCCATATTCACTTCAGGTGAGACTGTGATTTGCTTGCAGGTTGTTGCCAAAAGGGCCAGTAATTGGGGTTTTTTTTTAGTAGTATGGATCGAACCCGGGTCAACCCAAAACAATCCAATGAATGGTTCTGTTGTTGGGATTGTGATCTGTTTGAAGGATATGTTTATGTGGCATCTGTTGAAGAAAGAAATTCAAGATTGGGTAGAACTAAAGGAGCAAGATTTTTCGAAGCAAGAAAATAGAAACCCTCGTCTGAAGTCTGAAGCTTGGTTACAAAAGTTTATTTATACAGATCAATACGAAATTTTCTTCACTTCATTCTCTACTAAGTTGTATGAGTGGATATCGAGGTTGGCTGAAAGAAAGAATTGTTTTAAAGGAGGAGAACCTATGACATGGACTCTTGATCTTATACAATGACTCAAGAGCCCTGACAATAGGATATCGAGGGTTGTTGATTTCTGGATTGATAGCATCTTGGGAGGATTCATTACAGAGTTCATAATAGACTCAATTGTTTCCTACAGTAAAGCATAATGATGATTCTTCAAGGGACCGCGAGGTAAGTATTTGAAACCATTGAAACTTTGGATTAAGATGCTTTTGTGTGAAAAATGAATTTTACAGATTCAACCAGATTTTTATTTTACTTATGTTTGGAAGAAGAGGGAGTAAATATGAACCAGACATCATAGTAATGTGAAATGGAAATAGATATAGAGTAGATACCAAAAAGAGAGCTCATGGAAAAGACCCAAAGACTTTCATAGAGACTTATTATAGCCCTCTTTTGATTGAATCAGAAAGTGAAGGAAGCCTCCCTACTAACCCTCAGGCAACTACGAAGTATTCACCTTTCCAACTTGAGAGTTCGCCAAAGCCAGAGTCCAGTAAAAGCTAGGGTGTTCATAACTCTCCCCTTCCCCCTCCTTATCACCCTCCCTTTACTCCCCCTACCCCCATCCCCCTCCCCCTCCCCGTCACCCTTCAAGAAGAAATATGGTTGAAGATATTAAGCTACCTATTTTCAGAGGAACTAGATCGAAAGATCTGGAACAGTTTTGGTTTTTATGTGAAGCAGTATGGACAGTGAAGTAGATTAATGACGACAATATAAATAAAGTGCAGCTCATTACAACTCTACGAGATAGAGCTTTAATGTGGTATATGAAGTATTCCAATAATCATATCAAAACATTCACAGATATTAAGCCACAATAATAAGATAATTTAAGAAGTTGAAGTCTGAGTCGCAGTGCATCACTGAGTTGAAAGAAATTAAAAAAAAACCTACTGAGTCTGTTTGGGAGTTTCATCGAATATTTAAGGTGTTATTGGATCAAGTAAGCTTCGACATAGCTCCGCAGCAACATCATGAATGGTTTATATCTGCACTGCTACCACATATCACATTTTCATTGAATCTGCACTGCTACCACATATCACATTTTCATTGACACAAAAAAATATAGGAACCCAAGCCGAACTCTAAAAATTGCGATGAAATTGGAAGCTTTGTCGATAGGAGATAGTACTGTAGGCATGCAATGGATTCTGAGTCAACTAGCGAACCTGACCCTACAGTTGCAAGATATCAAGAAAATAAAATAATTACAAGAAGAAGTATGGTGTATGAACTACCAATTAGAGGGCCATTCTTAAGAACAATGCCCTATTTTCATAAATTACATGGCTACTGGAGCACCGAATCCATTGAATGCACAATCTAGCCTATGGTGTGAAATATGTAATACTAGAGGTTTACATCACTCAGAATATTGTTATTTTTTATAGAAATATGTACAGAATCCAAGGAATCTATACTACAAATTTTGTAAATGGGTAGGACATTATGAGAATAATTGTCAAGCTTATGAACTAATGATGGAGCACAATGTTGATGCTTATAGAATGCAAGAAAAAGAGCATGGAGATGAGAAAAATGGATAGTGCGGTGGTAGAGGTGATTACCAAGGAAGAGGTTGAGGTAGTGGTGTTGGTCGAGGACATGGAGAGACTATTTGCTATAACTACGACCAGGCAGGTCATTTTGCGAGAGATTATCAAAACCCTACTACGACATGTAAGTACTGTAAATATTTTAGCCATGTAATTGATGAATTTCCTGTACTTATAGTGAATATGCAAGAAAAGAGAAATCAACAACCGACACAGAACATTCAAATGATAACTATTGAAAGAAGGAATGATGAACTATGAATTAGTATTGTTACTAGAAGTGGACCTGTGACTAGTAGTGATAAAACGAATGGAAATAAAGAATCTGAAAATGCATGGGTTAGAAAGACTGTTGAGAAATCTCTTGTTAATATCAAGAAGGAAAAAGAAGTATTTATGGAAGAAAATTTCTATGGATGTTGGAGCTTCAACCTCCAATGTGCAACCAAAGTAGAAAACTAGTTGTGACGTGCCACCAGCTTTGATACAAAATCAAGTTTCGACACAGAATCGAGCTCCGACATAGGATTGAGCTCCGACACAAGACCAGGAGTTAGTAAATCAAGGAGGTAGTTTAAAGTCTTTTCTGCAAACTTGTTTGAAACTATTAAGAGATTAGAAGGTTGTAGAAGGGCTTCAGAAGTTGATAGATTCTTGTGCATCCAAAGAAACAATGTTGGCTTAGAGGGTCTTGACCCAGGTTCAGAGTTAGTTGCGCAAACCAACAAAACCCTACACTACCGGCCCTTTCGGCCATAACCCATGTAGTGCAGGCTGCAGTCTCACCCGAAGCAATATGGGGGGATGCAAGAACCAAGTTTCTACATCCATAGACTAGTGTGATGTCTTCCAGTGCCTCAGATCTGCCTTCGCACAGATCGATACACTCCTAGGGCACACTGTTGCAACTCCGTCAAAATGGCCTTCAGATCTTCGTGAAGGTCTATGATGAGTCTTTGCGGACCTTTAACAGTTAATCTATCTACTTACATGCATCAGAGAGCATTCCTAAATTAGGGTTCCCGCGGGTTTACTTAAGTTATTAGTAAACATCAAAGAATTCATTAGAGTCTTTGAAAAAATACTTAAACATGCATTGTGTACATCATTAGCAGTTATTAAAGATAATTGTGCAACATTCAGTCAATATTCCATAAAACACATCATTCATCGACATCATATAGCATTAACAGAAGTAAACAGAAATACGTGAGAATTCTTTGGAAACTATCTTTATTGATCTTCAATTCAAGATTACAGACTTAAAACTACCCTGCACACATAGTTGTAGGGGTCCGCGCACTTAGCTATGGACTCTACCTAGGCCTCTGCGCACTCAGATGTAGAGCCTTTCTTCTCCTATTTGACCCACTTCTCTTCACTATCACTTCCTATCCATCATTAATTACTATCCTTAATTGCCTTGGACTCTTCTAAGACACACCTATTTATAGCCTTTTTCATACAATTCCATGGTCAGTGGACCATGGGTGAATCTCAAAACTGAATCAAACTTTACATAAAACAAGGGGCTAAACCCCTTTGACTCCTATTCATCTACACGCTCCGCATCCATAAATCGTGGAGACTTTACAATATTTACAAAATTGTATCACAACTCGGGTTATCTTAACCCCAAAACTGACCCAGGGGACCCCATCCCAACAGGGTCCCAACACAAAGATCGTGACTCGCCCTTGAGTCACTCTAATGGCATTACAATCTTACTACGAAGATCTCCCAGCTCCACCTGGATCACTGCAACTTTGGCAGTGCTCTGCATTGCTGCCTACTTGACTTCCAAAACCAATTTTTCCATGGCTTGTCCTTCTACAGCCAGCCGCACCATCTGTTTTTTCTTCTACAACCCTATAAGATTATCTTGAATGGATGTCATGACTTGATAAGCCTCCTCTAGCCAAGGCTGCAACCTAGCCTTTAGCAAGGCCTCCTTCTTTTGCACTTCCTCCACCTTTTCTAGGAGTTGCTTTCCTTCCTACAATTTAGCAAGGTGCTACACTGGTGCTATCGAGCCACAGTCACCCTGACTTCATCATATTGTCGTTGCAACTCCCTAGATTGCATCTTTGTCATTGTTCGCGCAACCTACTCACTACATTTTCCTCCAAACCTCGCAGTGTATTTTGTAGTCTCACGCTCCCTTGCAACTGCCTGGAGCACTAAGACTATCATGTTGCCATATAGTCATTATGCAGGTTCCCATGTATACAATTTCAACCTACTCCCATTCACTCTTCCCGGAAAAGGTTCCTCGTTCAGCTTCACAAGCTGAACTACGCCTCCATCTGTAATTTCTTTGATAATATATGGCCCTAGCCAATGCATCTGGAATTTAACCAAAAATTTAGTGAATTTACTGTCATACAACAGGACAAGATCATTTACCTTGAATGTGCAAAGCTTGATGTGGTGATCGTGCCATGATCTTTTGGGTTCCCTCTATACTTGTTGATGAAATCCTACCAAAAATCAATCCTCTTCGAGATCCATTAGTTGCACAAGTTGTTCCTCCAGGGCCTTGCGATCTGCCATATCTGTCAGGGCTGCTATGCACAAACTAGGCACAATGTACTCCATCAACATTACAACTTCGACCCCATATACTAATATGAATGACATTTGCCCTGTTAGCTTCTTACAAATAGTCTTATAATCCCATAATACTCCGGGTATGCCCACATCCAAGTCATTCCACTGCACGTTGTAGATATTCGTCAGCGCATTCTCCAAAATCTTATTGAAGGCTTCAACCTTTTCATTGGCCTATGGGTGATACAGTGTACTCTTATGATGGTAGACCTACAATTCTTCAATAAATGCACTGATCGTTTCATTCAGAAAGTGCACACCTCTATCACTCATCAACACCTTTGGGCAGCCAAATCTGGTTAAGACATACTCAAACAAAAACTTTGTTGTTGTAGCCCCTATACAATCCTTAACCAACTATGCTTTCGCCCATCTGGTGAGATATTCTGTCGTGGTGATGATATAGCACACACCTTTTTTCTTTCCTAGGGGCTGAATTGGCCCAAAAAATCAATCACCCACTTCTCAAAGGGATGCAAAGATACTTGAGGATGTAGTGGTAACTCATCTCTTTGTGATAGTCTGGCAATTCTTTGACATGCATCGCATGCCTTACAATACGCTTTGGAATATTTGTGCAATGTAGGCCACCACGGAACTGCGCGCAAAATCTTCTGCATAATTGTTTTTCCTGCATAAGGACCTCCCACATCTCCCCCATGAGCTTCAGCAAGGATGCTATCCCACTCAAAATCCGGTACATATCTTCACAATATTTCATCTATACCTATCTTATACAAATGTCCCACAATAACTAAAAAATCTATTGCGCGGAATACTAATTCCTTCTTTTGCTGACTTGTATATCCTTCGGTTCCATCCCCATAGTCAAGGAGTGAATAATATCTAAAAAATGATTGTCTACTACAAGCACCTCAAAGAGCAATGCATCTGACAACCCTTCCTCCAAATTATTAGGTTGTTCACCTGTTTCGATCGATGACAGATGTTCAAGTCTTGCATTTAACCTCCCTGGCTTCACAATGACTTCAAAGTCATACTCCTAAAATAATAGCAACCATTTGCAGATATTCGCCCCAACACAGGCTTATTGACCAAGTATTTCAAGGCAGAATGATCTGTGTACATCTTGAAATGCCCCCTAACAGATAATGCCTAAATTTTTGCAGTGTGTACACCATGGCCAATCCTTTGCGCTCAGTCGTTGAATAATTATTCTCAACCTTCGATAATTTCGTACTCGTGACGGCTGTAGGATGGTCCATTTCTCCTTCATCGGCATGTGTTAGCACTGCACCCAACGCAATGCAAGAGGCATCCACATGTACGTGAAACTCATTTTTCCAATCAGGGAATACCAAGATCGGCACAGTGACCATCTTTTCCTTCAATACATCTAAGTTGCACTGACATTCTTCATCCCAACAAAATGTTGCATCCTTCTTCAACAGTTTCTCCATGGGCATGGTACTTTGGGCATAAGCTTTCATAAATTTTCTGTAATATCCCATATGACCCAACATCGCGCATAGCTGCTTGACGTTCCTAGGGGCTTCCAAATTCACGATTACCGTAATATTTATAGGGTCCACCATCAATCATTGCTTGCACACAACATGACCCAGCAAAATCCCAAAAGGAACATAAAAGATCCATTTCTTCAAGTTCAGCGCGATCTGATATCTGTGGCAAATATCCAACATCAGGCGCATACTTGCTACATGGCACTTTACTAATCCAAACACCCTCCAGTCATCAAAGTATACTTCCGGGAACTTATGAATGAACTCCTTAAACGCTTCTATGACTACACGGGAAAAAATCGCAGGTGCATTCTTAAGCCCAAATGGCATCACAGTATACTGAAAACAACCCCACTCCATCACGAAGGTTGTTTTTCTCCTATCCTCGGGCACGATCTTAATCTGATGATACCCAGAGAACCTATCAGCAAAGGAGTAGGCCTCTTCCCTCTAACATTATCTAGCACTTCATTTGTAAATGGTGTTGGGAATGGGTCGTGGACACATGCATCATTAAGCTTCTGCAAGTATACGCAAATCCTTATTTCACCCTTTTGTTTCTTCTCCTGAACCACCATCGAGCTCACCCAATTAGATTCTTCAACCGGTTCTATGATGCCTGCCTCCAATATCTTATCCAGTTCATGGCAGACCTTTTCCTTGTATTTAGGATTAAGGCGATATGGCCTTTGTTTAATAGGCTTTGTGTCCAGCTTCATAGTGATCTTCATAACGCCCAAATCGCCAACTATGCCCCTCAAATCTGAAAACTTGGTAGGGAAGAGATCTTGGTATTCGCACAACAACTTTATATACGGTAGCTTCGTCCCAATAATCTCCAATTTTTGTGAACTTCAGTTCTGCTTCTGTACCAAAGTTTACTTGCTTTGACATCAACGACGTGGTGATGTCCGGGTTGTCTACTTGTGGACCTTCAACTTCACGATGCCCTTCTACCTCTGGAATATTAATGCTTCTTGGATCTTCATCCTCCTCTTCAGCAGTCACATTATAGAATTCCAGCACATAGTGCAGCTGGGTGCTCCAATCTGGTTGGGTCTGTTATACTCCTATACCAATAGGTGTCATATTTCATGATTGACTTGTTGAGCTCTGTAATATGTTCATCCCTTTCCTTGTTGTAAAGGGTTTCCATTTATAAAAAAATGTAAAAAATGTAAAGAGGGTATGCCGTAAAAGAAAAATCAAAGGGTAAAAAGAATAAAATGGTCAAACAAGTGAAAGAAATGAACCCCAAATAAAGGAAAGACCAGGAAAGTGTGCAAGACCAAAATGCCACTACTTTTTCATTTTATGTAAATAAAGCATTGTGTGCAGCTTGTTAACTCATGCCACAATTGATGAATGACCAAACAACTTAATCTTGGCTAGTTCATGTTTGAATTTCCTGTTTTAGAGATAGAGAATAAAATCTGACCAAATTGTTTAATCTTGGCAGATAAGTAGATAGGTAGAGAAGCAAAGGAGCTCAACAGTTTAATCTGAGCCCTTGGAAGTAATAAGTGCAGACTTAGGTAGGCTTGCTATGCAAAGAAACAAAATTTGATGAGGGTTTGCTAGTCTAAGTGCACCCAAAGAAAGAAGGAAAAAATGCTAGGCAAAGTAGGCAAGGTAGGTAGATTGGTGTTGCAGAATGATACTTGTGATGGATCATGTCTCTTAATGTGTTAACTTTTACTTTTATCACAAGTGCCATGGCGGACATTACACTTGAAGCAATTCAAGCGAGGCAAGATTGAAATAACTAATTCCCCTTCATCTTTTCCCTAAATCATTTACTAATTTCCCCCCAAAAATATTAAGAATCTGCTCTTAAATATCACTAAAATCACTCATCTCATTTCATAAACCATGCCTAAGTAAAACCCTATTTTACTTAGGAAATTAACAAATATTCCTCATAAAATCCCCCCTTCATCCTAAGCCTAAGTTTATAACCTAGCGCTTTCATTTACATTTTTTTCATATTAACCATTAACTCTTATTATGTAAATCCTGCCTTATTGCCCAATCCCGTATTATGTAAATACATTAAAAAACCCCAAAATAATACATATCCCTCCCCCGGTTGAAATACGACCATATCACTGTTTGAAAGGGATTAACAGATTTATTATGAATATGTTAATAACCTTCCCGTGTGCAAATTAATGGATTAATCAACCATTTTGGTTGATTAATAGCATTCCCTCGACCAATGAAAATAGCCCCAATGTATTAAAAATATAGTTTATTATAAACCGGGCCCGCAAGTTAACCTCCCACCGTCTCCATAGCCCATCCACCGATAGATCTGCGCCCGTTCATCCAATGGTCGGCGATTGTATTGCACCCCCCTCCATCGCCGAACGTTAACTTGTGGGAACCCGGTGGTTTTGCCACCGTACCAAGGACACGTGTCGCCCATCCGGGGTGATCGCTCGCCCTCCGCCCGAAACCACCCAGCCCCAAAAGCGGTGCGGGAAAAACCACTTACCACCATCCTTCGTTGACGTCACCCTTCTGCTTACATCATCCATCCTTGTGATGTCATCACCCGCCACGTCACCGCCACGTCATCTGCCCTGTACTCCTACTAACGTCATCCACCCATCATATCAAAAAATCCCACCAAAACTTCATTTTGTCAAATAAAGGGGAAAAAGGTCATTTTTCTATGTTTTTCTGCATACAGCGCCCCACGCTCTCCTGCAAAATTAAATCGACTGAGGTTGCATTTCCAGTTTTTGACCAAAAAGGCTCCATCGATGAGCTCGCAGCCATTCAAATAGTAGCATGTAGTTTTCCTCTGTAAAACAGGTACCTTTTCCAGCTATCTCCAACAATCGGCTATCAGTGCATCAATTACCATGGTTTCTTAGCAAATCTCCACAGAACTCAACGTACCAGCCACAGAGAAATCCATAGCTGCATTGTTACCCTTGGGAAAAGGGAAATTTCGAGGCTAAATACCAGAGAGCAGTGAGCAGGAGTCAAAACACAATTAAAAAGCATCAAAACAACTCAAAGAGTATTAGACAAGCATTGAAGTGTACCAGAGCAGCATTAAAGGCAAAGCAGATCAGAATTAAAGAAAGCAGATCAAACATTAAAGACTATCAAATGTGCAGAGTTATTGGAGAGAACAGCTGCAAGCCGAACCCTAAAGGCCTACATCCAGCACAACATCAGTTAGTTGTTTCTATTTTACTTGTAAATTCTTATTAGTTAAAACCTAGATATTATCTCACAGCTGTTATGAGATATTGTTTATACATATTCTATTGTATAAATACCCCCTCCATTAGAGTATTGGGGTGGTGTGTGGATTTCCTAGACTATGTTGTAATACTGGAATTTTTGGAATAAAGAGTTGTTGGAATCAACTTTTGTTTGGCCTACTGGATGAAGAATTGAAGCAGAGGACTTGTCACAGAATTCTTGAATCAACCACTGGATCAATAAGTCCTCTATATCTTGTGTTTTACAGTTTTCTGATTTTTTATATCATCTGTGTTTCATAATCTGAATGATGAAGAAAAGGATTAAATTCAGAATATGCTTGATTGCACTCTGTTTTCAGTCTTTATTATTCTCTGTGTTTTCTTCAAAATTAGTATAAACAACGAAATCTTAATTGCTCTTGTTTTCTGATTCTTTAATGTTGATTATTTGCAAAAGAATTCTTGATTTCTCCTTATCAGTAATCATCCATTTTCCCTCTTTCAAAGTGTTGAAGGATTCTTAACTGCCCTTCACCCATTTGAGCCCATTCCATCTGTTTCCAGCCTTTATTTGTTCCCTGTTTGACTACCTTGCTCTATGAAGCCATCCTCTGTTAAGAAGCCAAATCCAGAAAGCCATCTTCTTTGACTCCATAGCCCAATAGATTGAACTACTCAGTTTTACCTCTCTATTCTATTGAATCTCACCACCCAAATTCAAACAAAACCCTTGAACCTCATAACTAGCCTAATACCTTTAAAAAAAACAAAGCTAAATCATAAAGGGAGAGCCCTCTTGAGATACAGATTGGCTAGATTTTGTATCTAAAATATTGGTCTGTGGTTACCTCGACATCCTTCCTTTTCTTACAACTTTTGGGAAAACATGAGTGATAACATCATTGGCGACTTCGTTGGGGATCTGAATAATTGTTTGTTACTATTGTATGATGTATAAACTACAGACGGAGCCTGAAGTTAGCCAGGTAGCCTTTGAAATGCTTTTGCTTTGCAATTGCATAAGTAAATGAATGTTGCTTCAGTCTATCTCCGGTCTAGTTCATGGATTGAACAGTGGGTTTCAAATACTTGTTCAATTCCTTTTTTCAAATAAACCTTTAGGAAAGTTCAAAACTCCCACATCTAAAACTTCCTAGAAGAGACTGTTAAAGTTGTATTGTAAAATCTATTTTCAAAAAAAAAAAAAACCAAAAACACACCTAGAAAATGGCTTCAAAAAGGATTCATTACACCAGATCAAATCCTGATCCTAATCCCCCACCTATGTTTGAAAATCCTAATCTGATTCCTAGGATTCTTAGAAGACAAGGGAGCCAAGAAAATTCTACTAGTTCTCGGCCTCTATACAAATCCGAATCCTATTCGGTGAAGTGGACCTACCCTGAGGACGAACCTTTTGATAAATGTTTTGAAAACCCTTTGTTTAAGACCTTTTTAGAATCTGGGTTAACCCACACAGTTCAAAATCCAATATTCACTGAAAATTTGCAAATTGAAACTGTTACTTCACACCTTGACAAACATTTGCAGAACTCCATTCAATTTGAGCTTACCTCTGAAAGAACTCCAAACCTTTCTGTGATTACTACAGCTTTTCCAAGTTCACCATTAGCACCTGAAACTACCCTTTCCACTCCTCCATCTACAACACAGATTCCCATTGTTATCCCTACTCTTCCAGTTGTCACATATATTTCTGCAACCATGGCAAACCGATATACTCCTCTAAACTTACCTACCAATCCAAGGGCTCTGCCCCAAGACTATCAAAATAAAATCCCTTCTTTTGAAGGTACTGGCACTTACATAGCTCAACAACATACCAATAAAATGATTGACTATTTTGAAAAATATGAGATTGATGATGATGATGTTAGAATGAAAGTATTTGTTCAAAGTTTAACTGGAGATGTTAGAACCTGGTTTAGAGCCCTCCCTGCAAACAGTATCAATGACCCACGAGCTCTATATTAGTCCTTCTTGAATAGATGGGAAAATAAGAAAGATCCTCTCCATATTTTATCGGAATATGAAAACCTAAGGAGAGGCACACAAGATACTGTCCAAGATTATTGTACCAGATTCAATAATGTCTACAATGTTATTCCTAAAAATCTCAGACCTCCTCCAGATTTGGCCTTGATCAAATTCCCTGATGCATTTGATTCTGATATGGCATACCAACTTAGGGAAAGAGCTCCTCGAAACTTAGAAGAGATGTAGAGTATAGCTGTCAGTGTTGAGGCCAACCTGATATCTAAACGATCTAGGGCCAAAGCTGAAAGGAGGACACCTTTCAAAGAAGAACCTTATGCCTTTGAACATAAATTAGATGCTATTATTAAAGGAATGTGTAGACTTGGAGATAAAGTAGAAACAATTGAGAGAAAATCTCCTTGGGATGGTCAACCAAGGGGAGAAATCCAAATTTCAGGAAGAACCAAAATCCCAACACTGGAAAGACAGGGCCTGACCAAAATATTAGGCCCCCATTTCAAGAAAATTATGTTGAAGCCTCAACTTCTGATGAAACAACAGAAGACACTCAAATTAACTTGATGGGACTCAAAAATGAACAACAAGTTTTCTTGACCCAAGAAGATCAAGAAGCTCAAATTCTTAAACAATTCCAAACTCAGTCAGGTGAATCATTTGACTTTAGGAAGGGATATGATACAGCCATTTATGAAGTCCACAAACAATACAATCTAAGGAGCAGAAGAATAGATGTCCTTGAAACGAGTAAACAAAAAGGTACCAAGTAGCCCAACAAAGATAAGATCAGTACCCCCCCTATACATATTTTTTCTAGAACAGATCCTAACCCTAATAATCCAATCGTTGAAGATATATCAGACAATCAATGACCTAACAGACAACCTTCCACTTCTACTCCTTCTAAAGGAAAAGTAGGAGAGCCTCTAGAACTTGATTTGGGAAAAACTTCAGCCCATAATCCCACTACTGAGGAGGAGAAAAACGCAGAAAATTCAGCTGTCCGAAATACAAGAACTCAGACTGAAAGACCTTTCAATCTTGAGACAGAAGTAGGCAAACTAAAGATAGTTGTTCCATTATCAGAATTAGCTAAACATGATGTCTACATAAGTCAAATCAGCAGATCACTCAAAATTTCTATGAACGATGATTCAATAAATGTTTTTGATGACCAGCCTGAATTGATATTTGGCTCAGGAGTAAATGGGAAAACAGCAGAGGGAGAAGTTCCTCCTTTCTATGTAGATTTGAACATACATGATAAAATACTTCACAATGCCATGTTTGATTCTGGTGCTTCTCATAACTTAATGCCTA
The DNA here is from genome assembly GCA_031772625.1 of Pinus tabuliformis. NCBI lineage: Eukaryota > Viridiplantae > Streptophyta > Pinopsida > Pinales > Pinaceae > Pinus > Pinus tabuliformis. The sequence goes on from CM062819.1 coordinate 509,564,823, forward strand.
AATCTGTAATGGAGAGACTAGACCTTGACATCACCAGGCCATATAAAGACATTTTCTCTTTTGATTCAAGTCAGGTCAAATGTTTGGGTTTAATCAAAGACTTATGTGTGTCACTAGTCCAATATCCTGCCAAAACTATCTTAACGGACATAGTAGTAGCTAATATTCCACCAAAGTATGGCATGTTATTGTCTTGATCTTGGGGTGAAAAGCTTCAAGGATCTCTAGAGTTAGACATGTATTACGCTACTATTTCAGTGTTTGGTCAACCCAAAAGACGATACAAAGAAACCTTAATGAAGTATGTAGTAAGTAGTCAAGAGAAACCTCAAAATTTCCCTATCTACTCAATACATTCAGATATGGATTCTTTTATCCTTTACAATGCTGAAATTGATCCCCCACATGCAATAAAAATTCTAGCAGAAGAAGCAGAAAAAATTGCAAATAAAAGATCTAGGGTCCGAATCCAAGAAATTTCTGAAAATCAGGAAACATCAGATAAACCAGATCTCCCTATTGAACAGATCCCTGAAACTCCAGATACTAATTTTGAACATGAAATCCTTTGGTACTTAGAATTTGATGGTTTTGCGAACAAATTAGGAGCAGGAGCAGGACTATGGGTGCACAATCTTGAAAACAATCATGCTGAAGGCCATGCCTACAGGTTAAACTTTAGGTCCACTAATAATATGGCTGAATATGAAGTTCTATTGCTAGGTCTTAAGCTGGTCAAGAAATTGGGAGCAACTAGAGTGTCAGTCCTAGGAGATTCTGATTTAATCATTCAACAGATAAAATGGAAGTTCTTAACAAATGATCCCAGATTAAGAGAGTACAAAGGAACAGCTATAGAGATCCTCAATACATTTCTAGAAACTCAGCTTGCCAAAATCTCGAGAAAACATAACCTGCAAGCTCATAGCCTAGCAATGTTTGCCAGCACCTGCAAATTGCCATTTGAACCAAATCATCAATTCACAGCTGAAATTAGACACAGGCCAGCCATACCTGATAATGTAAAGAACTGGCAAGTGTTTGACAGTGATAATCAGATCAATAATTTCTTAACCTTAGAAGAAGAATTTTCCAGCACTAATGTAGATGAAGATATAGTTAGTGAGTTTGATCCAACAAATCAAATAGAAACAGACATTTCAGCAGAAAATACAACTCAAATGCTTCATCCAACGAAATTTACCAAAAAGGAAATACAGAATCTTTAAGAAACAGATGTTGATGAGATTGTTGAAGGAGAATCTGAAATTATCAATTTAGAAGACAATCATTTTCCCAAAGGATTAACTCCTTTGGAAGATCTCTTTGATTTCAATGATATTCCAAAGAAACCCCATATGGAACCTCTAAAAGCAGACATTGAAGACTACAACATAGGAACTGAAGAGAATCCAAAAATGGTAAAATTGTCCAAATCTTTGCCCCCTAATCAAAAACTTAAGTATGTTGAACTAATCAAAGAATTCCAAGATGTTTTTGCCTAGAGCTATGAAGACCTCAAATCTTATGACACCTCTGTAATTCAACATACAATACCCCTCAAGGAAAATCAAAAACCATTCAAACAAAAGCTTAGAAGAATCAACCCTGTATTGCTTCCTTTAATTGAAAAAGAAATCAAATGAATGCATGATGCAGGGATAATTGCTCCAATCAGATTTTCAGAGTGGGTGTCTAATTTAGTGCCTACAAGGAAGAAAATAGGTGAAATCAGATTATGTGTTGACTTAAGAAATGTAAACAAGGTTTCTTTAAAGGACATTTACCCTTTACCTAAGATGGATCATATTTTACAAAGAGTAGTAGGTGCTTCTAGGATTTCACTTTTGGATGGGTTTTCAGGTTTTAATTAGATTTCGGTTCATCCTGATGACCAAGAAAAAACTTCATTTACAACACCATGGGGTACATTCAAATATGTTAAAATGCCATTCGGACTTAAGAATGCAGGGGCAACCTTTCAGCGAGCAATGGACATAGATTTTGCAAAAGAAATTCACGATTTTCTGGTTATATATCTAGATGACCTCGTTGTGTTTTCTAGATCATATCAACAACATTTAGATCATTTGAGACAAGTGTTTTTAAAATGCAGAAAGTATGGTATTTCATTAAATCCTAAACAGTCTTTGTTTGGTCTAGAAGAAGGCAAACTGTTAGGCCATATCATCTCCAAAGATGGCATCAGAATTGATCCTGCTAGAGTAGAAGCTATTATGCAAATACCCCACCCCAAAAATGTTAAAGAACTTCAAGCTTTCTTAGGGAAGATTAACTTTTTGAGAAGATTCATATCTAATTTCGTTGAATTAATTAGATTGTTGAACAATATGTTAAAAAAGGATTCAAAGGTCAAATGGACAACAGAAGCCAAACAAGCATTTGCAGGGATTAAAATGGCTTTAACCAGCACACCAGTCCTTACAAGTCCAAAGTTCGATAGGGACTTCATAATTTTCTCATTTGCATCAGAACACACTATAGTAGTTGTTTTACTACAAAAGGATGATCAAGGAGATGAAAACCCCTTAGCCTTTTTCAGTAAAGCACTTAGAGATGCACCTCTAAATTACCAAATCATGGAAAAATAGGCTTTTGCACTTGTGAAAGCTATTCAAGACTTCAGAGTCTATATATTGTACTCCCATGTAGTAGCTTATGTACCAAATGCTGTTGTCAAAGATATCCTGACTCAGGATGGAATTGAAGGCAAACGAGGTAAATGGATAGCTAAAATATTGGAGTATGATATTGAAATAAAACCTACAAAGCTTATAAAAGGACAGGGATTGGCTAAACTCATGACTGAAACAAACTTTCAAGCCCTGGATATTAATGAACAGGAGATGGCGACTCCACAAATCAGCCAGGCCTTCTTAGAATCACCTTGGTATGCTGATATAATTCATGTATTATTAAACCTGTAGGCTCCTCTAGGGTTATCCAGAACAAAGAAAAGGTTTTTAAAGATGAAAGCTTCAAAATTCTGTATTTTAGATAATGCTCTTTTTTGGAAAAATCATGAATGTATTCTATTGAATTGTTTAATAAAAGAAGAAGATGACAAGGTTCTCAAAGAATTTCATGCAGGGGACTGCGGTGGACACCTTTACTGGAAATCAACTGCAGACAAAATACTAAGGGCTTGATTTTACTGGCCAACCTTGTTCACTAATGTAAAGAAGTTTGTTACTACTTGCCACAAATGCCAAATTTTTGAAGGCAAAAGGAAACTGTTACCCCTACCCTTGAGACTAATTTCCACTGAAAAGCCCTTTCAACAATGGGGTTTGGACTTCATTGGAGAAATACACCCTCTCTCTTCTGGCCAACATAAATGGATTCTTACTGCCACAGACTATTTCACCAAATGGATAGAATCCATTCCTTCTAGACAAGCCAATGATACAGTGATTATAGGATTCTTAGAAACCAACATATTGTCTAGATTTAGCTATCTTGAAAATATCATAACCGATAATGATGTTGCCTTCAAGTCCAAGAAAATGATGAATTTCTGTAACAAATACCGTATCACTTTAGGCCATTCCACAGCCTATTACCCTCAAGGTAATGGTCTAACTAAGTCTTCCAATAAAAGCCTGATTAATATTATTAAGCAATTGTTGGAAGAGAACAAGAAAAACTGGCACAAGAAACTCATAAATGCATTGTGGGCAGACAGACTTACTACAAAGAGATCTATTGGAACCAGCCCTTATGAGTTAGTCTATGGCATGGAGGTTGTGTTTCCTTCATCTTTAGGATTTCCTGTAATGAAATTGCTGCAAGAAGCTCAAGTGGAACCCAATGACATTCAAAGGAGAATAAATCAGACCATCCATTTGCAGCATACCAGAGAAGAAGTGCACCAAAGATCCCAAGTGTTACAAGAAAAACTCAATAAAATATTTGATAAAAGGACCAAAATAGAAGACTTCTACATTGGAGACAAAGTTCTAAGGTGGGATTCCAAGAGAGAAGACAAAGCAAAGCATGGGAGGTTTGACTTCCTGTAGAAAGGGTCATTTATCATCCAGGCATTGCAAGGGAACAATACTTACTTTCTGAAGAGCCTGGATGGTACAGAAACAAAGGAAGGACTAGTGAATGGTCGAATGCTGAAACATTACTTTGATCCAGTTTTTTGATGTATTCTGACTCTAACATGTACATACTATATCCTTGATAATGTCACAGTTTGGATTGGATAGTAACTTGCTACAGTTGAAGCTCGAAGCGAAGACCCTAAGCTTCACAAGTGTGTTGTCATATATACAAATAAAGCAACCAGCAAAGGGAGATTTCAGAACACAGTAAAAGTTACTCATAAGGCCATCTGACCTGCTGTTCTTGACTTTCCACCAGGGAAAGCCATCCCCAAGTGGAGCCACTGTTATACTCCTATACCAATAGGTGTCATATTTCATGATTGACTTGTTGAGCTCTGTAATATGTTCATCCCTTTCCTTGTTGCAAAGGGTTTCCATATTATCAAAAAAAAAATCAAAAAATGTAAAAAATGTAAAGAGGGTATGCCCTAAAAGAAAAATCAAAGGGTAAAAAGAATAAAATTGTCAAAAAAGTGAAAGAAATGAACCCCAAATAAAGGAAAGACCGGGAAAGTGTGCAAGTCCAAAATGCCACTTCTTTTTCATTTTCTGTAAATAAAGCATTGTGTGTAGCTTGTTAACTCATGCCACAATTGATGAATGACCAAACAGCTTAATCTTGGCTAGTTCATGTTTGAATTTCCTGTTTTAGAGATAGAGAATAAAATCTGACCAAACTATTTAATCTTGGCAGATAAGTAGATAGGTAGAGAAGCAAAGGAGCTCAACAGTTTAATCTGAGCCCTTGGAAGTAATAAGTGCAGACTTAGGTAGGCTTGCTATGCAAAGAAAGAAAATTTGATGAGGGTTTGCTAATCTAAGTGCACCCAAAGAAAGAAGGAAAAAATGCTAGGCCAAGTAGGCAGGGTAGGTAGATTGGTGTTGTAGAATGATACTTGTGATGGATCATGTCTCTTAATGTGTTAACTTTTACTTTTATCACAAGTACCACGGCGGACATTACACTTGAAGCAGTTCAAGCGAGGCGAGGTTGAAATAACTAATTCCCCTTCATCTTTTCCCTAAATCATTTACTAATTTCCCCCCAAAAATATTAAGAATCTGCTCTTAAATATCACTAAAATCACTCATCTCATTTCATAAACCATGCCTAAGTAAAACCCTATTTTACTTAGGAAATTAACAAATATTCCTCATAAAATCCCCTTTTCATCCTAAGCCTAAATTTATAACTTAGCGCTTTCATTTACATTTTTTTCATATCAACCATTAACTCTTATTATGTAAATCCTGCCTTATTGCCCAATCCCGTATTATGTAAATACATTAAAAAACCCCAAAATAATGCATATCCCTCCCCTGGTCGAAATACGACCATATCACTGTTTGAAAGGGATTAACGGATTTATTATGAATGTGTTAATAACCTTCCCGCGTGCAAATTAATGGATTAATCAACCATTTGGGTTGATTAATATCATTCCCCCAACCAATGAAAATAGCCCCAATGTATTAAAAATACAGTATATTATAAACCGGGCCCGCAAGTTAACCTCCCACCGTCTCCATAGCCCGTCCACTGTTAGATCTGCACCCGTTCATCCAATGGTCGACGATCGTATCGCACCCTCCTCCATCGTCGAATGTTAACTCGCGGGAGCCCGGTGGTTTTTCCGCCGTACCAAGGACACGCGTCACTCATCCGGGGTGATCGCTCGCCCTCCGCCCGAAACCGCCCAACCCCAAAAGCAGTGTGGGCAAAACCGCTTACCACCATCCTCCGCTGACGTCACCCTTCTGCTTACATCATTCGTCCTTCTACTGTCATCACCCGCCACATCACCACCAAGTCATCTTCCCCGTACTCCTACTGACGTCATCCACCCATCATATCAAAAAATCCTGCCAAAACTTCATTTTGTCAAATAAAAGGGAAAAAGGTCATTTTTTCTATGTTTTTATGCATACAGTGCCCTGCGCTCTCCTGCAAAATTAAATCGACTGTGGTTTCATTTCTAGTTTTCGACCAGAAAGGCTCCATCGACGAGCTCGCGGCCATTCAAATAGCCACATGCAGTTTTCCTCTGTAAAACAGGTACCTTTTCCAGCTATCTCCAACAATCGGCTATTAGTGCATCAATTACTATGGTTTCTTAGCAAATCTCCACAGAACTCAACATACCAACCACATAGAAATCCATAGCTGCACTGTTACCCTTGGAAAAAGGGAACCTTGGGAAAAGGGACATTTCGAGGCTAAATACCAGAGAGCGGTGAGCAAGAGTCAAAACACAATTAAAAAGCATCAAAACAAGTCAAAGATTATCAGACAAGCATTGAAGTGTATCAGAGCAGCATTAAAGGAAAATCAGATCAGAATTAAAGAAAGCGGATCAAACATTAAAGACTATCAGATGCACAGAGTTATTGGAGAGGACAGCTACAAGCCGAACCCTAAAGTCCTGCATCCAGCACAACATCAGTTAGTTGTTTCTATTTTACTTGTAAATTCTTATTAGTTAAAATCTAGATATTATCTCACAGCTGTTATGAGATATTTGTTATACATATTTTGTTGTATAAATACCCCCTCCATTAGAGTATTGGGGTGGTGTGTGGATTTCCTAGACTGTGTTGTAATACTGGAATGTTTGGAATAAAGAGTTGTTGGAATCAACTGTTGTTTGGCCTACTGGATGAAGAATTGAAGCAGAGGACTTGTCACGGAATTCTTGAATCAACCACTAGATCAATAAGTCCTCTGTATCTTGTGTTTTACAGTTTTTTGAGTTTTTATATCATCTGTGTTTCATAATCTGAATGATAAAGAAAAGGATTAAATTCAGAATATGCTTGATTGCACTCTATTTTCAAACTTTATTATTCTCTGTGTTTTCTTCAGAATTAGTATAAACAGCGAAATCTTAATTGCTCATGTTTCCTGATTCTTTCATGTTGATTATTTACTAAGGAATTCTTGACTGCTTCTTATCAGTAATCATCCATTTTCCCTCTTTCAGGCTTGGAGGATAGAGGGAAAGGCATATGAGTTGTATAGTCTGTCTATGAGCAGTGAGAGGGATTGTACTAAGAGATGGATAGTCGTGAGAGCTAAAGCTTTGTGTAATCCTGAGATATTTCCACTTGTATGATAATACAGATAGTGAGGTTTTTAGCTAAGGCTTTTCCCAGAGTATTCTTTTGTGTTTCATGTGTGATTGATTCTTCTCTGTAATATGTGTTCTGTTTGATCTTGCTCAAAATCGATTAATCTTCTGCAAGTTTGATAGCAGAAGTAGATCAAGTATTTTGCTTTAGTTACATTGCATTATCAGGTGATCTACAGTGAGAATTTCTACAGATATTTACACATAGATTTTTCAATTGTTCTGAGAAGTTCATTTTCTTTTGGGGTAGGCTAGAGTGGTTGGGCTAATCTCTCAGGAAATGGTGGATTTACTTTAAGGTTGATTTCCTCTTGTTTTTCCTCAAACTCCCTATGTGGAGGGGGAGGTTGGTTATCCGGGAAAATTATCCAAAATCTTGGGTTAATCTCCTGGATTTCTACAACATAAGCTGGATATGATGTCTCTCCACTATATACTTGTTGAGCCTACCTATTGTTCGGGTTTGGATTTGGCTGGGTAGGCATCTGGGGTTGCTTGGGTGGAGCAAAGTGTAGCAGTTGTGGTTGGATAGGTGGTGGAGGCAATAGAGATGGAGCTTTGTTGTATTGGGGCCTCCACCCTTGGAGTGGTGTATATTCCACTAAGGTTGTGGCGGAGTGTAAGGTTGAAATGACTGGCTGGATGGCTGGGAATGATACTGAGATGCATAGGACCAAGGAGGGGGTGTATGCCAGGAAGGATGAGCAGGGGTCCCCATGAAGGTATATTTATGGTTTGGTTGGGGTTGTAATATGCATGGGATGACCCTTGCATGCCCTGCTGGTATGGTCTAGGCCCAGGAGGTCTCCTTTGGTTGATGTAGAAAAGTTGCTCAGTGACCCCTTCAGCTCCTTGATATACTACTTTGAGTTCGAGTAAAGAAGGGCACTTATCTATGGAGTGGTTTTCTTCATAGACTGAGCAAATTTCAATATAATTCAATGAACATTCGTTCCTAGGATGCCTCCTGGTGCATCTAGGGAAAAAGATGGCTAAGGCTCTCTCTGCTTCCTCTTGATTCCTTTTGATGTTCATGGTGTCCAATTGCAAGGCAAGGGTTTGCAGCATCTCACTTTTGAAATCTTCCAGCATATTTCCAATTTCACCCTTGATGGATGAGTTCGAAGATGATGTACTGGGCATAGGTTGACTACCCCTACTCTTTTTCCTGGCTACCCTAGAATGGTTTCTAAAGACAGTCTTGATATCCTCATAGGGTAATTGGTAAATATATCCTCCTGCTAACAAATGTAAGGTATCCAGAAGATCTTCCCTTACTCCTCTGAGCAGGACCAGCTTTAGTGACTCAGGGTCAAGTGTGCACCTAGCCCTTTTGTAACTGAGCTGGAATCTTTCTTCATAGTCTTCTAAGGATTCATCCTAGCCCATGGTCATCCTGAAAATTTCTTCTTTAGTATCCTTTGACCTACAGTAGTCCCGATATTTTTTGTTAAAAGCCTGCTGCATCTGAGCCCAAGTTGTGATGCTATCTCCAGGTAAACCCATGAACCAGCACAATGTTGCATCCTTGAGGGTAGATGGAAACAATTTTAATTTTTGCTCATCATCTGTATAGTCATAGGTTCGGCATATAACAACAAACTCAAATAGGAAAGTGTCGAGGTCCTCTGTGGTTAGGCCATGGAAATGAGGTAGGGCAGAAGGGCTTATATTCTTCATCTAAGTGTCCCTGTTGGTTTCCCTAATGGGGAAGGCACCCTCAACTCTCTCTCTCTATTCCCTCTGTCAATTCGATTTTCAGCCATTGGTTCGGTAGGAATGGGTTCTTCTTCTTCTTCTTCTTCCCCTGTAGGTTCTTCAAATATGCCAGGTTGCTCACGTAAAGGTTCCTCTAGTTCACAACCACTGAAGAAGAGAGAAGCTTGGTTGTTGGATGTAGTGGGGGTATTTGGCAAGAATTTCCCTAAATTGTCCCTATTCCTACGAGGCATGAAAGGAAATTTTTTGGGTTGGTTTTTGTAGATTTTTTTTAAGGTTGGAAAGTACTTTGCAGAAATGAAATTTTTGATTGAATGAAAATCACTGACAGAATGAAAAAACTAATTTTTGAATTGAAATTATACTTGCAGAATGGAAAGGAAAGCATATAATGAAAGATGAAATAAAGGAAGCTACTAGATTAATTTTGCAGAAATAAAATAATAGCAGAAAATTGAAGACAAGAAGTAGAAGAAAAGAAAGCAGTAATCACATTCTACTCAGACACCTCCCCGGCAACGACGCCAAAAAGTGATGAGCGCCAGTATTGCAGCAAGGATGCTGCAACTCCTGGGCTACCAACTTTACTTATCAACCCGAGGTTCGTACAAACTTGGAGGTGACAGTGCTATATGCATAAGTAAAAGTGAAGGTCCTACCTATTGTCACTGTTCATCTGGTGAGAGACCCCAGGGGTTCAAAGCCAGACCTCTATAGAGTTAGAAGAAGCTTGATTCTTTGATGGAAGAAGAGCAAATCTATTCTAAGAGAGCTACTCTACTGCAGTAATGAGGAAAACAACATGTAATGCTAAATCACACCATATCCTAATTAACCATTTAAACAGCTATGCTAAGAAGAATTGCTAAATCAACACTAACCTAATGTTCCTATCTAAGTTACAGAAGTAAATAGCATCAAACCATACTAATGTGTGAGCAGGAAAACTAAGCTAAATCTATTTTCACTTTTTTGGTTTTTTTGGTAAAATCAAGCATGGAATTTAATTGTTCTTGTGGATGTAGCAGGTGGATGGAAAGTGGTTGAGGATGGTTAAAAGGCTTATGGAGTGATTGGATGGGGTGGAAGGGTCCTAGGAGGCTTTTTGTGACTTCCTAGAGGTTCCCCATCAATTCGGCCTCAAAACAGGTCGTTTCAGGAAAACCTACAGGATGTACAGGATGTACTAGAAACATACAGGATGATCTTGTAGGAATTATAGGAAACCTACAGGACACAGCCGAGAGCTAATTATGAGGTGTTGGGAAGCTAGAAAAAGGTGTGTGACGTGTGGGATAGGGTGTTAGAAGGTCTAGGAACACTCATGAGTCAATATCCAAAAGAAGAGATGGCTAGATTCACTCAATGTGTCTAGGCGGATTTCAATGAAAAAAGGACAAAAAAACTAGTGGGGTAATGGTGAAAAAAGAGATGGTTAAGGTTGATGAAGTGGAAGATGGATTCTGGTGATGAAGTCTAGCCCTCCTCTTGAAGTACCTACGGTTCTTAAAACATGTGTGTCTTTCAAGAACTATGCAACAAGATACATCTTCATAATCTAGAAAAGCATGAATCAATTGCCCATATTATGCATGAAGAAAGTATTGAAGGAAATGAGAACATGAGTGAGATCTTATTGCAAAAATAGAGTAATGGAAAAAGATGACAATGAAATGAACCAAATGCTGAATCCAGGCAACAAACACCAAAGCTCATGCAAGAACTAGAAATTTGTGTTTTGGGGCTGCTGAAGGGTCTCTTCCTGAAGTCATGGTCCCAAAGGGAGGAAGTGAGGCTGAGGCATCTGCTGACAACATTGTGGTGCTCATGTTTCTCCTTGCTAACCTGCTAACTAAAAGAAGGCACAAATGGAAGCAAACTAACATACAACCAATCTAATCTACATTGTTGTAATGGAAATGCAGCTACTTAAGCAAATGAACAATCAAACTATGAATCTATGCTAACATACATGTACAATAAAGAGGAGCCTTGGCTGCTAGGGTTGGGCCCTAACCCAAGAGCTTTAGCCCTCTGAGTTAACTCAGTGCTGGCTCAAAACAAAACTCATTCTTATTATCAAAACAATGGATTACATAAAAAATTGTCACAAGTCTTGTAGCTCAAAAATAGAGTAGAGTTTTACAATAAAAAATCCGAATCCTATTGAGGTCCTAGGCCTCTCTACTTATACATCTGAAGTCTCCAACGACTTCCTTAAAATTAGGGAGACTCGGCTTCCAAACTTCGAGATAAACTGATGCTTTGTCTTTCACTTTCTCGACTACCTTCTAGTCCTCATGATTTGGTTGTTTGCACTCCGAGCTGATGGAGGAATATTCGAATGGAGGGGTAGTAAATGAAGAGGATTTACCTCCTATAATTCCTCTCCCTTGTCCCATTCGAGTTTTGACTAAGGTCTTTGCCAAAATTCCTTGATTCTATCCTTTAATTCTGCATTAAATGCACATTAGGCCACAAAGCAAAATATCCAACTCTAACTCATCTCATAGACAAAAAATAATCAAAAGTATGCAATAAGTTGTGAGAATAGTTGGTTTGACTAGGCTAGGAGTTGAATTAAGGCCCATATAATTACCCAATGATGAGGCTCGTCAGTCTTGCTGATGTTTTGATATTTGTATATGGATGTAAATACCGTCATCAGCTAAGTTATAAAGCTCCAATAAGTAGTATGGTTATTATCTTGTGATGTTGTCATGATGTTTTGCTTTTGAGTAGGTTCTTCATTGTAAATACTGCAACGAACTAAGTTATAAAGCTCCATAGGCAATATGTTTTATTTTCAACGGTTTGTTGAGGTCTTGGTGTGGTTTAACACCGAGGATGGTGTTCCCCATGGGGGGAGGTTCTGTAACATCCCTGGCGAAAATTTCGTGTAATAAAAGTTAATAAAGGCAATATAAGAGCACGGTTAAGGGACACTTATTCCAAGTTGAATGTTGGACAAATATATCCTAGTGGGCATCACTGGATGTGTTTTTTGGCTAAGGAAAATCGACAAAGGCTAAGGCAAAGGCATTAAAAGGCAAAAAGGAAATTTTGGCATATTTATTTATGAAACTAAAGGAAATTAGGAGAAAAGTAAGGTGAAAGGTCACAGAGTGCATGTAAGGAGGAAATTGAAGGAAAATAATGGAAAATGAAGAAAATAGAGGCCTCATTCACAAAAAGGCTTATGAGGACCAGTTCATGGCTTTTGTCAGTTCAACCTTTTCTCAGTTCAAGTTTGGAGCTCTCTCATTATTCTCTCTCTCTCACACACACACACTCTTGGTCACTTAGAGTTTTCTTAGAGCACTCTAGTTGGAGCACAGGAAAGGGAAAGCAAGGAAAGGAATGGAAAAATAGGCAAGGATCAAGGAAAGGAAAGTAGGACTCAAGCAATTTCAGCAGGAATACTATAACAGCCCTGGTGAAAATTCCATGTAAAAGTATATAAATACCACGGATGATGGGACACGTATTCCAAGTTGAATGGTGAGCAAGACATCCTAGTGTTTATTCATTTGGTTGTTTATGGCTAATGAAATTGGCAAAGGCAATGCCTAAGGCATTAAAGAGGCAATAATGTATTTTGGCACAGTAATTTATGAAAATAATGGAAATTAGGAGAAAAGGAAAGTGAAGGTCACAAGTTGCATATGAGGAGGAAATTGAAGGAAAATAATGGAAAATGAATAAAATAGAGGCCTCATTAATAAAAAGGCTTTTGAGGATCAGTGGGCAGACTTGGTTAGTTTAGCTTTGGAGCTCTCTCATTATTCTCTCTCTCTCTCATACTCTTGGACACTTAGAGATTTCTTGGAGCACTTTCGCATTGGAGCAAGAAATGAAAAGAAGGCAAGAGGAAGCAAGGATCAAGCAGGGAAAGCCAGGATCAAGCAGCGACAACAGGCTTCATTGCAGGTATCAACTTGCATGTGTATTTTCCTTGCTAGATTTGGCATGCATGGGATTGCATGTGTTTATTTTCTACCATGGCATGAGTTTTTCCAGGTATGACAATATTTTTAGCCTAGCCTTGCCATTTCCTGATAGCTTTGATGGGATGTTTTCTCTCATGCATTTTGTGGGAGATGGCCAGATTGGATTCGAAGCTGAGTGGGGTGGATCTCCGAATTGACAAACACATGGTGGTAGTGGTCCCTAAAATAGATTGAGGATGCACGAAGCCACTGGTCTAGTAACCCCTGACCCAGAGTGTGGGTTGTATTAAAGCCAGATTGTGTGCCTCAGTGGGCCTAGGAATCCTTGTCGGTGAATGACGGGATATACGGTAAAGCCAAGAGGTGGATTTTCTCTCCTTTGGGCCTAGTGATTTCGGGATGGAATGCATGGTAAATCCTAGAGAGTATGTCTTGATGTAGGTCCTAGTGAACCCTGGATCATACTGCGGATGCACGGTAAAGCTTGAGAGACTAGGAGGCACTCATATTCCTCATGTGTAGGTGGAGAACTCCAGTGGCATCCACATTGATTGGTGTTTTTGATGTGTTATATGAGTCCCACATTCATGCTTGGAATATGGCATGAGGATGATTGGATGAAGAGAGACTTGGTTTAGCCAATCTATGGTCGGGTGGAATGTGGTAGTCCCATCACTGGTTGGTTCATTGGATTTATATGAAAAATTCATTCCCTTGATTTTCATGTGAAAATGTACTAATGTATATATGGATTTTGATGGCTGATATGTTTATTGCATTTCTGTTCTAATTATTATTGTTATATGCACATTTACCTTGGAGGGTGTTACAGAGTGGTATCAAAGCTTCCAGGTTCAAACACTTGGACTGGATGGGCTCTATCATAAGAGAAATGAAGAACAAAGTTTAAATTTGATACCTTTCTGTCATATCTGTTATAACTTTTCTTCTGTGACATATTAGAAGTTGAAAATTTTTCCGTCTTGAAGGTAAATCCCACTGATAATGTGGTAAAAATTTCAGATATTGGTTCACAATACTTTAGGAATTATGATCTAAAGAAGATGACCTTCCTAAATGCACCTTTAAACAGGTCATGTTGGAATTTCTGCAATAACTTATCTTCTGTAGGCTTTCAGAAGCTGAAAAATTTTCCACTTCGAGCGGACATACCACTGATTATGTGGTAGAAATTTCAGATATTGGGTCGCAACATTTTAGGAGATATGAGTAGAGGGAGTCGAGCCTTCTGAATGCTCCTAAAATCATACCTCAAACAGGTCATGCTGATATTTTTTTTATAACTTTTCTTCTGGGAACTCTCAGGAGCTGAAATTTTTTCCACAATGAGGGGAAATTCCACTAATATTGTGATAAAAAAATTCAGAAATTTATTCTCTATATTGTAGGAGATATGACCAGTGGAAGTCGAACTTTCTGGATACTCCTAGAATTGTGCACCAAATAGGATTGTGTTGGTATTTTTGTTATAACTTTTCATATACGAAATATAAGAAGTTGAAACTTGAACCATAGTGAGGGAAAATACCATTGATCATATAGTTCAGTTTACATTGCTTGTACTACTACAGTTTAGGATATATGCATTGAATCATTCACTATATTAGTTTGCATGCAAAGTGTTTGATGAAATGCTTAAATGGTTCAATGATTGATTGCATACAAACTGTTTGATAAAATGCCCCAATGAGTATGTTGTTTGTGGTTGGGGATAGTATTGTTGTAGTTGATATATGCTTACTTTTATGCAAATAGTTTGCTATATTAGTTTGCATGTAAAGTGTTTGAAGAAATGCTTACATGCAAATGTAATAGTATAGTAGTTGTTTGAAGAAAATGTAAAAGTATGGTAATTGTTTGAAGAAAAAATTATTTTTTTGGATGGGATAGTATTGTAGTATGATTAGCTGAACTATGACTATTATCATGCAAAGAATTTGAAGAGTTGAATGTAAGGAATTTGAAAGGTTGCATGCAAGGAATTTGAAAAGTTGCATGTAAGGAAATGGAAAAGTGGCATGTTTTTAGTTATTATGTTACAAGTGGAATAAGTGCAATGTTTTTGACTTAGTCTCATACAAATGTATGAGAAATAAAAAAAATCAATTTATTTTCAAGTGTGGTTAAATTTAGTAGAGTTTTGGAGATCCCATTTCCATAATTGGACACTGGAGATCGGGTCATTATAGTAGCTTCCTCCTTCTACCTTAGTGTGTACCATGGATAGTAAGGGGGTATGCTTATAGGTTGTTAGTATTGGTGAATGTTGATTTCAAATTAATAGACACAATGTCTTTATTCTGGAACATGTGACCGACTGTGTATGAATTATATGTCGCTTACATGTTGAATTCATGATACCTACTTACATCCTTGTATGTTTGGTTACATTTTTGAATATTTTGTTTACATGTATCAGTCTTGTAGGTTGATTACAAGAATTGATCGCTTATGTTCGACTACATGCGTTTATGCATAGGTGTAGTTGATTTGGCATTGCTTATGCATACTGTTGGTTGCATGTGGCAATGTGTACAATGGAGTAATGGTTGTTGTTATACATATATGGTCGTGCCTATGATTATGTATATATAGTAGGCCAAACATGTCTTGTGAAGTCATTGTATGCAATTTAGGTCATCATAGTGCTATTGGATGTTATGATATTAGTGAGCTAGTTGAGATAGAGTAGGAGATGCAGATCATCATAATGAGGTTGCACATTGGACTTTGGGGTAAGAGCAGATCATCATACAGGTATTGTATGTTCGGCATGCAGGTATGTAAGTTAAGGATTATTATATGCATTAGGGTTATATACATTAGGTTTATGAACATGTATTTGATGTTATAGTTACATTCATGATAGATGTTAGATGATTAGTGTGGGTATATGCACATGTGTCAGATAGTCAAGAATGATGATAACTTGTGGTTGTATGCATTGCTATTGTTGTGTTATGTTAGATAACTTGATGATTAGGTTATATGTTGTTGGTGAGTATGTAAAGGTTAACTTGTTGTTGTTATATGAATTAACCTAATGATTAGAGTTATTTCATTGAGATATTGATGTTGTCATATGCGTGATGGTTATGTTCATTCCATTGAATATCTTGATATCATATGTATTGTGTTAACCTGGTTTTGACCTATGCAGATGGTTATGGTTGCGATATTCAGGTATGAACCGACATATTTGTGAGATGGTGTCATACTAATCTAGATTGACTTTGCATATGTGTGAATGATAATTGTGTATGAGTTTACAATATGAACATGTTAGTTAGATATTGTTATGGATATCATGACCTTATGAGTGCTTGAGCTGATGTGTTGTAAAGTTATATCATGCTAACTAAATTGAATGTGCAGACAAGATCACCTCCCCTGAGATACATTAAGGTATCAGTTTCTTATGTCATATATGTGGTGCTTGACTGTTTGATTAGATCATCTAGTTAATTTAGTTAACATGGTATGTTTGCAAGTGGTTGAATGATTGATGAATTGCTTAATATGAGTATGTGTTCAAATGATTTTGTTTTAAGATGATTGTACTAACATATATGTGTTGAGACAATCGATATGTACTTGAATGGAGTTGATAGTTGTAGCGTTATGTCTAATGAGTATGAGTTGACTATGGATTATGACATGATTGTTTGTAAAAGTTGATTTCAAATTGATAAATATGATTGTCTTGATATTTGGAACATATGGTTTACATGTGTGGGCAGTTGCAAGAAACGTGCTTGGCACAGCAAGATGAGGTAACTGGTGTATTATTATGCTTAATTATACATTGATAGTTATGTGTTTATGGCAGCATGATGCAAGGAGTTGCATGGAAAGAGAGGTTGCCATGAAATCTTGAAGAAGGCTTGGGTTGAGCTTTCCTTGGGAACCATGGGGATTGAGTCATGGTGTTTGTTGTTAGTCTTGTGCTTTTGGTATTTTATGAATTGTTGAGCTTGATTTGCGGCTTTGTTTATGTCTAATGTATGGCCATACCACTTTGTTCGCAGAGTCATATTGCTATTGGTTTTTATGGTCTTCTTCTTGTTTGTTTCTTGTCTTACCTTTTATGTTTTGAGTCTTGGGAATTGGTTGGGAAAGAGGAAAGTTGATGGAAATCAAGAGAGATGTGTGGAACCCAATCGATGATAGAAGACCCAGATGAAGCTTTGTGCATGAGTAGCATAGTGGAAGGTAAGACTATGACAATTGGTTGGACTGGTTGGATCCATTGTGGTAAATGGATAGTAGTAGTGTAGACACAAGAAATGTAACTAGAAAAGGTAAAGTAAATAAATTAGAGGTTTCATATACTTTGGCTATGTTGGGAACTATTACTCTCAATGCTTGTGCATAAATAAGGAAGTTATATTAACCTAGACCTTATGTTATCTGGTAATTATGTTATGATCATGATTTTGTTATGTTTATATACGTATACAATATATATATATGTATGAATGTTGTTGTCTGACAAGATCATGATTGTTTTATGCTAACGTTTATATATGTATGTATGTATCCATGTATCTATGTTACTATCTAACAGGGTTGTCAGGGATCATTCTTGTGGAGGAATGATTACTTATGCAGGAGAATAACCTGAAGAGGTTCTTGGACTTACGAGGAATAAATTGGGAAGAATAGTCATGACAAATATACGAGGTCAGTATCATGTGGATATGATTTGATATTGTATACTTGTATTATGCCTATGTCTATGTTATAACATGTAATGTTGAAGGATACATCAACAAAGTGAAAGCAGTGTGGTCTGCGACATGCTAGGATAAGCATGAATAAGACACTAGAAGCAAGGTTTCTTGGTAAGGACAGTGTGGTTTTGGATGTGTGGTACTATTTTTGTGCATATGTTGTATATGTTGTACATGTTGCATCTATGATATGTGCACTTGTGATGTTGTGTATACATAGCATGTGTACATGTTATTTATGCAATGTTATGTACATGAAGGCACAAATAGGGTTGTCTGAATATTGCATATGGGGTGTTGTATACATAATATACTGCCTTCATGATGTATATGCGGCGTGTGTGCATATGGTGCTCTGTGCATGTTGGATATGCAGTGCTGTGTACGGATGATACTATGTACATGTTGGATATGTAGTGCTATGTACACATGGTGTTGCGTGCATGTTGTACATATGGTTCTATGTACATATGGCGTTGTGTGCATGATTGTACAAGTGGTGTTGTGAGCATGTGGTGCCATGTACATGTTGTACATAGGGTGTTATGAGCATGTGGTGTTGTGTACATGTCATGCATGTGATGCTATGTACATATGGTGTCGCGTACACATCGTGTGTATGGTACTGTGTACATGTGGTATTGTGTACACATTGTATAGTGGTGTAGTGTACATTTTGGCGTTGTGTACACATTGTGCAGGTGGCGCTGTGTACATGTAATTTTGTGCACACGTTGTGTAGGTGGTGCAGTGTACATGTGGTATTGTGTACATGTTGTACATATCGTATTGGTGCACGTGTGGTATTGTGTGCGTGTCATACATGTTGTGTCGAGGGAATGTGGTATTATGTATGTTTATCATGTAGTCATGGTATTGCGGCATGTGTACTCGTTGTGTGGTACTCTGTGCAGGTACATGTATTGGGTGGTATTTCACATCGGGTATAGATGGATACATTGTATTGTATACACTGGGTGTAGGTGTATGTGTTGTATGTCGGCTGTAGATGCATGTACTGCATGGTGTGGTATTCTGTGTGGTTGTATGTGTGTGATGCACACTATGTGTCTATGCACATGGTTGAGGAGAAAGCACTGGGAGATTGTCAGATGTGGCAACTAATTCGAAGCGCGTATGGAACAAAGACAAAGGTAGAAGCTAAAGATTGAGGAAAGGATAAGTATCATCATTTTATTTCAATTTATTATGCATGTGATTTATGACTATAGTATATGATGATTATATGTGATATATAATTTTGGGTTATAATGGTTACATGTGATTTATGATTTTGATCTATGATGGTTGTGTTTGAGCTAACCTGATGTGATAGCTTTATATATGTCGATTTGCTCAAATATGCTAGTTTGACTTGTTGTGACAAGAAGCTAACATGATTGCAAATGTACCTTATTGACAAGTTACCAATGAGGTATGATGCAAATTGATTTCAATTTATTTCAAATCTAATGGAAGTTATGTTCTTGGTACAGGAAGAATGAACATGCCCGGTTGGGTGGTTGAAATCGACTACAAGAATTAGTAGCAACAACAAAGGAATTGAAACAGGCAACAATATGTTGGTAAAGAACTTCAGGAGCAGGGCCACTATGAGTCACTGGTACCCAATAGTGTCCATTGATTTCCATGAGCATGCTATGACCAATATGGTAGTTATGAGGTAGGTGTATGCCTTGGTCTTTGAATCCTCTGATGTGAGGAAGCCTTGCCAAGGGATGGACTGCCTAGGATGGAGGTGCCAACGGAACTTGGAAGGTGAGTGACTGCAAGAAAGTGGTGACCAGATTCCCGAGGGATTGTGTAGCAGAGAAGGGAAGGTCACAGATGGATTTGTTTTGGTCATTAGCATTTCCAGATGGAATCAAATGCACATTGGGAGTGCGCCCTAGAACAATGAGTTGGTAACTGTTCACTGAGAGGATAAGTGGTGCGGGATTATAACGCTAGACATTAGATGCAGATTTGACTTGGTAGTGGATTTTGGACTTCTTGGGAAGGAGCTGGATCCTGATATTACTTTCAGGGTGGAGGTTTGAGCCTTTGGATTCACTTATTGCTAATGCAAGCATCATATCATTTTATTTATTGGTTGAGAAAATGTACATATGTGTATATGTATATGTGGTTATTGTAAATACCGTAATGAGCTATGTTATAAAGCTCCAGTATGCGGTATGTTGTCATGTTGTCATGATGTTTTGATTTTGAGTAGATCTTTCATTGTAAATTTTGCAATGAGCTATGTCATAAAGCTCCATGGGCAGTATGTTTTGTTTTCAACAATATTTTGGTTATAGGTGTCATTAAACACCGAGGACAGTGTTCCCCCAAGGGGGAGGGTTTTGTAATAGCCCTGTTGAAATTCCATGTAAAAATGTATAAATACCACGGATGATGGGACACGTATTCCAAGTTGAATGGTGGGCAAGACATCCTAGCGTTTGTTCATTTGGTTGTTTATGGCCAAGGAAATTGGCAAAGGCAATGGATAAGGCATTAAAGAGGCAATAAGGTATTTTGGCACAATTATTTATGAAAATAATGGAAATTAGGAGAAAAGGAAGGTGAAAGGTCACAAGTTGCATGTGAGGAGGAAATTGAAGGAAAATAATGGAAAATGAATAAAATAGAGGCCTCATTAATAAAAATGCTTTTGAGGATTAGTGGGAAAGACTTGATCAGTTTAGCTTTGGATCTATCTCATTATTCTCTCTCTCTCTCATACTCTTGGAAACTTAGAGATTTCTTGGAGAACTTTGGCATTGGAGCAAGGAAGGCAAAGAAGGCAAGAGGAAGCAAGGATCATGCAGGGAAAGCCAGGATCAAGCATCTACAACAGGCTTCATTGTAGGTATCAACTTGTATGTGTATTTTCCTTGCTATATTTGGCATGCATGGGATTGCATGTGTTTCTTTTCTACCATGGCATGGGTTTTTTCAAGTGTGACAGTATTTTTAGCCTAGCCTTGCCATTTCCTGATTGCTTTGCTAAGATGGGTTCTCCAATGCGTTTTGTGGGGGATGGCCGGATTAGATTCGAAGTTGACTGGGGTGGATCTCCGAATTGACAAACACATGGTGGTAGTGGTCCCTGAACCAGACTAAGGATGCACGAAGCCACTGGCCTAGTAACCCCTGAGCTGAACTGTGGGTTGCGATAAGAGCCAGATTGTGTGCCTCAGTGGGCCTAGGAATCCTTGCCAGTGAATGGCGGGATATACGGTAAAGCCAAGAGGTGGATTTTCTCTCCGTTGGGTCTAGTGATTTTAAGATGGAATGCACGATAAATCCTGGAGAGTATGTCTCGATGTAGGGCCTATTGATCCCTGGATCAGACTGCGGATGTAGGGTAAAGCCTGAGAGACTAGGAGGCACTCAAATTCCTCACAATATAGGCAGATAACTCCGGTGGCATCCACATTGATTGGTGTTTTTGATGTGTTATATGAGTCCCACATTCATGCTTGGAATATGGCACGAGGGTGATTGGATGAAGAGAGACTTGGCTCAGCCAATCTATGGTCAGGTGGAACGTGGTAGTCCCATCACCGATTGGTTCATTGCATTTATTAATGAAAAATTCATTCCCTTGATTTTCATGTGCAAATGTACTGATGTATATATGGATTTTGATGGCTGATATGTTTATTGTATTTTTGTTCTGATTATTATTGTTATATGCACATTTACCCCAGAGGGTGTTACAGATACTTGCAGGTAACCTTTTGCATGTGTGATTTCCTAGCTGGTTTTGACATGCATGATTTTACATGTTGGCATATGGTTCGCTTGTTGTTGATGGCATGGTTTTGTCGAGTTAGGATAGTGGATTTCAGCCTAGCCTAGCCTTTTTCCAGATGCCATGGTATGTTAGGATGTTATTTCAGTTTTTGAGCTTTGGAATTGCCAGATGGATTTCAAAATCCGGGGCGGAGGTGGTCTCAAGGTTCATTCCCAAAGGCCTAGGAATCCCTTGATTGGTTTTAGCGGGATACACGGTAAAGCCTGAGGGAGTAGTCTCAGTTTAGGGCCTAGTGATCTGGGTTTGGATTTCAATAAAGCCTGAGAGACAAGGAGATGGAAAATTCCTCAAGGATAGTGATGGATTCTAGATGGCATTCCAAGTTTTGTTCGGTTGTGATTGGAGCACTGGTTTTGGTGTGATCACAGTTTGATGAGGGTGGAGGTGGTTTAACCTTTGGATTCCCTTGGTTGTTCTTGGATTGGTTGTTCTATGAGATCCCACATTCATGCTTGGAATATGGCATGGGGGTGACTGGCTGAAAGAGAGATTTGGTTCAACCATGTCTATGGTCGAGTGGTACGTGGAAGTCTTGAACCTGGTCGGATTTGCCTATGATTAATAAAAGCTAAATTCTCTTACTTTTTCATTGATTTATATGTGGATTTAATGGTTGTCATATCTCTAATATTTATATGGTCTTATGCTGGTAATAAGCATGGTTGAATGACTGGTTTATATCATGGTTATTTCATATATTTACTTGTAATTGTTAAATGAATGGATGCAAGACCTATTTGATGATGTAGTAGTTCAATGGAGAAGGAGGTGATCCTTCTGGTTATGTTTCATAAGTTCTTTCATTCGTTTATGCTCTGTATTATATCCTAGACTTGTAGGTTGCATTGATGCCAAGTGTTTGACAGAATGTCAGTCCCAATTGGGGATGCTCAGGCCTTGTCCTGAGGGTGATTTTTGATTGATCAACATTGTTATCATGTTTTTAATGAATTTTGTAAGTTACAACAATTTTTGGGTAGAGGCCAGGATTTTGGGCTAGAAAAGTGGCTTAAATCCTAGGGTTGTTGGCACTGAACTAGCAATTTTGGTCCACAATCGTTGGCAAGCAGGTTTGTGAGAGTGAATTTGGGTTTCTAGTCACTTCCTTTCCCATAGCATGAGAGAGACTATGGCCTAAGAGCTGCAGAATGGCATTGGGTCCCAGGGACAAGCTGTCTGAGTGGATGACTTGTCTCCTAAGGGTTCTGTTGATGATGTTGGATGACTGTATGTGATATTCCGTCGATTCTACTTCCTTAAGGTGACATAGGAGGTCAAATATGATCATAGTATCATCTCTCGTCATGTTTACCCTGTTTGGCATGGTTACTTTGGGTAGACCTGGGAGGGGTTGTTACAGAATGAGGCTCCACTATCCAGGTGCCACACACTACCCATCACAGATGTCACCATGCAAGTGATGAGGGTGAAATCCAGTTCAGATTATGAAGCAAGAGGTTCACCTACCACTCCTCCTTAGGGCTTCTTACCGACCTTCTTATGTGGACACTTTGTGGCACAATGTCCCAACTCATGATAGTGAAAACATTTAATCTTCGACATGTCCTTCTTATTTTTGCCCTGACTAGAATTTGATTTTGAATGTGATGACTTCTCCTTCCCTTTCTTCACCTTTCTACCTAAGGCACAATTATCCTCATCATCATGCTTGGATGAGGATCCATCTCTGGTGTTCCGCTAAATCTCTTCTTGTACCAAGTCGAACCTCAATCGCTCCCACTATGGTAGCTTCTCCCTCCCATTAACTGAGTCTTGGTAGTTGTGCCAGCTCTTGGGAAGGCCTAGAAGTGCTAGGTTCACCAAATCATCTTTAACAACTATAACATTGACACTTCCAAGCTTATCCTGACATTGGGTGAACTTGGTCAAGTACTCTAGTATTGTGTTGCCATTTTCCATCTTGATCTTTCTGAGCTTGTCCTTTAGTGCCAGCTTCCTATGGTCGTTGTTGTTTTCAAATAGGTTTGTCAAGTCCTTCCACATTACAAATGGAGTTTCCTTACTGTGGAGGTTCGAGACAATATGATCTTTAACTCCTTCTAGGATAATCCTTTTCGATTTTGCCACACATTTTCTCCACTCTGCCAGATCTTAAGCATCAAATGGCTTAGGAATATCTTTGTATATGGATTCATTAAGCTCGTTATCTTCCAACACTGCCTCCATTTTGTCCTTCCAAGCAATGTAGTTCGAACTACCCTCAAGGGCATATTCCAGTCTCAACCCATAGAACGACATCCAGCTGGCTCTAAAGTATGATACTGCAAATTCTATTTCTCCTGCAAAAGATAAACTCATATTCTCCTCTTCTATGGTGATTTCAGCTCTGATACCATGTAGAAATTCCTCGTAGATTCAAACTACAGATTTTAATATGCTAAAACAATTGACTTGAATCTACTCTACTCATCAACGAAAACAATAAACGACCGATGAGATCAAGAAGCATACAAGAGAAAGAATTCAATCACACATAACACAATATTTTTCTAGGGAAATCCATAGCTAAAAACCCCTGTTGTATGTATATTGTATTAATAAGAAAACGTGAGAAAATTACAATGATTTTCTCAAGCTTGAGCAACCTCTACATTATCTCTATCTATCTCACTGCTTCCCTACAAGCTCAATCCAATACTTAGCCAATTCTGATACCTGCCAAGCTCCTATTTCTTTACGCATTTTCCTTTGGAATTAACCCATATTTAATTGGGAAATTCCACAAATATGAATTGCGCAATCCTCATAGGCCTTCCTCTGATTGCATGCACCACCTGTATAATTCAGATGATTATACAACTAATAGTACAATGTCCTTGAACTCCAATCTCAACTAGGTCTTTCTCTAATCTGACATGCATGAGTTAATTATGAGTGAATATTCAGTTTACTGGTTTATCACTGTTGGTTACAACCCACTATTGGATCTCCCAATAATTCCTCCATAGTTGGAACTAGTTTAACTAAATTTAACTCGGTTAGACTGAATTAAATAATTACAACCCAAAATAAACTCAACTAAGGATCCAATAATATAGGATACACTCTATGTGACTCTAATTAGACCCTCAACTCAAATTAACTGAGCCAACTAAGTCAAATTAACTTAGTTAACTATTACAAGTTGTGATGAGATGTGGAATTACAATTTAATTCCTAATTTAATTCAAGGCCAAAATTAAATTAGGATTTTATTGTTGCATTTTCAAAAACAATGAACTATTGGTCCATTATTTCCCTTGACCTAATGGTAGCCCTTCAAGGATCCCCTTTTAGGA
This sequence comes from Pinus tabuliformis, assembly GCA_031772625.1. Taxonomy (NCBI): domain Eukaryota; kingdom Viridiplantae; phylum Streptophyta; class Pinopsida; order Pinales; family Pinaceae; genus Pinus; species Pinus tabuliformis. Next base: position 509,589,632 of record CM062819.1, read on the forward strand.
CCCCTACTACTTTGAGTGGTAATAGGACACAAGGCTACAAAGTAAAGGGTAGAGGAAAGAAATGGGCATGTGACCTAGTGAACGGAGGTTGAATGGTTGGCAACAAAGTAGATCGAAGACAAAGAGGGCAGATTCGAGGTTTGTTAGGGCTATGGGAATGATCCAAGCCCTGGATCTGAGAGAAGAAGGACAACAAGGAGGTTCTGAGCGTTATTCATTTAGGTTGTTCACAAACGAAGTTATGAACAACGTGCATAAAAGGCTATTATGCAGTGGGTTAAAGGATGAAACTCATTGTGAGTTGGTGATGTAATTTTGGAGTTTACTGTATAATGATTTGGTGGACAAATCCACTATGAGAAGCAGATCTACTAGGGCTAGCTATATTGTTTATTTTGGAGAAGCAAATACAATTATGATCAGTTGATCTAAAGGAGGCAAAAGGACCTGCCAGGTGTCAAGGACTACAAGTACTAAAAGGGTTGATATAGACAGGCTACATCAACAAGTATGTTAATGGTTTTGTTCTTGTCTTCTTTTGTGAGCAGACTGTAAATTTGATGTTGTGGATTGCAAGCCCTAATTGTATTCTATGTATACTAGTTGTACTAGTGATCGAGGGCCATGATCCCTGGTACAAGAGCCACATGATTCTTTTATTGATGTATTAATAGAATAGTCGAGATTTGGGCTCAAATATCTGTGTACTAAATTGATTTAAATGTTGAAGATTTATGTTATGCAAAGTGTAAGAAGGTTGAAGATTCCTAGTGTGTTTGTGTGCGTGATTAGTGTCAAACCAGATCTAGAGCCTAAGGAAAATTCAACAAGGTATCATAGGAAAGTTTGATGAGGATATGGAATCAGAGCGTGTGCAGGTACAAGTACAGGGTGTGCCAGTGAAGGTTGTGTAGGCTCAAGGGGAGTCTATTTTCATAGGGAGAATGCAAAGAATTGTCAAGTGCCCTATGGAAGTTTGAATCTTAAGGTTCCAACAAGATCGAGAAGTTCTTAGCTCATGTAAGGACAGTCACAGACCATGTGAGATCATTCATGGCGGTGCAAGGAAAGTCATAAATCTTGCAAGGACAAGCATGGATCATGCTGGAAAAGTCATGCTACATGTGAGAATATTCACGCACCATGCGAGACAAAGCTAGTCCTAGTACAAAGAAGTTGTGGCTCATATAAGGACGTTTATGGCTACACAAGGAAAGTCATGACTCATATGAGGACAACCATGAGCATGAAAGGAAAGTCATGGCGTTGGTCCTCACTAAGAGGGAGCGTTAGATTTTGGGTAGCTTGGAAGGCATTGTTGAGAAAGGACAACCCACAAATAAGTTGTTTGTTGGGAAATTTACCCAAAAGTGGACTTTTGGACCCAAGTTGTGGGTTTAGGACCAAGAGAAATATAATAATTTATTTGAAGGGTCAAAAAGGCTAAAATCCAAGATCTAGAAGGTTTCCTAAGTGACTGAAGGAAAATTATAAAAGGACCCTAAGGTGAGGTTCATAGGATACATTGGGTGTAAGAGAGATGTATCCCTCTTATGTTAAGCATGCCCTAGAAGGGTCAAGTTTTGTCCATGGAGGAGACGCATCCAATAGAGGAATTGCAACCAACAAAAGGAGGACGATTTGTGTCTATCTAGCGGTTGATGGTTCCATTGTTTGACCACAGAAAGAGAAGCTTGAACAATGCCTATTTCTGGAAGGCCAAGACTAGTGCTTGATCTATGGAAGGGCTGAAATTGATGCCAAGGATAGGTCGCAGCCCCAAGATGATATGAACAGAGCTAAAACTATGGCTGCACTAGGTGACAAAAGAAGGTCGAAGGTCCTATAATGTATTTTTGTGTTTCATGGTTTGCCTAAGTAGAGATCTAAGTGTTGGTCAAGTTTGATGGAAAATATGGCAGCCATGGTAGGTATTTTCACCTTGAAAAGAAATGGAATTTTGAATTTAAAATTTGCTTCCAAATTTTATTAGGTCAGTTGGGTCCCTAAGAGGCACCCATTGTTGGGTCTTGAAATTGTCATTCACTTCCATTAAACTTTCACTATTATGTCCATTATATCACCTCCATTTCACCTCCATTTCACTACCATATCACTACATTCATCTCACTTCCATTATCATTGGGTCACATTTATGTTTTTCCAAATTTTATTAATTCTTAGCATTTTTAAGTGAATTTGTGGTTGAAAATTAGAAAATAATGTGCATATGCTTATACCTAACAAGTGGGTTGAGATTGTTGACATGTGTAGGTCAAAAGGAGGCTTCTAGAAGACCTTTATGTGGCACCCTAAGGCTAAATTCGAATTTGAGTGGAGAGGATCATGGGATCATGAGGATATGTGTCACATTTCCTATTTGTATCGAAACACTAAGAAGACATGTGTCTTATCATTTCCTATTTTGATTAGAACTCTAGAGGTATAGGGAGAGAATCATGGACTCTCATTAATGAGATGAATTCTCATCTTTTTGTATGGATAGGAAATCTCTCTCCTTCATTTGGTAGCAAAAAATTTGGAAAGCTTTGGAGAGCTTTGTAAACTTTTGTAATTTTGAAGAATTTTAATAAAGCTTTCATGTTCTCAACATGGAAGGAGATGTGAAGTAGATGTCATGGAGCATATTAGAATGCAAGGTAGAGTAGATTGTATTTTGTAGCTTTGCTTTGATTTCATTCAAGTATGCCATTTTAATGTTTTCAAGTTTAATAGTTTAGATTTTCCATTCATGCAACTTTAGTTCATGCAAGTGTGTTCAACCGGTTGATTGTAGATTTATCTAACTGTGTAATCTACGCTTAGCAAAATAGTCCAAGAAAGTATTTTCCAATCGCTGCTTGGAGCATTAGAGTACACAGTAGATTAGTTTTCCTCTACATGTTTTGTATTTGCTTTCCATAGTTTAATAACTCATGTTGTAAGTGAATATTTCCGAAAGCCCTTGGTTCACTAAGTGGTGAAGTATTTCATTTATGAATGAGTCTTTCTCTGCATTTTTATGTTTACTTTTTTTTAGAACAATGAAGTATTGGATCCCTCCAAAATGCTATCACAAGGAGGTAGTTCTCCCAAAATTGTGTAGCAAAGTGATAAACACTTCATTTAGCTATTATAGTAGATTAGTTGCAATTTTAATTTCAGTTAGTCTTTCATTTAAATCTCATTTTCAGTTTTAGAACAATGAAGTATGGAGTCTCTCAAAATGATATGACAAGGAGGAAGTTCTCCCAAAATTGTATAACAGAATGATAAAACACTTCATTTAGTTGTTATCATTTTTGCTTTCATTTCATAGACATTTTTCCGGCTTAGATTAATCTAATTGTTCAAATTTTTGATTTGTTTTTATCTAATGTTCATTTCCTTTTCTCCCTTCTTTAGAAATTAGATTTTAACATTAAAAGTCATTAGATTTAGTTGTCCATTAACATTTATAGATTTCACTTAGAAGCATAACTTGTCTTTCTTAGATTAATTTCCTTAAGCATGAGAAACAAAACCCCAAAAAACAACATAAACTATAAAACAACGAAGTAAGAGAAATGTTAACTAAGCACATATAGTGCACCACACTTCATCAGTTTACGATACCCGGATTGATAATTTATGTAGAGCAATTTAGGACACTAAATTGACTAGACATTTTGGCGTCGTTGCCGGGGAAGTGTAATTAGGAGACCTTATTTCTTACATCTAAAAAAAAAATTAATAATTTCTTGAGTATGCTCTCCTCCTGCACTTTGTGTGATCTGGAGGATCAGAAAAATAATTTTTATGTTAATAATAATAATAATAATAATAATTTCATCATTTAATTTGATTCAATGAAAAAAAAGAATATAAATCCAATTGCTTTGATAGGTTCAACTGTCCAAGATTGACTGGTTAGGGTTTGTAGTGACCCTAAAAACACTGTGTCTTGTTTTAATAAGATTTTGCAAATTAGCTGCGGAACGCAGCCCTGTTCCGCGGCTATTTCCAAGGTTTAGCATGCTACAAGCATCCAATGAAGAAACCAACCACATGGGCATCTCTGGAATCGTCTCAACATGGATCCTATCCTAGTCACCCAACCCAGATTGATAAAAAAAACCAACTTAAGACCTCAGTCAAAGTCTCGTTTTTAGCACATTTACTTCGAAGCCTTTGCTCCCTGAAATTGGGAACCATTAGATTCCAATCTGTTGTTGTGATTACGACTTCATCAAAACCTGTCAATGGAAAAATCTAATTGTGCAAATCATCTGAGCTTTAGTTCAATAGGAAAATGTTGATTTGTAAATAAGAATGGTGAGAGACAAATCCAATTTTTTGTGCAAGCAAGACAAGTTTCATTTGTGCGGTGGCATTTTAACAAATTTCAAAGTGTCATTTACCGGCAAAGAATTTATATCAAGTGCCATGATTTTTTGTTGGCTTTGTTTTATCCACTATGTCTTATCAGTGACCATGGTTGATATCAAATCCTACTTCAAAACATGTGTTTAACTGGGCTTCAAACGACCATCCAGAGGACTCTCTAAGGCCTTTGCGAGAGTTATCGAAGCTGTAAAATCTCTGCAAGAATTTCCCAAGATTGGATGGAATATTGTTGATGCCATTGTCTACGCTGTGATCGCATCTAAAAACAAATTTGTTTCTTTTTGAAATCAATTTTATAGAGGATGTAATTGACAAAAACACAAAAAAAAAACCCATCAAACTTTAACTGCACGATTTGGCCAAATGAAAATGAATTAGGAAAAAATAAAACATGGGTTTTTTCGAGGACAAGGTCAATTAGATAACTTAGAAATGGTTTTAAGAAATTTGCGGCGGTTTGGGAGAATTTCTCAGTTTTCTGAAGCCTCTTTTTGCATGTCGTGTGAAGAAAAACGAATTTTAATTGATAGACAGTCTATTGTTTTAATTCGGCGTCTTGGAGAGGGCAAATCCAAACTAGGAACTTATTGTGCGGTGGCATTCAATCCTGATTACACCATGCCTCTTGTCTTTAATGCTAACGGTCTCATGCAAATCTCCATGACTTCATTATACACCTATTTAACGGCAAGATACATGATGTATCCCAATTGAATACGACTCTTCCAAATTGATAAATGATCGAGTCTTGAGCTTTTCACATCTGTTGGCTGCACAGTTCGAATCTACCTACTGATGGTTTTGATATTGCCCACCTTCCCCCCTCAGAGATCCGAATTCTACCATGCAATTATGGCGACCCTCTCCTCTCCGGAATGAAGAAAGCGTGATCGGTTAGGTGTTGAAAGGGCCTAGAATGGCCTCTGAGGTGTTTTTGGTAATCCCTCTTCGTTTCAATATTGTGATCGGATCTAGAATTTCAGGAGATAACATGCCCATAAAAATCAGGATTATGATTCAATTATGCTATCAGTTCCATTAATCATAAGAAAGAGGGAAAGGAACGAAGTGTGAAATTGCTACAACAGTGTAATCTTCAAAGTTTGGCCCAAAAAAAAAGTTAAGATAAGCCTAATACACTTAAATAATCACCACAGTAAGTTAAAGGCTCAATAAGCATTGTCTTGTTTGATTTTCAAGTGAAATTTTAGGACTGTTTGCATGCTAATTGTGGGTTGATCTGAATCATATCAAAGTCTGGTGTGTTATCATTGCACTCTTGAAATCATTGGTTGACTTGTTGCATTGGTTTCTATTTGATCTTGGGAATAAGCTATCATTCTTGCATACTAGCTCTTGCATCCTTGCACTCTTGCATAAGCATCTCATTGGTAGTTGAATGCATTTGTTTGTCTTCTCTTGCATTGCATATCACTATTAGAAATCTCATATTTCCTTATGCTTATTGGTTACATTGCATATCTTTTCTTGTGCCATGATCTAAGTAATAAGAAGAAATTGCTCTCATTAGTGCTCTAAAATTGTTCCTGTGCCTAATTGCTAAGTAACCAAAAGATTGAATTCATCTTCAAGGTTTATGATTCAGATGGCAAGGGGAAAGTGACACTTCGAGTATATCCCAAAAAAATAAAAAATTTGAATCAATGAAATAAGTAGATTATTTGCTCATTTTTCTGAAAGGTATTGATTAATTTTGGACTGATGCTGAAAAATGAATGGCTAACTTTCTGTTAAGATTTTTAGTTACAGAAACTGTGCATGTCCTGCAGCTAAAGTCGTTCCGTAGCTAAAGCCATTCCGCAACTAAACATCAATTTTGCAACTAAAAAACCTCACTGTTCAAATTGTTGAGATTGCAACAAGATGATGGAGCTTAGTGAAAAGATTCGTCTTCACTAAGTGGGCCCGCAGGCAAATTATGGCGCAAGTTCTATTTTTGATCACAGTGTGGGTGATCAAAGTCTATTTTTAGACTGGCTGTCAAAAATAGAAAAGTCAAATATTATTGTCTCATAATAATATTTGGACTATAAACTTGATCTTATTCTCTTGGAGCACTTCAGTTTGAGCTACAGATGTGGCCCATGCAGCTGTCAGAAGGAAGTACGCTTTTCTTATGAGTCAGTTGACTTGTTGCATGCATGACTTCAGTTAGAACTCAATCAGTTGAGTTTGGTGGAGTTGATTATGGAGTTGATGGAGTTGTGTTCAGTTTGACTTGGTTAAACTAGTTGTAGTTAGTCTAACTGCAAATAGACTAATGATGAGTTGTTAAACTAATTATTAACTCATAATACAACTATAGAATACATCAGTTAACTCAGTTGCATGTCAATGCATGTTCAGTTCAGCAGGGACAAGTGTTAGAGAATCAGATTGCTATCAGTCGTGACTATAGTTGTGCATCAGATCTTGCACAATCAAGGGATTGAGTATGCCAATGAGTTTGCTCATGTATTTGCCCAGTTTGTAGCTTCTGCTCACGTCTTACACATTGTGAGTGATTATTTGGAGGTGAAATACGAGTTTGGTAGACCATTCTCATTCATTCTTGAGTAGGTATTGAGCAGTGGAGGCAGGCAAGCAGTGGAATAGATTTGGAGATCAGATCTTAGCTGTATTGTGTGTAACAGGTGGAGCTGGTACTGGATTTCTTGTGATAAGCATTGTACTTTGTAATGTTACATGGTCTCAATCATTAATATACATATAGTGTGGGGTTTTTAGCGAGATGCTTTCCCTGGGTTACATATTGTGTTAATGTGTGAATGCTCTTGATGTTTTATTGTTATTTATGCTGCTATATTGATGATCAACGTAGAGGAGCTTATGTATTGTGTATGTATTCTGCAATAGTGCATGATCAAGATAATCTCTGTTGAATATGTGTTAAATTATTCAAAATTTCTACATGGTATCAGAGCAGTTGATCATCAGATCTACTATTCAGGAAGTGTTTACATTCTATTTCTTCAGGCAGAGTCTGTAATCGGGCCAGGTAGCCTCTGGATTCATCCTTCCTTTGGAAGGTAAGATATCTGGTGAATGCCCATACAGTCAATCTCTGTATGAGAAATATTGTGTTCTCACGAATCTTAGATCCGAGGCGGTTGAGTTGGTTGCTGGTGGAATTCGAATTTGCAGCAATGTTTTCTTGGTGACAACGCAGCAATGTCTTTCAACGGATTGCGATTGGAGTATGCTCTTGAGGGCAGCTCAAACTATATTGCATGGAAGGACAGGATGGAAGCAGTATTGGATGATAACAGGCTGAAGGAGTTCATAGATATGGATATCCCAAAGCCTACTGATGCTGCTGAGGCGGAAGTTTGGAAAAAGAAGACCGCAAAATGTCGAAGGATTCTGTTGGAGGGCATGAAGGATCACATTGTGTCCAACCTCCATGGAAAGGCTACTCCATATTTGATGTGGAAATCATTAATAGAATTATTCCAAAGCAAGAGCGATCAGAGGAAGCTGGCGCTCAAAGATAAACTCAGAAACATCAAATGCGAGAAGGGTGACAGTATTCCCAAGTATCTCACGAAGTTCACTCAGTGTCGAGATGAGCTGGGAAGTGTGGGGGTTACTGTCGATGATGAGGACTTGGTGAGCTTGGCTCTCCTTGGTCTTCCGAAGAGTTGGCATTCCTATCAGGACTTTGTCAATGGTCGGGAGAAATTGCCAGGATGGGAAAGACTATGGTCAGATCTTGTGCAGGAGGAGATCAGGCGGAGTACCAGGGACGGATCTTCGTCAAAGGGAGTTGATGAAGAGAATTGTGCTTTGGCTGCCAAAGCAAAGAAAGGGAAGAGCAAGAAAGCTTCTCAGTCTGGTGCGAAAGGCAAGAAGCAGGATATGTCCAAGGTGAAGTGTTTTCACTGTCACCAGCACGGACACTATGCCACTAATTGTCCGCAGAAGAAGAAGAACAAGCAGGCTGCTGGATCTTCAGTAGGAGAGGCTCTAGCCTCACAGTTTGAGCTTGATTTTTCATTGATCGCATGCTTGGTTTCAAGTGTGATGGGATCAGTGTGGTTCTTGGACAGTGGTGCGTCTTTTCACATGACGGGAGATAGAAATTTGTTCTCTGATCTGGAGGACAAAGATCTTGGAGTGCACATCGAGATGGTCGATGATGGTAGATACAGTGCGACCGGTATCGGTATGATTTCCTTTGAGAGGGAGTCTGGTAAACCCTTCGTATTGAAGGAAGTCATGCATGTTCCAGGATTGACGAAGAATCTCATCTCAGTGGCAATGTTAGAAGACAAGGGGTATGATGTTGTTTTCAGCGAGGGAAAGGCTTTCTTGCGCAGCAAGACAACTGGTGAGACCCGGAAGATAGGGGTTTGAGTGAGGAACCTTTATTAGTTGCATGTAGATGGATGCGCAGCAATGGCGTGCAAGGCAAAAGGATTGGTGAGCCGGGATGATGGCGAGTTGTGGCACAGGAGATTGGGTTACCTTCACCATGGAGCCTTGAAGATACTGCAGCAGATCAGTACAGGGCTTCCTAAAGGCACACTTGCACAGTCAGATCAGTGCAAGGGGTGTACTTTGGGGAAGTTTGTGAAAGCCACCTTTCACGAGAAGGATAGTCGCGCCACGACGATCCTTGAGAGAATTCACACAGACGTTTGTGGACCTTTCTCAGTTTCTTCGACAGCAAAACACAGGTATTATGTGATTTTTGTTGATGATTTCTCTCGTAAGTGCTGGATCTTCTTCATGCAGAAGAAGAGCGAGACATATTCAAAGTTCTGTGAATTCAAAGCACTGGTCGAGAAGGAGTCGGGGAAGAAGGTGAAGGCTCTTAGGAGCGATAATGGTGGTGAATACATCTCGGACGAGTTCAAGGATTTCTGCAAGGCAGAAGGGATTCGTAGAGAGCTCATAGCTCCCCATAACCCACAACAGAACGGGGTAGCAGAGCGGAAGAACAGAACGATTGTGGGTGCTGCACGGGCAATGTTGCATGATCAGGGCCTACCCCTTCACTTGTGGGCGGAAGCATGCAATACAACAGTTTATGTGCAGAACCGTTGTCCTCATAGGATACTTGGCATGAGTACACCTGAGGAGACTTATTCTGGTAAGAAGCCTGATCTTTCTCATTTGAGGATTTTTGGTGCTAACGTTTACATGCATGTGACGAAGGATGCCAAGAAGAAGTTGGAGCCGACCACAGAGGTTGGGATATTTGTGGGGTACACTGATACGCCCCACAACTATCGTGTGTATTTGCCAGACAATGGTAAAACTGTTGTGCGACGGGATATAAAATTTCAGGAGGAGAACCATGAAGTGTTCGCTTGAGAGGGAGCTACACTTGCATGCAGATGAGGAGCTATTAGTTCCTAAGGATGAGCTTCAGGATGTGGATCAGCCACAGGATGAGGTTCATGGAGTGGAAGAGACCACTCATGCAGCGCCAACCATCAGAGGGCGAAAGTGCTTGACAGAAGCTGAGTGACTGGCTCAAGATGCAGAGAAAGTTGTAGGACCACCTACAGCCCAACGCAGGCAGAGACAGTCACCTGATCGGTACATTGGATACATGGCTCTGATGAGCAAGTGTGTTGTGACTGAGCCATCCTCTTTCGAGGAAGCTGTGGAGGATCCTGCATGGGTAGACGCCATGGTGGAAGAGTATGATTCTGTTGTCAGAAACAGTGCATGGGAGATTGTTCCTAGACCGGAAGGGAAATCAGTGGTGGGTTCGAGATGGATCTACAAGGTCAAGCAGGCAGCTGACGGGGGTGTGGAGAAGTACAAGGCAAGATTTGTTGCCCAAGGCTTTTCACAGATAGAGGGGATCGATTATGAGGAGACCTTTACACCTGTCGCAAGGTATTCTTCCATACGGACGATTCTTGCTCTCTCAGCGCAGATGGGATGGCACATTCATCATATGGATGTGAAGACTGTGTTCCTCAATGGAGTCATTGAGGAGGAGGTGTACATTGAGCAGCCCGAAGGCTTTGAGGTCTTCAGCAGCGAGTCACATGTGTGCAGGCTCAAGAGAGCACTGTATGGGTTGAAGCAAGCACCACGTGCTTGGTACACACGGATAGACAGCTATTTCACAGGACTTGGATTCTCCAAGAGCGAGGCGGATCCTAACCTATACCAGATTGTGGTGGAGGGTAAGTTGCTTATCATTGTACTGTATGTTGATGATTTGATTCTAACGGGTGATGAGTTGTTGATACTGTCATGCAAGAAGGATCTTGCTACAAAGTTTGAGATGAAGGACTTGGGCCTCCTTCACTATTTCCTAGGATTGGAAATATGGCAGCGCAGTGGTGGACTGTCTGTTTCTCAGGGCAAGTATGCTCGAGAGATACTGGAGAAGTTCAACATGCATGGCTGCAAGCCTGTTGATACTCCTCTTCCTGGAGGTTGGAGGAAGGAGGATGCCACTTCGGGAGAAGAAGTGGATGCCACTGTTTATCGACAGTTGGTGGGGTCGCTGATGTATTTGGTCAATACACGACCCGATATATGCTATGCAGTTAACAAGCTTTCACAAGCTATGGTTAAGCCTACCAAGCTCTTCTGGAAGGCGGGCAAGCATGTATTGCGCTACTTGAGAGGCACATCGGGATATGGTTTGTGGTACAGACAGGAGGATGAGGTGAAGCTATGTGGCTTCACAGATGCAGATTGGGCAGGGAGCCCAACGGACAGAAAGAGCACATCAGGAGGGGTCTTCAGTATTGGATCGACAGCAGTTTCTTGGTACAGTAGGAAGCAGAGATCCGTGGCATTCAGTTCAGCGGAGGCCGAGTATATGGCAGCAAGTTTGGCTGCATGCGAGGCTATATGGATGAGGAAGATCCTGGTTGGTTTGTTCGGTTCTCATTTGGATCCTACTGTGATTTACTGTGATAACCAGAGTTGCATTAAACTCTCGGCTAATCTTGTATTTCATGATAGATCTAAGCATATTGACATCAGGTACCATCATATCAGAGATTGTGTGCAGCGGAGGATCATGTTGCTTTCATACATTCCAACGGAGGATCAGGATGCTGATATTCTGACGAAGGCTCTCACCAGGAGCAAATTCGAGTACCACCGAGGCAGGATAGAGGTTGCTGATAATCCATATCTTGTCGAGAGGGAGTGTTGAGATTGCAACAAGATGATGGAGCTTAGTGAAAAGAGTCGCCTTCACTAAGTGGGTCCGCAGGCAAATTATGGCGCAAGTTCTATTTTTGATCACAGTGTGGGTGATCAAAGTCTATTTTTAGACTGGCTGTCAAAAATAGAAAAGTCAAATATTATTGTCTCATAATAATATTTGGACTATAAACTTGATCGTATTCTCTTGGAGCACTTCAGTTTGAGCTACAGTGGCCCATGCAGCTATCAGAAGGAAGTACGCTTTTCTTATGAGTCAGTTGAGTTGTTGCATGCATGACTTCAGTTAGAACTCAATCAGTTGAGTTTGGTAGAGTTGATTGTGGAGTTGATGGAGTTGTGTTCAGTTTGACTTGGTTAAACTAGTTGTAGTTAGTCTAACTGCAAATAGACTAATGATGAGTTGTTAAACTAATTATTAACTCATAATACAACTATAGAATACATCAGTTAACTCAGTTGCATGTCAGTGCATGTTCAGTTCAGCAGGGACAGGTGTTATAGAATCATATTGCTATCAGTTGTGACTATAGTTGTGCATCAGATCTTGCACAATCAAGGGATTGTGTATGCCAATGAGTTTGCTCATGTATTTGCCCAGTTTGTAGCTTCTTCTCACGTCTTACACATTGTGAGTGATTCTTTGGAGGTGAAATACGAGTTTGGTAGACCATTCTCATTCATTCTTGAGTAGGTATTGAGCAGTGGAGGCAGGCAAGCAGTGGAATAGATTTGGAGATCAGATCTTAGCAAGGTGTAAATTCTTTTGGTTTTCCTTTGTGAACTTGTTTCATTAATACGAATTCTTTGTTTTGTGTGTAAATATGATAACTAGAGAGATTGATCACCTCTCTCCTTTAATAATCTTACATTCCATTACAGAAGAAGTATTAGTTTTTTTGCAGGTTCCAGGAAGAAGGACAAATGACTACAAGTGAATAGTGTCTCTCTTAAGAGACCAATTTGTCTCATAAGAGGATGATCAGCAACCAAGAAGAAACATGCTAATGCAAAATAAGATCCAAACACTTGAAAAACTTTCAGATACTATTGTCTCCATTACATCCATACTTCATAATAAACCATTCACCTCATGTCCCTTCATATTTTCCATTTACATTCACATACACTTTCCATTGCTTTTTGTCCACTCCTAGCCCACAAATAAAAGCAAGAAGCTCAGTTACATGCTTACTGCCCATTGCCATTACTACTTTCCATTGCCATTTTCCATTTTCATTTCACAAATAAACCCTGCTTCAATGCAAATTATTGAGTCCATAGTCCTTTGAATCTAAATTCCTTGCAAAAACACCTTGAGGCTTGCATGCCTTAATGGCAAGTCCTCATGCTGATGAACAATGGGAATACATTAATGTCACTTGTTCATTGGATCTTCTAGGTGACTTGACATCGACAAATTTATTCGTACCTAGCAAGATGTGTTTGGTCATCTTGACTCTCATTGTCATCAATGATGAGAGTTCTCGTGTTGACTAGTGGCATCCATTAATGGCCACTAAGTTAACAATTTCCTGCTATGTTCGACATCAGAACATCTCTTCACATAGTAGGAATTGTGCCAATGAGTTTGGAAGACATAAAGACTGTTATTTTCAGCATTTTTGGAGCAGATATAAAATAGATCAGCACTATTCAGCAGTAGATTCAACAAGTTCTAGAAGAAGCAATAAAAAGTCATCTTGACTCTTTTATCCATGACTCTTTTTGTCCAGCCACTTGAAGAAGATTATGATGAGAATTTTGTAGCCACCACACATACAACTCATCCATTTCAAATGGTAAGTTAAGGTACATCATTTTCTAACTTTTACCATAGAATTCCATAAAAAGCTAGAATGATAATTGTTGGAAAAACATTTCTCTTCCTCATTTCATAAAATTGCCCATACCATTAGTGGGGGGTGGGGAATACATTCATATTCGTATCTTTCCATGTTCATATCATATTTAGAAGCCCACATACCTCCAAAATATATTAACTATTACATTATTATAATGAGCATACATTGGTTTTTCAAAAAGTTCTTAAAGGATAATTGGATACAAATACAATCATGGTTTTCACACAAGAACCAACCATCATGCAATCCAATAAAGATATACTTTGCAACAATAATCAAATTATCATTATGCAAAGTTCAAAGATCAAATTTGAATACAACAACAAAATATGGTTGTAACACAAGGACCAACCATGTTGCAATTCAAGTAAAACACTTTGCAGAAGTATGAAGTTATCAAATGATATCATGCAAAGTTAAGCCAGAAGCTCAAGGATCAAAAGAATTAATGTAATATAGATTGCATGAGGACATGCAATAGCTTTAGTTGGGGGTATTTTGGGTCTTGAAATTGTCATTCACTTCCATTAAACTTTCACTATTATGTCCATTATATCACCTCCATTTCACTACCATGTCACTACATTCATCTCACTTTCATTATCATTGGGTCACATTTATGTTTTTCCAAACTTCATTAATTCTTAGCGTTTTTAAGTGAATTTGTGGTTAAAAATTAGAAAATAATATGCATATGCTTATACCTAACAAGTGGGTTGAGATTGTTGACATGTGTAGGTCAAAAGGAAGCTTTTAGAAGACCTTTATGTGGCACCCTAAGGCCAAATTCGAATTTGAGAGGAAAGGATCATGGGATCATGAGGATATGTATCACATTTCCTATTTGTATTGAAACTCTAAGAAGACATGTGTCTTATCATTTCCTATTTTGATTAGAACTCTAGAGGTATAGGGAGAGATTCATGGACTCTCATTAATGAGATGACTTCTCATCTTTTTGTATAAATATGAAATCTCTCTCCTTCATTTGGTAGCTTTTTAGTTTTGAAAAGTTTTTTTCGAAAGCTTTGGAGAGCTTTGTAAACTTTTGTAATTTTGAAGAATTTTAATAAAGATTTCATGTTCTCAACATGGAAGGAGATGTGAAGTAGATGTCATGGAGAATATTAGAATGTAAGGTAGAGTAGATTGTATTTTGTAGCTTTTCTTTGATTTCATTCAAGTATACCATTTTATTGTTTTCAAGTTTAATAGTTTAGATTTTCCATTCATTCAAGTTTAATTCATGCAAGCGTGTTCAATCGGTTGATTGTATATTTATCTAACTGTGTAATCTATGCTTAGCAAAATAGTCCAAGAAAGTATTTTCCAATTGATGCTTGGAGCATTAGAGCACATAGTAGATTAGTTTTCATTTACATGTTTTGTATTTTCTTTCCATAGTTTAATAACTCATGTTGTAAATGAATATTTATGAAAGCCCTTGGTTCACTAAGTGGTGAAGTATTTCATTTATGAATGAGTCTTTCTTTGCATTTTTATGTTTATTTTTTCTTAGAACAATGAAGTATTGGATCCCTCCAAAATGCTATCACAAGGAGGTAGTTCTCCCAAAATTGTGTAGCAAAGTGATAAACACTTCATTTAGTTGCAATTTTACTTTTAGTCTTAGTATTTTATTTAAATCTCATTTTCAGTTTTACAACAATAAAGTATGGAGTCTCTCAAAATTCTATCACAAGGAGGAAGTTCTCCCAAAATTGTATAGCAGAATGATAAAACACTTCATTTAGCTGTTATCAATTTTGCTTTCATTTCATAGACATTTTTCCAGCTTAGATTAATCTAATTGTTCAAAGTTTTGATTTGTTTTTATCTAATGTTCATTTCCTTTTCTCCCTTCTTTAGAAATTAGATTTTAACATTAAAAGTCATTAGATTTAGTTGTCCATTAACATTTAGAGATTTCATTTAGAAGCATAACTTTTCTTTCTTAGATTAATTTCCTTAAGCATGAGACACAAAACCCCCAAAAACAACATAAACTATAAAACAACGAAGGAGGAGAAAGGTTAACTAAGCACATATAGTGCACCACACTTCATCAATTTACGATACCCGGATTAATAATTTATGTAAAGCAATTTAGGACACTAAATTGACTAGACACCCATTCAACCCCCACTTGAAGGTTATATAACGGATATTGACTCAAATAAACCTAAAAGCATGAAGAACATGCTTTACCTAATAATAATAATAATAATTTATTTTTATTCTTTTGCTTTTACATGAAATACTTAATGAGACAAGTACAATGATAATTATGAAGACTAAACATAGTTACATTTCCAAGAGGAAGTTTCATTACAATTTGTCATAATTCATTTTTTCACATTGACTTTTGGAAACATGGAGATCAATTTTTAAATTTTGATCCTCTGAAGAACCTCTACAACCATCATGATTAGCTAAAGTAATAACCTAGTGACTAAACTACATAGGAATTATTATTTTCAATTTAGAACATAGACTATTGTTCAAATTCAATGAAATCTACCTAGGTTAGTCCTTAGTCAAAGGAGAATGTAGTGAAGACCCTAAAGTATGTCTATGCAAAGTAGGTCACCGTACTATATTATAATGTTGCTTCCTTCAACTAGAGTTGGGAAGATAATTTGCATCATAATGAAAATACATTGTTCCAATTGAGAATGAAATGCTTGATCAATAGGGAGAGATAACAAACCCTTGCAAAGTATAGTGGGATTAAGGGGAAGTTATTATCACCAAATTGTGTTTCTTTGACATAGGATGATTCCTCCTCACATTGTCCTACTCCTCCTATCTCCAAATTGACCCATATTCTCACCATATGGATAGTTTGCATGACCATGGTGTTCAAGGCTCTCTACATACAAAAGAACAAAAGTTATGTTTCATGAAACCAACCCCTACAACTTGAGCCCAAAAGACACTTAAAATAGTGTACACACCCACACATGCGTGAGATTAATCTAAGCTCCATCTACGACACACCACCTCAAGGTAGTTGTATTTTAGCATTTCCTCTATATGATGTGCACTACTTGCGATAGTTTTTATATATTGGTATGCATGGCATCTATGCTTATATTCTCCCTTGATAAGCCATGTGTCTTTGATCGAAGTCGATGGAAGCATTGTTTGGGAAGGAGGATATTTGTGAGTGGGGATGCAATCAAATTCTTCCAAATGTTGCAGACATGACACAACAATAAATGAGAAGGAAAATTGAAACTATAAAAATCAGAACATATAATGACATCCAATGAATCTCACTTTGTTGCATTTCTTGATTAATTCATTAAGAACTACTAACACCAAACCTATCATCAAAATTTCACATAACCTTTATAGATATCAACAATATATTTTAAATCTAACTATTAAATTAATTTTAATTTTTTTGTCTAGCCCAACTCTCTTAGGCTCTCCCTCCCCCCTTTTAGGGATATGCATTATGAAAGGAAAAAGGGTCTTGGCTCTTATTTCTTTAAAATCTAATTGTTTATTTTAAAAAATTTAGTGACAAGATGATAAAAGATTGGTGGATTTTGATTTAAATTTTAGTATCAAGATGATAGTGGATTGATGGATTCTATGTTCACTTAGATGAAGTGGATTGTGTAGCTTAGATGGCATGGATTGTGCTTTTGTTGTTTAGCTAACGTGGATTATGCTTTTATTATTTAGATATAACTTTGACTACATCATCCTCCATTTGAAGAGGAATATTTTTCAAATACTGCAATCCCATCCCTATGATGGAAACAAAATTGGCAATCTTTGATAGATCAATTGGTAGTTCCAGAGAGACAATCGGTAGTACTTATCAAATTCCAAAGGTGGAATTGGTATTGAAAGGTATTGCAACAAATAAGGGATCTTGATTCTTCTGATTAATTTCATTTTTGAATTCCCAATGGCTCTGATGCAGGAGCATCTAGCACCATTAGACAAAGGGAGGAATCCAAAGCGGAGCGAAGAGGAGCGCGTGGACCAGGGGAGAAAAACAAGGAAAAAATATGTTCTAAAACAGATTTAAAGATGGAAGCGATAAGTCTCAAAGACTTGATCTAAATGTAATCTGCCATGTGTTGTATGCATGCATGTACCGAGAGCTTTAAGGGCTTTTGTTAGAGGGTTGATTGGATCCTTCCATGATCCGATCCAACAATACTTCCTTATATATATGTGATTGAACCTGCGTGTTCAAAGTAGTAGATAGAAGAAAGGAGAGACAGAGTTATATGTGTTGTGTGAATTCAGAGTGTTGCAATGTAGTTGAGGGGAGAACCCGTACTAAGGCTGAAATGCCTTAGGATTGTAATCGTGCTGCGTTAATAGAATATAGTGTGTTTATGTAGAACTGTGCGCCTGTCTGTGTTACATATATATGCATTAATGGTCTTTTCAACTCTGTTTCGTATATGTGTGCCGAGGGTTTTAAATCCCGATTGCATGCATGTGTTCGACCATCGACCATTGTAGGGTCAATGGCGATCCAACGATATATATATATATATATATATATATATATGTATATATATATAATTGTTATGTCATTTGTGGAAACCAGAGTTTGGCAGAAAACTGTGTTTAAAGTGCAGAAATCCCATCAAAATGGCAAGAATACACAGGAGCCGTTTGATCCCATGGATCAACGGTCCAGAACCTTTATCGCGTTAGCGGCAGAACTCTTTATGAGTTATCGGAACCGACCTTTCAATATAGCGATAGTGAATTGCGATTTAAATCGCAACTGTCGGATCGAGGCTCCAGATCGACAGTTTATATGCGATCGATGATCGCATGTTGGAGAGGTCGAAGGCGGACGACAATGGGACGCCGATAGTGCGATGGCCTATATTGTAATATCGCCGATAAGCGATTAGAGCGATCACTATCGGAGATTGGAGGTTGGCGCGGTACAGAGGAAAACGATGAGAGCGGACCCGCTGACAATTCTAGTTGCGGGCTTATATAATTTGAAGTCCGGTTATGTGGGCCGGAGCGGGTTTTCACCATTATTCCTATGTAATTCAATTAATGTATGGCCACGAAGTTTAAGGCTTAAAAGCATTAATGTAAGCTCCCGATAATGTGAAAAGACCCGATAGTGGAATGGTTGAAAGGGTCTAATGTTTTTGAAGTTCGATGCATGGACTCTAAGTGGGGTTCCTTTGTAAATCCCGTGTTCCCGTGTTTTCCGATAGTTGTGTGGCCACAAGGTTTTTAAGGCTTAACGCCTATATTACAGCTCTCGATAGCTATATTGGCTTCGATATGTGTTGTGGTCCATGGTTTTAAAGGCTTAGAGCCTAAAGAACGCTTCTGATAAGGCTTGTGGGCCATAACCCACAGGTCTCAGAATCAATTTATTTAAGGGAAAGGGATTTTGGTTAACCCCCAAAATCTCATTCCCATCACATTGGCATTCCCCCGCCTCTCCTCCTCTCCTCTTAGGGTTGTTGTGTTGTGGTTTGTTTAGTCTCATTTGATTTGTATATTTGTATGTATGTACGAGTCTGATCTGTTGTAGTTTGTGTTGTTTAATTTGCATTTGTCTACCTTTATGTATCATTTGTTTGGTGTGCATGTGTGCTCTGCAAGGTGGAGGTGAGATTGCCTATAAATACTCTGTTTGGTATGCATGTGTGCTCTGAGAGGCTGTGTACATGTGTGCACTTCAATTTTCAAAATAGTAGAGGAACACAATGAATCAAATGCATTTAAGCGAGATACATGCTTTGTGTGTCAAGTTTTGACTTTAAGGACATGTATACATTGTTCCTAGAGATCTATATCCTTATGCACATTGTATGGTTTAGGCCCCTAAGAATGATAAATCTAGCATTATCCTTTCTTTAGTGACTCTTAGTATGAACATTACTCGTATCCATTCATGCCATTTTGTATACCCCCTAGAGTAGCAATAAAGTGAGCCCATAAATATAGACACACTTGCCTCTATTGAAAATTGTCTCTATCTTGTCATAGATGAGGGTGTTCCTTTGAAGTTTAATTGTTTTTCCCTTTCCTAGTTGTTATAGACATTTTTGTGCCTTACAGCTATAAGCATGAAATGTCCATAATTCAAGAGATCCAAAGTCCCTAAAGATGTTGTTACAGCTCCTAAAGGAACAAGGTCAACCAATGACACCTTCTCCCAGAAGTTCTCCACCAAAAACCACTCAGAAACAGTCAATTCAGGATCAATTCAGAAGCTCTTCTAGCTGCCTGCGTTGAAATGCAGAGACTACACTGGCTAGGTGCACTGCAACGCAGGTGGAAGCACTACCAGGGTGCACTGAGCGGGAAATGACAAATGGCAAGCTCATTCAACAGGGTGGAAAGACCCTGGAAGCTTCCAGAATCTTCTCCAATGACACTTGCCTCAATGAATTCGACTAGTGATGAGTAAGAGGCTCTCAAACTCCAAGTGGAAGCAAGAACTGACAGAGAGAAGCCACAAGTCAAAACATAAGCTGACTCATCCTCTCTACTTCCATCTATATATGGATCTCTCACCCAGAGGTTCAGGAGGCTGGAATTTTGTACTTTGCAGAGAATTGCTGTTGGTTTGAGATTGAGATTAGTACATTGGGTGATTTATGCTTTATTGGAGGAGAGGAAGGGATTCCTTTGCTGGGAGGTAGATGCTGGATCGGAAGTCACTTGGTTGTATCTCCTCTTGGACTTTATTATCATATCAATAAACTACTTGAGTTTCTCCTACATGCTGTGTACCAATGATGTTTTGTTATGCTTACATGTTTAGCTTAATCTGATCTTGAGCTTTTTATGAATGTATATCTGTATCTTTGTGTAGTTTCTCTCTCTTGTGATCTTGCAGGAATTCGGTGAAGCTGAGCTGGTGAAGGAGCAAGAAGCTGGGAGCTACTGAAGAGAGGAGTGATTTGGATCGACAAACTAGCGGAAGACACAGGTTAGTTACATCCTTCTTCCTCATTTACATTTCATAAAGAAGAATACTCAATTAGTTTACCTTGTTTGTTGCTAAGGCACTATCACACCTTAGAGTGGGATAGGGGCATTCCGAATTGGATACTTTTCCCAACAACAAATTGGTGACTCCACTAGGGAACGTATCTTGTTAGTTTATCTGTGTTTCTATTGTTGTTCTTCTCATAAACTCAGGAGTGCCGAATCGAAATGCATTTTCCATTTTCAAATGCAAAGTAGAGATCTGCTACTCTAGTCCACTCACTGGGCCTGTTTTTATGATCTGAACATCTGATCCACAAGTGCTCTAACAGCCCTTTGTGATAGATCTTAGTCCTCCTTTAAATCATCCTCCTAATTGTACCTAATTGATAGCTTTTATCCGGCCAAAAACTGTAGATTACACTGCAAACCGTGACCCAGAACCCAGAGACAACTCTCGTTTCTGCTTCAGCGTAGACTCTGTGAAGAGGTTCTGCATTTCAACACAGGTCCCGTGAAGGATACTTGCGCTGAAGTTCAGTTTCTTTGTGCTGAGGGTGCGCTGATCAGCCCTTGCCTTGTGCAGCTGTGGTTCCCTGCTTCCTTTTGCTCAGTTTTATCTATGTTTTTTGCAGCCTGTTATCAGTCAGTGTACCTATCTGAAACCCCTTTTCTTTGCCTCAATTCCGCCTCAGTTGTATAAAGAAACTGTATTTGTTCTTTGTGTATTTGTTACATCATTTGCAGTTTCCCATTACAAAAGTAAACTAGTCATATTGTCGCCCTTAGATCTAGACCTGTCGTAAGTGTCGTTTTGATCTTAGGAGTGAGTTTGTTTGCTGTTCACAGTTGATTGAGCTTTTACTTTTGTCGTTTGGTTTGAATTTATGCATTTCTAGTGTCGAAACAAGTAAATCATAAAGTGTTGTAATCGTCTTTTTTTATTTTGAAAAAGGAACTTGTTTATGTTTTCACTTGAAATCGAAATCAAATTTGTACAATAGCTTTCTTTTTAGGCATCAATATTAAGAAAGCGAAAACAAATACATGCATATGTGCATTTGCATTTTGATAGCTTGCATGGTTTGATTTAGGGAAAAGTGCATTATAGTGTGCTCTATGCTCTTTGAGAAAAGTTTGTGTCTTCCTTTTCCCCTTGTAGCTAGGATTTTCATTGTTGAAAAGATATAAAAGCTTGCTTATCGTCTTTAGACTGCATTTAGGAATTGTATCATACATCTCGTGGTGATCCAAAAAGGCAAACTTCTAAGAAATATCAACCTAAAATAAATTGAATGAACTTAACAACGCTTTGTAACTTAACGCACAACATAGAGGTCTAGGCTAGAGACGTGTTCCGGCGTTGATGAGCCCCAAAAATGTACAATTATTTGGGCTCATTCAACCTCCTAATTTGGCTTAGTCCACCATTCTCATTTGTTTATTGCATGTTTTTTATTATTTTTATGTTAATAGAGTGAATTTGGTTAGTCATTATGCCAACAAGTCTAATGGGTGCTTTGTGTAGCCTTTTTGGTCAACTTGGAGACAAAATTGAAGGTCTTAATGAGCACTTGGCAGCCAAATTCGTGGGAGAACAAGCTAGAGGATTTGTAGGAAGGTGTCCCCCTCATTTATGGGCCCTTACCTCGAATTCTCCACCATCAGCTCGGAGTTCAAGGGCCACCGAATCAATCAGCTCAAGGGCAGCCAAGCAAGTCAAGTTGGACTGCTGTTAACTACAAGTCTTGGGCAGCCAAGTCCCTAAATTTTAGGAGGACTGTTGGGTCCTCAAATTGTATAAATAAGAAGGCTTAGGGCCTCATTTTGGTTAGCTAGTGGTTAGTAATTTTTGTAGCCAATAGTTAGTCATTTCATAGTCTTGTTGTAGTCATTTTGTAGTTCGATTTTTAGGCCATAGATTAGTTTTGCTGTCAGCTCATTTTCGAGTTCTTCTTGTGGACAGTTTTGATGTAACTTTTCATTTCTTGATCAATAAAGATGAATCCAGCTTTGCACCAGCTCTAAATCTCTCTTGGGAGGCTGTAGCTCTTGGGGTTGGGCCCATCTCAAGCGCCCAGTACCTCCCTTGTTTATCTTTATGTGTTTGCTGCATTCTTAGAGTAAAATCTGCTATTTAGATTTAAAACTTGTTGTGTTATTTAGGTTGCTTTTGATGATTAAAAAGGTTCTTCATGTTCAGATTTACTTGATATGTTAATCACAGGGAATATATTCAGAAAAAGGCTACCAAGTACTTTGGATCTCACCTCCCCTTCAGTGGAATCATGAGCTGGGACCAATGTAACCTTGTTGCCCACAAAAACACATTCTTTGCTTCACCATGCAATTAGTAGTGTTGGATTTTTAGTGGTCGAACTTGATATCAGTTTTGATTGCATGCTTCAGTTTATGATTGCTTAGTTGTAGAGTCATTTCACGTATTTCATTTCGAATAAACTTCTATCCATTTCCTTTTGCTGTTAGGTCCGATTAGATTAAAGTAACTAGGTCATAGGTTTTATATGTGTGTGTTCGTTCAGTTTGGAAAACCACTTGCAGAGTACCTATTACCCTTCCTTACCTGCACATACCCCATCCAACCGACCTGTTTCATCCTTCACTCAGAACCCTTACCTTGCATTTACCTCATTCGCTTAATTTGCCATGATTCTCATCTTTTTGGTGCAACCTTACTTCAGTCTTCTTGTAACAAGTCCAGCCATCCACACCTTCTCCTCAACTCCATCCTCCAAGTCCTAGACCTCTTCACACCCCTATTTCACCCCCATACTCATTCCATCATCTTTTTCCCTCCATCCATGCTCCAAAATCCTCTTTTCAGAACATCCTGTAGAAATCTCTGAACATCCTGTAGAAACCCCTGCAGACATCCTGTAGAAGCCTGCAAACTCGGTTGCTGAGCATCTGAATGTGTGGAACTTCTGTGGGATGATGTTAGAGATCCCCTGGAACCTCTCCTAGCCCCCCTGACCTTTCCCAAGCTTTCCTTCCCTTCGCACCACCTCTGCACAACCAAACCCTAATAAGAAACAAAATCATCATCACTCCAACCATTTAAGCAAAAATACAAAAACATGTTCTTTTCAATAGAAGTAGTTTAAGTTCATGCATTTCACATCATTAGAAGTAATGGCATCATTTCCAGACACTTGCACTCCCACCATTGCATCATAGAGGTTAATCTAGTCAGATTAGGGTTTACTAGGGTTTCCATGTTTTGGTTGGCTTTCAGTTCGTTTTTGCAAAGTAGATTAATTTCCTCTGAGATAGCCTTCGTCCATCATTTAGAAAGCTTCTTCTGAGAACATATAGAAGTTGGCTTGAGCCCTAGCGGACTTGTGCCAGCTGACCAAGTGACAGCTGCGACAAGAGCTAGTACTTGTGCATACAGCACTGTCGCTTCCAAGTTTGTACAAACTACCGGGTTGATAAAATTAGAGATTGGAAGCTCCAGGAGTTGTAGCATTATTGCTACAATACTGGAGCCCACCATCTTTTTGGCGCCGTTGCCGGGGAAGCGTCAGAGTATTGGTGATTGTCGCTTTTCTTCTATTTTCCACTACAATCTTCTTCTAAGTAGTTTATTTCATTTCCATTATGCAATTTCGTTTATGCAAAAGTAGATTAGCATTTCCCGCTTTCATAGATTAGCATTTCTTGCTTTCATAGATTAGCATTTCAATTCCGCAATTTCATTTCTGCAAGCGTAGATTAGCATTTCAATTCCGCAAGCGTAGACTAGCATTTCATTCCTGCAATTTCATTTGAGCAAAATAGATTAGTCTTTTCCTGCTTTCATTTCAATTTCGCATGTTTATTTTAGCGAGATAGTTAGTTGTAGTTCAATTTATTTCAGTTTTGCAAGTAGAAGTAGAAAAAAAGCAAAAATCAAGCAAAAAGATTTCATTTCATGTCTTGTAGGAGTAGAGATAAGTTAGAAAAATGATTGCACAACACCCCCACTGCTTCACACAACCTTCTCTCTTCTTCGATGGCTGTGATTGAAGAACCCCTGGGTGGACATCAAGACATATTTAAAGAACCTCTAGGGGAGAAGGAGAAGAAAACATTCCTCTGGAGCAAATGGCTACAAGCAAAAATGTTGGGAGCAACATCTTGTCCAAAGATGAATTTGAAAATCAGATCAAAGATTTCAAGAGTGATATGAGGCAGTTTCTTGCCATGCAACTGGATACCTTGCGGATCCAACGGAAGCAAGAGGAAGCCAAGAGGGCTTTGGTCATTTTTTGTCCTAGGTGCACTAGAAAGCATCCTAGGAACGAATGTCCATTGCACTCCCTAGAAGTGTGTTTTGTCTGTGAAGAATACCATCCTACAGATCAGTGCCCTTCCTTACCCAGATTCAAAGCTGCATATCAGAGAGCCAAAGGAGCCACTGAATCACTTTATTACATGAACCAAAGTTGGCCGCATGGACCTAGATCTTACCAGCAGGAACTACAAGGGACACCCGAGACCTATTATGACCCTTACCAAGCCACCTTCATGCCTTCTTGGGGTCCCCCTGCTCATCCTTCCTGGTTCACACCTCCTCCTTATTCCTTCACAGATCCATATTATGCCCAACCAACTGCTCATTCGTTTCACTCTAATGCTCAGCCACAGCCTCAGTGGAATGCACCTTATCAGGAGTGGAGGCCCTAGTACAACTCTCATCCCGCTCATTTTCCTCCACCACCTGCTCATCCACAACCATCGCCTCCTCCTCCACCAAGGCAACCCCAAATGCCTACCCAACCACAATGCCATCCATCTCCATCTCAATTTCACACCTCCACTCAGCTACCCGTACCATTTCCAAAACCACACAATGGAGCAACTCAACCCCATTGCAAATCTGAGGCACAACATATGCAAACAACTCCTTTTGAGCTCAATAATGTTCACCATAGCTCAGGAAAAGCATTGCAAAAAAGAGATCATCTTGAAAGCATTGAAGGACCAAAGGAAAAAGAAGGTTCCAAAGAGGAGATCAAAGAACCATGGGCTGCACTTGAAGAAGAGAAGACATCAGAATCAGAGATCGAGAAAGATTCCTCATGGTTACCATCAAATCTTCCATGTATTCAAGAGAAAAATCAACAACAAGAGGAAGATCAGAAGGTCATGATAGAAGGTGACATGAAGAATGATCCAAATCAGCAAGATGACCAAGGATATCAAAGCTATATGGAGATATGGTTTCAGAAGGTCACTAAGTTGCAGCAGTACTCTCCTCCTCAGCTATGTTTTGTACTTTCAAAGTCAGATCATTTTGTCTCTGAAAGTTGGATAGTTGTCAAAGCATGCATTCCGAGCCTTTACATCATCTTGTCTCTAATCTTGATGTGCACATGGCTCCATTTGAAGTATTCTTATACTTGAAAATGATTTTGTTTTTCAAGTAGGGTAGGATAGAAAAAAGAAAAAAGAAAAAAAAGGAAAAAAGTAAAGAAATGAAAAAAAATGAAAACAAGAGGAAAATAGAAATCTAAGGTGAAAACCTCCTCGGAGGCGCCTTAGATTGGCTCATTGATTGAAAACCTCCATGAGGTGGTCAATGGGTTGGAAAAAAAGAGAAAATAAAAGGGAATAAGATCTTTGGGTGAAAACCTCCCTTGGAGGCGCCCAGGGCAGGCAATTAGGGTGAAAACCTCCATGAGGCGCCCTAGTTGTTTTTCAAAAAAAAAGAGAAAAAAAGAAAAGAAAAAGAAAAATAAAGCTAATCTCCATTGAATAATTTCATGTTGCAGCAATGACATTGCAGGTTGCAAGAAGGACATGTCATGACAGGAGGAGCACTCAAATCAAGGTCAAAGGACTTTTTCTTGTGCCTTCTACAGGAAGCTCTGTATTTCTACAGGAAACATCCTGTAGAACCTTTGGACGAGCCAAATCCAACTTCAAAAGTGAATCTAATGGTGGGAATCTGTTGATTAGGCCTACAAGCACTTGTGTGTCCATCCCTTGCCTTCATCCATCACTTTTTCCACCTCCTTGTGCTTCTCGTTGTGCTTCTACAGGAACTTCCTGTAGAAATTGTGGGAAACTAGGCATGCATTTCAAAAAGTGGTTTGGCAAGCATGGTAGCTTCCTCAAAGGTTCAGAAGTCCTCCTGCAATCTCCAACTCCTCCTCCATCATCTCCATACCTGCATCACAACCAAAATTCATTTTGTCATCCCATGCAACCAAAATGCAAAGTGCCTTGAAGCAAAAACACATAGAGCAGAATTTGTTTTTGCCATAACTTGAAAACCATGCATCCATTTGACAAACCGTTTTATGGGGAATTTTACAAGGTTGATGACAACATGCCTGAGCAGTTTCATGCAATTCCGGTGCACGGTTTCCAAGAAATCAGCCTCCATCACCATCAGCCATTTTTGCATTTTCTCCATATCCGCGCATCCGTTTTAAAACCTGTTTCATGGGGAGATGCACATGGGTGATAGTAACCTACCCAAGCAGTTTCAGCCGATTCCGATGCACGGTTTCCGAGAAATCGAGCTCTAAAATCTTCAGCCATTTTCCATTTTTCTCCAAATCCGTGCATCCATTGATCACGATTTTGCTATGGGAGATGCATAATGATGGTAGGAACATGCTCACTGAGTTTCAGGTCAATATGATCTACCGTTTGGGAGAAATGGCAAAAAGAAGTTCTGGTTTTGTGACCATGCAGCAGCAGCAGCTTGAACGGACAGAGTTGAACGTGTAAACGATTGCATGCAGCTCAGATCCGGCTAGAGGACACTTGCACAAGGAAAAGCAATCAAAAATCATTAGCCAAGCCTCATGCAATCAAAGGATCAGAGCATGCAGCAGCAAGAAGCTTCACAAGCAGCCGTTTGGCTTCAGGTACGTGACAAAACCTATTCCTCTATTGCATGAATCTAATTCAAGAACTGCATGAATGAATGGAGTGATGGAATTAAGCCACGAATGGAATAAGTTTAACCCGACATCCAGTTCTCTAGCACTCCTGAAAAATCACGTAGCATGCGTGGATGAGATTCACGTGGAAGTTGAAAAATACCGGCAATGGTAGATGTGTTGAACTCCAGTGAACAGGGCATCAGTTGATTAACAAATAGAAGGGGACTACAGTTCATAATTACACTGCAGTGGAGACAACAGTTGCATGGGCCAGCACACGTCTTGGCCACCTCACTCAACCAAAAATCACGCAGAATTCTGAGCGCTCAGCTGAAATTCAAAGACGGTTGTTCAACTTGCACTTGCATCATGCTCACTCAAAGTATACATCCTCTGCTTCCACAATCGGCTTAATCTATCGACCTCCGCTGAGTTTCCTACCTATTTTCGAATTTCTCTAGTGCGTCGGGCTCACTCAAAGGCCGAATCACGTTCTACAGGAAACGGGTGAAGTCTTCTACAGGAAACGCAGAGAACAGCTCTGCAGAATGAAAACCTGAGATTTTTGTCAAAATTCAAGCTTGAAATGAGGTAGGCTTGGGGAAATCTATCTGCATATGACTTATTTGAATGATTAAAAACACAGCAGTGGATTGAAAAAGAGTCAAGTTTGAAATTATGCATGCACATTTTCCCTGAGTTCTACACAGTTCTCTGTTTCCTTCTCTGCACTCAAAGTTTGTCGCCTTCTTTCTCAAATTCCACTGTAAAGAAAACATATGCAACCATAGAAACCAGCCTGTGTGAAAAGAAATGAATTTGCATATCTGCCTACTCTCTGAAAAGAACCTGTGTTATTTATCCATTGTTCTGTCAAAAAAATTTGTTTTTTCAAAAAGCAGAGAGTCAAATTCGGGATAAAAGCAGTTTAAAACAAAGGGAAATATTGCAAGGTAATCTCGTAAGGAGAAGCACATGGGAAATTCCTTATTTGGTTTTAGAAAAAGATGACAATTCAGCTATCCCTCTGTTTTCAGTTCTACCTGCTTTCTCACCTGAGTATTTTATTTAGAAAAAAAAAACACTCAACACCACATGGAGGACAAGCTAAAGGAATTAAGAGAACAATTGGCCATGGTGAGACACATTGGAAGCATTAAAAAAAATCCCAGCTACAGGAGGAAAATGCACTGCTAAAAAAAACAGTTAGAGCAACACGAAGGCATAGAGGTTTCTACAGGAAGTGAAGGGAAAGAACAACAAAAAGAGCAATCCCCTGAAATGTTGGCAAGGGAGGCAGCAGTTGTGCATGCTGCATTAAGCACACCTACAAAACAAAAAGGAAAAAAGAAAAAGGCAGGCATCTATGTATTTTAAGGCTAGGAAAAGCATAAGAATTCA
Organism: Pinus tabuliformis; assembly: GCA_031772625.1. Taxonomy (NCBI): domain Eukaryota; kingdom Viridiplantae; phylum Streptophyta; class Pinopsida; order Pinales; family Pinaceae; genus Pinus; species Pinus tabuliformis. The sequence goes on from CM062819.1 coordinate 509,618,307, forward strand.
AACAAGCAGAATAGGAGGAGCAGTGGAAGGACATGGAAAAGAAACACAAGACAGACCACCACAAAAGGAACAAGAAGAATGAGTGAAATGCCAAGCTGCTGAGGCCAAAACTGTGGGAGGAATGAAGGCACAAACACCAAGGGAGAAATGGTTTCAAACACGGGCAGAGAGGACTAAAAATGTCAAAACAAGTAGGGACACACCCAAGGCAACCACAACACAGTCAAGGAGAAGGCACCCTCAGCCAAGCAGGCCAAAACAGTGAAGATTGTTTCTACAGGAAGACAGAAAACAACCACTATAGGACTTTCTACAGGAAGTTTGGAAAAAGGGCAGCAAAAGGAGAAATCGGCCGAGATTTTAGCTAAGGAGGCAGCACCTATGTTGGCCACCCTAAGCTCATCCATCCCCTCTATGAACACTCATTCTTTTCAGGGTTCGGACATAATTTACTCATGGTTCAACTTTCTACAGGAAGTTCTGTATTTTTACCAGAAACATCCTGTAGAAGCCTTTGGGTAGGCTAGAATCAATTATGGAGAGGGATTTGAAGATTGAAGACTGTTGAGGAGACATGCAACCACTCTTTTCTTCCATCCTCCACTGGTCTCATCTCCTTTCGCCACCATTGCTGCCATCAGATTGAATATACTTGCACACTCATACCAAGGCTGAGAATTCCCTAGGAAAAGGAACAGGCAGTGGGAAGAAGCAAAGAAGCATGGTTTCATGACAGAGAAGAGGGCATCACTTCAGAAGCTTGGCATCACAGGGAAGCCACCAAGGCCATCAAAGATGAGGAGAGAGATTGGTTGCTCAGAGGATGAGCAACACTTTCAGTAGGGGGGTGATGATGAGCCCCAAAAATGTACAATTATTTGGGCTCATTCAACCTCCTAATTTGGCTTAGTCCACCATTCTCATTTGTTTATTGCATGTTTTTGATTATTTTTATGTTAATAGAGTGAATTTGGTTAGTCATTATGCCAACAAGTCTAATGGGTGCTTTGTGTAGCCTTTTTGGTCAACTTGGAGACAAAATTGAAGGTCTTAATGAGCACTTGGCAGCCAAATTCGTGGGAGAACAAGCTAGAGGATTTGTAGGAAGGTTTCCCCCTCATTTATGGGCCCTTACCTCGAATTCTCCACCATCAGCTTGGAGTTCAAGGGCCACCGAATCAATCAGCTCAAGGGCAGCCAAGCAAGTCAAGTTGGACTGATGTTAACTACAAGTCTTGGGCAGCCAAGTCCCTAAATTTTAGGAGGACTGTTGGGTCCTCAAATTGTATAAATAAGAAGGCTTAGGGCCTCATTTTGGTTAGCTAGTGGTTAGTAATTTTTGTAGCCAATAGTTGGTCATTTCATAGTCTTGTTGTAGTCATTTTGTAGTTCGATTTTTAGGCCATAGATTAGTTTTGTTGTCAGCTCATTTTCGAGTTCTTCTTGTGGACAGTTTTGATGTGACTTTTCATTTCTTGATCAATAAAGATGAATCCAGCTTTGCACCAGCTCTAAATCTCTCTTGGGAGGCTGTAGCTCTTGGGGTTGGGCCCATCTCAAGCGCCCAGTACCTCCCTTGTTTATCTTTATGTGTTTGCTGCATTCTTAGAGTAAAATCTGCTATTTAGATTTAAAACTTGTTGTGTTATTTAGGTTGCTTTTGATGATTAAAAAGGTTCTTCATGTTCAGATTTACTTGATATGTTAATCACAGGGAATATATTCAGAAAAAGGCTACCAAGTACTTTGGACCTCACCTTCCCTTCAGTGGAATCATGAGCTAGGACCAATGTAACCTTGCTGCCCACAAAAACACATTCTTTGATTCACCATGCAATTAGTAGTGTTGGATTTTTAGTGGTCGAACTTGATATCAGTTTTGATTGCATGCTTCAGTTTATGATTGCTTAGTTGTAGATTCATTTCACGTATTTCATTTCGAATAAACTTCTATCCATTTCCTTTTGCTGTTAGGTCCGATTAGATTAAAGTAACTAGGTCATAGGTTTTATATGTGTGTGTTCGTTCAGTTTGGAAAACCACTTGCAGAGTACCTATTACCCTTCCTTACCTGCACATACCCCATCCAACCGACCTGTTTCATCCTTCACTCAGAACCCTTACCTTGCATTTACCTCATTCGCTTACTTTGCCATGATTCTCATCTTTTTGTGCAACATTACTTCAGTCTTCTTGGAACAAGTCCAGCCATCCACACCTTCTCCTCAACTCCATCCTCCAAGTCCTAGACCTCTTCACACCCCTATTTCACCCCCATACTCATTCCATCATCTTTTTCCCTCCATCCATGCTCCAAAATCCTCTTTTCAGAACATCCTGTAGAAATCTCTGAACATCCTGTAGAAACCCCTGCAGACATCCTGTAGAAGCCTGCAAACTCGGTTGCTGAGCATATGAACGTGTGGAACTTCTGTGGGATGATGTTAGAGATCCCCTGGAACCTCTCCTAGCCCCCCTGACCTTTCCCAAGCTTTCCTTCCCTTCGCACCACCTCTGCACAACCAAACCCTAATAAGAAACAAAATCATCATCACTCCAACCATTTAAGCAAAAATACAAAAACATGTTCTTTTCAATAGAAGTAGTTTAAGTTCATGCATTTCACATCATTAGAAGTAATGGCATCATTTCCAGACACTTGCACTCCCACCATTGCATCATAGAGGTTAAGCTAGTCAGATTAGGGTTTACTAGGGTTTCCATGTTTTGGTTGGCTTTCAGTTCGTTTTTGCAAAGTAGATTAATTTCCTTTGAGATAGCCTTCGTCCATCATTTAGAAAGCTTCTTCTGAGAACATATAGAAGTTGGCTTGAGCCCTAGCGGACTTGTGCCAGCTGACCAAGTGACAGCTGCGACAAGAGCTAGTACTTGTGCATATAGCACCGTCGCTTCCAAGTTTGTACGAACTACCGGGTTGATAAAATTAGAGATTGGAAGCTCCAGGAGTTGTAGCATTATTGCTACAATACTGGAGCCCACCAGGCGTCGTAAAACCTGGTGACTGTCGATCTCGCTGATGGTTGGGTGATTCCTCCTGAGAGACGATAGTGCCAGTACGGATTGTGCTCCCACGTACCATCGAGTATATATTGGGAGACCCCTATAGGCATAAAACCTTTATCCTTAGGAAGCCGTGTCGGCCGCCCTACTGATCGCAATGTACTGAACACAGCATTCGGGAAGATTGACCGCCCGTACCTTAAAAAGTATTCTGCGGTTTTGCGAAAAGTTTGGCACACCCTCTACCTAGAACTCCAGAGCAATTCCTTTTGGCCATTTTCAGACTCTATAACGGAAAAAGTCCATCCGATCATTTGTCACTTCGGGCTCGTTAAAACATCGAAGGAGACTAGAGTCATCTTTAGCTTTTTCTCGACTCTTTAAAATTGAAAAAGCAAGTTGTGTCTAAAGCGTCTAAAAAATTCATTTAATTCGGAAACACACTTTCCCCTTTTTGTATTTTGGTTTATCGAGTAATCCGCAATCGTGGAAGAAAGTCAATTGAAACCCCGTCGTTCGCGGAGGCTTACGAGTCAACCGTCTTTGTCTCCAGAATCGAAAACAGTACGGACAAAGCGAACTCGTTTAACCGGTTCGAAATCTCCTATCAAAGTTAGAACAAGTGTTCCAACAACATCTGAGATTCAGGTTACTCCAAACATTTCTGGAAACCCTGCCTCTACAGAAGAAGTTCAACAGCCACAGAGGGACAGTGATACTGACCCTAGTCTGAGAACAAACACTTGTGTTACTGAACCAGTTCCATCTGTAACCGGTTCAGAGAGTCTTGTTCCTCAAACATCTGTCGATGTTGATTCAACCCCTTCTTCGACACCAGAAATATTTTACAGACCTGACGGTCTTCCGCTTCCACCTGGTTTGATTGCGATAGAGGAAATTGTAGAAGATTCGCAAGCAAGTACTCCAACACATTTTGGAGTCGGGGTCACTCTATTTCCTTCGACATCAGAAGTTAGTCTACCACCAGTGGAAGTTCCTGTAGAATCGCTAGGTAATCTTTTGGATAGACTCAAAATGTCTGAACAACCGTCAACATCTAGGACTGTGTCGACTGACACAGCGACAGCAGAACTCCCTGCCGTCACTCCGACAATGTTTGCCGGCATACCATCTGTCCCGACTAGCTCACAACCGCTAGAAGGAGTCCATCCAGGGACTATTTCGACAGTGTGGTCCGTTCCTGTTTGTTCCTCTGGAATAATATCCGGCAACTCTTATGTTGAGACTCACCAAATTGATCCATTTGGAGGTCAATTTGGGCAATCCAGTCCCCAAGGGCAGACAATCCCCTTGAGTTCCGGATTGCCACCGTATGGGGGGCAGTATGCCCTTTCATTACCCCCTTCGGGAGGATATCCATACGAGAGTTCACAACAGTATTCAGGTTATACTGGAGTTACATCAAGTGGTTGGGTACCTATACTACCCCAACAACCAAGGGTTGTGTATTCTATGCAACAATGTGTACCTATGTCGAACATCCCGACTACACCAGCTATTGTGACAGTGTCGCAAGTTCAAACGTTGCCTGTTGTATGTCAACCTCAAATTTCTCAGGTTATAATGCAACAACCCCTTGACGCTGTGACTCAACCACAATCGCCTACTGGTGGGGTGACACAGGTCCAAACGGGTACAATTACTCCACACCTTGGTCCAACGGTTAGTATAGTGCAACAGAACATGGCTTTGCAACCGTGGCTGGTGCAATATCAACAACCACAATTCCAACAGGTATACCAAGGTTCTGAGCAGCAGATCTTTGCGAACAGTGGACAACCGTACATTCAAAACGGTCAAAATCAACCACTTTACGGTGGTCATGTCCACCAACCGTATCAATCATACCAGCATCAATTACATTATGCTGGTATGCAAAGGCCAACTGCTCAGGCAATTCCATCGTATCCTGGGTATGCTTCACCTAACCTGAATCAACAGTTACCATTCGTGGCAACTTTAGAGTTACCCGAATTACACCGGTTAACAAACGATCCAATTGCTTACGCCCCTTGGTGGCCAGTGATTCCTCACAAACTTCCTTCAGATATTCCTAAATTCAATGGAAATCTAGGTGAAGACCCACCGAATCACGTGATGACATTTCATCTATGGTGTTCATCAAACACCCTAAACGATGATTCGATAAGGCTTCACATTTTTCAGAGGACGTTAACGGGTCCAGCGGCAAAATGGTATATTGAATTGCCTAGAGCTTCGTTCGACAATTTCAGCACCTTAGCCACGACTTTCTTAACCCATTTTCAATTACCGATAAGGTATGAAACGGGAACGGAAATCTTAACCAACTTCAAACATACAATGGCCACTCACATATCTGATCATATACATGAGTGGCGACGTCGTCGTAGGATGGTAAAAATGTACATTCCCGATCAGCTATTAGCTGAATGGTTTATCAAGTCATTACTTCCTGCTATAACGGAAGATGTGGCGAAGGGGGGGGGTCGTAACGGAAGAGCAAGTTATCGCTCGTGCGCAATATCTAGACTTAGTATATACTCAGTCTGGCACGCTCTACGACAAAATACCTGACGCCCCTAGACCGGAATTCTCAATTCCTCCTCCTCCTAAATCAAACAATGACTCTCATGCCAGTGACGGCGTGATTGGAACGACAAACGCGAAATCTACAAAGGCCAACTCCAAGAAGGCCCGTAAGATTTCAAATCAAAATGCAAAAGATGAAATTCTTGCTTCGGAAGTAAATGTCGTATCAGTAGATAAGGGCAAAGAAACCAAACAACCAGGAAGCAAGAAGAAGCAAAACAAAGGGAAGAAGAAGAAACAGGGTGAGTCATCTCCTGAAAAAACTTCTTCAAACCCTCCTGGAAACAGGAAACCACCCCCCTCAGGGTGTCAGATATGTGATGAGGATCATTGGACCTCACAATGTCCATAGAAAGCTGAGCTTAAAAGGTTCTTTAAGAGTTCGCAAACCTCAGCAGTGTTAACTGATCCGTTTCCAAATCCAGGAACAAATCTGGTTGAAAGTGGAAATGCTTCCCCATCGCAAGTGCTAATGTTGTCGATTTCGAAGCAGCAAAATGATGCTTTGATTTCGACAAGGAACAAAGATTACGGGAATCTGCAGCTGTCGAACGACAAGGAAAAAGATCAACCAAGCAGTTCGACAACAACCTCGACAGAATTTGTACCACCCATCATTCCTGAATTAACAATAAAGCCGCCAAAGGGAGTAGTACACAAGTCGACATTTAATCCTCGCGCCAGAGCAGCGCAGCATTATAACATAGTGGAAGATTTGGCCTAGTCGCCATCCGCTATGTCGACTCTTGAAGTACTACAAAATTGCCCATCCCAAAGGCAGGCTTTGTTATCAGCCATTGGTGGGGTTGATCCTAAGGATTCCAATCTTGTATCCTTTGACCACAAAGGATACGATCCTCAGTTACCAGCTCAACTAGCTTTCCTTATCCAAGTGAAAGCCCTCAACAAAACTGTTCATCGAACAATTATTGATGAGGGGGCATCTACATGTATTATGTCGATGAGTTGCTGGAAAACTTTAGGATCTCCAACCTTGTCGCGATCCTCGACAACATTAAAAGCATTCGACGGAAGGACATATACCCCATATGGTATCCTAAATAACTTGAAGGTTGAACTAGGGGGAAAAACAGTAGAAATAGATGTTGAAGTCATCGATGGGAATCTTGATTACAACATCCTACTAGGAAGACCGTGGATCTATGCCATGGCAGCTGTTGTGTCGACCTATTTTAGAAAGATTGCATTCCCCTTTCAAGGGGGGATTACGATCGTCGACCAACAAAACTTCCTCCCTAATGGTTCACAAGTTACAGGAAGCATTCCCATGATCCATGGAAGCCCCCATTCGCTTCAGAATATCGGAGTAGGCCTACTAAAAGATCCTATACTAATGGGAACTTTCGCTCTTCCACCTCCAATCGACTTGGCGGAAGTAGCGTCGATAGGTACCTGCAATATGATATCTTCCACGAAGATCTCAGAAGACGATATCGACATGGATCATGCAATGGTTTTGCCCCCAAGCCCAATAGAAATATTGTAGCAATCAATTTTTCTGACATGGGAGGCGAACCCAAATCAACGCTTATCAAGCGTTTGGGTAGATAGGTCTAGAGAATATGGTACCCCTTTAGATCCTTGGTCGAGAGTGCATGGAACCGACGAAGGAATTCTACAATCAATGTTGATTGAAGGGACACCATGGAATGATTGCCACCATCGTTCCCTTCTTCCAGAATATGAAGAAGATACTCAAGATGACCTTTATCACCCTACAGTTTTTGAATTCCTATCAAATACTGTAAATACGGTGGATTCCAAGCGAAACTTATCCAATATTGAAGAGACTATAGCCATAAATATCTCGACTAAAACAAATGTTGTAGAGAATATTTATGTCAGCAAAGGTTGTTCTCCTTCAGAACTAGAAATATATAACGCTCTTTTTCGCGAGTTCAGAGATGTCTTTGCTTGGTCATATGATGAAATGCCAGGCATTGACTCGAGTATCGTTGAACACGAAATTAAGATGTATCCAGATGTCAAACCGGTACGACAACGGCTCAGGCAGGTGCACCCCAAGAAAGTCGCTGCCATTAAGGCAGAAGTTGAAAAACTTCTCCATGTTGGTTTCATCTACCCGGTTCCTCTAACCGATTGGGTATCGAATATTGTCCCTGTTATGAAGAAACAAGGGACAATTAGAGTGTGTGTCGATTATAGGGATGTAAATCAAGCTTGTCCGAAAGACAACTACCCTACACCCTTCATCGACCAGATAATTGATGAATGCGCCGGATGTGAAATCTTTTCATTCATGGATGGATTTTTCGGGTATAATCAAATAAATATCCGCCCACAGGACCAGTCAAAGACTGCATTCATTTGTCCGTGGGGCACATTCGCATATCGAAAATTACCCTTTGGTTTAAAGAACATAGGGGCGACGTTTCAGAGGGCAATGAATTATGCCTTCCATGACATCAAGAACATCGTTCAACCATACCTCGACGACCTTCCGGCTCATTCGTGAAAGCGGACTGATCATCTGCAGCATTTAAGAGCGATATTTCTACGTTGCCGACACTACAAGAAACGACTCAATCCGCATAAATGTGTATTTTGCGTCAGTTCTGGTCGTTTACTTGGCTTTGTAGTCTCAAAGGATGGGATTCGTCTCAACCCTTGCAAGGTCCAGGCAATCATCAATTTGCCTCCACCTTCAAATTTGCTTCAGATTCAGAAACTCCAAGGGAAAGCAAACTTTCTGAGGAGGTTCATTCCAAATTACGCCGAACTTGCTAAAGGTTATACACATCTTTTGAAAAAGGAGGTACCCTTTGTCTGGGATCAGGTTTCGCAAGCTTCCTTTGATGCTTTAAAGGATTCCTTAATAAAAGCATCATTAATGTATGCACCCGATTATCAAAGAGACTTTAACCTGTATCTGGCTGCAGCAGATACAACCATCACAATGGTTTTAGTTCAAGAAGTCGATGGAATTGAACACCCTATATATTATTTAAGTAGAAACTTAAATGATACAGAAAGTAAATATTCTTATGTTGAAAAACTAGCGCTTGCAGCTGTTCAAGCGATACAAAGGTTTCGACACTATGTCCTCTTTCGGAAAACTACCATTTTGTCTGATTGCAACCCCATGACTTATATATTGTCGCGACAGTTGCTGGGGGGCAAATATTCAAAATGGATAGCAATCCTTCAAGAGTTTGATCTGGAATTTGTAAAATCCAAATCAAAGAAAGCTCTAGTTTTCGCAGAATTATTGTGCGATCTCCCATCGTCGTCCAACGATGAAACATCCGAAGAATCAATCGTGGATGAGAATTTGTTTCTGATATCTACAAGCAATGAGTGGTATGGAGATATAATAATTTATCTCCAGACCCAAAAATTCAGGCCAAATACCTCTCACTCTGAACAAAAGCATATACGATACCAAGCAAAAGACTACATGATCGTCGGTGATACACTTTACCGTCGTGGTATTGATACAATTCTGAGAAGGTGCCTCACCCATGAGGAGGCCGAAAAAGCCCTGAATGAGTGTCATTCAGGCGCGTGTGGGGGGCATCAATCTGGATATGCTACAAAAAATCTTACGAGCAGGATACTTCTGGCCAACCATGTTCAAAGATTGCATAACCGCAGTCAGAAGTTGCCATGCTTGTCAAATTTTTGATAGCAAAACCAGAAGACCACCCGCACCTTTACAGCCAATAGTTGCTGTTGGGCCTTTCGCCAAATGGGGCATCGATTTCATGACATGTAACCCCACCTCGACCGGGGGGCATGGGTATATTATAGTCGTCGTTGACTATTTTACCAAATGGGTTGAGGCGATGCCTACATTAGATAACACTGGTGAAACAACTGCCCTTTTCTTTTTCAATCATGTAGTCGCCAGATTTGGCGTACCACAGGCTATAGTTACGGATCATGGATCGCATTTTCGCAATCACATGATGGTTGAATTAGCTGCCAAGCTAGGACTATCTCACGACAGATCTACCCCGTATTATCCGCAAGCCAACGGACAAGTTGAAGCGATCAACAAGGTCCTGAAGCGTATGTTGCAAAGGATGATCGGAGTTCACAAAAGAAGGTGGCACCTAATCCTGTACTCAGCCTTGTGGGCTTACCAAACATCGGTAAGGAATGCGACCGGGTTCACGCCTTTCCAACTGGTATATGGCCTGGAAGCAGTCTTACCAGTCCAGTGTGAAATCTCGTCTCTTAAACTCGCAATTGATCTCCTCCCCGGAACTTCGGAAGAAGAGGCCCGTTTCTTGGAATTAATCCAATTGGATGAAACCCGTCATGATGCCGCTTTGGCTAACGAAGCCCATAAGAAACGAGTCAAGGCGCAGTTCGACAAAAATGTCAAACCCCGTGTCTTCTCAGAAGGTGACTTGGTCTTGCTTTACGACCAAGAATCCGATAAATTGGGAACAGGTAAATTTAATTCTTTATGGATGGGCCCCTATATTATTAAACGAGTGTTAGCGAAAGGAGCCTACGAGTTAATGGATTATGACGGAATTCCACTGGCGCAACCCCGTAATGGGTTGTACCTCAAGCGTTACTATGCTTAAATAGTAAACAATATGCTTTTGTTGTATTTTGTTTTTGCTGAAGTGTTTGTTTTGGTCGAGTAATCCACCTTTTTACATTTATTGCAGATGTCAAACCTTTTGGGGACATGTGTTGGATATGCCGACGGAGCGAGTCGTAGTTCGCGGAACCTGTCCTCCGCAGCCTGGGCCATTTTCGATCCAAGCGGCAAGTTAGTAAGTTTCAGAGGTGTATGTATTGGTCGATCAACGAATAACATCACTGAGTATAGCGCGTTGATAGAACTACTCTCTGATGCCATCATCCATGGTATACGCCGACTAATCGTCAGGCTAGACTCACAACTCGTAATACTACAACTCAATGGTATATATTCCGTCCGAAATCCAGCCATTTATCGCATGTTTCTAAGGGTTAAGATTTTGGAAAGACAGTTTGATTTAATTCAATACCAACATATTTCCAGAAACTTAAACACATTAACCGACTCATTAGCAAACTATGTGTTAGATAGACATTTGCGACATTTATAAAAGAAACACATCATCAATGTTGTACATGTGGATCACATAACTCAACCAGAATAAAACCCCGAAAATCAAAATATATATATATAAGTTGTTTATGGTTTACATATAATGTTCTGTAACCAAGACAAAATCGGTCACATGACCCAAAAACTCAAAATGCTAGGGGGCACCCTAGTCTAGTGATGCTCGTGATAGCACGTCACAGCCTGTGCGATCATGCGTAAGAGACGAGTCCATCGTCTAGGCACACCAGTAGTATGCCGCTGCAACTGTAAAGGTAACTCGTCGATCCTCACATCTGGAATACCGAGAGTAAGGCTCTCAACCTGCTCCTGCACAGCTGTAAGGGTCTCGGCCACATCAAGGTCACGAAGGATAACCCTCCCGGCGGCCTCTCCTGCTGGGGCAGCGGCTGGCACTCTCAGGCGAACTACTGGACGAACAGGACCAACATCTGCATGCACACATGAGTTTGATTAAAGTCTTGATAGAATAAAGCACAAGGACATTATGAATAAAAACAGTAAACAGTGATATGGTCGAAGATTTTACCAATAGCGCCCCACTGCTCGCCGTCCGGCAGTACTAAATCTGGATCACCCCGGAAGTCCATGCCAACATATGGATACTCGGAATAGACCATCTCCTGACGCTCAAACCACCTGAAGAAGATATCAGAAAAATAAATCTGAGATTGACCAGCATGCCTAGACATGTGGTCAACCCATCTCTGCATGCGTGGTTCAGTAGGAGAAGGCAAGTCGAGTGCAATGTACTGTGGCTGCATCAGTGGTATCTTCTCCAAAGCAAAGGTGGTCAAAATAGAACCGAACCCAAAGTTCTTCAACCTCCCGTCCTTTACCTTGGTCAACTGATTTTTCATATGAAGAAGTACTGCATCACACCAGTTGAATATTTTCGGTTGGAGGCACTCCAAGGCATGCTGCATATAGGATCTGTTGGCTACATGAAGAGACGCACTACCGGCCATCCTACCAATAGTATACAGGATAGACCTAAGGGACCTGTCAGCAACCTCAGGGATAACGATCTTGTCGTCTTTACTCGGCTGAGATCCTTCCCTGCAATACTGGCGGACATAGTCTCTCACGGAGTCACTCCCTCGGGCCGAACCTGACAAAGAAATGGGGGCACCCCACCTCGACAAGCCAGTCAAGAAGTAAATGTCTACTGCGATCAAGGGGATAGATTTGCCCCTAATCTGGAAAACTTGGTTGATAGGATCCCAAGCATCGAGCAAATACTGCAGTAGGTTGATCTGCTGTCTCATGCTAGAGATGCGGAAGAACTTCAACAGACCACAGTTCCGCAGCGCGTTCACCGTAACCGGATCATGTAGGGCAATCATGTCCTCTTCTTCATGTTCCCATTCTCGCCATGTAAGGGTCATTTTGCTCCAATATCTCTGAAAAACAAACATGAGATGAGTTAGATCCTGGTTTTGATGAGAAACAGGCAAAAGTTTTCATCAAAAACTGTGCAACAAAATCCTTTTCTGCGCCCAACGCACCCTGCACAGTGTTCCACCTGCGTTGAAGGTCAGACTGCCTTCATGCTGCTTGACATTCAGCGCAGGTTTCGAGTGCACTAGGTGCGCTGATGGCAGAGTGACCCCATCAAACCCCAAGGGCTCAGAAAAACAGGAAATCAAGCACAGAATACAGAAAGGAAACCATGAAATGAAGGAGCTCAGGATTAGCTCCTACCTGGTCCAGACGGCGCCGAGAATCGTCCACAGAATCTCCCGAAATCAGCTGATGAAAATCAAGGGGAAAAGGCACCTCCAAAGCTCCAACAAACCAAGTTCAAATGAAATGGTAAAATGAGAGGTAAAAACACTTTTTAATAGCTTTTTACTTAGTTCAAAGTGAAATATTAGTGTTTTTATCTCATTTTCAAGCAAATGTTATTCATTTCTAACTAGTTTGATGCAACAATTGAGGGTACAGTACTATCTTTGAAAAGGCAAAGCTATTTATGGTAAAAAATCAAAACTAGACCATGTTATCGAGCAGTTTTAGCACATAGTTCATGCTCGTTAAAAAATAAACATAAGACCGAGCAGTGTTTTTCCGCGTTTAAGCTCGTTAAAAAATGAACTACCCTCCGGTAAATAACCACCGTGAATGTAACATTATCAGCCATTAAAGCCTTGGTCGTGTTTGCACCGTCACCTCCACTTTTCATTTGGCCGATCATTCACCTCCATATTGATTGTTTACCCATTTTGAGGAACAGCTGCGAAGAGTGATTTCACTAGCCATCCTTGTGACACTGCCGTGATTGGAAAATTCCAACCCTTACCTGGAATCATCTGCTAACCCGTTTTATCACTCGTTCCTCAAAAGACGGGTCTTCTTTAAGCTCTTTTCATCTGACTCGTAAAATATGAAAAGATTGTTGAGTTTTGGCCTTCCAGCTCGTTAAAGCGACCGGAAGTGCTATCCCTCCTCTAGATTTTAATCTTTTTGGACTTGAGGGATTATTGCACAAAAAGATCGAGCGCTTGTTTTGTTCGGCTCGTAAAAACTATCGAAAAGTCATCCTTTCTGTATTGTTTTATACTTTTTCGGACTTAAGGGATTAGATGACGAAAAAGGAACTTTGGAGTTATCTTTACGTACCTTTTTAGACTCTCTAAAAATGAAAAGGGACCAAGTTATCTTTGTCGTTAAACTCGTTAAAAAACATTAATAGCGACAAACTTGTCTTTAGACGAGAACGAGTTTCACTATCGCTAGGCTCGTTAAAACATAGCGATGGGTTTGCCCGAAGGGCAAATTATAGAACAAGCATATGTTATCCTCCTCAAGCTTGACAAAAATAAAGAGGTACTGGTCAGCAATGACTGGGGAAAAATTGGGAAGAAACTCAAAGAACTTTATTGGTAGCAAGTCGCTCTTGAACATGACACTTCCGCTCCGTGCCTGAGTCGGGTTGGGTTGTTTCATTCACCGGTCACATCACCATGGTCTCGCCATACCATCCACCTTTGGGGTAAATGCTACCAATCCATCACTTAAGTGTCGCCGATATGTTCAAGAGAAGTCATCCAGAGAAGTCAACCGTGTCCCATCCACTACCATACATTATCCTTCATTCTTTCATGACCGCCACCCTGAACCATATATCATCAGATCGTTTTCACCTCCATCAAAATCATTTGCTCCGTTTCGTGTCACTGATGTGGGATACATTAAGGCCCTCCTTTGACGGATCGCTTCTTGTCGACATCAGCTCATTATCCAAGAAGTTGATCTAGGGACACCCCCTTCAGTACTTTGAAGCTTGCATGCCTCAATGGCAAGTTTCTCACTTCCGACGACAGGTATACATCAATGACCTTCAACCGAAAGATTTTGCGTGGTGTTCGACGCCAAGTCCTTTATTCACACCACGTGAATTGTACTACAGTACCTTGAGGGTCATTATCATTATCGGTGATTCCTCTCGCGCTTGTTAACGGTTTACCTCATTGACTGGTAATCAAGCGATGTCTTTCCATGTTCGACTTCAGAACATTTCTCACATGGATCGACTTGTACTTAGAGTGAATCGAACGAGATTGAAGACCCCGGATCTAGTTTCATCCATCCGGGCTGCGATATATATTCAAGAAAAATAAAGACATTGACATGTACAACATTGCAGCACAAACAATCATCCTACCAAAGGATGATGATTTCAGCAGGATCATCAGTCTATCATCAGACAATTGTCTGTCCTATGTACATAAAAATGAATTTATAAAGCTGAGCATGGGAATGCCCGCCTCGGCTAGATCATGAAAACAGTATGAAAAATAATGTATTGTATTGTATCTTATTACAGGTCTCCTCCCAGCATTGAATGAACTTCGGATCCTCCTAATAAAGCATTTCACCCGATAAACGGCCTCATACTTTAGGGGGCAACTGTTATAGACATTTTTGTGCCTTACAGCTATAAGCATGAAATGTCCATAATTCAAGGGATCCAAAGTCCCTAAAGATGTTGTTGCAGCTCCTAAAGGAACAAGGTCAACCAATGACAGCTTCTCCCAGAAGTTCTCCACCAAAAACCACTCAGAAACAGTCAATTCAGGATCAATTCAGAAGCTCTTCTAGCTGCCTGCGTTGAAATGCAGAGACTACACTGGCTAGGTGCACTGCAATGCAGGTGGAAGCACTACCAGGGTGCGCTGAGCGGGAAATGACAAATGGCAAGCTCATTCAACGAGGTGGAAAGACCCTGGAAGCTTCCAGAATCTTCTCCAATGACACTTGCCTCAATGAATTCGACTAGTGATGAGTAAGAGGCTCTCAACCTCCAAGTGGAAGCAAGAACTGACAGAGAGAAGCCACAAGTCAAAACATAAGCTGACTCATCCTCTCTGCTTACATCTATATATGGATCTCTCACCCAGAGGTTCAGGAGGCTGGAATTTTGTACTTTGCAGAGAATTGCTGTTGGTTTGAGATTGAGATTAGTACATTGGGTGATTTATGCTTTGTTGGAGGAGAGGAAGGGATTCCTTTGTTGGGAGGTAGATGCTGGATCGGAACTCACTTGGTTGTATCTCCTCTTGGAATTTATTATCATATCAATAAACTACTTGAGTTTCTCCTACATGTTGTGTACCAATGATGTTTTGTTATGCTTACATGTTTAGCTTAATCTGATCTTGAGCTTTTTATGAATGTATATCTGTATCTTTGTGTAGTTTCTCTCTCTTGTGATCTTGCAGGAATTCGGTGAAGCTGAGCTGGTGAAGGAGCAAGAATCTGGGAGCTACTAAAGAGAGGATTGATTTGGATCGACAAACTAGCGGAAGACACAGGTTACTTACATCCTTCTTCCTCATTTACATTTCATAAAGAAGAATACTCAATTAGTTTACCTTGTTTGTTGCTAAGGCACTATCACACCTTAGAGTGGGATAAGGGCATTCCGAATTGGATACTTTTCCCAACAACACTAGTAGTTTAGAGTATGATCTTCATGGTCACGTAAAAATCTTTCTCTTAACCTTGCCTTTGATTCGAGTGACATGGGGAAATACAATGTGGTACATCCTAAAACCATGAGGGTGGATCCATCAATATTTTCTCATTTATTTCCCTAACTTATTCTTCTTTAATTGTATTTATGTCACTAAGATATTGGACTTAGACTGAGGGCATGCTACCACTCCTATTGTTTATCTAAATTATCCTTCTTTTAGGTCTTCCATGCTAATATCCTCTATCTATGGCCTATGTGTAATTCATATATTCTATGGGATTTCCATGCTAATGAATATCTAAGCGTCTATGATTCATAAAGATCCACACATGAATAAATATCCTTTTGGTTCTTTTTGAGGACAAGGTATTATTTATTTCAGAGAAGGACAAATACCCTGCAATTTTATTTTTTTTTTTCCATGTAAAGCAATGTTTGATCTTTCTTTTTTTGTTTAATTTGACTTCTCTCTTCTTTTTTTGTATGTTAAACAATGTTATTTATGGTGCACCTAACTTGAATGATGTTGTTTATTTACTGTAGTGCCTACTTGCTTGAAGTTGTTTTAGCAAGCAATAATTTCTGATGATGGTTTGGTTAGCGGGACTGTGACTGATGTTGTTTATTCACTATACTTTGATGAAAGCGATAACTAGAGCTTTGGTCATGGGAGAGCTATTTAATCAACGAGATATAGAGGAAGAGTCAAAGTTCAACGTAGCCCCCTGAATGAACCTCATCAACCACCTAATACTCTTTCTTTTTCCCATAAGGAAAAAGTCGTAACTTCTATTAATGGAGAAATTACATTTTATAGATGCAGTAGCATTCATAATTGTGGGACGATAACCATCCTGTAGGAGCCTCGTTTATCATGTCTTCTGATAAGGAGTCCTATCAGCTAATGTTGAATATGCCTGAAATAACGGCTCACATTCCGGCTCTGCGCAGAGAGCCCAGCAGTTGTTGGTTCAGCTACATAGATGTTATACATAAAAAAAACAAATGGTCAAGTAAACTACAAAAAAAAAGCATTGGTTATATGTGGGACCAAGCCCAGTCCTAAGGTATATCGTGAAATGGTCTGTGGTAGTATTGATGGGATGATCCATCAATCTCCTCTTGGATTAGCCAGCCATCCCTTTGAATTTGCGCTGCTGCTTTGGATAGCTGGTCCGCCACAGTGTTCTGTTCCCTGTATATGTGGCTGCAATTGAAGGATTCAAGTGATGCGATCAGCCTTTTTGTCTCATGGAGAATGTGACTCAGAGAGTAAGAATAACAGTGTGCTGTATCGTTCAACCAATTGCATACAATTTGTGAATCTCCGAATAACTGAAGATGGCTGCAATGTTTTTGTATGGCAAAGTGGATGATATGCTTTGCTGTGCATAATTCAACAAAATTGTTGGTGCCACGACCAAGATTAATCTGAATTTTATAGAAATGGGTATCGCTGAGATATAGGAGCGCTCCTCCACCACATCCTATTTCTTGGGCAGAGCCGTCGAAAAAAGCCCAAGGCATCGATTTATCCAGATTAATATGCCTGAAGGTGCGCGTAGTATTTTTTGGAACAGCTGTAGGAAGTAATTCAAAATCTGCAATGGTGTGGCTCAGGATGACAGGCCAATGAGGCTCCTTGTTCTGAAAAATAACCTGGTTTCGAGCAATCCATATTGCCCAGCAAACAAGTAAGGGCATGTTGACGGATTTGCCTGTGTGAGATCGGCACCATTCGCTCCATGTTTCCATGAGATTCTGTCCCTGCCAGACCTTGAGGGATGGATAATGTGAAGCGATGCTTTGCCAAAATGATATAGTGACCTGACAAAAAAGGAACAAATGCGCTGTGCTTTCCTCACCTGAACAGCACAGGTGGCATCTGAACGGGCCGTGGAATGTTCGTTTCATGAGGTTGGTACCTGTTGGTATTTTATCAGCTAAAATGTTCCACATAAGGAGTCGAGTGCGGGGGGCAGCGTCCAGTTTCCAGAGCTCTTTCCAGACGGGGAGAATAACCGTGGGCTTGAATGGCTCCATAAGAGTTATATATCCCAACCTGGGAGAATAGTTACCATGGGGTGCCATTGCCCAGATTATGTCATCGGGGCCTTCAGTGAGTCGTATGTGGGCCTGCGAGAGAGCATCGGTATAAGCCTGCCATTCTTGATGCCATTGATCAGGTAACTCTAAGGTACGGGGGGATGCCCACGCTTGATGAAGAAAGGTGGTGTTCGCCCTGTCTCCTATTTGCTTGATATGCGAGATGCCTTTGGCATGGAGGTGCGCTATTAACTCATCAGGTAACCTGTGCGAATTATCGCACCCGACCCACGGATCCACTCCAATCCTAACACAGTTTCCCTCTTTGATGCGACAGGTGATTCCTTCCCTCAATAGCGGCAACGATTGGAGGACAGCTTTCCAGATATTTGAAATGTTTCGGCCAGGGTTTTGTTGTAGGCGTAACCAGTCCATAAGGTGCATTGGCTTGATATATTTAACCTGTGCGACTCGAGACCATAGGCTATCTGTGGTCAAGAGGCACCACCCAAGTTTGGCAGCCAGCGCCTTGGCAAAGTAGTCGAGGTTTTTAATGCCCCATCCGCCCCATCGCTTGGGTTTTGCTATGGTAGCCCAATTCACCCAGGCAAATTGCTTCCCTGTGTGATGCCCTTTCCATAAAAATTTGGCACATATGGCTTGTAATCTGTTCAGGATGCCCCGAGGTATCCATGCCAAGGTCATCCAGTATACTGGAGTGGCCTCAATGACTGCTTTTATAAGAGTCAATCTACCAGCTCTGGAAAGATATCGGTGATACCAAACCTGCAGTCTTTTCTCCACCTTTGCTATTAACCAAGACCAATCTGCAATCCGATAGCCAAGAGGTTTTAATCTGTACCCCAGATATTTGATGCCGTCAGCTAATGATAATGAGATGAAAGGGAAGCGCTGTAGTGCAATAGTACATTCATGTTGAGAGCAACCTACAACCGTGATTGTAGATTTGCTTTCATTGATCTGCATGCCTGTGGCCTGTTGAAAGAGAGCAAATATGTTCTGGAGAGTAGTGGTGTCACCTGTGCAACCATTAAGAAAGATGAGTATGTCATCAACAAACAAGAGGTGTGTAAGATGAAAATTCCCAGAGATGTTGATGCCATTGAGTTGATTCCTGTCTCGGGCAGATATGATACGCTGGCTCAATCTTTCCATGATAAGGAGGAATAGAAGTGGAGATAATGGGCATCCTTGCCTGAGCCCTCTTTCAGAGGTAAAGAAGGATGTGGCTTCACCATTAAGAAGTATGTTGTAGGACACATCAGAGATGCAGCTCATTATCCATTTAGTGTAGCTATAGGGAAAGCCTAGGTGAGTCAGGAGAAGCCTGATGTAGAGCCAGTTGGCTCTATCGAAAGCTTTTGACAGGTCAACCTTTAATATCAGGCCCTTTTGTTTTTTGGTATGAAGAGTATGAAGGAGCTCTTGTGCGGTGGCGATGGCCTCATGAATCTGCCAATGATGGAGGAAAGCGAATTGTTCAAGGGATATGTGGCGAGATAAAATGGGCTTAAGACGATTGGCGATGATTTTAGCAATGATTTTGTATAGGCAATTGCAGAGGGAGATGGGGCGGAAGTCATTGTAGGATGACGGGTGATTGGCTTTCGGGATGAGAGCGATGAAGGTGGATTTAATAGCGGATGATATTCTGCCATTTCTTCTACTTTGCTCAATAATATTGAGGAGATCATTGCTCAGCAGGTCAAGGAAAGCGATGTAGAATTCGATGGTCCAACCATCCGGACCAGGGCTTCTATCCTTCTTGAACCATTTAATGGTGGATTCAAGCTCCTCCATGGTGACTGCCTTTGTGAGATCCTCTGTTTCATCTTGAAGGACGAATCTGGGAAATTTCTCTGCCACTCTCATAATCTCCAGGATGTTTGCCTCTCTGGGGGCATTATAAATGCCTTTGAAGTGATCGATCGCTAAATTGGCCAGGTTCCTCTGTGATGTAATTGGCTGATTTTGTTCATCCCTTAGCTCCCAAATAGAGTTGATAGCTTTTCGACCGTTGGCGAACTTGTGATAGAAATTTGTGTTAGCATCTCCCTCAGTAAGCCATATGGCCCTACTGCGAAGCCGCCAGCTTTCCTCTCTATTTTTCAGAATCTGTGTGCGCTCGGCAATGAGGGAGTTGAACTGTTCTTTGCTCCCTTCGGTAGAGAAGATGCCGTCAGAAGAGGTCGCATATGCTGCAATGGCTTTCTCAGCCTCTTTTAATGTGTGATCGTCCCGGACTCGCTTCTGGTGTGCCCAAAGTTTGGTTAATCGCTTAAGTTCAGCTAGTTTCCTCACGAAACCAGTCGAAAGATCCTCATGTTCTCTTATTGGATTGTTCTGCCAATATTCGGTGACCAGGTGAATATAGGAGGGGTCCTTTAACCATGTAGAATTGAATTTAAAAGGGCTCTTGATCTTGTCGTAGAAGTCGGCTGTCTCCAGGAAGATAGGGCGATGATCCGAGATGCCGCCGGAGCCGACCCATTGCCTTGTGCGAGGGAGATGGTTATAGAGGGATTCTTTAAGCAGAAACCCGTCTAATCTTCTAGCCAAGCTCTGATTTCCACTTCTGTTGTTCGACCAGGTGTGTTGTAGTCTGGCAGAGGGTATGTCTACCCAATGATGCTCCTCCAACAGGTTGGATATGGTGTCCGAGAAAGGGTCTGTCAGGGCAGAGTGACCCCATGATTCACACAGACCCAATGTGAAGTTTAAATCGCCACTGAGCATAATATTGTCCTCCTTCAATAAATCAGATTCAAGTAGCGCACTCCAGAAGGGAGCCCTGCTAGTACATGGACCATAGACGTTGACGATTCGTAGGTTCATTTCCAAGGAGTGAACATAGACGTCCAGGCTTATGAAGCCCCTGCCGCCCCAAATATTACTGATCTTGACTGCTTTGTTGAGGATCCCAATAGCTAATCTGCCCGATCTCCCTGATGCGTCAATAACATGAAATGTCCAGTAAGGCATACAAGATTTGAAGGACTGGATTAGGGTGTCTGTAGGACAGAGGGTCTCTTGAAGAAGTATGATGTCTGGTTGAGATATGGTGAGCAATCTCCCGAGAGCTATTTTTTTGGGGGAACTAGCAAACCCCCTGCAGTTGAATGAGAGTACCTTCATGAGGGAAGAGGGGCAGGGCCTTGCTTCGCTCTAAGGGCCCGGAGGATGGTTTGCTGTCGCCCAATGGCAACTTCAGCGTCAGCAGTGTGTCTGGCTTTTGTAATACGAGATGGTCGACCACGAGATGGCTTAAGAGGAATAGGAGCTGATATAATGTCAAGACCGAAAGCATCGCAACCTCTGTCTTTAGATCTGGATCTGAGGGCATATCAAGGGGAAGCAGGGGGGATGGGGCAAGGGAGGCGGATATGGATGAGGTGATCAAGGAGGGCGAACACGGGGGTATGGCGGGAGCAGGTGGCGGAATGGAGCATATGAGGGAGGGAGGGGGAGGGGGGGCAGAGAGACCGAGGGGTACCCCCGAGAGAGGATCAGGTAAGCATCCGGTAGGGCAAGTGCTCAGATGAGGAGCAGTAACAACAGAAGGAGATGTCGGATGTACCTGAGGGGAGGAGGTATGAGGGACCGATGATCCATCGCCCAGCTGATTAGGGACGTCGTGCGCTTGGTCTGACATTGTGCGAGGAGAGGGATCAATAGTGCTACCCGGAGGGTCAGGTGTAGCATCTGTGGCCTGGTTATGCTCCGATGAAGGCTGCTCCGACTCTTGCCGATCAGGAAAGTGAGGGGGGAGTTCAGAAGCCTCATCCTGATATCTCTTCTTACCCTTGAGTAGGAGAGGACAATCCCGGTATAGATGTCCAACTTGGTGACATTTGCGACATCTATACGAGATCCCTTCGTAATCGATAATCTGCTTACGCACCAAGTCCCGCCAGTGCATAGTAATGTATTCTTGTAGACCACCCCTGGTGTCCAGGTTGATGAGAAGACGTGCATAAGTCATCACACCTGAATGGAGGAAGGATCGATCATAATCCAAGAAGGTACCCAATGCATTCCCAATTCTTCTGAAGATGTCTTCAGACCAATACTGTATTGGGAGGCCTGGGAACCGAACCCATATAGGCCCAATGCCGATCTGCTCAGATTCGGGGTCAAACATGGGAGTCCAGCGTTTAAGGAGAACTGGAGCATGTTGAAAATGCCATTGAGAGGATAAGACCCAGTCAGTGTGGTCGGCATGAACAAATTTTAAAGCAAACC
This sequence comes from Pinus tabuliformis, assembly GCA_031772625.1. Lineage (NCBI taxonomy): Eukaryota > Viridiplantae > Streptophyta > Pinopsida > Pinales > Pinaceae > Pinus > Pinus tabuliformis. The sequence continues at coordinate 509,640,323 of CM062819.1, forward strand.
ATCCTCTTACTAAAATCTGTACTAAGGGGGGATCCCTCAGATGGTGTCCCCAAATATCAGAAGTCCAGGCCTTCAATCGAGAAGCCGAGTATTTCCGTCCCCTGATGCGGCCCACCAAGACTTTGTCAGATTGATCCATGATATCACCCCACTGGACATCCTCCTCAAGTCTGAGAAAGACATCTTCTGCTTTGGACTTAAAACATCTGGATTTCCTTTTAGGGTCTGGAGCCAGGGATGAGCTCCGAGCTCGATACGGTGGCGGGGAGGCTCCAGAAACAGGAGGAGGGACAGAGGAGGATGAGGGGACAGCGAAACCGCCGGAGGTGCACATCGGTTATGAGGGAGAAGTATTACAAGGGTGACCGCCAAGGAGGGGATCTGAAGACAGAGAATCGGAGAAAGGGTTAATGGGAGGCGGCGCAGTACTAGAGAGCCACGGAACTGAAGCAGAGAAGGAAGTGGGAGGGGGGAAAGGGGGAGCGCAATCCACCGTAGATCCGAGGGTCGCCGGAGAAGAGAGGACAGGCCAGGAAGGTGTATGGATCGGAAGAGTCGCCGGACAAGAGAGCGACGGATCCCCAATAGAATAAGAAGCCAGATTTGTGGGCTGGCTATACATACCTCGAGAAACAGATGGAGTACGCCAGATAGATACGCCTTCCAGAGGATCAGCAGAGTAATCGACAACTTCTTGTTCTTCCATGAGGACAGCAGGTTCCAGAGTGACAGAAGATCAGAGAGCAGGTGTCAGGGGCCTGTAGCAACGAAGCGAGATCGTCCACCAAAAGAAGGGGGCAGGTGCGCCCGTTGAATGCAGGTCAAGGAAATCTCGCAGGCTCAGGAAACTGCAAAATGGATCAAACCCTAGCTAGCCATATCCCTCGCATTCGACACCCCTACGCTCCATCTTTCTGCATCACCTAATACTCTTTCAATAGAGTCTATTCCTAGTTTAGTCTAAACATAACAAACTAGGTTTTCAAGACCTTGCCTTGACTTTTTAAAGACATGGTTTTCCCTAGGGTTTAGTAAAGATAAAGGAGCATCGATGATCCATCATAGGGGCATAATAGTCGTTGGCACGAGCAGAAGTTGTTTTTTCCTTACTTTTACCCTGCTTATGGTACCTATACCTAGTGGTTGACTAGTTACAATTTCTTTATGGGGTAACAAATGACCTATAAAATAAAATACAATTTGAAATACAAATAAAAAAAATAAAAAAAACATAATATTCTCCAACCCATGTTTTTTTTCCATGGTATTCTTCTCTAATGTGGTCTATTTAAAGGCAAATAATTAAACAAGCATATATCCATCTTAATTTTTGACCTACAAAGCACCAAGAGGGATCAAATCTCTTTTCACTCTAAAAGAGATTTGCACCTCAAGAGAGAGATTTGATCTCTCTAGGCTTGATAGATCCTGAGTTAAGATGAATCTAGGCTAATTAGTTAACTATATATCAAAACAACTATAATTCTCATGTCCATTATATGTATTAGTTATCGTACAATTACAAATAACATGACCTTGAGCCATTACAAATGTTAGCAAGTAGACACCCCTTGACACGTTTCTCCATCAAACAAAAATAACAAAAACACCATAAATTCAAAATATCAATCTTTACTTAAAAGATTGTTTTAAAATGTTAATGATTACTTAAAAACGAGATTAAAAGATGAAATTAAATTTAAGTTGTAAATTTAAATTTTGTCGAGCTTTTTAGTTCTGTTTAATGGCACATATGGTTGCTTTTGCTGTGCGTTAAAAATTAATCTTTGCTTAAAAGATTGTATTAAAATATTAGTGATGACTTAAAAGATCAGATTAAAAGATGGGATTAAGTTAAAGTTTAAAAATTAATCTTTACTTAAAATATTAATAATTACTTAAAAGATCTGATTAAAAGATGGGATTAAATTGAAGTTCTAAATTTGCATTTTGTCGACTTTTTAGTTATGTTTTAGTTCTGTTTTATCGTGATCTGCCACATTTGGAACAGGTGTTGCTTTTGTTGTGCGCTAAAACATGCATCCACCGCTGTTACTTTCAACCTTTGGCTTTTATGCCACTTAAGGAAGGGATTCGGACACAGGAGGACCGCTCCACTTGGAGTTGTCCAGAACTCCACCATCTTCGCTAGCAGGGCAGTACCCTTAGCATTCCATATATCTTTGTAAATAAGTCAAATGCTGCTCTAAAGGGGATGTTACAGAGGAGAGGCAGGAGCCAGACATCTCTATATAGGGCGACATCTAAAGGGACTGTTACAGAGGAGAGGCAGGTGCCAGACATCTCTATATAGGGCGACATCTAAAGGGAATGTTACAGAGGAGAGGCAGGTGCCAGACTTCTCTGTATAGGGCGACATCGACTGCCTCATTCAATTACATCAGCAATTCTGCATTGCGTCTGTGGACGTCCACAGGCTGCTCATCCCCACCGTCATGGTCGCCTCCAAGTTCCTCGAAGACCTGTAAGCGAATTCTCGAATTCAATACTTTAATTACCATCTACGTTCTCTATTTCCTGTTTTTCAGCAGTTTTTATAAATCCCATTAGTTTCATCAGTCTCTAGATTTTAATATCGGTTTTGATTTTGTGAACAAAAATGATAGGAATTCGTATTACGCGAGGGTAGGAGGCGTGAGCAGCGAAGAAATAAATAGAATGGAGATGGATTTCTTACAGCCCCACCTCTTTGCCTCCCAATACCGCGTGTTCTACGGTGTGCAGGTGCCAGACCTCTCTATAGAGTGGCATCTAGAAAGCACTGGGGAGGATTTTGAAGTATGTTAACCTATGCTTACATCGACCGCCTCATTCAATTCCATCCGCAATACGTCTGCGAACGTCCTTCGGCTGCTCATCACTTCCGTCATGTTCCTCGAAGACCTGTAAGCGAATTCTTGAATTCAATACTTTAATTACCATCTACGTTCTCTATTTCCGGTTTTCAGCAGTTTTTATAAATCCCGTTATTTTCATCGGTCTTAAGATTTTAATATCGGTTTTGATTTTGTGAACAGAAATTATAGGAATTCGTATTACGCGAGAGTAGGAGGCGCGAGCAATGGAGAAATAAATAGAATGGAGATGGAATTCTTACAACCCCACCTCTTTGCCTCCCAATACCGCACGTTCGACGGTGTGTTTGTGCAGGTTTTATAGGCTATTTCACTGCATTGTTGATATTTAGGACCTAAATTCTGAAATAATCCTTTTACTCTAATTTCAAAATCCTTTCACTGCACTTCCATAACTGTATTGCATCTAGAAATAGAAACCCAACTCAAACTTAGAACAGATAACCCAGCGGTTTGTTTTCCAGGCCTGGGATAGTATTCAGATGACCCAGCGGTTTGCTTTTCAGGTTCGGGATAGTGGTTGGTCTGTGGGAAGTCTTCTGTTGAATTTGTCCAGCGAAGGGAGGCTGTAAGAGATCCAATGTCCATATCACTGCTGCGGTAAAAGATCCAGACAGTGTAGTGAAGATGGTACAGATGGTCCAAAGGTAAGTTCAATTGTCAACTACCTTGAATTTGTTATGATCCCTTAAATGCATTTGCTTAATAATGTTTTAAGGTTTGAGAGTGAATTTTGAATTGTTTCTTCTATTTTAGAAGCATTGAGTATGCTGACATGAAATAACGACTCCCTGAAGTGAGTTCATGAATCATGATAGATAATCAAGTATAGTAGAATTGAGTTGTTGCCAAACTTAGAGGCCAACTCTGTAACTCTTCTTTCCCATATTTTGACATGTTGATGGCAAGCTTTTGTGTTGCATCAACTGTTCCATTTTTTTTTAATTTTTTTTGTAAGACGTATCTTAAGGACTCCTCTGGAGTTACCTTACACATTGAGTTCCATTGACCTACCCTTGTGGTCATTCATTGGCCATTCATATAATTATCGTATCGTATCTGGTATAGTATGATCATTTCCTGTAGCTATCACTTGTTCTGATGGAAAAATAGGTTGTAAGGTCTATTCCTAAATCTTTGCCTATGAAGATAACCCAATTTGTAATCATTTCTGGCCTAGATACAAGACTACAAACATGCTGGAAAAATGCCTTGAATTTCATAAATGCTAGCCGTGGAACTTCATCATAAAATGTTTGAAACTATCTCATAAATAACATTAAATTTGGCTTGCTCATGTATTTTGGTAATAACATAAACTGATGTAAACTTCCCAGTTTATGCTTAATATATCCTTCACTCTGCAAGTCCAAGCAACAACAACTCCACCATGACCTAATGATGGGGTTTATAATATTTCTAGTAACATTACCAGGGCTGCAACAACATTTCGATATAAGCGTCCTTCTAATGTTATATACTAGGGCTCCTTTAATGTTGAATCTATCTGTGTATATGGATCCAATGAAAAATATACTACTCTTAGAGAACCTAGCCTTTGATGCTAAATCTATTTACCACATCCTAGCAACTTTTTGGTCTCAAAATGGTTGAAACTTTTTTTTCTCGCAAAATACATTTTTGCTTTACAAATGCACCCGAAATCCTTTGACAATTGAAAACTCCCACATGCATTTCAAAACATTAAGTAAAATGGTATATGGTGAAAAAAATTCAACCTATCTTGCCACTACCCATTAAGTTGGTAATATACGCATGTGAAGTTTTGATGCAATTTAGTGAATTTGAACCCAAGTTTTAACTCAATAAGCCTATCCCACGACTCAAGTTGACTTGCGAATTTCTTTTTCGCTGAAAGCTAGAATCAATAGAAGGTCCTTAATCTCACTTAGGCACATCAATGTTACCTTACGCATTGAGTCTCATTGACCTACTCTTGTGGTCATTCATTAGCCATTAATATAATTATTGTATCTTATCCAATGTTTTAAAAACCGGAACCGTTGACCAGACCAGTCCACCTAATGAACCGGGTTTCGAACCAGAATTGGTCGAATCGACCGGTTTAAAAAAATACATTAAATAATTAATTTTTAATGAAAAAAACTATTTTTAAGATTTAAAACCGTGATTCCAAGCCAATAGAAACAAAATATGCAAGGTTTGCTCATCTATATACCATGTAAAGGTGAATATATCAAAATGGCATTGAGTGCAATACATATCTGCGACGAAATACATAATCAATGAGGCTCTAAATGGCCTCTAGAGTCCGAAAACAATGCTCTAAGCTATGGGGTCACTGAACTACTACAAGTCTACATATCAGTGATCAACAACATGATCACTCCTCATCATGATCGATCATCAAACTCATCACCACTACTAGACAAGAGATCATCAACATGAGCTACATAAATAATCTGCCTCCGAGTTTGAGGACTCTTAAAACTCCTCTGCAACTTTAGTAGTAGCAAAAATAGACATCAAAACTACAATCATTGATCAACATGGTCAGTCATGAAACTCATCATTGATTCAACGCTACTAGAAATACATAAACATCATCAACAAGAGATACATGAACATCATCTAGCTCAAAGTCTTTAGACTTGGATTGCTCAACCTTATAACATGATGGAAATTGAAAAGGTTTAACATGCCTAACCAATGATTTTGGTTTGAGTGAAGGGTTCATTTCCTCAACCTTATAATGTGGTAGAAGCATGCCTAACCAGTTGTTTTCCTTTGAGTGAGGGGTGCATTCTTGTTAAGGCCATGGTAGAGGAGTTCAACAATCAGTACCACCAACATGAACAAAGTTCAACAATCAATGCCACCACAATCAAGGTTCTTAAAGGGCTTCATGCTCTTGATCAAATGCCAATCTCATACCCCCATGCATGATAGAATCAAATGGAAACATTGCAAACCCCCAAACCATGAAATCCTGAAAACCATTACGTCTGTTGAATTTTGAGTGAAATCTAAAATTCTAGTTTCTGCATATGAAATCCAACGAGGTCAAAACCACTCTCAAACATCCTGAGTCATTTCATGGTAATGTTAAAAATTTAAATAAAAGGATGAAAATGAAAATCCTTTAATTTTCATTTTCATCCTTCTACTTTAAGAATTTAACATTACCATTAATTGCCAATATTGTTAGGGTTGACATGTGTGAGGAAAATGAGAGGGTAGGCATGTTTTTCTTGGAGGGACTATTTTTGGAGGAAAAGTTGAAATCAATCCCAAATTTCCCTCATACCAGCTTCAAAACTCACAAAAATGCATTTTGTGGGGGTTATAGTTGCCCCGGCAATAAACCGGTCGGTTTGGGACAAAACCGGTCGGTTTGGGACAAAACCGGTCGGTTTGACCACAAATCGGCCGGTTCTGTCCTAAACCAACCGGTTAGGGCAAAAAAAAGGCGACATGAGGAGGTAAACCGGGTTTTTAAGCCGGTTTGACTCGGTGGGCTTGCTAACCGGCCGGTTTGATCAGTTACCAGTTCAGACCGGTCAGTTTTTAAAACACTGACCTTATCTAGTATGGTATGATCATTTCCTGTAGCTCGTAAGGTCTACTCCTAAAGCTTTCCCTATGAAAAGAACCCAATTTGTAATCATTTCTGGCCTAAATACAAGACTACAAACATGTTGGAAAAATGCCTTGAATTTCGTAAATGTTAGCCGTTATTTGGAACTTCATTATAAAATGTTTGAAACTATCTCATAAATAACATTAAATTTGGCTTGCTCATGTATTTTGGTAATAACATAAACTTATATAAACTTCCCAACTTTATGCTTAATATTTCCTTCACTCAGGTCAAGTCCAAGCCACAACAACTCCACTATGACCTGATCATGGAGTTTATAATATTTCTAGTAACATTATCAGGCTGCAACAACATTTCAATATAAGTGTCCTTCTAATATTATATACTAGGGCTCCTTTGATGCTGAATCTAACTGTGTATATGGCTCCAATGAAAAATATACTACTCTTAGAGAACATAGCCTTTGATGCTAAATCTATTTACCATATCCTAGCAACCTTTTGGTCTAAAAATGGTTGAAACTTTTCTTTTTTCCTGCAAAATACATCTTTGCTCTACAAATGCCACTCCAAATCCTTTTGACAATTGGAAACTCCTACATGCTGTTCAAAACATTAAGTAAAATGGTAAATGGTGAAAAAACTTCAACCTATCTTGCTACTACCCATTAAGTTGGTAATATAGGCACGTGAAGTTTTGATGCAATTTAGTGAAATTGAACACAAGTGTTAACTCAATAAGCTTATCCCATGACTCAAGTTGACTTGCTAGAAAAAAACTTGTCGAGTTTCTTTTTAGCTGAAAGCTAGAATCAATAAAAGGTCCTTAATCTCACTTAGACACATCAATGTTACATTACACATTGAGTCTCAGTGACCTACTCTTGTAGTCATTCGTTGGCCAATAATATAATTATTGTATCTTATCTAGTATGGTATGATCATTTCCTGCAGCTATTGTTAATTTTAGGTATGTTCTATGCTAGAGCAATTTATTTCAATTTTCACAGTTAGTTCAATATCTTTTCCAGATTAGCAATCACATCAGCATTAAAGTAAATTGCAGACAGAACATAAATATAAATCGCAAAAGACAAGTCAAGACAAGAGGACACAAGATGTGGCGCTAGCTAGGGACAAACCCCAATGTGGGGAAACCCTTCGTCAATTCTTCTTATATGTTCTTCAATAGTTTAGCAGAGAGAGAGATAGAGAGATAGTACATTTACAACAGAAGTGAACACTTTGACTTATCTAGATAAGAGCATAGATCATCTCCTAAGATGATGTACATGAGATCAGTTGAAGACATGCTGCTTCAACTGATTCTCCAAGGTGACTCCTTCACCTCTCATAGTGACACATCTCGTCATCATGCTGCACCCATCATCACAATGCTGGACCTCATGCTGCTGCTGACCCAGTGTTTAAAATTGCTGTACGTAGTGTCACTGCTACAGCATGCTTACTGCTGTCCCAATGTACTTGCAACACTGTACTTGTTGCTGTCCATGCTTTACCATGCTACTACTGTTCATGATTCTTCATGCTTGTAGCTATCCCATGTTGCATCATGCTTTACCATCACTATTATTATGCGCACTATGCTGCACTGTACATTGTGCTATGTATTGTTGCTCCTATGTGCCATCGCTGCATCAATGTACAACTACTATGCCAATTACTATTGCTGTTATGACTATGTTCAGGTTAGGGCATGACTTGTAGTCTACCACACAGTCAGGAGATAAGTCCTTTTAGAACAACGGTTTAACTTGGAGACCCTTATGCCAAGATGCCTTCCAAAGGTCTTGTCCACCCTAGACTGCTTTTATCACAACCTCTAGCTGTGTGCTATGGCCTGCGGCCTAGCACAACAACTAGCTGTAGATTTTGGTCTGCCCAAATGACACTCAAACAACACAGTTTCCTCCCTGAAGATCTCAGCTTAGTTGACTGCTCTTGGCAACACCCAAACGCAATATAAATCGCATACACAATTCAGCGCTACATTGATCTGTTCTTAGACTTGAGTGCAGACTTCTTTAACGCACAGCCTCACCTCTTGACTGTGGCTCCCTATCTTGTAAACAATCCTCAAAACATGCCTAGAACAGCTTCTATTGCTGCGCTGTCACCTACAGCAACTCGAATTCTTTCACGCTATAAACATGCTTCTACTTGTTGCATTGGGGCTCCTTTGATATGTGGCTAGGTCTTCTTTTGCTGTGGTTTAGGGTCTCTTCTTAGCTGCGTATAGGGCTCCCTCTTTGTTGCGGATTAGGGTCTTTTCTTGTTGCGCATTAGAACTCTTGTTGACTATGGCTAGGGCTTCTTAGATCTGCGGCCAGATCTCCTTCAAGACTGCGGCTAGGGCTTTTGTGATCAGCGTATAGGTCTCTCTCCTTAAGGTTGCGTATAAGTGCCTTTTAGGACAACAGATAGGGTCTCTTCTAGACCAGCAATTAGATCTTTCCTTGCTGCGTTTAGGTAGGCTTCCTTCACCATTCTAGATCTACCTTCCTTTTTGCGTTTAGGGCTTCTTCATTAGGGTAGCATAGATCTCTATTAGGGCAGCGTAGATCCTTTCTCCATCACTGATCAGGGCAGCATTATCCCTTAGGATCTCTCCTCCTACTAAACCCAAAGACAAGTAGAGAGGAAGAGATCCCAAGTGAGTGTGTAGAAATGACTTGAAGGCCACCTCTATTTATACTAAAATGTTGAGTACAAGTGGGGTTTGTTTGGTTGCTGGCCGACCTTGACAAATTGTCCCATAACACAAATAAAATTTAAATTCATATCTCCATGAATACTTATCGGAATCGGATGATCTTTAGATCAATCCTACGCCTCTCGATGAGAGGGATCCATGAAAAATATCAGCTGCCATTAATAAGATGACCCACATGGAGTTTGTCCCTAGTTGCCAATCTTAACACTCCCTCTCAACTAGGGAGAACTCCATCCGTTGATCCATATGTCCGACTGTACTATCTCTTCCATCAGTCCCCTGCACTGCTCTGCTCTGTTGAACCATGAAGAAGAAGAATTGATCGAGAATGTCTCATACCATTCTCTACTGACCCAAAGTCAGTTTCATCTAAAGAGAGTGTGTCATATCACTCTTACTGACCCGAAGTCAGTTTTATTGATCCTAGATCAATATCACAAGAGACCGTCTCAAATCACTCATGCTGATCCCAGATAAATGGAGGTCATCCTAGCATAGGGAGTACGGTAGATACAATGATGCGTCCATCGATAGTACTACTATGGTCCCTAACCCCATTTCCTTGCTCATTGATCAGATGAGAGGTACTTCCCATGAGTCCCAGACTGCATGGGTAGGATGCCTCAACAGGAGAACTAATCATCCTCTCCCATAGGAGAACTAATCATCTTGTTCCAAAGTCGCCACGGGGTATCACAAGGGAAGGTTGAGCCATTCACCCTGTACACAACACACCATTATGGGAGGGTGAGTCGCCTTATGGTTGTGTGTTGCTCCAGGAAGTACCCCAAGCCCCCCAAAGCTCCCAGAGCTCAATGCATGCAACATGCAGGACCCTTTTCTCAATGACTCCAAGTCGTTCGGGAAAGTCACAGATTTGACCTTTCCCCAGGGCTTTCACAAAATGTTCTACGACCTGTACATCAGTCTCAATATGATGGAGCCTCCTCGCTCATCGACTTACCATATCCTAGATAAGGTAGTATCTGATGTCTATCTGCTGGAGCAATCATCGAATATGGGATTCCTCAACAATCGAATCCCCCTTGGTTGTCATAGAGAATCACAGTGGTATTCATCATGTGTACAAACAATTCACTGAAGAGCTTCGCAACCAGGCAGCTTCACACGAGATCATACTTGTAGCTATGTATTCGGTCTCGACGGTGCTTATAGCAACCAACTTCTTCTTCCAGCTCATCCATGATATCGAGGCAGAATCTAAAGAGAACTAGCACTGAGAAGTGCTCTAGTGATACTCCACATTCCCTGTCCAGTCAACATTCGAATAATCATGCAGCTTCATATTTCCGGCAGTGTATCTCAATCCATGAGAGATTGTGCCCCGAAGATATCTCAGAGGATTCTTGGCACCAATCCAATGAGGCTTAACCAAATATAGGCTCACCATGCAAAACATATATCCGGACGAAAGTTCACCAAGAACATCAATGCAAATGAGTTTATGAAACTTAGGCATTTCCCAAATCTGGTCTGGCATCATCACCATATAATTTCTGAAAGTTAAGATCCTCGAGGTAGTCACAAGATTGCAGTTTACCATTCCACATTCGGAAACCAACTCCCTCTTACTTCTGCAAGTGAGAGGGTCTGCACCTATTAGAAATAGGTCGTTCTTAGAAGGTGTTGGTATGAGAGGTCTATCGTCCACAACCTTCAAACAACGGTTCAGATCAGCTTCACTCTTAGTGAATCTCAGCTTCATTTGAAAGCTATCAATCCTCTCATATCAAACCCGGGGTGATTTGCTTCAAGCCATAGAGGGCTTTCTTCCACTTGCATACATGAGATTCTCGATGAATCTCAAACCCCTCGGGTTGTTCCAAGCCTGTGAACCTGCTACATGAGGGGAATGGTCCCTTTGTAAGATTTTCCTTCGGTACATCTCAGACATGTACCTTCATGCTCCTTTTGAATTCAGGCATCAGAGTCACCATCCGACTCGCATTAGGTAGGGTCCCATAATAGACTTCCGGTGCTATAGATGAGATGTGTCAATTGACATGGTCCCCAATGGACCATCCTGCAACTTGATACAAATTGCCAACCTTGAACCCATGAGAAAAACATCTTAGAAAATTTCATTTTCATACACGTACCTTTCCATCGATGAATGCCACCCTGAAACCTTTGACTTCCATTGCCGAAATGGACATCAGGTTCTTCTTGCGATCAAGTACATAAAAGAGATTCTGTAAATGAATCGAGTTACCCTCATTCAATTGAGGGGTAACACCCTTTCTGGGATAGGTGGCATCGGCTCCAAGTATAATCCTACGAATGTTTCCATCTCTACCAAGTTAGAGAGAGGGCACCCTTCTGGGGTTCCTAGTTTTCTCTGAAGAGTCAGTCGTTTCCTTGATGACCTGCATTACTTGTTATTCCTCTGATCATTGAAGATGTCCCTGGAATGATTGTTATCATCATCAAGTGATGTGTCCCTGCTAGTCGGACACTTCTTCGCATAATGGCCGAACTTATTTCAACCAAGGCATCTGCCTTTCCTTCCACCTTTAGATCTAGACTTCCCATAGAAGTGATCTTCAGGTAGGCCATTAGAAACTTCCGCTGCGCCATTCTGATAATATTCTTCATGGGATTTGTCTTCACCTCAGCTCTGATACCATGTTAATTTTAGGTATGTTCTATGCTACAGCAATTTATTTCAATTTTCATAGTTAGCTCAATATCTTTTCCAGATTAGCAATCACATCAACATTAAAGTAAACTGCAGATAGAACATAAATATAAATTGCAGAAGACAAGCCAAGACAAGAGGACACAAGATGTTGCGCTATCCAGGGAAAAACCCCAATGTGGGGAAACCCTTCGTACAGTTGAATCCCCCCCTGGTTGTCACAATGTACTTGCAGCACTGTACTTGCTGCTGTCCATGCTTTACCATGCTGCTGTTGTTCATGATTCTTCATGCTTGCAGCTGTCCCATGTTGCATCATGCTTTACCATCACTATTATTATGTGCACTATGCTGCACTGTACATTGTGCTATGTATTGCTGCTCCTATGTGCCATTGCTGCACCAATGTACAACTGGTACGCCAATTATGCTGCCAATTTTAACAGCTATCACTTGTTCTGATGGAAAAATAGGTTGTAAGGTCTATTCCTAAATCTTTGCCTATGAAGATAACCCAATCTGTAATCATTTCTGGCCTAGATACAAAAATACAAACATGCTGGAAAACTGCCTTGAATTTCGTAAATGCTAGCCGTTATGTGGAACTTCATCATAAAATGTTTGAAAATATCTCATAAATAGCATTAATTTTGGCTTGCTCATGTATTTTGGTAATAACATAAGCTGATATAAATTTCTTAGCTTTATGCTTAATATATCCTCCATTCTGCAAGTCCAACCAACAACAACTCCACCTTTACCTGATCATGGAGTTTATAATATTTGTAGTAACATTATCAAGGTTGCAACAACATTTCAATATAACCGTCCTTCCAATATTGTATACTAGGGCTCCTTTGATGCTGATTCTATCTGTGTATATGGCTTCAATGAAAAAAATATTACTCTTAGAGAATCTGGCCTTTGATGCTAAATCTATTTACTACATCCTAACAACCTTTTGGTCTCAAAATGGTTGAATCTTTTTTTTTTCCCGCAAAATACATTTTTGCTCTACAAATGTACTCCAAATCCTTTGACAATTGGAAGCTCCCACATGCAGTTCAAAACATTAAGTAAAATGGTAAATGGTGAAAAAAATTCAACCTATCTTGCCACTACCCATTAAATTGGTAATATAGGCATGTGAAGTTTTGATGCAATTTAGTGAATTTGAACACAAGTGTTAACTCAATAAGCCTATCCCATGACTCAAGTTGACTTGCGAAAAAAACTTGTCAGAGTTTCTTTTTAGCTGAAAGCTAGAATGAATAGAAGGTCCTTAATCTCACTTAGACACATCAATGTTACCTTACACATTGAGTCTCATTGACCTACTCTTGTGGTCATTCATTGGCCATTAATATAATTATTGTATCTTATCTAGTATGGTATGATCATTTCCTGTAGCTATCACTTGTTCTGATGGAAAAATAGGTTGTAAGGTCTATTCCTAAATCTTTGCCTATGAAGATAACCCAATTTGTAATCATTTCTGGCCTAAATACAATACTACAAACATGCTGGAAAAATGCCTTGAATTTCGTAAATGCTAGCTGTTATGTGGAACTTCATCATAAAATGTTTGAAACTATCTCATAAATAACATTAAATTTGGCTTGCTCATGTATTTTGGTAATAACATAAACTGATATAAACTTCCCAGCTTTATGCTTAATATTTCCTTCACTCAGGTCAAGTCCAAGCAACAACAACTCCACTATGACCTGATCATGGAGTTTATAATATTTCTAGTAACATTATCAGGGCTGCAACAACATTCCAATATAAGTGTCCTTCTAATATTATATATGAAGGCTCCTTTGATGCTGAATCTATTTGTGTATATGGCTCCCATGAAAAATATACTACTCTTAGAGAACGTAGCCTTTGTGCTAAATCTGACCTTTTGGTCTGAAAACGGTTGAAACTTTTTTTTTGCCTGCAAGATACATCTTTGATCTACAAATGCACTCCAAATCCTTTGACAACTAAAAACTCCCACATGCAGTTCAAAACATTAAGTAAAATGGTAAATGGTGAAAAAACTTCAACCTATCTTGCTACTACCCATTAAGTTGGTAATATAGGCATGTGAAGTTTTGATGCAATTTAGTGAATTTGAACACAAGTGTTAACTCAAAAAGCCTATCCCATGACTCAAGTTGACTTGTGAAAAAAAATTGTCTGAGTTTCTTTCTTTCTAAAAGCTAGAATCAATAGAAGGTCCTTAATCTCACTTAGACACATCAATGTTACCTTAAACATCGAGTCTCATTGACCTACTCTTGTGGTCATTCATTGGCCATTAATATAATTATTGTATCTTATCTAGTATGGTATGATCATTTCTTTCTAAAAGCTAGAATCAATAGAAGGTCCTTAATCTCACTTAGACACATCAATGTTACCTTAAACATCGAGTCTCATTGACCTACTCTTGTGGTCATTCATTGGCCATTAATATAATTATTGTATCTTATCTAGTATGGTATGATCATTTCCTGTAGCTATGACTTGTTCTGATGGAAAAATAGGTTGTAAGGTCTATTCCTAAATCTTTGCCTATGAACATAACCCAATTTGTAATCTTTTCTGGCCTAGATACAAGACAAAAACATGCTGGAAAAATGCCCTGAATAATGCTAGCCGTTATGTGGAACTTCATCATTAAATGTTTGAAACTATCTCTTAACCCAATTTGTAATCTTTTCTGGCCTAGATACAAGACAAAAACATGCTGGAAAAATGCCCTGAATAATGCTAGCCGTTATGTGGAACTTCATCATTAAATGTTTGAAACTATCTCATAAATAGCATTAAATTTGGCTTGCTCATGTATTTTGGTAATAACATAAAGTTTAAACTAATATAAATTCCCCAGCTTTATGCTTAATATATGTTATGTAAAAAAAATTAGTTAATTTTAGGTTATTTTTTAATTCTATGTTTAATTAGATGAAAGGGCACGATCATAAGATCATGCCCTTTCCCAAAGGGTGCCCATGGCGGTATATAAGCCAGGCAACCCATTGTAAACATCATCATCTGTAATTTATCTAATTATTAATAAATATTTGCATATCTATTTCTGCGTTCATAAGTTCTCTGCTTCATCTGGTATCGGAGCGAGTAAGATCGTTGCCGTCCTGTGTTACGCTGCCTCAGTTGCTGTGTACAACATCAAGCATCTGCATACCCACCGCTGTCATAGGTCCGCTGCCACACCACCGCCATCATTCCTGTTCCGTCAAAGCCTTCCACATCCATCTTAATCCAACTGTTCTGTGTGTGCCGTCTCACTACCACCGCTACCAATTCCCTCACGCAATTGCCATCGGTCCACTCTGCTGACCACCGTCCGCTGTCCAACTGCTGTGCAATCGCCGGAAGACCTATCACTGCTGTCGTCGAAAATATCTGCGGTGATATCCGTTTGATGTTCATTTTCCTTTGAACGGTCAACGGAGGTGACCCCATCTGCAAACGTGACGTTCAGCGGAACTATCCAATATATACACAACGTATAACAGTTATTTGTATATATATAACATGAAACATTTATTAAAACGTTAATTTATATATTATATATAACACATATATATAATTATATTTTATATATAAACATTTATATAACGTTAATTTATATATATTATATAATATATATATATATATATATAATTATATTTTATGTTATATATAATACAGTTATAAGTTTTATATATATATTAAAATTAATTTAATTAATTAAAAAGTTATATATATATATATATATATATATATATATAATTTAATTAATTAAATTTATTTTAATTAATTAAAATTTATATGTATAAAATTTATTTTAGCTAAAAAAAAAAGGAGGGAGGAAAAATATTTTAGCTGGCAAATAAATACACGCCCCCGCAAACCTGCTCAATGTCGACAATGACAATGGCGGATTTCCAAAAAAGGTTGTTGGATGTAGAGCATAAGATAAATAACAACCACGACGAGGTCAGTAAAAGATTAAATGAAGTCGAGAGCAAGCTGGGGGAGCAAGCGGACAAAATCAAAAATCTTGAAGATACGACAAATCGAATAGAGATAAAAATGGAAAGTCAACATGTCCAAACAGGAGTAAACTTCAAAGAGGTCTTAACAATGCTAAAAGTTCTGTGTAAAAGGTCGAATTGTACGCCTGAACAACTCCTAAAAGGAGAGGAGAATCAAGAACACCTTTCGTCAGATTCAACTAAGTCCACAGACTCTCATGACAAAGTTGAATCCCCAAAAAAATCAGTGACACCCCACCAAGAAGCGAGTAACACAGCCTTTACAAACAAGCAACTCTGGGATAACTTTACCAATCAACACCCTATTTTCGCTCAACCAGTAGCAACATACCAGCGACGGGCAAAAGTCGAGATGCCTAAATTCGATGGAAACGAAAAAAACAATGTTGCATGGATAAATAAAGCAGAAGAATACTTTGAAATATATGACATCACTGACGATGACGAAAAGCTCAGACATGCATCCATGAAAATGGAGGGAGAAGCATATAACTGGTATATGTGGTGGAAAAAGACAACACGTTCTTCTTTGAAATATATGACATCACTGACGATGACGAAAAGCTCAGACATGCATCCATGAAAATGGAGGGAGAAGCATATAACTGGTATATGTGGTGGAAAAAGACAACACGTCATTAGCTGGAGGAAATTTAAAGATGCATTCTTTAAAAGATTCCAAGGTGTAAAGGAAGAAGAGTTCTTTTCAAAACTCATCAAACTACGACAAAAAGGAAGTGTCGATGAATACACTCAAGAATGGGAGACCTTAGTAACACGAGTACCTGGGTTATCAGAATCTCGTCTAATTCAGTCATACATCTCAGGACTCAAAACCCATTTACAAGCAGAACTTGAGATGCATGACATTACATCTATAGAAGTAGCAAGACGAAAAGCAAAAACAGCCGAAAAAAAATCCGAACCAATATTTTGGTCAACAGCGGAAAAAGCTTATGCAAGACGAAGGATACCTCAGTATGTGGACTCAAATAATACAAGATATGTTCCACCACATCGTCGTGAAGATGAAAAATCTAATGTGGAAATGCAAAGGATAAAAGAGGGTAAATGTAAACGCTGTGGTGAGAAGTGGGACCCCAAACATAGATGTGCTAAAGGAAAAGAACCAAAGAACCTAACAGGAGTAAACTTCAAAGAGGTCTTAACAATGCTAAAAGTTCTGTGTAAAAGGTCGAATTGTACGCCCGAACAACTCCTAAAAGAAGGAGAAGAGAATCAAGAACACCTTTCGTCAGATTCAACTAAGTCCACATACTCTCATGACAAAGTTGAATCCCCAAAAAAATCAGTGACACCCCACCAAGAAGCGAGTAACACAGCCTTTACAAACAAGCAACTCTGGGATAACTTTACCAATCAACACCCTATTTTCGCTCAACTAGTAGCAACATACCAGCGACGGGCAAAAGTCGAGATGCCTAAATTCGATGGAAACGAAAAAAACAATGTTGCATGGATAAATAAAGCAGAAGAATACTTTGAAATATATGACATCACTGACGATGACGAAAAGCTCAGACATGCATCCATGAAAATGGAGGGAGAAGCATATAACTGGTATATGTGGTGGAAAAAGACAACACATGTCATTAGCTGGAGGAAATTTAAAGATGCATTCTTTAAAAGATTCCAAGGTGTAAAGGAAGAAGAGTTCTTTTCAAAACTCATCAAACTACGACAAAAAGGAAGTGTCGATGAATACACTCAAGAATGGGAGACCTTAGTAACACGAGTACCTGGGTTATCAGAATCTCGTCTAATTCAGTCATACATCTCAGGACTCAAAACCCATTTACAAGCAGAACTTGAGATGCATGACATTACATCTATAGAAATAGCAAGACGAAAAGCAAAAACAGCCGAAAAAAAATCCGAACCAATATTTTGGTCAACAGCGGAAAAAGCTTATGCAAGACGAAGGATACCTCAGTATGTGGACTCAAATAATACAAGATATGTTCCACCACATCGTCGTGAAGATGAAAAATCTAATGTGGAAATGCAAAGGATAAAAGAGGGTAAATGTAAACGCTGTGGTGAGAAGTGGGACCCCAAACATAGATGTGCTAAAGGAAAAGAACCAAAGAACCTAACAGGAGTAAACTTCAAAGAGGTCTTAACAATGCTAAAAGTTCTGTGTAAAAGGTCGAATTGTACGCCCGAACAACTCCTAAAAGAAGGAGAAGAGAATCAAGAACACCTTTCGTCAGATTCAACTAAGTCCACATACTCTCATGACAAAGTTGAATCCCCAAAAAAATCAGTGACACCCCACCAAGAAGCGAGTAACACAGCCTTTACAAACAAGCAACTCTGGGATAACTTTACCAATCAACACCCTATTTTCGCTCAACTAGTAGCAACATACCAGCGACGGGCAAAAGTCGAGATGCCTAAATTCGATGGAAACGAAAAAAACAATGTTGCATGGATAAATAAAGCAGAAGAATACTTTGAAATATATGACATCACTGACGATGACGAAAAGCTCAGACATGCATCCATGAAAATGGAGGGAGAAGCATATAACTGGTATATGTGGTGGAAAAAGACAACACATGTCATTAGCTGGAGGAAATTTAAAGATGCATTCTTTAAAAGATTCCAAGGTGTAAAGGAAGAAGAGTTCTTTTCAAAACTCATCAAACTACGACAAAAAGGAAGTGTCGATGAATACACTCAAGAATGGGAGACCTTAGTAACACGAGTACCTGGGTTATCAGAATCTCGTCTAATTCAGTCATACATCTCAGGACTCAAAACCCATTTACAAGCAGAACTTGAGATGCATGACATTACATCTATAGAAGTAGCAAGACGAAAAGCAAAAACAGCCGAAAAAAAATCCGAACCAATATTTTGGTCAACAGCGGAAAAAGCTTATGCAAGACGAAGGATACCTCAGTATGTGGACTCAAATAATACAAGATATGTTCCACCACATCGTCGTGAAGATGAAAAATCTAATGTGGAAATGCAAAGGATAAAAGAGGGTAAATGTAAACGCTGTGGTGAGAAGTGGGACCCCAAACATAGATGTGCTAAAGGAAAAGAACCAAAGAACCTAACAGGCGTAAACTTCAAAGAGGTCTTAACAATGCTAAAATTTCTGTGTAAAAGGTCGAATTGTACGCCCGAACAACTCCTAAAAGAAGGAGAAGAGAATCAAGAACACCTTTCGTCAGATTCAACTAAGTCCACATACTCTCATGACAAAGTTGAATCCCCAAAAAAATCAGTGACATCGCACCAAGAAACGAGTAACACAGCCTTTACAAACAAGCAACTTTGGGATAACTTTACCAATCAACACCCTATTTTCGCTCAACTAGTAGCAACATACCAGCGACGGGCAAAAGTCGAGATGCCTAAATTCGATGGAAACGAAAAAAACAATGTTGCATGGATAAATAAAGCAGAAGAATACTTTGAAATATATGACATCACTGACGATGACGAAAAGCTCAGACATGCATCCATGAAAATGGAGGGAGAAGCATATAACTGGTATATGTGGTGGAAAAAGACAACACATGTCATTAGCTGGAGGAAATTTAAAGATGCATTCTTTAAAAGATTCCAAGGTGTAAAGGAAGAAGAGTTCTTTTCAAAACTCATCAAACTACGACAAAAAGGAAGTGTCGATGAATACACTCAAGAATGGGAGACCTTAGTAACACGAGTACCTGGGTTATCAGAATCTCGTCTAATTCAGTCATACATCTCAGGACTCAAAACCCATTTACAAGCAGAACTTGAGATGCATGACATTACATCTATAGAAGTAGCAAGACGAAAAGCAAAAACAACCGAAAAAAAATCCGAACCAATATTTTGGTCAACAGCGGAAAAAGCTTATGCAAGACGAAGGATACCTCAGTATGTGGACTCAAATAATACAAGATATGTTCCACCACATCGTCGTGAAGATGAAAAATCTAATGTGGAAATGCAAAGGATAAAAGAGGGTAAATGTAAACGCTGTGGTGAGAAGTGGGACCCCAAACATAGATGTGCTAAAGGAAAAGAACCAAAGAACCTATATAATTGTGAAGCAACCAATGATTCAAACAGTGACGATTATGACGTAGAAGACACAGAAGACGCCCCAGAATTCTCACCAGAACTAGATGATGGAAGTATTCCACAAGTATCATTATCAGCTATGACAGGTATATCACAACCTCAGACTTTAAAGTTAAAAGGACACATAAAGAAGAACAACGTAGTGGTTCTCGTCGACTCTGGAAGCACACACAATTTTCTAGATGCAACCGTGGCAAAGAGACTCAATATATTTTCATTTCCCTTACCAAACATGAAAGTGATGATAGCTAACGGTAAGAAGATTGAAAAGGTGGGAAAATGTCATAACGTTAAATTGCAGATTCAAGACTTCAGTTTAGAGTCTCCGTTTTTCACAGTACTGTTAGGAGGAGTAGATGTAGTCTTAGGTATCCAATGGCTACGAACTTTAGGTACTTATGCCGCCAACCATCAAGTACAATTTATAAAATTCAAATGGGGAGGTCAGAAGTACAAACTACATGGATTCCAAGCACCAGAAAATCATGCTGTATCATCATCTCAGATGATGAAGCTGAGTCGAAGAAGAGCACCTGCTTATGCAATACAATGTCACCAATTAGAAATGTTATCTGCAAATATGACCAGAGAAGAATCACCAGAGATTCAAGACCTACCTATGAAGATGCCGCCTAGTAGGGAAATTGAGCATAGAATAGAAGTTAAAGCAGGGCCAGACCTTGTCAACATCAAGCCATACCGATATCCACATCTCCAAAAAACGGAAATTGAGAGATTAATCCAAAACCTTTTACAGTGTGTGACATTGATTATCTTGGAATATCTGCTCAAGTGGAAGGACTTCCCAAAGAAGACGTTTCTTGGGAGAATGAAGCATTTTGTCAACAACATCCGTCGTTGCGCATGCTTTGAGGACAAAGCATTCTTTCGAGAGGAAGGCAATGTTATGTAAAAAAATTAGTTAATTTTAGGTTATTTTTTAATTCTAGGTTTAATTAGATGAAAGGGCACGATCATAAGATCATGCCCTTTCCCAAAGGGTGCCCATGGCGGTATATAAGCCAGGCAACCCATTGTAAACATCATCATCTGTAATTTATCTAATTATTAATAAATATTTGCATATCTATTTCTGCGTTCATAAGTTCTCTGCTTCAATATATCCTCCACTCTACCAGTCCAAGCAACAACAGCTCCACCATGACCTGATCACGGAGTTTACTACATTATCAGGGCTGCAATAACATTTCAATATAAGTGTCTTTCCAATATTGTATACTAGGGCTCCTTTGATGCCGAATCTATCTGTGCATAAGGCTTCAATGAAAAAAATATTACTCTTAGAGAAAGTAGCCTTTGATGCTAAATCTATTTACCACAGCCTAACAAATTTTTGGTCTCAAAATGGTTGAAACCTTTTTTTTCCTTCGGAAAATACATCTTTGCTCTACAAATGCACTCCAAATCCTTTGACAATTGAAAACTCCCACATGCAGTTCAAAACATTAAGTAAAATGGTAAATCATGAAAAAAACTTCAACCTCTCTTGCTACTACCCATTACGTTGGTAATATAGTCATGTGAAGTTTGGATGCAAATTAGTGAGTTTGAACACAAGTCTTAACTCAATAAGCCTATCCCATCACTCAAGTTGACTTGCAAAAAAGACTTGTCGAGTTTCCTTTTAGCTGAAAGCTAGAATCAATAGAAGGTCCTTAATCTCACTTAGACACATCAATGTTGTTGGCTAGAGGACCTGAACTATACAAGAAGTTGTCACTTGGATTTATGGAAGGCAGGAAAGGAACATTCATGCTTGAAAAGGAAGAAGATTTTAAGTTTTACATAAATATTTCGGAGTTGGTCTTTGTTTCAAATCTCACTTAGACACATCAATGTTGTTGGCTAGAGGACCTGAACTATACAACAAGTTGTCACTTGGCTTTATGGAAGGCAGGAAAGGAACATTCATGCTTGAAAAGGAAGAAGGTTTTAAGTTTTACATAAATATTTCGGAGTTGGTCTTTGTTTCAAAAGAGAAATATTTTGCTTATGGGTTTGGTTTAGAGTCCAAAGATGGCATTGGGACTGGAAACAAGTTCCATGCTTCTTTGTGACAACCTTAAGTCTTGTGCTTTCTTTGCTTCAACTGAGCATGTATGTTGCAAATCTATGCTCATGTTTTCCAAAAATAAGCCATTTAAAAGTATGTATTTGGAGTATGTTGCTGATTTTTCCTGTAAATGTAGATGCCAATGAATCAAGTTTATCTGCCCAAACTCTATGGATGGATGATTTTGCCAAAATACTTCATGATCACATGATGTCACTGGTTCTGAAATGTTTCCATACAATAAACTTATTGAGCTTGGTGCTATCTCATCTCTGGTATGGGTGGTCATGTTTGAACTTTGAACAATATGTTAGTGACTCACTGCTTTATGTGCAGATATTATGCAAATAAATGTGTCCTTTATCAGCCCAACCATAACATCCAACATAGAAAGTCTCGAGTTTGTGGATGTGATATGTCACAACAAAAGAATGCACTTTGTTACTCACTTCTATTTGGCTACACCATGGTTGTTTCTTTTTTTATTTTTATTTTTAAATTTTGTATATAATCATTTTTATTACCTTTACTGCATTATCCCATATGCTAGCTGCAGTATACATGCCATAGAGTGCGACATATGTTTTGTTGTTTTGGGGATTTCACAAACATTTTTGTTGGGCAACAAGATTTCCTAGTTTGGTGTTGTTGTGGACTCTACAAGGACTGAGCAAGGCTCCCCACACATTTGTGCCTAGTTCTACTTATTGATGAAGGCATGTGTCTCCTCCAAGTTGCAGAGCCTCATTTGCGTGCTCATGCTTTCCAACTCCATTGATCATCGTAGTCCCAAAAATGACATTTCTTTCCAGCATTTTCTCAAACATTCATCGTGCATCCTCTGTGTTCTGCATTTTCCATAGATGTTAATAAGTCTGCTACCTAAAACCACATCTTCCTCATATAAACAACATTTAACCATGTGGGCATGTACCAATTTGCATTGTTCTAGTGCTGCTATACCACAACATACACCAAGAATGGTGGCAAATATGGAGCAACTGAGTTTCATGCGAGTAGAGCTTTATCCCCAAGACCATGCTCTGCATATCCTCCTAAAATCTGTTGATTGATTGTCAAGTTTCATGTTGGCCCTATATAGTCCAAACCTTTTATACATTTATAATTCAATTAAACAATCAAAGCAATAACCTTTCCCATTTCTTATCAAAGATACATATAGAGATACTTATTGTTTTTTTTCCTTGCTACTTAATTCCATCTTCTATTGGGTCAGATTGACTCTCACTCTTCAAGATCATCGACATGCATGCTTCCGTCCTTTCTTGCTCTAGTCCAATGTTTTGTCTTGCATATACCCCCTTTGAAGGTGGGTATATTAGGTAATTGTAGGTTTATTCACCTAGTTATCTTCCTTTGAGGGATCTTTAAAAGTAAAATTTTCATAGTTTAATTTTTGCTTTCATATGATGCCTCTAATCTTCAAAGAGAGTACTCTATACCTTTTATGAGGTCCATTTTGACAAATAACCTTGCATAGGTTGTAATATTAGTTCTTGGGGAGCATAAATAAATTTTCCATAGAGTGTTTTCAATGGGTGATAGGGAGTTAGGATCTCAAAAATGTAGGGCTGGTTGGGAAGATAGAGATTTAGAAGAGAGCTCAAATGAGGGGACTTAGGGTTTCATGCATAAGATAATATCCTGATAACCAAGGTTTGGCTCCTATGTAGAGGCAAACTCTACTATGAAATGCCATGAGAAAAAAGATGGATATAAGCTTCTATTGAGGAGTTTCCAGGATTGGGAATTCCATTGTAGGTCTATTGTAGGTTTGATAGTTGAGCCTAGAGCCCGTTTGACCCATATATTAAGTCAAGGTCCAAATACAATTCCGTTTGTTCCAGGGCCTCTTGACAGAGGGAAATAATAGGGATTGAGGCTGCTTTCTCAATGATAAAACATCGATTAGAAAGAAATTGAGAGGTTTCACTAGAACCTATAGGCACCACATCCTCCTTAAGGTTTGTGGGCTTTTTATGAGTGATTCTGTGGGCTTTTTATGAGTGATTCTGTGTACAAATATTTTCCTGCAAGATTTTCCCTGGGAAAAAGAGAGTGCCAATGTGAGTGGAAAATCACTTCCTACAAATACCACTTCCAATAGCTCTAGCTTTATGCATAGAATGCAGTGTAAATGTAGAAAATCCCGAGTAGTTCCTTTTATGATTAAACTCTCATGTTTGGAGGGTGCGTTTGGTTGTAAATGTGTTTTTCTTCCTTTTTTCAATTCATTCTAGTCTCCATTTTTATTTATGAAACTTTAGACTGCTTTAGGTGGGATTGAATTGGGCCCCGTTTGCATTTGAGGTAAGTAGGCAAGTTGTATTGGGGGTTTATAGTATCTTGGCAAAAAATGAGGGTTACTGTAGCATGTTGTTATGTTGCTGGGACCATAATTGATGATATCAACTGATGTTACTGTTGGGTTCTTAGTATTTACTTTTGCCACATTCCTTGTCTTTGTTTTGCCTAAGCAGTGTGCAATGTTGAAAATGGGTGTTGCGATATGATTCCTACTAGACTTTGCTAATTTCCAAATTGATAAAAGTGAGTGCCAGTCACCACTTTGATAATTTACAAGTTACAACTTGGTAAATGCAGCTTGTGTTCATTGTTCACTACTGGGATTAATTACAGGGAAGATGGAAAGCTGAACTAGGGAATTGCTGCACCTAGTAATAAGTATCAAGACATATGGTCTACTTGTAAGAATTTTAAGATAACTTCCAAGACCAATTTGTAGAACGTTACAATTTTTTTGATATGTCATCATGATCAAATCCTTGGTTCAAGCTTGCTCTTGCAATGTTCTCTCTCATCTTTTTGGTTATAACACCTATAGTTGTGTGCCTCCTCTTGTTCTTAAAGTGGTGTGCTCTAGCACAAAAGTTTGTTTCTGGTGTTTCATTATTGAATATCTTGTTTATTATATATATTTTTTTGCTTTCACTTTATATTTTATTGTGCTTAAACCTCTAAATGGAGAAGAGTCATGCTCGTGTATTTTCTATGTTAGCAGAATCTGCAACTGCAGTCTCTGAAGATTCCCAACACTTCTCCAGGCAACTTGGAGAGGCTACTTGTTGTACTATTATAATACAGTTTGTGTTAAGGTTATAAATTTTTTTATGTTGGTATATGTCCTCTTGTCCTGTAAGGCTTGAGTGATATTTATTTAATTTTTTGTTATGATTGGTTTGATGAACTTGTTCTGTAATGTCAAAATCATTTCAAAGTATTCCTCCTATTGTACATGATTGGTATAGGTAGCATTTTGTACTTCAACTAGAGTTGAAATTGGATTGTTTTCTTGTTAAATTATGACTTCTTGATTTTTTCTTTCTTGATAAAATGCTTCATATTTTAAATAATATACTAAAGACATACATATATTTTACAAAGAAAGGGCCATGAGAGAGCCACAAACTATATCCTCAAAGAAAAACCTTGAACCATTCAAAACTGGCCAGGCAGGGCCACAAAAATTAAAATGTCATAAACTGTCATAATGCTTAAAGTAGAAAGCAATAAACACATGGACAACCAGGGTATCAACCCAGGCTAGTACAAAATATAAAGCTACCATCAGATCCTTTAAGTACCATCAGATCCTTTAAGTAGAATGAAATCATATATAAATGTCAAGAAACACCTAGTATGGCTAGGGTTCTATCAAAATGGCCCTTGTCATGTTTTACCTTTAAGTAGAATGAAATCATATATAAATGTCAAGAAACACCTAGTATGGCTAGGGTTCTATCAAAATGGCCCTTGTCATGTTTTACCCTTGTCATGTTTTACTTGGGTCACTTGTCTAGGCCCTTGTCATGTTTTACCCTTGTCATGTTTTACCTGGGTCACTTGTCTAGTTAACTGTTCCATTTATTTTAATTGGGAAGTCTAATTTTTGAAGATTCTTCGGCGAAAATCACATAGAGAAACTTTTGTTGACGCGTTTCGAACCAACCAGTGTGGTTCATCGTCAGGACAAGTTGAATGAGCAGATCTCACTATGCACTTTAAATAGATAGGGCAGAATATCCAATGACTCAAATTTCTCGATAAGGTAACGGCTAGAAAGACAACAGCTCGATTTGACTGTATAACGGCTAGTTTGACTATGATAAGGGGTATTATATATATATATATATATATATATATATATATTTTTATATATTTTTTTTTGACTGTATAACGGCTAGTTTGACTATGATAAGGGGTATTATATATATATATATATATATATTTTTTTTTTTTTTCAGTAGAAAAAATCAAGGGGTATTATATATATATATATATATATATAATTTTTTTAAAAGAAAATTCGGCCAGAGTAAATAAACTAATAAATATATAATATAATAAGTAAATTAATATATTATAATAAGTAAATCATTAAATAAATTAATTTCAAATATATTAATAAATCTAAATTAATTTATATTATATATATATTATTTTTTTAAAAGAAAATTCGGCCAGAGTAAATAAACTAATAAATATATAATATAATAAGTAAATTAATATATTATAATAAGTAAATCATTAAATAAATTAATTTCAAATATATTAATAAATCTAAATTAATTTAAAATTGTTAGAAATATATAATAGAATAAGTAACTTAATATATTATACTAAGTGAATCATAAAACGATTAATTTCAAATATATTAATTAATCTAAAATTCTTAGAATAAGAATAAAATAAAATAAAATAATTTTAAATTGTTAGATAAAAATAATTTTAAATTGTTATATATTATACCAAGTAAATCATAAAACGATTAATTTCAAATATATTAATTAATCTAAAATTGTTAGAATAAGAATAAAATAAAATAAAATAATTTTAAATTGTTAAATAAAAATAATTTTAAATTGTTAGATAAAAATATTAGTTAGTTATAAAACCAAAATTAGAGTAATAGTTAATTATATTTATTAAAATATAAGATGTTAATTATATTTATTAAAATATAAGATTAATAAGTTAGTTATAAAACCAAAATTAGAGTAAGATTTTAATTATATTTATTAAAATATAAGATTTTAATTATATTTATTAAAATATAAGATTAATAAATATTTGTAAAAAAATTAGAGAATTCAAGAGTTGGAAATATAAAAAATTAGAGTAATAGTTAATTATATTTATTAAAATATAATATGTTAATTATATTTATTAAAATATAAGATTAATAAATATTCGTCAAAAAATTAGAGAATTCAAGAGTTGGAAATATAAAAATTAATTCATGGTCTATTTAAGGATGAAAAATAGTATATTAGTTTTAAATAATTAATAATTAAGGATGAAAAATAGTATATTAGTTTTAAATAATTAATAATAAAATAGATTAATTTTAAATTTACATAATAGTATATTAGTTTTAAATAATTAATAATAAAATAGATTAATTTTAAATTAACTTTATGTAAATTAAGTTTTTTAATAATAATAATAATAATAATAATACCATATTAAAAATAGATTTAAATTAATTTTTGTAGATAAATTAAGTTTAATTAAATAATTAATAATAAAATAGATTAATTTTAAATTAACTTTATGTAAATTAAGTTTTTTAATAATAATAATAATAATAATAATACCATATTAAAAATAGATTTAAATTAATTTTTGTAGATAAATTAAGTTTAAATTAATAGTCAAAGAGTTTTCACATATAAATAATTATTTAAAAAAACAAATAAAATAAAATAAATAAATAAATAATAATAATAATAATAAATAAATAAATAAATTACCATATTAAAAATTAATTAATCGATAGTACAAGGGAGGGGAAGAAAGAAAACGACTAGGAGGAGAGGGTTGGGACCCAACAACTATTGATCTTCCAGCCATCCTCTCTATTGAGATTGTTCGGTCTTTTTTCAATCTCCAAAGCTTCCTTATATTTCCGGTGATGGAATTGCGACACTCTAGCAATCACACTAGCCTCCTTGATGCAGACATGATGATTGGTTTTCTCCACATGCTCTGCTAAAGTGGAAGACTTAGTTCTCATATGCTTGAGGTCAGCGGCGTGCTCACTAATCCTTTGTTTAATGGAGCGACCAGTCTCACCAATATAGGGGGTCCCACATGAACAAGGAATAATATAAACCCCTTTCATGTCCTTGGGGTCAATGGGTTCCTTCACAGATCTGAGGGATTTACGAATGGTGTTAAGAAGTTGCGGGGACATTATGCTTTTTAAGAATCCTCACAATCTTATCTGTGGTCCCCTGGACAAACAGAAGATGGACACCAGGAATCCGCTCTTTAGGTCCTCTTTTGGTTAACGAATTCTTAGCTGCTTTGAGGAAAGCCTTTTGTCCCAAGTGTCTGCTATAACCGTTTTCAACAAAGACATTAAGGAGATGGGATTTCTCCTCGAAGCTCTTATCATCAGAGATTCTTAAGGCATGAGTTGCAAGGGTGTTGAGAACCCCCAACTTCTGGGCCGGGAAATGGTGGGAACTAGCATGAAGATACTGCTCCGTATGAGTTTTCTTGTGAAACACTTGGTGGGAGAGGGAACCATCCTCATTCTTAGAGATAAGAATATCAAGGAAAGGGAGGCAACCATCGACTTCTTGTTCCTTAGTGAACTTAATAGCCAATGATTGATTATTGAGATGATCGAAGAAGAGATCTAACTCCTCTTGGCTGTGAGACCAGATGACATTAGTGTCATCTACAAACCTTTTCCAAAGCTTGGGCAGGAGACGGGCTGAGTTCAGAGCCTTAGATTCAAAATCTTCCATAAAAAGATTAGCAACCACAAGGGATAGGGGTGAGCCCATGGCAACCCCACAAGTTTGCTCAAAGAACTCACCTTCAAAACTGAAAAAGGTTGAGGTGAGGCAGATCTCAACTAACCGAGCGGTATCAGGATCAGTTAGACGGTTGATCACATCCATGGCCTCATTTATAGGGATGCAAGTGTAGAGGGAAACAACATCAAAACTGACCAGAATGTCTCCAGGGTCCAGCTTGATGTCCTTGAGCTCCTCAATAAAGGAAGCCGAGTCTTTAACGAAGGATGCTGTATGACCAACTAAGGGTTTAAGCTTCAAGGCAAGAAACTTAGCAAGAAGATAGGTAGGACCTCCAATGGTGTTGACGATAGGCCTAAGGGGAGCTCCTTCCTTATGGATTTTAGGGAGCCCATAGATTCTAGGGGTGATAGGATTGCTGTCAATGAGTTTTTGGTGCAGGGGACTCAATGAGTCACAGGATTTAATGGCAAGGGACACAATCTTGGAGATCCTCTTTAACGGGTTTTTGGGAAGCTTCTTATAACTACTACTATTATGAAGATGATCTAACATTTTATTGCGGTAGTCTTCCTTGTTAAGAATGACAACAGCCCCATCCTTGTCAGCTTTCAGAACAACAATATCTTTGTTCTGATTTAAGGATTTTAGGGCTTCAAATTCATCTCTGTTAAGGTTGCTCCTCGGAGGCTTAGCCTTCCTTAGGATAACAGCACAATCTTGCCTAATAGTATTCTTAATATTATCAGGTAAACCCCGAATCCCAAATTCTAGATACTAGATGATCCACGAAGGGGAAGTAGAGCAGATCCATGAAGAGACAGGAGCAAGGCCATCAGGATAGCCAAGCCATGAGCAAGAGTCTGTTAACGGAGGAGTTAACAAAGGAGACATATCAAAGCTATTGCTTATGCTTCAGAGTATTGCAGAATATCAGAGCAAGAGAGGCATATTGGAAAAGATAGAAGCCATCAAGGTATGAAGGTATCAGAAGAGGTCAGTGAAAGGCATTGGAGCAAGATGTAATACATGTCCAAGAAGAACCGAGAGGAAGAAGCCATCAAAAGAAGTGTTAACATATCAGAGGAGCAAAACAGAGCTATCGGAGCTACAGGAGGAGCCATATATATATGTCATATATATATGCCAAAGAAGAACATATTGGAGGAGCAAACAGAGCTATCGGAGGAGCAAAATAGAGCTATCGGAGGCATATCAGGACTATCGGGAGCAATATATGCCAAAGAGAAAAAGCAGAGCGGAATACATATATATATGCGGAAGAGTTAAAGGATGCAAAAGAGTTAAAAGAGGCAAAAACTTATATATATGCAATATACACTATCAGAGGCCGAAAACATATATATATGCAATATCACTATCGGAGGCGGAAAATAGTGTATATATCAGAATACACTATCGGAGGCGGCAAATATATATATATATCGGCGATATTGTAATCGGCGGGTTCTACTATGAGCCACTACCCGAAACCCCTGACAGCGATATATATGTGCGGACCCGATGCTATATCTGTCCGAGTGTATAAACAGGTGAAGTCCACTAAGTACTTCGATGCATGTTTTTTAGTGTTTTTCATATATTCAGGCTTAAAGCCTTGCCACATTAAAACATGCGAATTGCGATATATATATATATATATATATATATATATATATATATATATATATATATATTATATGATTGCGATAAGGAATGCGGACCCGGTGCAACACTGCAATATGACCTAATGCTATGTTGCATCCGCCATATCGCAAGTGCTTAAGGCCTTGCCGCATTGGAAGCGCCAATTGCGATATATGTTGTAGACTTGATGGTCCCATTGTAACGTAGCTTAATACTATATCGTGTCCAGCAGGGCCATTGGCCATCGGCGATGCTATGGGCTCAACTTATATAGGATTTCCGGAAGCTGCGACTGCCGATTGCGATTACATAGCGGACCTGATGAAGTTATAGATGCGGGCGTAAGGCATTTGAAGTTTGTCCTTAAGCGTTCGGTCGGGTTTTTCCATATATTCCTGTGTATTTCACATTTGCATTGCCCGGGGTTTTTTAGGCCAAAAGCTTATAATAACGGTTCTGATAGTTCAGGAGGCCTGAACGATGGCGATTGCGATTGCATTGGTGACGTGGCATGTGGGGCCTTCTTGATTGGTACAGTCTCTCCTTTAAACAGTAAAGTCCTATGTATGAACGTTATTAAAGGGAAAAAGGGCTCTCTCTGATATTGTTTAATAAGCATCATTTCCTTTGTAATTCGGCCTACTCTTCTGAATTAACGTGTCTGTGAGGCATTGGTTAATTCGAATAGGTAGAGGAAACTACAGCGACCAAGGAGGGAAGCCGAAGGATCAAGTGAGCGCAGAGGAAACTACAACGACCTAGGAGGAAGACGAAGAGCTAGCAGAAAGAGGAAACCGACAGTCAGAGGCATTAGGAAGATACAAAAATAGAGAACAAGGAAAGTTGTATGTTGTTGAAAAAGCTGGAGGAAACAGAGGCAGCTGTAGGGTCCAGCAGAACAGAAAAGGGCCGAAGGACCAACAGGACAGGAGGCATTCGAAGGGGAGAAGTAGTCAACAAAGAAGCAATCATGCTGAAGCATTTACTTTGACAGTAAGAACAAATGCTTGAACAGAAGGTTGGTTCTTATGCAGAGCTTAGTGCAGCTAATAGTAGACTCACTAAAGCTGTGTGGAGACATTATCAGAGGTCATGAAGGCTATTGGAGACTCTGTGTGGACAGTATGAAGAGTTGTAAGACTCCATCATAAGAAGATTGGTTGTCGTTGATGCTGTAGCATGGAGACTACAGTGAAGATGTAAACAGACAGAACTCAGTAAAGAAGAGTTTTGAGAGCAAAACATTACTATCAAACATGCCTTGACAAGATTGGGTCGGAACCCTTAGGGTTGGTGCCTCAGAAGTAAGAAGGATTGGAGTCCTTGGGGTTGATGCCTCAGAAGTAAGAAGGATTGGAGTCCTTGGGATTGGTGCCTTAGAAGTAGGAAGGATTGGTTTCCTTGGGACTGGTGTCTCAGGAACTGGAAGGATTGAAGTTCTTGGGAGTTGGTGCTCCTAAGTCCAAGGTTGGTGCCTTGACAAAAATAGAGTTGGTGCTTTGGAGGTTGGAGCCTCACAAAAGTCCAAGTTGGTGTTTGGCAACTGATTGCAACCATTTATATATTGTATCTATTTTACTACAAAGATTATATTAATAAAAGCATTTATTCTTGTTGTTCATCTTGTGTTCTGAATATAAATGTTTTAACTGGTAAAATAATAGTTGAAAAAGAAATACTGATTCACCCCCCCAATATTTCCAACAAGTGCAAAGCCAGAGGAAAAGGTACATGTGAGTTTTATTTTGGTGCAAATGTACATATATACTCCGCTATTCGCCTATGTACCTATATATGATGATCCCTACTTATCTATTTAGGGTTTATGCTTTTTAGTCTTTACATAAGATGTACTTTCTAGTGCATAAAATTATTCATAATATCTCGCAACATTTTGTGTGTATTTAGTATTTTTCATAATCTCTTATTGAGTGCAATGCAATGCAGATAATGGAATGTGAAGAATCACTAATGAAAGTACTAAAATATCTTTATTTGAGAGAGATTATAGTAGAGTGTAAAGGTAAAGACAAATGTAGAGGTGAGTTATTTTTTGTTACAAAATTTGTGTATGATTTGTTATGAAATCCTTCTCATTTCAAATACAATAGTTTTCTTCCCTCTTAATGATTTAGGTTTGATTTCTAGTGTAGAAGGTTACTCATAATATTGTTGGTCTCTAATTAAGATTTCTCATAAGATATTTTGATATTCTTTCATGTTACAACATTTTGTGTATTTAATATTACTCATATTTTTAGTGTGCAGGGTGTTCTTTGTTGGCCATCGACGCATTTTGGGGTTGCAAAGTGGTGTCTCCATTTGTTGTTTATCTTTTCTTGTTTTCTTTTTATTAGTTTTGTTATTTTTTTTGCTATAGTTGTAATATTTTTTACTCCTACAATTTTTTAATTTTTCTTTCACATTTGTGAGCATGGCCATGCTAATTTGTGGTTTGATATTTTTTTCTTATTTGGTCTCTCTTCTATTTTTCTTGCTTTCGATCTTTTTCCTGGGTTTGGCGGTGAGGGTGGAGTAATTAAACAAGTCATTACAACCTATGTTGTTGGTTTAGTTCCTAAAGTGTAGTGGACAAAGGCAATGGAGGTATGTATTAAGGAATTTGCTTGTTTATGTATAGAGGTGAACAAGGTATGTATGGGGAACTTGTTTGTTACTACATAATTATATGCTTTTATGTCCTTTTTCATTTAACTCATATGTTGTTTCATCATTGTACCATGTTTCTTTGTTGAAATGTAGATGCGATATCTGTTAAAAAAGGTGAAGGAACACTGTGAAATTACTATGTGAAATTACTATTAGAAACTCTTTGCATGAGAGATATGTGAGTGGCCATAGCAAAGATAGAGGGTGAGTTATATTTTGTTGCAAAACTCATGTTGAGATAAGATGCATATTATATTACTTGAGATTTATTTATATAATGAACATTATGCAAATGTTGAGATTTATTTATATAATGAGAGCATTGTGCAAATCTGGGTAAAAAGGAAGGTGGTGGAGTATGATATTTTTTTTATGAGAGAGACTTGCAAATGTGCAGAAGAACGAAGGCAAAAGGTGCTTTCTCTTTGGTTTCGACATGGTTATATGCTTGTTTCAATACAATGGTTCTCCTTCCCCCTTATTGAGGAATTATTGATTTTTAGGTGCTTTCTCTTTGGTTTCGACATGGTTATATTCTTGTTTCAATACAATGGTTCTCCTTCCCCCTTGTTGAGGAATTATTGATTTTTGGTCATTACATAAGATGTACTTTTGCATAATATTATTCATAAGACAATTTGTTTTGCTTTATGATTTCTCATAATATATCTAAGTGTCTGTTTGGTACATTGTGCAGGAACTTAAGGCAGGTCCTAACAACCCAAGATTACACAAGCATAGTGGGTGAAGGCGAAGGTTGAGGTGATATGTATGGTTCCATTTGTGTGTATTTAAATTCAAGGCATCTTACATTATTTGTCATCTATATATTATTTGTCATCTATCTAATTATTGACCACATTGTAATACACGTAATGTAATGTGGAAAATCACTAAATAAAATGTTGAAATCTGAATCAAGCCCTATACTTCATCCATCGAGAGGTAAGGGAAAGCCTTGTGCACTCCACTATAGGAGAAAACCTATAAGGCGATTGGGATCACGAACAATACAATATTTGTGAAGAAGACACTGCAGTAGAGTGGAAAGGCAGAGGAATAGGATAGTGGAGAAAACCTATAAGGTGGTTGGGATCACGAACAATATAATATTTGTGAAGAAAGACACTGCAGTAGATTGCAAAGGCAGAGGAAAAGGTAGACGTGAGTTTTATTTTAGTGCAAATGTACATATATGATCCACTATTCACCTATTTACCTATATATGATCATCCCTACTTATCTATTTAGGGTTTATGCTTTTTAGTTTTTACATAAGATGTACTTTCTAGTGCATAAAATTATTCATAGTATCTCACAATTTTTTTTTAGGGTTTATGCTTTTTAGTCTTTACATAAGATGTACTTCCTAGTGCACAAAATTATTCATAGTATCTCACAATTTTTTTTTTGTGTATTTAGTATTTTTCATAATCTCCTATTGGGTGTAATGCGATGCAGGTAATGGAATGTAAAGAATCACTATTGAAACTACTAAAATATTATTCATAGTATCTCACAATTTTTTTTTGTGTATTTAGTATTTTTCATAATCTCTTATTGAGTGTAATGCGATGCAGGTAATGGAATGTAAAGAATCACTATTGAAACTACTAAAATATTTTTACGAGAGAGATTGTAGTAGAGTGTAAAGGTAAAGACAAAGGTAGAGGTGAGATCTTTTTTGGTGCAAAATTTGTGTATGATTTGTTATGAAATCCTTCTCATTTCAAATACAATAGTTTTTAGGTTTGATTTCTAGTGTAAAAAGTTACTAATAATTTTGTTGGTCTCTAATTAAGATTTCTCATAAGATATTTTGATACTTTTTCATGTTACTCACAACATATTGTGTATTTAATATTACTCATATTTTTAGTGTGCAGGGTGTCCTTTGTTGGCCATTGACGCATTTTGGGGTTGCATAGTGGTGTCTCCATTTGTTGTTTCGGGTTGCATAGTGGTGTCTCCATTTGTTGTTTCTCTTTTCTTGTTTTCTTTTTATCAGTTTTGTTGTATTTTGTCTCCATTTGTTGTTTCTCTTTTCTTGTTTTTATTTATTATCAGTTTTGTTGTATTTTTGCTATTTTTTTGCTATTGTTGTGAATATTTTTTTTTACTCCTACGATTTTGTTTTTATTTTTTTATTTTAATTTTGCTTTCACATTTGTGAGCATGGCCATGCTAATTTGTGGTTTGATATTTTTTTCTTGTTGAATTGAGTCTTCTGAAATCCATATTAGTTTTAAGCGAGATTTTTCGGCGTAAATCACAAGATATTTCATTTGTCGACACGTTTCGAACCAACAAGTGTGGTTCATGGTTCATCGTCAGGACAAGTTGAATGAACAGATCCGGCTAAGCATGTTAAATAGATAGAGCAGAAACCCCAACGGCTATGACCAAGTAACGACTAATTTTTTATTATTATCTGGTCTCTCTTCTATTTTTCTTGCTTTTGTTCTTTTTTCCTGGGTTTGGCGGTGAGGGTGGAATAATTAACCAAGTCATTATTTTTCTTGCTTTTGTTCTTTTTTCCTGGGTTTGGCGGTGAGGGTGGAATAATTAACCAAGTCATTATGACCTATGATGTTGGTTTAGTTCCTAAAGTGTAGTGGACAAAGGCAATGGAGGTATGTATTAAGGAATATGCTTGTTTATATTTAAGGGTGAACAAGGTATGTATGGGGAATTTGTTTGTTACTACATAATTTTATGCTTTTATGTCTTCTTTTATTTAACTCATATGTTGCTTCATCATTGTATCATGTGTCTTTGTTGAAATGTAGATGCGATATCGATTAAGAAAGGTGAAGGAACACTCCGTGAAATTACTATTAAAAACTCTTTGCATGAGAGACATGTGAGTCGCCATAGCAAAGATAGAGTGAGTTATATTTTGTTGCAAAACTCATGTTGAGATTAGATGCATATTATATTATTTGAGATTTATTTATATAATGAGTGTTATGCAAATGTGGGTAAAGGAAGGTGGTGGAGTATCAAGGAAACTACATTTTTTTGTATGAGAGATTTTTTATATGAGAGATGAGAGAGACTTGCAAATATGCAGGAGAACAAAGGAAGAAAATGCGTTCTCTTTGGTTTCGACATGGATATCTTCTCGTTTCAATACAATGGTTCTCCTTCCCCCTTCTTTGATAAGGAATTATTGATTTTTGGTCATTACATAAGATGTACTTTTGCATGATCTCTTATTGAGTGCAACACAATGTAGATAATGGAATGTGAAGAATCACTAATGAAAGTACTAAAATACTTTTATGAGAGAGAGATTGTCGTAGAGTGTAAAGGTAAAGACAAAGGTAGAGGTAAGATCTTTTTTGTTGCAAAATTTGTGTATGATTTGTTATGAAATCTTTCTCATTTCAAACACAATAATTTTCTTCCCTGTTAATGATTTATGTTTGATTTCTGGTGTAGAAGGTTACTCGTAATATTATTGGTCTCTAATTAAGATTTCTCATAAGATATTTTGATATTTTTTCATGTTACTCACAACATTTTGTGTATTTAATATTACTCATATTTTTAGTGTGTAGGGTGTCCTTTGTTGGCCATCAACCTAAGTCACCTGACACGGGGATTCGGGACACGTAGGATTCGAGATTCGTGGTGTCGGATTCGGACATGCTGACCCCCCAGAACAGGACACGCTATATATTATTTTATTAAAATATATATATATATATATATATATATATATATATATTAAAAATTAGATATCATCATATTTCTTCTACAAATTTTAATTAATGATACAAATTTATTGATTTCAAACATAGATCTTCATCTATAGCTATTAGCATGCATAGTACATACAAAATTCAAATAAATGTCAGTGGTACTGGTCACATCAATGATAAATCTATTAAAAATTTAAATCATGATTCATAATTCATAACTGAAAGACAACTTACAACTACGAGATAGTAAGATAAACACACTGACAATTGTAGTTTTCTCATTAAGTCATCAAATCAAAATGTGTTACATAGGTAGTGTTGGTGCAATGCCAATGGAAAATAGAAATAGAAAATATAAAACAACTACAAGTATACAAGCCTCAAGGCATCAATCAGCATCAGAATCAGCATCACTGTCCCCATCATCATGGTCCCCACTGCTCTCCTCTGCATCCTCCTCCTCCCCCGTATCCATAGTCGCCTCTGCATCTGCTGGTATGGAGGTTGACCCCTCTAAGTCATCAAATCTAATAGGCTCTAGCACTGGATCATTGAGATCCATGTTGGCCAATGCCAACTCAACAGTGGTGTCCAGACCCATATCATCAGGGACAGTGTTACTTGGGAGCGAGAGTGAAAGCGGGGAGCGGGAGCGAAAACGGGAGCAGGAGCGACATATTCAGAAGCAGTGTTGCGGGGGAGCGCCCCCCCCCTCGCTCCCACTCCCGATCCGCGCTCCGGGCGGGAGCGGGTCGGGAGCGCGCTCCCTAAAATTTTTTTCGCTCCCTGCCTTTTCGGGAGCGTTTTGCCTTTTTTGCATTTTTTTTTTGTAGTAATGTTCGAAATGCAATTTTTTTTGAAAGAAACAAATAGTTTTTGAGTGGGGCAACTTAATGATCAAGTCTAGGCCCTAGTATTGATATGCTATTCATGGTAATGTTAAATTCTTAAAGTAAAAGTGACATTTTCTTTAATTTTCATTTTCATCCTTTTACTTAAATTTTTAACATTACCATGAAATGACTCAGGATGTTTGAGAGTGGTTTCGTCCTCATTGGATTTCATATGGAGAAAGTAGAATTTTAGATTTCATTCAAAATCCAGCAGACTTATCAGTTTTTCAGGATTTCAGGATTGGGGGATTGCAATGTTTCCATTGAATTTTGTCATGTATTAGGGTATGGAACTCATATTTAATCAAGAGTACCAATCCCTCTATGTACTTTGATGTTAGTGACATTGGTTGTCGAACTCCTCTATCATGACCCTTCTAAAAATGTACGCATCACTCAAACAAAATCTTGACTTGACATGCTATGCTTTTTCTATCTTATGTTAATGCTTAGAGGGTGATATTAATGACAAAGATCCCTATACAGATACAAAGGTAATGACAAAGATACCTCTGGATATTAATGCTTGGAGGGTGATATTAATGACAAAGATCCTGATTTTGCAACAAGACTAAAAAATTAGACATTTCTCGTGGTGGCAAGAGGCCCAAGCATAAGAAATAGATAATAGATTTACTTCTCTTCTCTAGTTTCTAGTAGCTTTTATAACTATTGACTCTTTCATATTTATTATGATATTTTTTCAAACAATATATGACAATTTAAGTTTGAAGTTGGCAATTATAACTCATTAGTAATGAATTATGAATATGATGCTTCATGAAAGTTGAAAGTTGTTTCATTTCGTTTCATTTTATAACATTTCATTTCATGTTGGATATTATTTGTTGTAATGGTTACACTTAGCTTACAAGTACAACTTTGGTGATCAATGATGATAAATGTTATATATTGAATTTTGAAAGCTTGGAACTTTAAGATTGATGAATCATGAGACTCAATATGTTGTATGTTACTATGTTACTAACTTGCGGATGTGGTTGATGAAGATTATAACTTCTAGATGATTGTTGTTATATGGTTCAATCTATGCTTTTTTATGTTTTTTATATCTAATTCATCATTCTACATGTTTTTGTTGACATATATGTATCAAAAATTAAAAAATATAAAAAATATATATATTTTTAGAAAATCGCTCCGGGATTCGCTCCCAAACCGGGAGCTTCTGAAAATGGTCGCTCCCGCTCCCGCTCCCCGCTTCCGCTAAGCGCTCCCGCTCCCAAGTAACATTGTTCAGAAGCTCTTGGTTTGGTGCTCTTGATTAAATACGAGTTCCATACCCTAATACATGACAAAATTCAATGGAAACATTGCAATCCCCCAATCCTAAAATCCTGAAAAACTGATAAGTCTGCTGGATTTTGAATGAAATCTAAAATTCTACTTTCTCCATATGAAATCCAATGAGGCCGGAACCACTCTCAAACATCCTGAGTCATTTCATGGTAATGTTAAAAATTTAAGTAAAAGGATGAAAATGAAGATTAAGGAGAATGTCACTTTTACTTTAAGAATTTAACATTACCATGAATAGCATATCAATACTAGGGCCTAGACTTGATCATGAAGCTGCCAAAATGCTCTACTCCTTGCTGCAACAGCACAAATCACTTGCCAAATGAAAATATTAATGAGCAAACACGCCCTTTTCTTTCCCGCACTGAGCTTAGCGAGTCCTAGAAACAGGACACGTGTCCCAAAATCGCGACACGCTTTTGAAAATCGTGACACGACCTCGGATTCGACGTGTCGAAAACGGACACGATGTGTCATATGATTTGGACACAAATCCGGACCGAATCGTGTCGGATTCGCTGGATTCGGGATTCGTAGGGGGTTTAGGACGAATTCGGTGACTTAGCCATCAACCCATTTTGGGGTTGCAAAGTGGTGTCTCCATTTGTTGTTTCTCTTTTTTTTTTTTTCTTTTTATCAGTTTTTATTTTTATTTTTTTTTGCTATGGTTGTGTTTTTTTTAACTCCTAGGTTTTTTGTTTTTTGTTTTTTTTGTTTTTGTCTTTTTTGTTTTTTGTTTTTTATAAATTATTTATATTTTTAAAAATTTTCTTTCACATTTGTGAGCATGGCCATGCTAATTTGTGGTTTGATATTTTTTTTTCTTATTTGGTCTCTCTTTTATTTTTCTTGCTTTCGTTCTTTTTTCCTAGGTTTGGCAGTGAGGGTGGAGTAATTAAACAAGTCATTACAACCTATATTGTTGGTTTAGTTCCTAAAGTGTAGTGGACAAAGGCAATGGAGGTATGTATTAAGGAATTTACTGTTATATAATTTTATCCTTGTTTCAATTTAACTCATTTTTTGCTGGAGTAATTAACCAAGTCATTACAACCTTTGTTGTTGGTTTTGTTCCTAAGGTGTGGTGGAGAAAGGCAATGGAGGTATGTATTAAGGAATTTACTGTTATATAATTTTATCCTT
The DNA here is from genome assembly GCA_031772625.1 of Pinus tabuliformis. Lineage (NCBI taxonomy): Eukaryota > Viridiplantae > Streptophyta > Pinopsida > Pinales > Pinaceae > Pinus > Pinus tabuliformis. Next base: position 509,680,605 of record CM062819.1, read on the forward strand.
GTTTTAATTTAACTCATTTTTTGCTTCATAATAATTATCACATCCATTTAAATTTAAATGTTATGTAGGTTATTTTCCTAGGTTTGGCAGAGGGTGGATTAATTAAACAAGTCATTACAACCTATGTTGTTGGTTTAGTTCCTAAAGTGTGGTGGACAAAGGCAATGGAGGTATGTATCAAGGAATTTTGCTTGATTATTGGTATATAGTTTTATCCTTGTTTTAATTTAACTCATTTTTGCTTCATAATAATTATCGCATCTGTTTAAATGCAATGTAGGTTAAGGAAATGCAATGTAGGTTAAGGAAGGTGGACGAGCACTGATGAAAGTTGAAACAATTGATTATCTTTGTGAGAGAGAGATGTGGGGCATTACAACCTATGTTGTTGGTTTAGTTCCTAAAGTGTGGTGGACAAAGGCAATGGAGGTATGTATCAAGGAATTTTGCTTGATTATTGGTATATAGTTTTATCCTTGTTTTAATTTAACTCATTTTTGCTTCATAATAATTATCGCATCTGTTTAAATGCAATGTAGGTTAAGGAAATGCAATGTAGGTTAAGGAAGGTGGACGAGCACTGATGAAAGTTGAAACAATTGATTATCTTTGTGAGAGAGAGATGTGGGGCGCTATAACAAAGGTAGAGGAAAAGACATAAAGGGTGAGTTTCTTGTTTTGTTTTTGTTTTTCAACTACTATGGACTTGCTTCCATTTTCAGTCCCAACCTTATGTGCAAATCATCATTTCCAACAATGCATTTACAAAAAAGCAGGCTATATCTACAGATAATCTCAAGTCATAATGACAAAGAAATATTTCCATCTACAGATATCTCAAGTCATAATGACAAAGAAATAATTCCAGCACGTCCTCAAACCAAATCATACAACCAATCTCAACTTTATGAGTACTTAAATATTCAAGAGGGAATGATGGCAATGACAAAATGATCAGAATCAAATAAAATCAATGAAATTGCATCCCTTATAAAATACAAAAAAAGGATCTGCACCTTGACCTAGTTTACAGATTTTGCAAGTGTTTATCAAGCCCAACCCACATGTTTTGGCATGCTGATATAAATTTTTCATGCATTCATTGGAAACATTAAAGAGTGGTTCTACTATCAGCTAATACAATGAACAACAAATAGGCACACACAGATTTAGATACAATGGTTTTTGGTCAAGATGACCTTGGAAAACCTCATTGCCTCTTAGGGAAAACCAGTGTTGAAAAAGGAATTTTATTTCTTCTTTGGAGAAATTTTATTACAATAAAAAATACAAGAGAAATTCTACTTATCTCTCCCTTGAAGAAGCATTTTGAAGTCCCTTTTACACTGGAATTTTTGGGCTGATTTGTCTTTCACATAGTCCTCTCCCTCCGACAAAAGCTCGACCTCTTAGGTTGCTCCTTCAACTCAGAAAACTAACCTTTGTCACTGTCAACAACTACCTTAAAACTAGGGCTTACATCACTGTATTTATACAGGCTGAATCTGGCTGTTATTTCCCAAAGAATCATGTTGATACACACTCGGAAATTCTGCTTAAGTGTCACGAGTTCTCTCTCCCAAACTGTCCTGATATTTTTGCTGAGATAACCTGAGAATCTTGCTGTAGAATGCAGGGATACGAGCAGACTGCTCTAGAGATGAAGTCATGGTTTTAGAGCTTTAGAGTTTTGGCTCACGCTGGGAAATGTCAGAAAATTCTTCTAGACTTTTGACTTGTGAGATGACAAAGGATGCTACCTTGAAATTCATGCTCCCTTCTCAACATTAACTCAACCTCCTTGGGATTAGATTTGTTGTAGCTGTTGTACTATTTCTCCAAGTTTTTTCCTCCTTTCTCTTTGCTCTTCTTCCCAATGTTCTCATGAAAATAATGAATGAACTCACCTTCCTTTTCTCCCTTTATTTTCTTGAGAAAATATTGGAACCTTATCCTTATGGTTGAGATTTAATCTCAAACCATTAGATCGAAGGTTGAGATGAGTCCTGTTAGCTTTGGAGGCGTTTGGCCCAAAAATGGACCCAAAACACTCAAATTCTCCAAAGTTTGCTTAAAATCATGCCAAAGGATCCAAGTATGCCCCAAAACTCTTCAAAATCCTCTTAAGGATCATTCAAAGTCAAAACCATCGCATGCCAAGTGTCCTTGGAAGGGCGGAAATACACTATCGGGAGGCAAAAACACTCCAAAACCATGAAAAAAACCAAAATCGCAGGCTTAACAGTCCAAATGCACGACAGTTGTCTGATCTAGCCGATCAACGGTCTAGATCTGATCGGCGGATCACATCGGTGGATCTGATCGGCACAGGCGAGCAATGGCAATCGGCGCAAGACACCCCGATCAGCGATCGGTGATGATCGGATCGGCGGGTCGCAATCGGCGGAGGCGAGTCGGCAATTATCGGCACAGACCAGGGGGAATGAGCGATTGTGATTGGCGATGTAATGTGGACTGTCGATCGCGCGCGCAGATCGACGACCCACGTTACATCGCTGGATTGCTATTGGCTGAAACCTTAAGGGGCGGGGCCTTTACATGTATATGTGCGTGATGCGATAAGACCCAGACCTGATGGGTTTCCGGAGTGAAATTATATATTATGTCAAGTCCGCCCAAGCCCATTTTCAATGCATTTTTGTGTATTTTCGTTGTTTAAATGAAATACAAAGGGAAACAGGGCAGCACCGATTGCGATGAAGCTCGGACCCGAAAAGGTTCGGGAATGAAAATGTATAATCTTTCAAGTCCGGGGAAAGCCATTTTCCAGGTATTTTCAGTGTTTTACGTATTTCATAATACAAAGGAAATATGCAGGGAATAGGCCGAATGCGACTTGCGATAACCCGAAGGGCGGACCCGATAGAGGAATTAATCATTTTTGAGGACTATTGAAGTCTGAAAGAAACAGAAATGGGCGGGTTTTTTCAGTATTGCATCATTTCTTTGTTTATAACAGAAAGCAGTCATTGTTTGCATTTCAAAGGGAAAACAGATGCCTGCGGACCCTTTCCACCTCACAGCATAGTCCGATAGACAGTCCGCCGGGAAAACAGAGGCCGGAAAGTGATCATGGAGCCACAACAACGCAGCTTGTCCAAACAAATAGAATGGTCATGGAGCAGACAACACAATTTGCCCAAAACATCAGCTCATCAAAACCAACATCATGGGGCATCTCTGGCACGAGAGAGCTCCTAGACAGCACAACAAACCACCTGAATGCGTTTATTCCTCTGTCAGAAGGAGAAAACCTCTGGGCCACGCTTGCCTATTTAGGGAATCAAACAGACAGGGACAGAGAGTATAGATTAAGACTCCGAGCCTTTGAGAGCTGAGGCGCATTGTAAAGAGCTATAAATAGCTAAAAGTAAGATGTAATACGGGTTCAACTTCTGGAGACTAATGAGACTTTGTTACTCAAGCTTCTCATCTTCATTAATTAGTAATACAAGCTCCTTTTGCTGTTATATGTTCAATGTCCATTTTCTTTTCTACTCTAAGCTTGCACTTGAATAGGTTGTTCATGTTTCTTTTGTGTCTAATGCCAGATAACTGTCATCTTATCTCTGCGTTGATGAATTAGATTTGCAAGCTTCTTTAATGCCTGTAGCCAGCCATTCATATGTGGTCATATATGCATCTGCCGGTACAGTCGGTATTCTCTTTTGCTGCCTGTAGCTAGCCATTCATTTATGTTTATGTATGCATCTACCGGTATGGTCAATATTCTCCATTCATTCATTGAATCTACAAACTATTGAGCATTAGTGGTCTAAAGCCTTGTAAGCTGAGGGTGTTCATGCATGTCTTGAGTAAAAACATAGTTGAAATGGTTATCTGACTTGATCCAAACCATCATTTATTCCAATAGTTCTAAGAACAATATTGAAGATTATATGTTACCAGGCATCTCCGAGCTACAACCTAGGAGAGTTTCCTAGAGTGATAACATAATTGGCGCTGCTGCCGGGGAGAGGAAACTGAAGCTCAGCTTCCCTGGGAAACGACATAGATCCAGCTTTGATGATAGACAAAGTCTGGGCACTTTTTGGTTGTAATCATCTATCTGGTGACTCTATTGGAGGCCGAACCTCTTGGCGACTCCACTTCATAGTTCTGGCTCAGTTTTTGAGGCATACTCGGAGAAATCCTCAGAAGCTACAAGCTGACCCAATACCTGACCCTGAAAAAATCATCAAAGAGAGAAAGGTATTGCAGAAAGGAGCATCAGTTTCAGGTAAACCTAAACAATCTCCTATATTTCTTCAAGAAAGGCCTGTAATAGAACAAATACATGTTGAGAGTATAGCATCTAATACTAGCAGTGAAAAAAGCTCTCTGAGATTCATAAAGCTCCTTATTCTTTAGGTTCTCCTTTTGTTGTAAGCCCAAAGGAAACCTCACCTCCTATCCATCATACTCCTTTAGTCTTATCAGTCACTCCTCAGGCCTCTATCATTTAGACTGCCAGTACTCTTTTAGCCACCACAGCTATGGCAAGTCCACAAGCACCTACCAAAATGGAAAGAATCATAGCTGCTAGGTATGGACCTCTAATACTACCCACTCCTTTGAATGCTATGCCTATTGGAGAATATCAGAAGTATATGCTTAAGTTCACTGGGACTGAAGGTGTTTCAGCTGAAGAACATCTTGAGTCATTCTATAGCTACGCTGATAACTTGGACATTAGTGAAGATGATGTCTGGATGAGAGTCTTTGTTCAAAGCCTAGATGGAGAGGCTAGAAAATGGTTCAGGGAGCTGACCCCAAGATCAATAGCAGATATTGAGGCCTTAGGTGATGCATTCCTAAAGCAATGGGGGGATAAGAAGGATCTCCTTTACTATCACACTGAGTTTGGGAACTTAAAGAGGGAAAATGGTGAGCTGCTTTCGGATTTTAATAAGAGATTTAACCGCATGTACAGCAAGATAACAACTGAAGTGAAACCCACCACTACCTCTGTTAGACTCATCTATGCCAGCGCCTTTGATTCTGACTTCTGTTTACTGTTGAGGGAGAGGCAATGTGCTTCTTTGGCTGATATGCAAGATGCAGCCCTGGAAGTAGAATCAAACATCATGGCTGCAGAAAAGCTCAAAGGTAATGCTAATAGAAGGAGACAGAGGGGCGAGCCTTCATCATCTTCAGATCCCAAGATCGATAAAATGGCCAAGATGATAGAGTCATTAGCCTCTGAAGTTTCCAAATTAAAGGTTGAGCAGCATTCTGGGAAAGGAAGGGTTCCTAATACCTTTGCTCCTCCAAATCCAAATCCATATAGAAGGGAAAATGACCAGTTGCAGATCTTGCAAAGAAACAAAGATGCCAATGAAGACCAAAGGGTGAAGGTCCCTTTTCAGAATGCAGTCATGGAAGAAGAGCAGTTCGAAGAAGATGATGAGATCCATTGTATGGAAGACAAAGGCAGTGCCCCCTTTTTGACCTTAGCTGCCTATGAGAAGTCATTATTCAATGACCAGATCAACCAAGAGTGGGACGGTGCAGCTGTTCTACAAACTGAAGATCAACAAAGATATAATCTGAGGTCAAAGATGAATAATGCCAAGGAAACTTCTATTGAAAGCGCTGCTGTCCCTTGTATTACAACAAGCTAATAAGCAGAAGCAACTAGCAGTTGATCCTATCATCCTCAAAGCTCCAGCCATAGAGGTAAGAGGCCTTGACAAGTCCCCTTCTTCTTTTAGTTTTCAATCAGAAATTCAGAAGCTAAGAATACCTATGCCTTTGATTGAATCAGTGAAGAATGAGTCCTTCAAGAAATCTATCCTTGAGGCTCTTGAGCCTAGTGCCATCCAAGCTTCCACTGAATATGTAAATCTGCAAGATGACTAACCAGCTATTATTTTGAGCCCAATGATTGAAAATTGTGAAGACAACTCCCAATCTTTCTATGTCTCTCTGACTATTCATGATAAAATCCTTCATAATTGCCTTCTGGACACTGGAGCTAGACATAATCCAATGCCCAAGGCTATCATGGATAAGTTCGGTCTTGACATTACCAAGCCTTATCAGTTGGCCTCTACATAGCTTTAAAAACCAGTTTTCCAGATCACAGAGGAAGAAGGCCCACAGATTTGGGACATGTTCATTGATGGGGCTTGCTCTAAGGAAGCTGTAGGAACAGGTGAAGTCCTTGTGTCCCCCACATAAGAATGCATTGATTCATCTTTTATATTAACTTTTCAGATCACAAATGACACAGCAGAGTATGAAGTAGAACTTATCATGCAACAGGTGTACAAAACCTTCCAAGCAAATCATCCAAGGCTGAAAGCATACAGAGATGAGGTGAAATATAGACCATCTCTGGCTGATAATGTCAAATGTTGGAAAGTTTTTGAAGTAGATGATCAAATCAATAGGCTTTTGCAAGTCTTTGATGATTTTGCTGATATACACATTGACCAAGAGAAAGAAACCTTTGATAGAAAGGTAAAAAGGGTCAATTTTCAGTTTGGTGACTGTTTTCTCAAAAGGGATGCATTAAAGGAAGGAGGAGATGTTTTTGATGGCCCAGTCAATGGGCTGTTCTTCAAACTTTATTTCAGTTAAGGCTTTCAAGCCTTGGTATTGTAAATATGTTGTTTTCAAGTTTTATTTCATGCTAAATAGACTCCATGCCCAATGCAACACTAGGAGGAAGATTTGATCTTGTTTTTTTACAGGAAAGGCATTGTTCTGTAGTTCTTGAAACCTCACAGGGAGGATTTCATCCCCAGAAGGAGCTAGTGTTAGCCTTGGAGGCGTTTGGCCCAAAAATGGACCCAAAACACTCCCAAAGTCTCCAAAGTTTGCTTAAAATCATGCCAAAGGATCCAAGTATGCCCCAAAAGTCTTCAAAATCCTCTTAAGGATCATTCAAAGTCAAAACCATCGCATGCCAAGAGCCCTTGGAAGGGCAGAAATACACTATCGGGAGGCAAAACACTCCAAAACCATGAAAAAAACCAAAATCGTAGGCTTAACAGTCCAAATGCACGACAACCGTCCGATCTGACCGATCAACGGTTCAGATCTGATTGGCGGATCGCATCGGCGGATCTGATCAGCACAGGCGGGCAGTGGCAATTGGTGCAAGACACTGTCGATCAACGATCGTCGATGATCGGATTGGCGGGTCGCAATCGGTGGAGGCAAGTCGGCGGTTATAGGCATGGACCAAGGGGAATGAGCGATTGCGATCGACGATTAAACGTGGATCGTCAATCGCGCGTGCAAATCAACGGCCCACGTTACATCGCTGGATCGTTATCGGCGGAAACCTTAAGGGGTGGGGCCTTTACATGGATATGTGCGCAATGCGATAAGACATGGACCTGATGGGTTTTCGGAGTGAAATTATATATTATGTCAAGTCCGCCCAAGCCCATTTTCAACACATTTTTGTGTATTTTCGTTGTTTAAACGAAATACAAAGGGAAACAGGGTAGCACTGATTGCGATGAAGCCCGGACCCGAAAGGGTTCAGGAATGAAAATGTATAATCTTTCAAGTTCGGGGAAAGCCATTTTCCATGTATTTTCAATGTTTTACGTATTTCATAATACAAAGGAAATATGCAAGGAACGGGCTGAATGCGACTTGCGATAACTTGAAGGGCGGACCCGATAGAGGAATTAATCATTTTTGAGGACTGTTGAAGTCCGAAAGAAACAAAAATGGGCAGGTTTTTTCAGTATTGCATCATTTCTCTGTTTATAACAGAAAGCAGTCATTGTTTGCATTTCAAAGGGAAAACAGAGGCCTGAGGACCCTTTCCACCTCACAGCATAGTTCGGGAGACAATTTGCTGGGAAAACAGAGGCCGGAAAGTGATCATGGAGCCACAAAAACGCAGCTTGTCCAAACAAACAGAGTGGTCATGGAGCAGACAACGTAGCTTGCCCAAAACATCAGCTCATCAAAACCAACATCATGGGGCATCTCTAGCACGAGAGAGCTCCTAGACAGCACAACAAACCACCTGAATGCGTTTACTCCTTTGTCAGAAGGAGAAAACCTCTGAGCCACGCTTGCCTATTTAGGGAATCAAACAGACAGGGACAGAGAGGACAGATTAAGACTCCGAGCCTTTGAGAGCTTAGGAGCATTGTAAAGAGCTATAAAGAGTTGAAAGTAAGATGTAATACGAGTTCAACTTCTGGAGACTAATGAGACTTTGCTACTCAAGCTTCTCATCTTCATTCATTAGTAATACAAGCTTTTTTTGCTGTTATATGTTCAATGTCCATTTTCTCTTCTTCTCTAAGCTTGCACTTGAATAGGTTGTTCATGTTTCTTTTGTGTCTAATGCCAGATAACTGTCATCTTATCTCTGCGTTGATGAATTAGATTTGCAAGCTTCTTTACTGCCTGTAGCTAGCCATTCATATGTGGTCATATATGCATCTGCCGGTACAGTCGGTATTCTCTTTTGTTGCGTGTAGCTAGCCATTCATTTATGTTTATGTATGCATCTTCTGGTATGATCAGTATTCTCCATTCATTTATTGAATCTACAAACTATTGAGCATTAGTGGTCTAAAGCCTTGTAAGTTGAGGGTGTTCATGCATGTCTTGAGTAAAAACATAGTTGAAATGGTTATCTGGCTTGATCCAAACCATCATTTTTTCCAATAGTTTTGAGAACAATATTGAAGATTATATGTTACCAGGCATCTCCGAGCTGCAACCTAGGAGAGTTTCCTGGAGTGATAACAAGTCCCCTACTTGACTCCTCTTCATGTGGTCCCCTTTTCTATTAATGAGCCTCCCTAATACTTTTTGATGTTTTAGTACCATGTGGTCCCCTTTTCTATTAATGAGCCTCCTTAGTACTTTTTGATGTTTTAGTACCTTGGTCACTTTTCTTTCTCATAAAGTCACTTTAGATTATAAAAGTCACTTCAAAAAAGTAAAGTGTCTAGTACTTTTTCACATAAAGTAACTTTTAACTCACGGGGGACTTCAATAATAAAGTAGCCAGTACATCTCCACATTAAAGGTACATTAGCCCCCTTGATATTAATAAACTCATAATATCACTTAGACAAAAAGGTGATTTAAGAGTCTCCCTAGGCCATTTTTGGCCTAGGAAACACCTCCTTGTACCATTTCCAGGGATAGGAGTTATTATTCAGAAAGACAATTCCATGCCACCTAATGAACTAGATGTTAGTCCAACATTTTTAAGTTGTACAGAAGAATGTTTGGCCTAGGAAACACCTCCTTGGTACCATTTTTTACAGAAATTTCACCCTCTTGAATCTTGCCATTTTCCAGGGATAGGAGTTACTATTCAGAAAGACAATTCCATGCCACCTAATGAACTAGATGTTAGTCCAACATTTTTAAGTTCTATAGAAGAATGTCCTGGAGGTCTTGCTGCAAATGAAGTATTATTCGCTAAAAATTCTTCTCCAGAGATAAATTTAGATATTAGATAAAATGGAAATGATGCAGCCTCCCAACTCATATTGAAAACAAAAGATTCAATTGATTTAGGAGCTCCTCTTATAGAGGCTTTTGAAGAGAATGGAAACATCTAAATTGATGATGGTTCTAATAATTTTTCTGTTACAAATATGGATATTTCCTATATTAATGTGGGTGATCATGCCTCGATATTTAAGAGTACTTATGTTCTTGATTAGCCTATATAGAGAGAAAGTTCAGATCTTTCTCTGTCAGTGGGTACCTGCCTATCACTTGTAGACAGATGATGATAATTGTATTCATCAAACTTCACTTGTGCCTTCCATGGATATTCGAAATGCCATGTCTTCAAAGAGTTCAATTCGAGGGTGATCGTGCCTCCATAGTTAAGAGTACTTCTGTTATTGATTAGCCTATATAGAGAGAAAGTTCAGATCTTTCTCTGTCAGTGGGTATCTGCCTATCACTTGTAGACATAGATGATAATAATTGTATTCATGAAACTTCATTTGTGCCTTCCATGGATATTCGAAACACCACCTCTTCAAAGAGTCTTCAATTCGAGCTTCAGAGCATTATTTCAAATGATCAATGACAACAATTTTCCTTAACTTAGGAAACATTTCTTGAATCAAACTCAGCCTCATGGATTGATACTCAATGTAGTAAATGGCATGTTAATGTACCGCTTAAATAAGCGACATCTGCTGTCCAACTACAATGTGAAAAACCAATCATAAAAGAAAGTCAATGCATGCACCAAGAAACTAGAGAATCTTCCTTTGCATATTATGGCTGCAAAGTTTGTGGGAACATGACAGTTAGCCTTGTAGGGTGGTTAAACCCTACAATAAAAGATCCTAAACATATCTAGCAAGAAACTGCTCTCATGGATCTTTGGAAGGGAAGTGCCTGTATTGCATTCTTTAGATGAAAAGCATATTATGGCTGCAAAGTTTGTGGGAACATGACAGTTAGCCTTGTAGGGTGGTTAAACCCTACAATAAAACATCCTAAAACATATCTAGTGGGAAACTGCTCTCATGGATCTTTGGAAGTGCCTGTATTGCATTCTTTAGATGAAAATACTTAGTGTTTGGAGCCCAGAAAGAGGCAACATGAAATTAGTTCAAAAATATCATCATCTATGGTCATCTCCTGGATAAGTTCAGCCCAGATCAAAAAAATTAAACAAGGAATTAATGCCATGCAAACATTCGTTGAATATGGATTTAGAAAATGGGGTCTTTAGAAAGCTGCTGTCACCAATCTCAAAAAGAAGTGGGAGTTCTATTACCTGGAAACATGAACCGGATCTTGAAAGACTACCTTTAGAAAGCTGCTGTCAGCAATCTCAAAAACAAGTGGCAGTTCTATTACCTGGAAATATGAAAGGCTACCTTTAGAAAGCTGCTGTCACCAATCTAAAAAAGAAGTGGCAGTTCTATTATCTGGAAACATGAAAGGGTACCTTTAGAAAGCTGCTGTCACCAATCTCAAAAAGAAGTGGCAGTTCTATTACCTCGAAACATGAACCGGATCTTGAAAGGCTACCTTTTGCTACACCAGAGACACAGCGTAGTCATCCAAGTGCATTAACTTCACCTACTCATCCTTTGATTTCATAGGGTCTTCTTCACTATTCATGCTAGGATGGATTTCCATATTGTAACTTTTCTTTGAATGAGTCCGAAAAGGCTTTTGTAGCCGAAAAGTGGAAAGTCAACAAGTGTGGTAGAGAAGGTTTTGACTGGTTGTACACGTTTCATTCTGGTCCTGATAATAAGACAATTTTAAATCTTAAAAAAAGACAAAATTAAATGGGTAATCTCAAAGGACGAGCTTGTTCTTGATCTTGTGGGACACATGATAGTCACCAGTTCATTATGCCCTGAGATTAACAGTTTTGGGAGCATGTTCTTGATCTTGCTGACACATTATAGTCAGCAATTCGTTATGCCTTGAGATTAACAGTGTTGGTAGCTTAGAAATTGCTGTGGAAACTGAATTTGTTCTATTTAAACATTGAACATATCAAAGAGAGACCTACAAGACAAACATTCTATTTCCTGATCAGTCAGACCATACGAGTATTCCAAACAGAAACTGTGGCGATTCTTGTTCTACATCAATAACATCGTCTAGTCCAATTGCCGACAATACTAGTTAGTTTTGTCCTAAGCTATGTTGCCTCAACTAAACAGGTCATTGAGAACAAAATGTTGGACTTAAGGTTGAATCAACCTTCACAACAAAGACACGGTGCATTCTTTCATTCCAGTCTTATGTCTCGATTTGTAGATGGAAATGCAGTTTGTGTGGAGAACTAAGGTAGTTGGGGTATCTCAGATGCCAAACTTTGTCTATCTCAGCCATTTTCTCCTCATCTGGAATTGATAGCTACAGTGATCATAGAGACAAACTATGAACTGTGGAACTGACAAAGACACTCTTTGAAAGAGTTGCCTGAAATTTCTTGACAAAAGCCTTCATAATTCAAAGTCAATACATGTGACGAAAGCCTTCATAATTCAAAGTCAATACATTCACATGATCAAGATGACTTTCAGAATGCAACAATAATTTCGCAATGAGCCCTACCCCAATTTCAACATGATGTCAATAAAAATGTTATTATGATGGTCCTCCCAAGAATGATTGGACTGAATTTCAACTTACAGTTCAGTCTTTCCACTACTTGTAAACATGGATATTTTCAATTTTGAGGGTTTATATGTTGCTTCATTGTGAAGGAAAATGTGTTTTTTAATGCTCCAGATGTTTGACTACTTGTAAACATGGATATTTTCAATTTTGAGGGTTTATATGTTCTTTCATTGTGAAGGAAAATGTGTTTTTAATGCTCCAGATGTTTGACTACTTGTAAACATGGATATTTTCAATTTTGAGGGTTTATATGTTGCTTCATTGTGAAGGAAAATGTGTTTTTTAATGCTCCAGATGTTATTAACAAATGGGGTTTATGTTTTGCAGGTCAGGCATTGTGCTATGATATCACCATTTTGACAACTTATGATGGGACTTGCTGCAACAAATAGTCCATGCTCAATGATATCAAAATCTTCTATTCATGAAAAAGAAAGAGGGTGGTTTCGTATAAAGATGGAAGCCTCTCAAAATAGTCCTCCGGAGAAGAAGGTTAAAGATATTGTTGAGAAACTGGCTAGGGATAGGTCACTAAAAGAACCACCAATTTGTATCTTTTCAGGACGTAATCTGGGTATCTCTCATCTCAAGCGTTCTTGTGGTAATATGCCATTGAAAATAAGACGTCCTAACATTTCTGCCCAGAAAGTGCAAGGTGAAGATGTTTCGGAAGTGATAAAGGTTTATGCTTATCAATGTACTTCAAAGAACATCAAGACAAGACAAAATGATGTCAAGGCTGGAACAATGTTAAAGAGGACAAGGCTGGAACAATGTTAAAGAGGACAAGGATATGGAAGCAACAAAATGTAATGGTGAGAGCTTGTATTTTTCAATCTTGTACATTTCTTTTATAATTTTATTCCTATCATATAACTTGAATTGCGAAAAAGTGCTCTTAAGACATTGTGTTCTCATTGTGCAGATTCATGCAAAGCTCATGTCATGGTTGGCTCTCCTGCTTGCCACTTGTCCTTGCAAGTTTAGTTTACTCCATACTTATTAAGTCATCTATCACAGTATTATAGTTCATTGGTTGATAAAAATGCTATTATGATGGCCCTCCCAAGAATGATTGGACTGAATTTCAACGTATTCCTTACACTTCAGTGTTTCCACTACTTGTGAACATGGATATTTTCAATTTTGAGGGTTTATATGTTGCTTCATTGTGAAGGAAAATGTGCTTTTTAATGCTCTAGATTTTATTAACAAACGGGGTTTATGTTTTGCAGGTCAGGCATTGTGCTATTGAACAAAATCTTATGACCATTTTGACGACTTATGATGGGACTTGTTGCAAATAGTCCATGCCCAATGATATCAAAATCTTCTATTCATGAAAAGGAAAGAGGAGGGTTTCGTATAAAGATGGAAGCCTCTCAAATTAGTCTTCCTGAGAAAAAGGTGAAAGCTATTGTTGAGAAACTGGCTAGGGATATTTGTATCTTTTCTGGACCTAATCTAGGTATCTCTCATCTCAAGCGTTCTTGTGGTAATATGCCATTGAAAATAAGACGTCCTAACATTTCTGCCCAGAAAAGTGCATGGTGAAGATGTTTCGGAAGTGATAAAGGTTTCTGCTTATCAATGTACTTCAAAGAACTTCAAGACAAAATGATAGGTTTCTTCTTAACAATGTACGTCAAAGAACTCAAGACAAAATGATGTCAAGGAGCTGGAACAATGTTAAAGAGGACAAGGATATGGAAGCAACAAACTGTGAAGTGAAACCTGTAGTGCATGTCAAACAAAACCTCCCAAAAGTGGCTGAGAATATTATGGGTGAAGAATCTTCTGAAAATTGTCAAAGTAGCACAACAGAGAAGGGACAAGAGTTAGAAGACACTACAGAATTAGATTCAAAGTCATATCATTGTCCTAAAAGCATGGAAACAGGAGAGACATTTCAGGAAAGTGATGTGCATTTTGGGGAAGAGGACTGGTCTAATTTGCCTATGTGGTGTAGCAGTGAAGGAGATGCAGAAGGTGACATGACCTTTCACTCCTCGTCAACTTTAGAATTGTCAAATTTCTCCCGTAGGAGTGAAGCTAGCTCCTTTTCTGGGAGGGAGAATGAGCCATCATCTTCCATTTAATGTTCTCTGGGTCAACAGATGCTTCCATTTTCAGTCCCAACCATATGTGCAAGTCATATTTTCCAGCCGCGCATTTACAGAAACAGGCTATATCTACAGATATCTCAAGTCATGATGACAAATAAATATTTCCAGCACATTCTCAAACCAAGTCATACAACCAATCTCAACTTTATGAGTACTTAAATGTTCCAGAGGGAATGATGGTAATGACAAAATGCTCAGAAGTACGCAAAATCAATGAAATTGCATCCCTTTTAAAATACAAAGAAATTTCACCCTCAACTCGTACAAATCCTGAATCTTGCCATTTTCCAGGGATAGGAGTTACTGTTCAGAAAGACAATTCCATGCCACCCAATGAACTAGATGTTAGTCCAACATTTTTACGTTCTACCGAAGAATGTTTGGAGGTCTTGCTGCAAATGAAGTATTATTAGCTAAAAATTCCACTCTAGAGATAGATTCAGATTCAATGAATATAGGATCTCCTCTAACAGAGGCTTTTGAAGAGAATGGAAACATCCAAATTGATGATGGTTGTAATGATTTTTCTGTTACAAATATGGATAGTTCCTATATTAATGTGGGTGATCGTGCCTCCATAGTTAAGAGTACTTCTGTTCTTGATTTTCCTATGCAGGGAGAAAGTTCAGATATTTCTATGTCAGTGGGTACCTGCCTATCACTTGTAGACATAGATCATAATAAGTGTATTCATGAAACTTCATCTGTGCTTTCCATGGATATTCGAAACACCATGCCTTCAAAGAGTCATCAATTCAAGCTTCAGAGCATTATTTCAAATGATCAATGGCAACAGTTTTCTGCTACTGAGGAAACATTTATTTCATGAATCAGACAGCCTCATGGGTTGATCTAGTCCAGCTACCTGTAGGGTGGTTAAACCCTACAGTAAAACATACTGAAACATATCTAGCGGGAAGCTGCTCTCATGGATCTTTGGAAGTGCCTGCTTTGCATTCTTTAGATGAAAATACTATTGGAAGTGCCTGCTTTGCATTCTTTAGATGAAAATACTAGTGTTTGGAGCCCAGAAAGAGCCAGCATGAAATTAGTTTAAAAAAACCATCATCTATGGTCATCTCCTGGATACGTTCAGCCGAGGTCAAAAAATTAAATAAGGAATTAATGCCATGCAAACATTCGTTGAATATGGATTTAGAAAATAGGGTTTTCAGAAAGCTGTTCTCACAAATCTCAAAAAGAAGTGGCAGTTCTATTACCTGGAAACATGAACCATATCCTATTGCTACACCAGAGACAGAGCGTAGTCATCCAAGTGCATCAGCTTCACCTACTCATCCTTTGATTTCACAGGGTCTTCCTCACTGTTCCTTCAAGGATAGATTTCCATATTATAGCTTTTCTTTGAAGGAGTCTAAAAAGGCTTTTGTAGCCAAAAAGTTGAAAGGCAACAACCGTGGCAGAGAAGGTTTTGACTGGTTGTACACATCTCATTCTGGTCCGCTTGTTGATCTTGTGGGACACATGAGAGTCACCAGTTCATTATGCCCTGAGATTAACAGTTTTGGTAGCTTAGAAATTGCTGTGGAAACTGAATTTGTTATATTTGGTGTAGACATTGAACATATCAAAGAGAGACCTGCAAGACAAACATGTTCAACAGAGAATAGCATTCTTGTTCCTGATCAGTCGGACCATACGAGAATTCCAAACGGCAACTGTGGTGATTCATGCTCTACATCAATAACATCCTCTAGTCCAATTGCCGGCAATACTAGTTTTGTCCCAAGCTATGTGGCCTCAACTAAACAGGCCATCAAGAACCTGACGTTGGACTTACGGTTGAGTCAGCCTTCACAACAAAGATACAGCGAATTCTTTCAATCCAGTCTGACGTTTCGATCTGTAGATGGAAATGCAGTTTGTGTGGAGAACTGGGGTATCTCACGGTTGAGTCAGCCTTCACAACAAAGATACAGCGAATTTTTTCAATCCAGTCTGATGTCTTGATCTGTAGATGGAAATGCAGTTTGTGTGGAGAACTGGGGTAGTTGGGGTATCTCAAGACTCAGATGCCGAACTTTGTCTATCCCAGCCATTTTCTCCAAATCTGGAATTGACAGCTACAGTGATCAGTGGAACTGACAATGACACTGTTTCAAAGAATCCACGGGGATGGGGACAGAAATTTCTGAACAAAAGCCTTCATAATTCAAAGTCAATACATTCACATGATCAAGATAATTCTTGCAAGTCAGAATGCAGCAATACTTCCGCAATGAGCCCTACCCCAAGTTCAGCAGGATGTGCTTTTGATGACCAGTCTCCAGTCTCCAGGTGAAGGACTTGGAAGCTGTCACTTAAATTGTGAAAAGCAATGCAAGAAAAGTATAACGGCTCGAGTACCAGCAGGCATACATGGTTTGGCCAAAATTAAATCAAGTGGACCTTCACCTCTGAAAATACCGGGAAGTTTGTCATTCTGTAAATCCTATCTGAAATTTTGGTTCATGTCGGACATTATGTGAATTACAGGGAGAAAGGGAAGATACAACCGCATTAAAAATGGCAGCAGTTGCCGACGGTCCGTATTCTATTTGTTCTCAATCACAATTGAAAACCTTACAGGTTTTCTCTATAGTTTTATCCATGCTGCACAGCAGAGAAGAGATCTTCATTCCTCCTGGCATGCATAATAATAACAGTAATAATAATAACGGATTGCAGGAGCCCTGGGTACCTTGGGGTGGGGACGAAGAGGGAGGATATCAAATCTATTACCAAAAGCAAAAGAAAAGAGCCTGGGCACCTTGGGGATGAGCGGGGAGGATATCAAATTTATTCCTAGATAGAGGTGCAAACCGATTGCAGTTGGTACCAAAAGCAAAAGAAAGGAGCCCTGGGTACCTTGGGGACGAGCAGGGAGGATATCAAATTTATTACCAAAAGCAAAAGAAAAGAGCCCTGGGCACCTTGGGGATGAGCAGGGAGGATATCAAATTTATTCCTAGATAGAGGTGCACATTGTACTGTAAAGTTTGGTTTGTCAATTTGTGGATATTGGGCTTTAGGTTAAAGTTGTTGTCATCCATGATCCCCTATTTTGGTCTGGGTACATGGAAGATCCTGTCATCCAAATGCTAAGAGCATGCCAAATGTATATGCAACGATGGCTATTTCCATGTTGCGGGTCTTACAACTTCCGCATCGGTATTGGTTTCTTGTACTATCCAAACATCCTGGCAAGATGTAAAGGTTATGATTTGGGAACAAAATAATAGAGCAAAAATATGTAAATTATATTGTTTTTGATCAAATAAATTTCATCAATTCCTCGCAGATCTTTCTGGTCTGGTTCAAGGTTCAAGGTCTTTACACCTAAGTTTTCTTATTTTTTTAAAATACCCCATAAAATAAGTAGGATACCAAGCACTTTTTGGAATTGTTTCTACTGTAGAAACTGCTTTCTATCATATTTCCTTTAAATCAAAGAACAATACAATTTTATTGCTGCACATTACCCATTTCAGCGTCCTTGTGGCCCTTTTATTTGTACGTTGTAGCTTCCTTTTAACTTTTGTGATTTTAAAACCTGATTTGTTCATTGTGTTGAGGCAAATTGGATGAGAGCTAGAGTTCATTGTACTATTACAACAGTTTCTTAGTTCTTCTCTATACAACCACCAATTCATTGTGTATTGCAATTCGTGAACTGGTACTTCAGTTTGCTTGCTTATCTCGCATATCGTTAATACTTTTAATTAGCAACTTATGTGCAGTTCTAATTAAAATTATTACCCAGAACTGCTTCGTTCTTCTTATATACTAGCGCAGCTCTGTTACAGTTTGATATTTAGAAGTTCAGTGCAAAGAGTATGCCATATTTACTAGCGCAGCTCTGTTACAGTTTGATATTTAGAAGTTCAGTGCAAAGAGTATGCCATATTGGTCCTTCAGATTTCTCCTCTTCTTGGCAAAACTGTGCTTAGTCAACCCAAATGTCAATTTCTAGTTTTTTCACCTATGTTTCCTTAGTCAACCCAATTGGCAATTTCAGGTTTTTCACCTTCTCAAGATTCATGAATCTTGAATTTTTATATAAAATCTCTCTTTCTCTAGCGCATGGGGGAGTAAAGGTAGTCCAAAATTGTTTTTCGTATTGGCAAATCTCTGGACAAGTTAATTGAGACAAAGTTTGTTCACCTCAGGCTTTGAATTGATTTACCACGCAAACAACATCCAAAACATATCTCCACCTAAAACACCATCGAATTGGTTTGGATATCTCCACCTAAAACACCATCGAATTGATTTACCACGCAAACAACATCCAAAACATATCTCCACCTAAAACACCATCGAAGTGGTGAATACAAAACATATCTCCACCTAAAACACCATCGAAGTGGTGAATACTATATAGTCATTGTAAACATTCTTAAAAGTATATCTATGGAAATGTCATAGAAAAGACAATTATCATTGTTTAGCAGGAGTATGGCCATGTACCCACTTTTATGGCCATGTACCCACTTTTGATTGACCACTTTGGATTAACCACACAACCTGAGTAGCACCCAAATTAAAAGTGTCTAAATTTATTTCAGAATATCCATGGAAATGTCATAGAAAAGATAATTATCATGATTAAAAGTGTTTATTCCAGAATATCCATGGAAATGTCATAGAAAAGATAAATTATCATCATTCAGCAGGAGTATGGCCCAATTTTGATTGAGTACACAGCCTGAGGGGGAACCCAAAAAATTTCTCATACTGAGAGCATATGTGGTGTGTACGAATAGAGTGTAAGAGCATTTGGGATACTTTTGATCGACCTCATAGCCTAAGGAGGGACCCAAAAGAATTCTCTGTGGTGTGTGTGAACAGAGTGAGGAGGGACGCAAAAGAATTCTCATGCTGAGAGCATGTGTGGTGTGTGTGAACAGAGTAAATAGAGAGGAAGAGCAATGTGTGGTGTGTGTGAACAGAGTAAATAGAGAGGAAGAGCAAAGGATAATAGTGAGAGCATGTGTGGTGTGTGTGAACAGAGTGAATAGAGTGGTGTGTGTGAACAGAGTGAATAGAGAGGAAGAGCAAAGATAACAGTGAGAGCATGTGTGTAGAAAGAATAGAGAGGAAGAGCAAAGGATGTGTGTGAACAGAGTGAATAGAGAGGAAGAGCAAAGGATACTCAAAATAACAGTGAGTAGTGCAATGAGATTGTGTATGTGTGAGAGAGATAGAGTAGTAGTGGAATGGGAATGTGTATGTGTGAGAGAGATAGAGAAGGGTATGCCAGGCATGAGAGAGATAGGGAGAGATAGAGAACCAGGTATGTGTGAGAGAGATAGAGAAGGGTATGCCAGGTATCTGTGTTCAAAAAGTTGAACCAGCAAAAAGATGAACGTGAGTGAAAAATTGAACCACATGGTGGGCTGAAGTGACTGCGCAGGGTGATAGAGAACCCTCAAGTTAGTGTTGAAGCCAGGGCTGAAAGTGTGACACTGCTCAGGGTGATAGAGAACTCTCTAAGTCGGTGTTGAAGCCATTAGCTTGAGCTAGAAGGCTAGATGATAAAACTAAGCTAGAAGGCTAGATGATAAAACTAAGAAAACTTGTTGAATATATGCACAAATAGTAGTAGATGATTTTTTTGAACTAAGGTCTTTCTGGGCTCCAAACACTAGTTTTTCAATCTAGAGAATGCAATGCAGGCACTGGGCTCCCAACACTAGTATTTTAATCTAAAGAATGCAATGCAGGCACTTCCAAAATTCCATGAAGTAACTTCTGTAGTAGATGATGATTTTTTTGAACTAATTTCATGGTGGGTTTGAAGTATTTTCATCTAAAGAATGCAATGCACTTCCAAAATTCCACGAGAGAAACTTCTGTAGTAGATGATGATTTTTTTGAACTAATTTCATGCTGGGTTTGAAGAATTCAATGCAGGCACTTCCAAAATTCCATGAGAGCAGCTTCCTGCGAATTATGTTTTAGGGTGTTTTACTCTAGGGTTTAACCTATTGGTAGATATCAATTCATCATCCCCACATAAATTATTTTAATATTTATTAACGAGGGGGTAATTGGTAAAAATCTGAAACGTATCAATATCAATTCATGATCCCCAAGTAAATTATTTTAATACTTATTAATGAAGGAGTAATTTGCAAAAATTTGAAATGAACGAATACTTGCCGAAAATATTGAAACAAAAACAAAACCAAGCAAAACAATGAAACAATGAGGATATGCTTGGACTACCCAATGTGGACCTGTCCAATAAGCACTTCCAAAATTCCATGAGAGAAGCTTTCTTTTGAGGGTATTTTACTTTAAGGTTTAATTTATAGATAGATATCAATTCATGATCCGCACATAAATTATTTTAACATTTATTTTAACCTTTTTTAACCACGAGTAGTTAGCAAAACTCTGAAATGAATATTTGGCAAAAATATTGAAACAAAAACAAAACCAAGAAAAACTGACTCTAATTTTAATGCTAAAGGAAGCTAACAACCACAACCATTTGACTATAACGTTACCACAACCATTTGACTAAAACGTTTGGAAAAATGAATAGTATAAAATTGAAAGTCGAAGTAGAACTTCACTGGTAAGGTGAAAGGAAGTAGAACTTCACAACTAACTCTAATTTTAATGCCCAGGGACTAAAAAGTTTGGAAAAATGATAGAAAATTGAAATTGCCAAATATTGAAACAAACCACAACCATTTGACTAGAACATTTGGAATTTGAAAGTAGAAACTTGAAATCGCCAAATATTGAAACAAAAACAAAATCAATCAAAAATAACTCTAATTTTAATGTTATTGGAAGCTAACAATCACAACCATTTGACTAAAACATTTGGAAAAATGAAAGTGGAATTAAAACATTTGGAAAAATGAAAGTGGAAGTAGATCTTTACAACTAATTCTAATTTTAATGCTAAGGGAAGCTAACAACCACAACCGATTAAACGTTTGCAAAAATAAAAGTAGAAAATTGAAAGTGAAATAGAACTTCACTTGTAAGGTGAAAGGAAGTAGTACTTCACTAAGGTGAAAGGAAGTAGAACTTCACTTAGGTGATATTATGTGTGTCACAAAGCATAATGTAAGTTTTAATTCACATCAAAATTGGTTTCATTATGCAACATGTTTACTGTTGATGCCTCTTGGCTTTATCTACTACCATTGATGTGTAATGGGTTTATCATAGAGTCTTACACTTCCTCTATTGTCTATAGAGAGTTATTCTTTAGGTTCTGCTCTACAGTTCAAGCATAAGAGAATATAAAAATTTAGTAACAAATAATTATTAATTAGAATTGAATAAGTTTTTCTAAGAATTTTTTCTTTTCCACTCTTAAGCATAAGAGAATATAAAAATTACATACAGAATTATTTAGGTTTTTCTACTCCACTCTTCCAGCGTAAGAGAATATAAAAATTCAGTAACATGCAATTACTTATTGTAATTGAGACAATTACTAATTGTAATTGAATTAGTTTTTCCGAGAAATGTTTCTACTCCACTCTTAAGCATAAAAGAATATAAAAATTCAGTGACACGCATATAAAAATTCAGTAACGCGCAGTGAGCATAAAAGAATATAAAAATTCAAAAATTCAGTGACACGCATGTAAAAATTCAGTAACACGCAGTCACTGATTGTAATTGAATCAATCAGTTTTTCTAAATCCATGAAAGTCCCTATTTCTTTGTGTCACTGGTTATAATTGAATCAATCAAATTTTCTAAATGCACGGAAGTCCTTATGGCATTGCCCGTTTCGCTTGGGTTCATCATTGGGAAGATTGGAAGTGCAAGTCATTGATGAATTCGACTAAAAGTGGAAGAAACAAAACGATGTTACGGCTCAGCCCTGCAATTTCACATCCCATCTGGGATGACAGTCGTATTATTTTAACGCCTTTCATTTTAGCTTTTATACAAATTCATAAAACATATTTGAACTTCTAACTCTTATGCTTATGTGGCTGTCTAGGGTTATCAATTCATAAATGTATTTGAACATCAAACGATTGTGCAACTGCCCAGGGCCACGATCACGATTTAGTCACCATAAGGAACGCATTATAGTATTCTAGTTGGCCACCATCACGATATTGTCACCATAAGGAACACATTGTAGTATTCTAGTTGCCAATCCTTACTATTTTAGCTGACAATAGTTTGTGTAGTGTAGGTTAAGAAGCTTGATTTTCTAGCCATTATGGATTTTAAAGGACCATGAAAACATTCAACAAAATGATGCGAGTTCTTATTTATTTATGATAGGATGCATTATAGGTCCCATTCGTAATTTATTTTTGATTTCCTTTCTGAATTTTATTCTCTCTGGATTATTATTATGATAAAAAATTGAGGATAAATATAATATAAAAACAATAAAGTGTTTATCATAAATTTTTAAACAATATGGATATGAAATATAATTTGCCAACAAAAAGTTATAACTCTGATATGACAATCTGAAAACTTTATTTTAACATTTTAGAATTGCATTCCCATAAGCTACAATAGATTTGTGTTATGTTCATGGCCAAATTGAAAATTCTAAATCGAAGAACTAGATGTAACCCTAAAACAAGAGGTGATGTCATGCTTTGGTGACTAATGACATGAGAGTTCATGAGCTCATGAATGCCTTTGAGAGTATCAATGAGGCAGTCCATCGTTTGAAGAAGATTCATTATGGTATTTTGATGGGTCTCGTCAACAAATTTCAATGCAAGAAAGTTACTAAAGAACACTTCAATGTAAACTACATAAGATATTATCACCCATGGAAGCTATATGGAAGTGCTTATTGAAACGTATCATATGGGGAAGGTTCACAAAAGAGGATGCGACCTTAATTCTGCCTTTGAGAGCTCCCACACAATGTATGCTTTGAAGGCAAGTTCTTGCTTGGGTCAATGAGTGAAAAGAAAATACTACACATTGCTCGAGAACAATGGAGATTCTTTGCCATTGAGATAGATGTGAGGAGTCCAATCCTATTTTCAAGAATGGTGAAGTTATTTCATGAATGCAATCCAACAGATGCGAGTTCATTAATGCATAATCAATGACTTCACATTTGAAGATGAAGAAATGGAACAAACATAGCTCCTTGCATGTCCATTGGAACAATTCTATAATTTCATCTTGCAATGAAGAATTTGCGACAATTCAAATTTCTCAAATATTTATTTCAGCACAAAAAGTGGGGTTTGATTCTACTTGAGAATTTTTCACTTTATACATACACCATTCCAACTGTACACTTTCTGGTCAAATAAGACATATATAAGAAATAACGAATCTACCATTTTCTGTATTCAAGATTTTGTGATCCATAATGAATTAAGCAAAGTTTTTCGGTAGAAATCACATAAGATAAATTTTTGGCTGATGTGTTTCAAACCAACAAGTGTGGTTCATCATCGGGACCAGATGATGAACCACACTTGTTGGTTCGAAACACGTTAGCCAAAAATTTCTCTTATGTGACTTCTACCGAAAGACTTTGCTTGAATCTACCATTATCATTGTTAGCACTTGGATTGAACCTCAGGCTGAAGGAAGGCAATGCCAGGGTAACCACAAACCACGCTCAGCCAAGTAGCTAGCCCTACTAGGCCGGGAGAGGGCTCTCTTCGTAAGGATCTCAGCCAAGATGACTGGATTAGGAAAATGATATTAGGCTAGGTATAGTAGCACAAGGTTTGATTTGATTTTGAAAGGGTTTTGTTGGATTAGGAGGAGCCAGACAGTTAGGGCTAGGAAATTAGGTCAAAATTGCAGGGTGTTCGATGGGGCAAGGTAGGTATAAAGCTTAGCACTCTAGGGTTTGATGGGTGAGGTGATTCAAGACTGGTGAGAAGCTAGGAAGAGCATGTGATCACCATGGATCCTTCCTAAACTGTAGAAAACATAAACTGGTGAATATTTTCCCAAAGTAGAGCATTAATGTTATGGATTCTGCCTATCAACTTGAAAACATCCACTTAGAAGCAATGAAATGATTAATGAAGTACACAAAATATTTTAACATATGATCACAAGAGAGAAAAATGAACTAAACATCATACCACATGGATCCCAAAGAAATAGCTGAAATTTTTCATTAATCTCCTGCTAAACTGATACAAAATGATGTACAATCAGAGCATAAGCATCCAGCTGAGTCCAACCCTTTACAATGAGAAAGAAGAAGAAGATATAGACATTGTTTCAACCTCCTCCCATCCTCAGGGGTCGAATCCCTAAGATGAGGAGCTAATCTAACCAACACTGAACAAGAAACTAGAATCTAGGCATCCTAACAACTTGCCTCTAAAAGTGAGGAAACTAATTCATTTGTGCTCAAAATGACTTTTAATCTAATGAATCTACCCTCTACTACTAATTATCCATCATATTTACAAGCCAAGTCATAATTTACATTATTAAAACATCCTCCATGAGAGAAAATCCATGATCACAGTCAAAACACAGTGAAATGGCAATCCTGTGCAAAATTTGTCCTATGCACAGCGCCACTGGCCCTACACGTAGCGCCACTTTCAGGTCCCTTTTGGAGGCCTTCCTGACATCCAAATTGAGCTCATGATAGCTCATTGGAAATCTCTTCAAGTCTAATTTCCAAAACATCTAGAATTTCTTCATTTGAAGCTCATTTGACCCCTCAAAAGTTGATTCTCCCAAGACTGCTTCTGTGTGTCCAAAAAGTGGCAGAAAGGTCATTTTTGGGGTGTTTTTTGACCTTTTGGTAGACCAGTTCTACTCCAAAAGATTATCAAATGTATAGGGTGCATGTACTCATCGCTTTGAATCCAAAAATGCAAGCCATTTTTCCATTGGGTGTCCCTAGGAAAAGCGCAACGCTAGTGGCATTGTGCATAGAGCCAAGTTTCCTGTGTTAAAATTTCCAAAATTTGCCAAAGACAAAAATTCCTCCAAATTTGATCAAAATTGGTGAGCAACACCATCATCAAGCATCTTTATGAGCCAAGGAAGCTTCAACAAGCAACCTAAGCCTATCCTCCTCCTTTTTTCCTTTGAGAGCCCATCTTAGCCTTGCTTTCATCTGCTTGACCCTTATATTGCAAATTTTGTTCCGGGTCCTGTAGTGGTAGGCCATGTGCCTGATGATCTGGTTGTCCCTATTGGCCCTTTGCAGCAACTTTTCTAAGTGCAAATTGACTCTTTCAAGCCAAATTTCTCTATCACCCTCAATTTCCTTCTTAATTGATGTTAAAGTGACCAATGCTTCTTCCTCTTGCATTGCTGATTTACCCTTGACACTTTGTCTCTTTGCCTTGAGAAGTTCTAGCTCCATGAGGACCTGCTTATCACTTAGCTGCTTGTTCTCTTGTTCCAGATATGTGATGACATACTTGGCTCTCTCCAAGTTGTCCATCAATGCTTGGATTTGAGCCTCTTTCTCCTGTATGATGATGTTTTCTTTTGTTGCTTCATCCTGAGCCTCCAAGTCAATTGTCTCTATGCCATGATGAATATGATGTTGTTCTAGCTCATCATGCTCCATCAAATCAAAATCTCTCTCCTCCTCATCATCAAGACTTTCCTCCAACATCTTTTCTTTCCCTTTATGCAGCTGCTGCACCTGTACCTGTTGTGTTGATGAAGAAGGAAAAGCCCCTTCCACACCCTGTGGAGCAAGCATTTGCCTATGAGTTGATGAAGAAGGCAAGGTCCCTTCCACACCAAGTGGAGCAAACACTTGCCTATCAGTTGCAAACAATTTTCTTGTCCCCCTCTGGTATGGCCAATGAATGTCTCCTAGGATATGTTGAGGAGGTTAAGATAATGTAGCACAATCATCTTGATCAAGGAATAGTGGTAGAGACTACTCATCTGCTGGGGGTATGGATTTTTCTGTACAAAGTAGGCCATCTTCTAAATATTCCTGAACAAGAAATAAGGGATTTCAACATCCTCACCCTTGTAAAATGCATGGGAATCCTGATGTGATAGGTGTAAAATCTAGAAAATCTGCCTCACAAGTGAAATATTTCATGATGATTTTCATCATGGGGGCATACTTGTCTTTAAGGAACCTGAAAGGAAAAAGCCTCTTTGCTTCATTTTTGTACCTAGATTTGATGTAGGGCTCATAATAGTGTTCATCTAGGTCCTGTGCCTTATACCATTTCTCTCCCACATTTGGAATCCTGGTTGCCTTTGCAATGATGGAGGGTGAAACTGTGAATGTCACCCCAGCAAGAGTCACCTTGTTGTCACGAAGATTGGCTACAAAAATCCTGGTGAGCTCAGGATGGTGTTGAACTCTCTCCACTTGCTCACAGAACTCATAACACCCTAGGTGCCTGAAACAAGTGACAGCTAAATGAGAGGCCTACAACTCTCTGAGGTTTGATGGCTCTTCCCTGATAATTCTACCCCCCTTGTGTGGTTTTCTCTGATGCCAAGGTCTACCTGCTGAATTGTCACTGCTAGTGTTTTCCTCCTCCTCATAATCTCTATCTCCTCTATCCATGTTTGCCAAGCTTTGAGGTTGTGTACTCCTAGAAAAGGGATGGAGGGGGTGAGTAAGGGTGATTAGGAATAAGGGAAGGGGAAGTGATCTTGTGGGGTATTTGGTGGACTAGGTAAATATCAAAATGAGTGCGACGGTATGAACCATGAAAATGAGGGAAAGGGGCCAAGGTTTTAGGGTATTTCTTTGGGGATGAAGGAAAAAGGGATATGGAGTGATATGGAGTGATATGTAGTGTTATGTAGGAGGGGTTTAGGGATAAGCGATGGGAGGAATAATAAGGGTTAGGGTTTTAAGGCATAAAGAGGGGAGATTCTAGGGTTTCACATTTAGCATAGCAAATTATCTTCAAATGCATTAATTAAAATCCAAGGATGAAGTTCAGGGGCAACACTTACTTGTTTGAGGGGTAAAGAAGACAAATTTGGTGTTTTTGGGTGGCAGGAGGTTGTTTTGGCCCTTGTTGGCCCTACGCGCAGCGCCACCTACAGGTGCGCAACGCCTTTATCTATGCGTAGTACCGTTGATTTTTGTACTGGGAAAACTGGCCTATGTGTAGTGATTTGTCCCTACACGCATTGCTCTGGCCTCAGTGCGCAACGCCACCTCCAACTGCCCTGTGCGCAGCGCCAACCTCCCTATGCGCAACACCACTTCTCCTTGGCCAAGAACTTGCTCAATTTCTCCTCTCTCCTTCAATTTTTGTCTTCTTCTTTGTCAAATAAGAATGATAGGCTTGAAAATAACTTGTGACATCTTTATTTTCTCTCATCGCAACACTACATCTTCCAGCTGAAACTTTTCTACCTTGGTCTTGCGGTCATAAATCTCCTTTATTTTCTTTTGCAGCTGGAAAGTGTTTTGAGAAACCTCTTCCCTTGTTTGCTGAAGGCGAATCATTTGATTAATTCGGTGCTGAATATCATCCTCTTCTTTGCCGGATTCCTGTAATAATCTCATGACCGGGACTGCAAGTGATGTGGGAAACACCGTATTAGTACCATAAACCAACTCAACAGGTGACATACCTATTGATTTTTTGCTGCTCACTCTGACGACCCACAAGGCATTGACAAGCTTTCGGTGCCAATTATTTTTGTTTGCCTCCAACATTTTCTTAATAATGTTCACCAAGGATTTATTTGACGACTCAGCTAATCCATTTCCCTGCGGTAGTATGCCATAAAATGACCCAATTTGATATTGTGCTTGTTGCAAAACTCGACCATCCTTTTTGACTTAAATGCTGTTGCATTATCTGAAATAATCTTGTGAGGGAAACCAAAATGAGACAAGATATTAGACTCTAGGAACTGAATAATTACCGTGTCTGTAGCTTGCCTTGTTGGAATGGCTTCAATCCACTTGGTAAAGTAAACAGTAGCTGTCAAAATCCATATGTGCTATGTTAATGATGTAGGATGAATTTCTCCTATGAAATCAAGTCCCCAATGCTGGAAAGGTGCATTTACTTCAATTGGATTCACAGGAAGAGGAAGCAGCTTCCTTTTTCCTTGAAAAACTTGACATTCATGGCAGCTCATGATTGTCTTATATAAATCTGAAAACAAAGTTGGCCAATAATATCCTGCTCTCAACACTTTGTTAGCTGTTGTTTTCCAAAACAAGTGACCGCCACAATCCCCTCTATGGAAATCATTCATTACCTGTTGAGCTTCATCTTCAACCAAACAGTTAAGAAGAACCCCTCCCAGATCTTTCCAATAGAGAGCACTATTTAAAATGCAAAATTTTGCAGACTTTAGTTTTAGTGATCTACCTTTACTTCTTGACATTCCAGGAGGCGATGAAAGATGCTGAAGAACATATACTATATCAGAATACCAAGGTGAGTTGAGAAACATCTCTGATACCTAAATGAGTGTGCCACCATCTTCGTCATCTGACATTGCTGCAATGAGATTTATGTCTAGAGCATGCAGATTCGATTCAACCATCAGTTTTTCCAAGCCTTGTCCTTTGATCAGTTTGGTAGGCTTAATCTCAAGATCGTACTCTAACATTGCTGCTATCCACTTACCTCTTCTTCCCTCCGGATCAGTTTGCATGAGAACATCTTTGACAGCTACGTTAGGAACATATGCTATGGTATGTGAATGTAGAATGTAGACTTAGAAATCCTTCAATGCCTTTATAAGAGCTAAAGCTTGTTTCTCAATGATGTTGTAGCGCAAAGCAGTATCTCGAATAG
The DNA here is from genome assembly GCA_031772625.1 of Pinus tabuliformis. Taxonomy (NCBI): domain Eukaryota; kingdom Viridiplantae; phylum Streptophyta; class Pinopsida; order Pinales; family Pinaceae; genus Pinus; species Pinus tabuliformis. The sequence goes on from CM062819.1 coordinate 509,709,586, forward strand.
TCCAACTGAAAAAAGAAATGGGTTGTTCCACCTGATCCTTCTTTTGCATCAACACTGCAGCCAAACTGTGCTCAAATGAAAATGAAAATATGATAAAATCATGAGTATAATTGGGACTGATCAAAACTGGGGCTGTGGTCAAAGAAAGCTTTACCAAGTTGAAAGATTTCATGGCATCCTCGGTCCATTTCATAGTGTTTTCCTTCTTCAACATATTAGTTAACTCACGTAAATGCTCAACCAAATTTGGTATAAATCTGCATAAGAATTTCATCTTACTGTTGAAAGCTTGAATCTCCTTTTTGTTACACGGAAAGTATATTTGCTGGATTGCCTCCACCCTTGAAGGATCAATGTGAATACCATCTTTGGAAATTATATGACCGAGCAGTTTAACTTCCTCCATGGCAAAAAGACTCTTCTTCAGATTTAAAGAAATCTCGAACTTCCCGCATTTCTGAAAACAATCCTTAGGTGGTGTAAATGCTCATCACCAGAACCAGAAAATACTGTCAGATCATCTAAATAGACTACCAAGAAAACATTGTTCTCATTAGCGAAAGATATGTCCATTGCCCGCTGGAAAGTGGCTCCAACATTCTTCAGCCCAAATGGCATCTTGACATACTGAAAAGTTCCCCATGGTGTTGTGAAAGCAGTTTTGTCTTGGTCTTTTTCATGCACCAAGATCTGATTATAACCCGAGTAGCCATCTAGTAGTGACATCCGTGATGCTCCAACTACTCTTTGCAGAATATGGTCCATCTTAGGAAGAGGGTAATTATCCTTCAAGGATACTTTATTGAGGTTTTGGAAATCAATGCACAACCTTATCTCTTCGGTCTTCTTTCATACCGGGACCAAATTTGAAATCCAATTAGAAAATCTAATTGGAACAATGATACCAACTTTAAACAATCTATTTACCTCTTTCTCAATGGATGGCAACAACTTTGGATTGATTCTCCTCAACTTTTGTCTAAAAGGTTTTTGATCTGGCTTGATAGGAGTATTATGCTGAATGATGTTCTTGTCATACACTTTCAAATCTGAATAATCCCACACAAAAACATTAGAAAATTCAGAAAGCAACTTAACATACTTAGCCTTTGCTTCAAGAGACAATGTTTTTGACAACTTTACAAACTTGGGCTGGTCTGTTGTTCCAAGATTTACATCTTCAAATCCCTTGTTTGTAGGAACCAAGGTTGGTTTTCTTGCCACATCATCTTGATCAAACAACTCCTCTAAAGGTATGAGACCTCTAGCAATAACATTATCCTTAAGCTGTAAAACCTCCATCTGATTTACCTCAATGTCTTGTTCATCAGAATCAAAAACATCATCAATGAAAGCATTCTTAAACTTCCCTTAATTATGAAAAAAGGCATTAATTTCATTGTCATCCCAAAAAACTTGCCAATATCTCAGATTATCAGGAACAATAGGTCTATGTTTGACATGAATGATAAATTTATTGCTAGAATTCATTGGAATCTTCAAATTGCTTGCTACTGTAGCGAGTGAATCAACAATGATGTTTTGACTTCGTGGCACCGCTGTCAAGGTGTATTCTGGAAACATTTTCAAGACATCTAGGACTGCGTTCCTGTAGGCTTTCATCCGCAAATGCTTCGCTTGATATTCTCCCTTACTTGTTTAATCACCATCTCTGAATCACCATAAACATACATTTTTTTCGCACCCAGTTTCTTCAAAATTTTTAGACCTGTAATTAATGCCTCATACTCCGCTTCATTATTAGAGAAATTGAAAGATAATTTGTAAGAACATACTCTAACATTACTTGGGACTTTGTAAGGCTGAAAAGCATGACTTTGAATCCAAATTCCAATACCTGCACCGTCTTTACCCAAAGCATCGTCGAAGTCCATGCTCCAAAGGTCGGCTTCATCTTCTAGATGTTGGAACTCTGCTTTATTTTCAACCTTATCTTCGCTGATTACTTCATTTTTTTGCTCTTCACTGACCTTCTGCTGTTGTGGAGGCTGCTCAGAAGAAATTCCTATTTTTTTATTTTTTATTTTTGATTAAGAATTGCTCTAAAATTCTCGAAAATTTCTGTTACATCATCTACTTCTACAAGTTGAATATCTACATCACTCAATCCACTATCAGAGTACAAAACAAAAGACTCTAAATCAGTATGTACAACATTTATTGGATGATTCACAGGCTTCTCTTTACTAGTGATCATATACTTCATTTTATTTTCCCGGTACAACTTCCTCAATTGACCGAAAACAAGGATTGTAGCATAAGAGAAGTCAAGTTGTAAAGTGCCTTTGAGTTTGGCTCCCCATGATCTAGACAAGAGCATACCAAATCGTGGTGGTATATCAGCTACTACCACATCCATCAAGACATTTTTGTCTGGGATTTAATCTAAAGAAACCACCAAATATTTGATGAGACCAATGCAACGAACTCTACCAGAGTCAAATGAGTACAAATCATGATATTTCCGAGTGATATCCAGGCCCAACTTTTCCATGATGGCCTTGGGCATCAAATTGTGGGAAGCTCTGGAATCAAACATAACATTATGGAGAATATACTCATGTAGTCTAAGACTCAAATAAAAGGGCGGGACTTCACTATCTTCAGGCTGACCTTCTATGGCTAGACCAAAAGTAAGTTCAGGATGATCCTCCTCAACATTCACCATGTCAGACAAAGGATCGATTTGTAGTATTCTAGATACATGATGTTTATAGTTGCTATTCTTAACAAGCTCAGTCAAAGGAATGGACACTTTCAATTTAGCAATTTCACTTTCAAAATTAAAATATGAAACTTTTTCTACCTCTTTGACACAGATGTCCCTCTTATCTGTTTGCTCCTTCGTTGCACTATCCTTTTGCTAATTGTTTTTCTCGTTTGCATCTGTACTTGTTGATCGTACCTTGCTATGATTCAGATCAGCAAGCTCTTTTCCTTTCTTATGAGTGTTTGAGGGATCCTTCTTTGAATACACATCCTTTCTTTTCTGAATAGGATTGACTAATACATCTCTGCTCCTTAAAGGGTATTGCCTCTATTGTGCACTCAAGATATTCATGTAACCACGTCGATAATCATCAGATTTGGCCTCCAAAGCAACATCATTTGCCAAAATGTAATCTTCATCCTTTTGAATGTTGGGACCCTCTGCATACTCTTCATCTTCAGTAAAAAATATGGGCAAACCATCAGCAGTGAGAAAGTGATTTGTTTCAATTACCGAATCATCCTCATCTTCCTCTTAGATTCCTTGAACATAATTGTGTTGTAAGGGAGTTCTGATCTGCTATTGTTGTTGTGCTTGTTTCTCTGGCACTTTTTGTTCTCTTTGCTTTCAAAATTGGGGCTGATGCTGGCCTCTAAAATTTGGATTCCGGATTTGAGGTTCAGGTCTATCTATGATGGATAACCAGTCAACCATCCTTTCCATTGTTTGAATTAGTGTATCCATTTTTACATCCGAAGTAGATGATTCTTCTTTCATGGCCACTCTTTTTTCGGATCTCATTCTTGCTCTTTTGGCCAGAAAATTTGCTTCCACGCTCACAACATTCTTTTGCATGTCTTCTAGAGTTGTAGGATCACGTTCCCACAACTGATATGCCATATTCATATCAAATCCATCTGGAAACTTAAGCAGAGCCAATCCCTCTGGTGGTTTGATGTTTGCAGGGATAACATTGTATACTGCATAAATCTTACACAATTGTCTTGCACTCTCTCGTCAACATTTCTTTTGATGTTCTCATACTTGACAAAATTTGAAGAGGATTTTTCTTCACCTCCCATCGATCTAGGAACTGTCTATGGAGGATTGGTAAAGTAGTGATAGAAGCTGCTGGTAGGGCTCTGAACCATTTCTAAACTTCTCCTCCAAAACTTTGTACAAACAACCTCATCGTCACATATTCAATTTCAACTTCATGGAGGTCAAAGAAATCATTCATTTTGTCTACGTGCTACTGAGCTGTAATGGTTTGGGTGCCGTCAAAGAAAGGTATTTTGGTTTGATAATCAGTGGGCATGGCACCAGGATTTTGAGGTAAAACAAGGGGTGCATATCGGGCAGCCATAACTGGAGGTAGGGGAGGTGGTGGATTTAAAGCAAGGATTGGGGTACTTGGTATATTCAAAGGGGGATTAACGACAACTTGAGTAGTGTGAACAATCTGTAAAGATGAAAGCAGTGGGTAAGGGATTGTTTGAGTTGCAGTAGATGTAAAGGAGCTATTTTGAAAATTAAAAGATGGCGTATTTTTCACCCAAGTGTCTACGTTTGAAGAAAGGTTCTGCCATTGATCGAGAGCACGAATAAACTGTGACCTTGATTTACTTTGTGTAAACGAGTATTCAACGGGGTTATCAAAATATATATAGGAATCAACAACTATTTGATTAATCCAACTCAAAGATTTACTGCGAAATAGACTTTGCTCAAAATGAACATCAAACTCAATATCTTGCAAAGTGTCTAACCTTTCCGGGAGTGAATGAACACGAGGAATGAAAACTCCACTTGATTATTATTTGGCTACACTGAATTTCTATGTAGCTTTCTTAGATTTCTGCCCAATTTTATGAGGATCACTGACAATGGTTGGAGGATTCAGATCTGGATTGGATCTGGTGTACTTTCGAGAAGCCAGTATGCTTAATTTTGAAATTTTATATATTGCTTTGCAACTTTCCAACTCATTCTAGTAATTTCTAAAACTTATCATCCACAAGCTTGAGAATTCAAATGAAGGATATTACTGGGGTGATCAATCTTTCATTCCCAAGTATGGTCGCCACTATGTTAGCACCTAGATTGAACCTCAGGTTGAAGGAAGGCAATGCTAGGGTAACCACAAACCACACCTAGACAAGTAGCTAGCCCTACTAGGTCGGGAGAGGGCTCTCTCCATAAGGATCTCACCCAAGATGACTGGATCATGAAAATGATATTAGGCTAGGTATAGTAGCACAAGGTTTGATTTGATTCTGAAAGGGTTTTACTGGATCAGGAGGAGCCAAACAGTTAGGGCTAGGAAATTAGGTCAAAATTGCAGGGTGTTCGATGGGGAAAGGTAGGTATAAAGCTTAACACTCTAGGGTTTGATGAGTGAGGTGATTCAAGACTGATGAGAAGCTAGGAAGATCATGTGAATACCATGGATCCATCCTAAACTGTAGAAAACATAAACTGGTGAATATTTTCACAAAGCAGAGCATTAATGTTATGGATTTTGCCTATCAACTTGAAAACATCCACTTAGAAGAAATGAAATGATTAATGAAGTACACAAAAAATTTTAACATATGATCACAAGAGATGAAACTGAACTAAACACCATACCACATGGATCCCAAAGAAATAGCTGCAATTTTTCATTAATCTCCTGCTAAACTGATACAAAATGATGTACAATCAGGGCATAAGCATCCAGCTCAGTCTAACCCTTTACAATGAGAAAGAAGAAGAAGATATAGACATTGTTTGAACCTCCTCCCATCCTCAAGGGTCAAATCCCTAAGATGAGGAGCTAATATAACCAACACTGAACAAGAAACTGGAATCTAGGCATCCTAACAACTTGCCTCTTAAAGTGAGGAAACTGATTCATTTGTGCTCGAAATGACTTTAATCTAATGAATCTACCCTCTACCACTAATTATCCATCATATCTACAAGCCAAGTCATCATTTACATTAGTAAAACATCCTCCATGAGAGAAAATCCATGATCACAGTCAAAACACAGTGAAATGACAAAAAGGGATATGGAGTGATATGGAGTGATGTGTAGTGTTATGTAGGAGGGGTTTAGGGTTTTAGGGATAAGTGATGGGAGGAATAGTAAGGGTTAGGGTTTTAAGGCATAAATAGAGGAGATTCTAGGGTTTCACATTTAGCATAGCAAAGTATCCTCAAATGCATTAATTGAAAGCCAAGGATGAAGTTCAGGGGCAAAACTTATTTGTTTGAGTGGTAAAGGAGATAAATTTGGTGTTTTTGGATGGTAGGAGGTTGTTTTGGCCTTTGCTGGCCCTACGCGCAGCGCCACCTACAGGTGCGCAACGCCTTTCTCTACGCGCAACACCGTTGATTTTTTCATTGGAAAAACTAGCCTACGCGCAGTGCTCCGGCCTCTGTGAGCAGTGCCACCTCCAATTTCTTTGTGCGCAACCCAACCTCCCTATGCGTAGCACCACTTCTCCTTGGCCAAGAACTTGCTCAATTTCTCCTCTCTCCTTCAATTTTTGTCTTCTTCTTTGTCAAATAAGAATGATAGGCTTGAAAATAAAATGTGACATCTTAAATAGGAGTAAATTTTGATTTTTCATTAGAAAAACTCACTTTCTAATGTTTTGGACCTTATCCCAATCTCTGTTTTAATGTCTTTTCTTCATTGTCCTTTTTCAGGTGGATGATACTAAATTTGAATTGATTTTTGCGGTGGTTCATTGTCTTGTAGCAAGGAGATATGCTTGGTGCAGCCGAGATCATTTATTACATAAGTGACTTAAATTACATATAAAAGAATATAAATGAACTAAAAATACTATGTTTTCATCTCAAAAACATGTTTTCGAGATGAAAATTACATTAGTGAAAAGAGATATTTGTACAGTAACCATGACTTACTAACAATCACTCTTGGTTTATTTATCATCCTCATACCTTTTCTGCCCTTTATTTACAATTTAAATCATGCTTTTGACCTTGGAAGTGAACCCTAAAACCTAATGGAAACATGACCGCTTTTGACTCTGAAACTATGATTGAATACAACCTGGAGATGGGTCAGAAAGTGTACCTTATGAGGGAAAACTTGGTTTTTGAGGAGAAGACAACCATCAATGGACCAGTTTGACATGAGCTAATGAAATGATGTAAAAATTTCAGTATGAGACCCCTAAAATGAAAATGCAAAGAGCAGATTTGATCCCTGATGGAAGTATGCAGATAGTAACACTAACAACCATGAGAGTAAATTTCTTAGAATCCCTACACTCTAATGATTGGCGGCCATCAATTATAGAAGTGCTCAAACTCCGACTGTAATCATTCAATCATTGCGAACATGTCAATGAGAATGTGACATTGTGAAAATCTACCTCCATGTTTTTTTCAAGTTTGGGTTTATGATACTTGTAAGATCCTAGTGAGATAAATTAAGGAATGGAACACTCTGGATTGCTGCTCAACATAGCCATCAACAAATGCATAGGTGGGCCATCCTTTGTGGCATGCTTTCCTCAGTTTCATGAAAAATGATTTATACACTTTATTTTTTCTTTCCACTTGAGAATATACCTACTTTTATTTTAATTCTAACAAAAAAAATCCAACTTAATCACATATTGTTATACAGCAAAATGACCCCCTCATCAGCTCAGAGGGGAAAGACATGATAGCTGAAGCAAAGACCAAGATCACATGCCTTGTTTCCACACTAACGCTGGCTATACACTGACAACCTACTTTATAAAGCTTCTCAGTAAGCCTAAGGGTGCGTTAGTGACCCTACTAACTCTAGTTGTTAGTTCGGGAACAATGTTAGTGGATCCTAATGAAGTTCTAAAGGTCAAAGGAGCGAATTGACTCATAAATATCTAGATATTTGCTCCTAAATCTACTCAAGAAAAGCAAGGAAACATCTCAAGTTTGACCTATTTGGGGGATTTCTAATCCTAATGAAGGAGGCAAATGGGAAAGAGCTGAAAAGCATGGCAACTTCATTGCTTTTACCCTAAGGAACTCATGGAGGAACTTGGCAACCCTAACTCAATTGCTACATAAGCAAAGATAGGGCTATGGTGATAGAGGTCAGATCATTTGAAAGGATGGCTTACTTGATTGTTGAGCATAGTCTCAAATCTAAGAATAAGAAGTTGGTAAGAAGGGAGAGAGAGAGAGAGAAGCCGGAGGGCTAAGGGAAGGTTGATGCAACAAATGGTTGTAATCATTCTTCCGATGTTAATATAGAATTGCAGTTATACTGTCTACTCCATGGTGTTGGTACTATCATTCATTTACTTGTTTGTCCAATACCTTTTAGCATGAGTAGCTTAGTTATATGTAACTAGATGTCTTTTATGTATTCATGTATTAGTTATCAAGGACATATGGTTATTTATGTGGCGGGTAGGAATCTTCAAGGAGGTCCCAACCAATCCATGGGGGCACCCTACTCACAAATTCAAATGAATCAAGGGGGCACTGCTTATCCTGGGGGCAATTCTATACCCCAACATCACATTCCCCATGGAAATCCACACTACAACGCCATACCCCAAGGAAACTACTATACCGAGCAACCTATGTATAATATTGGGACTCAAACGATGGGAGGATTGCAAGGTTCCTCAAGTCATATGTCATCGCCTTGGTCTGAGTCGGGGGTACCACACACTTTGCCTTACTTGGCAACGTTAGATATCCCCGACTTGTACAAACTTACAAATGACCCCATCTATCATAACTTACTTTGACCGCCGATCCTGCATAAAATACCAACTGACATCCCCAAGTTCGAAGGGAAACAAGGGGAGGATCCGATCACCCATATTACAACTTTTTCCCCGCACGCTCACTGGCAACGCAACTAACTGGTACATTGAGTTACCACACACATCAGTAAATGCCTTCGACACTCTAGTGATCGAATTCTTAAAGCACTTCTAGCTACCCATCCGATTTCTTCTATCACTTAGAAGAGTTCTAGCAGCAATGAGAAGAGCTCTATCTGACCGGCTATGAAACTGTTGCCTATGGGCTATGACTGGCACTGACACCTACCTGGCATTGATTGCATTGTGGGAATGGTATCGGAATAAAAGGACCCGCCATGAAGTGGCCAACCAAACCAATAGGTATCACCTTTACAACCTCTCCTACCCCGATTGGGTGGAGCTTTTAGGCTTGATATATTGACATTTAGGCAGTCAGTTGTGCTTGGAGCTAGACCATCAGGAAAGATAGATCATAAGGAGGCTCATTAGGCTGTTGCATTACCCTGACGGACCTTATGGTCGAGCAACTCAAGTTCCTCTTGGGTTTACTTATTGGGTGGGGGGGCTTATGGTCGAGTAACTAAAGTTTCAATTTACAGTCTTTGTTCCCCCTACTGCTGGTTTCTTTTCTCAAAACCCCATTCCATTTTGTTCGACCCAAGTCTCAATGCCAGGTAGGTTCCAGCATTGATTTCGATGCAACTCATATACGTGCTATTTCCCTAATATAGATAAACCTTAACACTGCAGAAATCAGAGATTCTGGCGCTGTTCGACTTGCGCAATTGGATGGAGTTATCAGACCTGGATGGGTGGGACAGAGCTCCTCACTTCATTACGTCAAGATACCGCCACCCGCATCTCTTATCATATACATGAATGGAGACGTAGGCAGAGGTTAGTCAAAGCTCCCCTCCTAGACTATCTCTTAGCGGACTGGTTCTGCAAGTCCCTACTCCCGCAAATCGCTAAAGATGTCGCTTTAGGTGGTGCGGTCACAGAAGACCAATCCATACGTCGTGCCCAACACTTAGATCTAATATATTCACAGTCTGGCACTCTTTATGACGTAATCCCCAATTCCCCTTGTAACTCCAATGTTTCTACTACTCAGCACCCTGGAGTGCACGCCAATGGGATTATCAGCGCAACCTCTGGGGCTGCTGTAAAACAACTCAGCGGTCACATTGCCCAGATGTCAGTGGACCCCTCTACCAAATTGACTGCTCTTCCTACCACCGTGATAAACTCTGTGCAGTCTACGCAAAAACCCGGTGGTAAGAACAAGAAGAATAAGAAAAAGGCCGCTCCTTCTGTGTGTCCAAAAAGTGGCAGAAATGTCATTTCTGGGGTGTTTTTTGACCTTTTGGTAGACCAATTTTGCTCCAAAAGCTTAGCAAATGTATACGGTGCATGTACTCATCACTCCGAATCCAAAAATGCAAGCCATTTGTCCATTGGGTGTCCCTAGGAAAAGCGCAACGCTAGTGGCGCTGTGCGTAGAGCCAAGTTTCTTGTGTTAAAATTTCCAAAATTTGCCAAAGACAAAAATTCCTCCAAATTTGATCAAAATTGGTGAGCAACACCATCATCAAGCATCTTGATGAGCCAAGGAAGCTTCAGCAAGCAACCTAAGCCTATCCTCCTCCTTTTTTCCTTTGAGAGCCTGTCTTAGCCTTGCTTTCATCTGCTTGACCCTTATATTGCAAATTTTGTTCCGGGTCCTGTAGTGGTAGGCCATGTGCCTGATGATCTGGTTGTCCCTATTGGCCCTTTGTAGCAGATTTTCTAAGTGCAAATTGACTCTTTCAAGCCAAATTTCTCTATCACCCTCAATTTCCTTCTCAATTGAAGTCAAAGTGACCGGTGCTTCTTCCTCTTGCATTGCTGATTTACCCTTGTCACTTTGTCTCTTTGCCTTGAGAAGTTCCAGCTCCATGAGGACCTGCTTATCACTCAGCTGCTTGTTCTCTTGTTCCATATATGTGATGACATACTTGGCTCTCTCCAAGTTGTCCATCAATGCTTGGATTTGAGCCTCTTTCTCCTGTATGATGATGTTTTCTTTTGTTGCTTCATCCTGAGCCTCCAAGTCAATTGTCTCTATGCCATGATGAATATGATGTTGTTCTGGCTCATCATGCTCCATCAAATCAAAATCTCTCTCCTCCTCATCATCAAGACTTTCCTCCAACATCTTTTCTTTCCCTTTATGCAGCTACCGCACCTGTACTTGTTATGTTGATGAAGAAGGTAAAGCCCCTTCCACACCCTGGTGAGCAAGCATTTGCCTATGAGTTGATGAAGAAGGCAAGGTCCCTTCCACACCAAGCGGAGAAAACACTTGCCTATCAGCTGCAAACAATTTTCTTGTCCCCCTCTGGTATGGGCAATGAATGTCTCCCAGGATATGTTGAGGAGGTTAAGATGATGTAGCACAATCATCTTGATCAAGGAATAGTGGTAGAGACTACTCATCTGCTGGGGGTATGGAATTTTCTGTACAAAGTAGGCCATCTTCTCAATATTCCTGAAAAATAAATAAGGGATGTTCAAAATCATCACCCTTTTAAAATGCATGGGAATCCTGATGTGATAGGTGTACAATCTAGAAAATCTACCTCACAAGTGAAATATTTCATGATGATTTTCATCATGGGGGCATACTTGTCTTCAAGGAACCTGAAAGGAAAAAGCCTCTTTGCTTCATTTTTGTACCTAGATTTGATGTAGGGCTCATAATAGTGTTATCTAGGTCGTGTTCCTTATACCATTTCTCTCCCACATTTGGAATCCTGGTTGCCTTTGCAATGATGGAGGGTGAAACTGTTAATGTGACCCCAACAAGAGTCACCTTGTTGTCATGAAGATTGGCTGCAAAAATCCTGGTAAGCTCAGGATGGTGTTGAACTCTCTCCACTTGCTCACAGAACTCATAACGCCCTAGGTGCCTAAAACAAGTGACAACTAAATGAGAGGCCTGCAACTCTCTGAGGTTTGATGGCTCTTCCTTGATAATTCTACACCCCTTGTGTGGTTTTCTCTGATGCGAAGGTATACCTGCTGAACTGTCACTGCTAGTGTTTTCATCCTCCTCATAATCTATATCTCCTCTATCCATGTTTACCAAGCTTTGAGGTTGTGTACTCCTAGAAAAGGGATGGAGGGGGTGAGTAAGGGTGATTAGGAATAAGGGAAGGGGAAGTGATCTTGTGGGGTATTTGGTGGACTAGGTAAATATGAAAATGAGTGGGAGGGTATGAACCATGAAAATGAGGGAAAGGGGCCAGGGTTTTAGGGTATTTCTTTGGGGATGAAGGAAAAAGGGATATGGAGTGATATGGAGTGATATGGAGTGATATGTAGTGTTATGTAGGAGGGGTTTAGGGTTTTAGGGATAAGTGATGGGAGGAATAGTAAGGGTTAGGGTTTTAAGGCATAAATAGGGGAGATTCTAGGGTTTCACATTTAGCATAGCAAATTATCTTCAAATGCATTAATTGAAAGCCAAGGATGAAGTTTAGGGGCAACACTTACTTGTTTGAGGGGTAAAGAAGACAAATTTGGTGTTTTTGGGTGGCAGGAGGTCGTTTTGGCCCTTGCTGGCCCTACGCGCAGTGCCACCTACAGGTGCACAACGCCTTTCTCTATGCGTAGTGCCCTTGATTTTTGTACTGGGAAAACTGGCCTACGTGCAGTGCTTTGTCCCTACACGCATCGCTCCAGCCTCTGTGCGCAACACCACCTCCAACTGCCCTGTGCGTAGCACCGACCTCCCTATGCGCAACACCACTTTCCCTTGGCCAAGAACTTGCTCAATTTCTCCTCTCTCCTTCAATTTTTGTCTTCTTCTTTGTCAAATAAGAATGATAGGCTTGAAAATAAATTATGACATCTTTATTTTCTCCCATCACAACACTACATCTTCCAGGTGAAACTTTTCTGCCTTGGTCTTGTAGTCACAAATCTTCTTTATTTTCTTTTGTAGCTGGAAAGTGTTTTGAGAAACCTCTTCCCTTGTTTGCTGAAGGTGAATGATTTCATTAATTCGGTGTTGAATATCATCCTCTTCACTTCCGGATTCCTATAATAATCTCATGACTGGGACTGCAAGTGATGTGGGAAACACTGTATTAGTACCCTAAACCAACTCAACAGGTGACATACCTATTGATTTTTTGCTTCTCACTTTGACAGCCCACAAGCCATGGTCAAGCTTTCAATGCTAGTTCTTTTTGTTTGCCTCCAACATTTTCTTAATAATGTTCACCAAATATTTCTTTGACGACTCAGCTAATCCATTTCCCTGTGGGTAGTATGTCGTAGAATGACCCAATTTGATATTGTACTTGTTGGAAAACTCGACCATCCTTTTTGACTTAAATGCTGTTGCATTACTTGTAATAATCTTGTGAGGGAAACCAAAACGAGACAAGATATTAGACTCTAGGAACTGAATAATTACCGTGTCTGTAGCTTGCCTTATTGGAATGGCTTCAATCCACTTGGTAAAGTAAACAGTAGCTGTCAAAATGCATCTGTGCTATGTTAATGATGTAGGATGAAGTTCTCCTATGAAATCAAGTCCCCAATGCTGGAAAGGTGCATTTACTTCAATTGGATTCATAGGAAGAGGAAGCAACTTCCTTTTTCCCTGAAAAGCTTGACTTTCATGGCCGCTCATGATTGTCTTATATAAATCTGAAAACATAGTTGGCCAATAATATCATGCTCTCAACACTTTGTTAGCTGTTGTATTCCAAAACAAGTGACTGCCACAATTCCCTCTATGGAAATCATTCATTACCTCTTGAGCTTCATCTTCAATCAAACAGTTAAGAAGAACCCCTCCCAGATCTTTTCAATAGAGAGCACTATTTAAAATGCAAAATTTTGCAGACTTTAGTTTTAGTGATCTACCTTTACTTCTTGACATTCCAGGAGGCGACGAAAGATGCTGAAGAACATATACTATATCAGAATACCAAGGTGAGTTGAGAAACATCTCTGGTACCTAAATGAGTGTGCCACCATCTTCGTCATCTGACATTGCTGCAATGAGATTTATTTCTAGAGGATCCAGATTCGATTCAGCCATCAATTTTTCCAAGCCTTGTCCTTTGATCAGTTTGGTAGGCTTAATCTCAAGATTGTACTCTAACATTGCTGCTATCCACTTACCTCTTCTTCCCTCCGGATCAGTTTGCATGAGAACATCTTTGACAGCTGCGTTAGGAACAAATGCTATGGTATGTGAATGTAGAATGTAGACTCAGAAATCCTTCAATGCCTTTATAATAGCTAAAGCTTGTTTCTTAATGATGTAGTAGCGCAAAGCAATATCTCGAATAGTTCGACTGAAAAAAGCAATGGGTTGTTCCACCTGATCCTTCTTTTGCATCAACACCGCAGCCAAACTGTGCTCAAATGAAAATGAAAATATGATAAAATCATGAGTATAATTGGGACTGATCAAAACTGGGGCTGTGGTTAAAGCAAGCTTTGCCAAGTTGAAAGATTTCATGGCATCCTCGACCCACTTCACAGTGTTGTCCTTCTTCAATATATTAGTTAACTCACTCAAATGCTTATCCAAATTTGGTATAAATCTGCGTAAGAATTTCATCTTACCGTTGAAAGCTTGAATCTCCTTTTTGTTGCGTGGAAAGTCTATTTGCTGGATTGCCTCCACCCTTGAAGGATCAATGTGAATACCATCTTTGGAAATTATATGACCGAGGAGTTTACCTTCCTCCATGGCAAAAAGACTCTTCTTCAGATTTAAAGAAATCTCAAACTTCCCGCATTTCTGAAAAAAAATCCTTAGGTGGTGTAAATGCTCATCACCAGAACTAGAAAATACTGTCAAATCATATAAATAGACTACCAAGAAAACATCGTTCTCATTAGCGAAAGATATGTCCATTGCCCACTGGAAAGTGGCTCCAACATTCTTCGGCCCAAATTGCATCTTGGCAAACTGAAAAGTTCCCCATGGTGTTGTGAAAGCAGTGTTGTCTTGGTCTTTTTCATGCACCAATATCTGATTATAGCCCAAGTAGCCATCTAGTAGTGACATCCGTGATGCTCCAACTACTCTTTGTAGAATATGGTCCATCTTAGGAAGAGGGTAATTATCCTTCAAGGATACTTTATTGAGGTTTTGGAAATCAATGCACAACCTTATCTCTTCGGTCTTCTTTCATACCGGGACCAAATTTGAAATCCAATTAGAAAATCTAATTGGAACAATGATACCGGCTTTAAACAATCTATTTACCTCTTTCTCGATGGATGGCAACAAGTTTGGATTGATTCTCCTCAAATTTTGTCTAAAAGGTTTTTGATCTGGCTTGATAGGAATAGTATGCTGAATGATGTTCTTGTCATACACTTTCAAATCTGAATAATCCCACACAAAAACATCAGAAAATTCAGAAAGCAACTTAACATACTTAGCCTTTGCTTCGAGAGACAATGTTTTTGACAACTTTACAAGCTTGGGTTGGTCTGTTGTTCCAAGATTTACATCTTCAAATACCTTGTCTGTAGGAACCAAGGTTGGTTTTCTCGCCACATCATCTTGATCAAACAGCTCCTCTAAAGGTATGAGACCTCTAGGAATAACATTATCCTTCAGCTGTAAAACCTCCATCTGATTTACCTCAATGTCTTGTTCATCCGAATAAAAAACATCATCGATGAAAGCATCCTTAAACTTCCCTTCATTATGCAAAAAGGAATTAATTTCATTTTCATCCCAAAAAACTTGCCAATATCTCAGATTATCAGGAACAATAGGCCTATGTTTGACATGAATTTCAAATTTATTGCTAGAATTCATTGGAATCTTCAAATTGCTTGCTACTGTAGCGAGTGAATCAACAATGATGTTTTGACTTCGTGGCACCACTGTCAAGGTGTATTCTGGAAACATTTTCAAGATATCCAGGACTGTGTTCCTGTAGGCTTTCATCCGCAGATGCTTCGCTTGATATTCTCCCTTTACTTGTTTAATCACCAACTCTAAATCACCATAAACATAAATCTTTTTCGCACCCAGTTTCTTCAAAATTTTTAGACCTGTAATTAATGCCTCATACTCCGCTTCATTATTAGAGAAATTGAAAGATAATTTGTAAGAACATACTCTAACATTACTTGGGACTTTGTAAGGCTGAAAAGCAGGACTTCGAATCCAAATTCCAATACCTGCACCGTCTTTACCCAAAGCACCGTCGAAGTCCATGCTCCAAAGGCCGGCTTCATCTTCTAGATGTTGGAACTCTGCTTTATTTTCAACCTTATCTTGCCTAATTACTTCAGTTTTTTGCTCTTCATTGACCTTCTGCTGCTGTGGAGGCTGCTCAGAAGAAATTCCTATTTTTTTTTTCTTGATTAAGAATTGCTCTAAAATTCTCGAAAATTTCTGGTACATCATCTACTTCTACAAGCTGAATATCTACATCATTCAATCCACTATCAGATTACAAAACAAAAGACTCTAAATCAATATGTACAACATTTATCAGATGATTCACAGGCTTCTCTTTACTAGTGATCATATACTTCATTTTCTTTTCCCGGTACAACTTCCTCAATTGACCGAAAACAGGGATTGTAGCATAAGAGAAGTCAAGTTGTAAAGTGCCTTTGAGTTTCGCTCCCCATGATCTAGACAAGAGCATACCGAATTGTGGTTGTATATCAGCTACTACCACATTCATCAAGACATTTTTGTCTGGGATTTGATCTAAAGAAAACACCAAATATTTGATGAGACCAATACAACAAACTCTACCAGAGTCAAATGAGTACAAATCATGATATTTCCGAGTGATATCCAAGCCCAGCTTTTCCATGATGGCCTTGGGCATCAAATTGTGGGAAGCTCCAGAATCAAACATAGCATTATGGAGAATATACTCATGCAGTCTAAGACTCAAATAAAAGGGTGGGACTTCACTATCTTCAGGCTGACCTTCTATGGCTGGACCAAAAATAAGTTCAGGATGATCCTCCTCAACATTCACCATGTCAGACAAAGGATCGATTTACAATATTCTAGATACATGATGTTTATAGTTGCTATTCTTAACAAGTTCAGTCAAAGGAATGGACACTTTCAATTTAGAAATTTCACTTTCAAAATTAAAATATGAAACTTTTTCTACCTCTTTGACACAGATGTCCCTCTTATCTGTTTGCTCCTTCAGTGCACTATCCTTTTGCTGATTGTTTTTCTCGTTTGCATTTGTACTTGTTGATCGTACCTTGCCATGATTCGGATCAGCAAGCTCATTTCCTTTCTTCTGAGTGTTTGAGGGATCATTCTTTGACTGCACATACTTTCTTTTCTGAATAGGACTGACCAGTACATCTCTGCTCCTTAAATGGTATTGCCTCTGCTGTGCACTCAAGGTATTCATGTAACCACGTCGATAATCATTAGATTTGGCCTCCAAAGAAACATCATTTGCCAAAATGTAATCTTCATCCTTTTGAATGTTGGGACCCTCTGCATACTCTTCATCTTCGGTCAAAAATATGGGCAAACCATCAACAGTGAAAAAGTGATTTGTTTCAATTACCAGATCATCCTCATCTTCCTCTTAGATTCCTTGAACATAATTATGCTGTAAGGGAGTTCTGGTCTGCTGCTATTGTTGTGCTGGTTTCTCTGGCGCTTTTTGTTCTCTTTGCTTGATTCAGAATTGGGGCTGATGCTGGCCTCTAAAATTTGGATTCCGGATTTGAGGTTCAGGTCTATTTGTGATGGATAACCGGTCAACCATCCTTTCCATTGTTTGAATTAATGTATCCATTTTTACATCCGAAGTAGATGCTTCTTCTTTCACAACCACTCTTTTTTTGGATCTCATTCTTGCTCTTTTGGCCAGCAAATTTGCTTCTACGCTCACAACATTCTTTTACATGTCTTCTAGAGTTGTAGGATCACGTTCCCACAACTGATATGCCATATTCATATCAAATCCATCTGGAAACTTAAGAAGAGCCAATCCCTCCGGTGGTTTGATGTTCGCAGGGATAACATTGTATATTGCATTAAATCTTACACAATAGTCTTGCACACTCTCGTCAACATTTCTTTTGATGTTCTCATACTTGAAAAAATCTGAAGAGGATTTTTCTTCACCTCCCATCGATCTAGGAACTGTCTATGGAGGATTGGTAAAGTAGTGATAGAATTTGCTGGTAGGGCTCTGAACCATTTTCGAACTTCTCCTCCAAAACTTTGTACAAACAACCTCATCATCACATCTTCAATTTCAAATTCATGGAGGTCAAAGAAATCATTCATTTTGTCTACGTGCTGCTGAGTTGTAATGGTTTGGGTGCTGTCAAAGAAAGGTATTTTGGTTTGATAATCAGCGGGCATGGAACTAGGATTTTGAGGTAAAACAAGGGGTGCATATCGGGCAACCATAAATGGAGGTAGGGGAGGTGGTGGATTTAAAGCAAGGATTTGGGTACTTGTTATATTCAAAGGGGGATTAACGACAGCTTGAGTAGTGTGAACAATCTGTAAAGATGAAAGCAGTGGGTAAGGGATTGTTTGAGTTGCAGTAGATGTAAAGGAGCTATTTCGAAAATTAAAAGATGGTGTATTTTTCACCCAAGTGTCTACTTTTGAAGAAAGGTTTTTCCACTGATCGAGAGAATGAATAAGCTGTGACCCTGATTTACTTTGTGTAAACGAGTATTCAATGAGGTTATCAAAATATATAGAGGAATCATCAACTATTTGATCAATCCAACTCAAAGATTTACTGCAAAATAGACTTTGCTCAAAATGAACATCAAACTCAATATCTTGCAAAGTGTCTAACCTTTCCGGGAGTGAATGAACATGAGGAATGAAAACTCCACTTGATTATTCTTTGGCTACACTGAATTTCTCTGTAGATTTCTTAGATTTCTGCCCAATTTTATGAGGATCACTGATAATGGTTGGAGGATTTAGATCTGGATTGGATCTGGTGTACTTTCGAGAAGCCAGTATGCTTAATTTTGAAATTTTATATATTTCTTTGCAACTTTCCAACTTAGTCTAGTAATTTCTAAAACTCATCATCCACAAGATTGAGAATTCAAATGAAGGATATTACTGGGGTGATTAATCTTTCGTTCCCTAGTATGGTCGCCACTATGTTAGCACCTGGATTGAACCTCAGGCTGAAGGAAGGCAATGCTAGGGTAACCACAAACCACGCTTAGCCAAGTAGCTAGCCCTACTAGGCCGGGAGAGGGCTCTCTCCGTAAGGATCTGAGCCAAGATGACTGGATATGGAAAATCATATTAGGCTAGGTATAGTAGCACAAGGTTTGATTTGATTCTGAAAGGGTTTTACTGGATCAGGAGGAGCCAAACAGTTAGGGCTAGGAAATTAGGTCAAAATTGCAGGGTGTTCGATGGGGAAAGGTAGGTATAAATCTTAGCACTCTAGGGTTTGATGAGTGAGGTGATTCAAGACTGATGAGAAGCTAGGAAGATCATGTGATCACCATGGATCCTTCCTAAACTATAGAAAACATAAACTGGTGAATATTTTCCCAAAGCAGAGCATTAATGTTATGGATTCTGCCTATCAACTTGAAAACATCCACTTAGAAGCAATGAAATGATTAATGAAGTACACAAAACATTTTAACATATGATCACAAGAGAGGAAACTGAACTAAACATCATACCACATGGATCCTAAAGAAATAGCTGCAATTTTTCATTAATCTCCTGCTAAACTGATACAAAATGATGTACAATCAGAGCATAAGCATCCAGCTAAGTCTAACCCTTTGCAATGAGAAAGAAGAAGAAGATATAGACATTGTTTTAACCTCCTCCCATCCTCAAGGCTCGAATCCCTAAGATGAGGAGCTAATATAACCAACACTGAACAAGAAACTGGAATCTAGGCATCCTAACAACTTGCCTCTTAAAGTGAGGAAACTGATTCATTTGTGCTCAAAATGACTTTTAATCTAATGAATCTACTCTCTACCACTAATTATCCATCATATTTACAAGCCAAGTCATCATTTACATTAGTAAAACATCCTCCATGAGAGAAAATCAATGATCACAGTCAAAACACAGTGAAATGACAAAAATGGATATTGAGTGATATGGAGTGATATGTAGTGTTATGTAGGAGGGGTTTACGGTTTTAGGGATAAGTGATTTGAGGAATAGTAAGGGTTAGGGTTTTAAGGCATGAAAAGAGGATATTCTAGGGTTTCACATTTAGCATAGCAAATTATCCTCAAATGCATTAATTGAAAGCCAAGGATGAAGTTCAGGGGCAACACTTATCTGTTTGAGTGGTAAAGGAGAAAAAATTGGTGTTTTTGGATGGTAGGAGGTCGTTTTGGCACTTGCTGGCCCTACGCGCAGCGCCACCTACAGGTGTGTAATTCCTTTCTCTACGCGCAACACCGTTGATTTTTGCACTGGGAAAACTAGCCTACGCGTAGTGCTTCGGCCTTTGTGCGCAGTGCCACCTCCAAATTCCCTATGTGCAACCCAACCTCCCTATGCGTAGCGCCACTTCTCCTTGGCCAAGAACTTGCTCAATTTCTCCTCTCTCCAATTTTTGTCTTCTTCTTTGTCAAATAAAAATGATAGGCTTGAAAATAAAATGTGACATCTTATATAGGAGTAAATTTTGATTTTTCATTAGAAAAACCCACTTTCTAATGTTTTGGACCTTATCCCAATCTCTGTTTTAATGTCTTTTCTTCATTGTCCTTTTTCAGGTGGATGATGCTAAATTTGAACTGATTTTTTCGGTGGTTTATTGTCTTGTAGCAAGGAGAGATGCTTGGTGCAGACAAGATCATTTATTACATAAGTGACTTAAATTACATATAAAAGAATATAAATTAACTAAATATACTCTGTTTTCATCTCAAAAACATGTTTTTGAGATGAAAATTAAATTAGTGAAAAGAGATATTTGTACAGTAACCATGACTTACTAGCAATAACTCTTGGTTTATTTATCATCCTCATACCTTTTCTGCCCTTTATTTACAATTTAAATCATGCTTTTGACCTTGGAAGTGAACCCTAAAACCTAATGGAAACATGACTGCTTTTGACTCTGAAACTATGATTGAATATAACCCGGAGATGGGTCAACAAGTGTACTTTATGAGGGAAAACTTGGTTTTTTGAGTTGAAGACAACCATCAGTGGACCAGTTTGACATGAGCTAATGAACTGATGCAAAAATTTCAGTATGAGACCCCTAAAATGAAAATTTAAAGAGCAGATTTGATCCCAGATGGAAGTATGCAGATACTGACACTAACAACCATGAGAGTAAATTTATTAGAATCCCTACACTCTAATGATTGGCGGCCATCAATTATATAAGTTCTCAAATTCCGACTGTGATCATTCAATCATTGCAAACATGTCGTAGAGAATGTGACATTGTGAAGATCTACCTCCATGTTTTTTTCAAGTTTGGGTTTATGATACTTGTAAGATCCTAGTGAGATAAATTAAGGAATGGAACACTCTGGATTGCTGCTCAACATAGCCATCAACAAATGCATAGGTGGGCCATCCTTTGTGGGTGTGATTTCCTTAGTTTCATGAAAAATGATTTATACACTTTATTTTTTCTTTCCACTTGAGAATAGACCTACTTTTATTTTAATTCTAATAAAAAAAATCCAACTTAATCACATATTGTTATACAACAAAATTGACCCCCTTATCAGCTCAGAGGGGAAAGACATGATAGTTGAAGCAAAGACCAAGATCACATGCCTTCTTTCCACACTAACGCTGGCTAGACATTGACAACCTACTTTATAAAGCTTCTCAGTAAGCCTAATGGTGCATTAGTGACCCTACTAACTCTAGTTGTTAGTTCGGGAACAATGTTAGTGGATCCTAATGAAGTTCTAAAGGTCAAAGGAGTGATTGACTCATAAATATCTAGATATTTGCTCCTAAATCTACTCAAGAAAAGCAAGGAAACATCTCAAGTTCGACATATTTGGGGGACTTCTAATCCTAATGAAGGAGGCAAATGGGAAAGAGCTGAAAAGCATGGCAACTGCATTGCTTTTACCCTAAGGAACTCGTGGAGGAACTTGGCAACCCTAACTCAATTGCTACATAAGCAAAGCTATGGCTATGGTGATAGAGGTTAGATCATTTGAAAGGATGGCTTACTTGATTGTTGAGCATAGTCTCAAATCTAAGAATAAGAAGTTGGTAAGAAGGGAGAGAGAGAGAGAAGCCAGAGGGGTAAGGGAAGGCTGATGCAACAGATGGTTGTAATCATTCTTCTGACATTAATATAGAACTTCTGTTATACTGTCTTCTCCATGGTGTTGGTACTATCATTCATTTAATTGTTTGTCCAATACCTTTTAGCATGAGTAGCTTAGTTATATGTAACTAGATGTCTTTTATGTATTCATGTATTAGTTATCAAGGACATATGGTTAGTTCTGTGGCGGGTAGGAATCTTCAAGGAGGTCCCAACCAATCCATGGGGGCTCCCTACTCAAAAATTTAAATGAGTCAAGGGGGCACTGCTTATCCTGGGGGCAATTCTATACCCCAACATCACATTCCCCATGGAAATCCACACTACAACGCCATACCCCAAGGCAACTACTATACCATGCAACCTATGTATAATATTGGGACTCAAACGATGGGAGGACCGCAAGGTTCCTCAAGTCATATGTCATCGCCTTGGTCTGAGTCGGGGGTACCACACACTTTGCCTTACTTGGCAACATTAGATATCCCTAACTTGTACAAACTTACAAATGACCCCATCTATCATAACTTACTTTGACTGCCGATCCTACATAAAATACCAACAGACATCCCCAAGTTCGAAGGGAAACAAGGGGAGGATCCAATCACCCATATTACAACTTTTTCCCCACACGCTCACTGGCAACGCAGCTAAGTGGTACATTGAGTTACCACGCACGTCAGTAAATACCTTCGACACTCTAGTGATGGAATTCTTAAAGCACTTCTAGCTACCCATCCGCTATGAGACTGGGACAGAGCTCCTTGCTTCATTACGTCAAGATACCGCCACCCACATCTCTTATCATATACATGAATGGAGACGTAGGCGGAGGTTAGTCAAAGCTCCCCTCCCAGACTATCTCTTAGCAGACTGGTTATGCAAGTCCCTACTCCTGCAAATCGCTAAATATGTCGCTTTAGGTGGTGCGGTCACAGAAGACCAATCCATACTTCGTGCCCAGCACTTAGATCTAATATATTCACAGTCCGGCACTATTTATGACGTAATCCCTAATGCCCCTCGTAAGTCCAATGTTTCTGCTACTCAGCACCCCAGAGCACATGCCAATGGGATTATCACCGCAACCTATGGGGCTGCTGTAAAACAACTTAGCGGTCACATTGCCCAGATGTCAGTGGACCCCTCTACCAAATTGACTGCTCTTCCTACCACCGCAATAAACTCTGTGTAGTCTACGCAAAAAGCTGGTGGTAAGAACAAGAAGAATAAGGAAAAGGCCGCTCCTTTTGAGGAGTAGTCAACAAAGGAGCGAAACCCAAAGCAGAAGGCTGATGTGCCTCCTGACTATGGAAAGGATAAATGCGACTGATTCCCTTCCAAAATCTGTGTGCAAGACCACATGACATATCTGTGTCTGCGTCTTCTGGAATGCACAGATTTCATTGCTAAAAATGACACTGGAAGGACCCCTGCTGTCCTGAATAATCCTTTCCCCGCTCAGCAGCAACAACACCTTATTGCAAACCAACCCCAACCCCCGCAAGGGGGCAATGGTGGTTCAAAACATCCTTCAGCTGGTGAAGGATCTTCTACCGTTTACACCTTTGAAACGATAGATCTACAAACAAGAGCCAAATCCTATGGAGCTCCTGTCGCTCATGCAGAGGAACCTTCCTCAAGTCAAAACCCATCGCCGCCCAATGATTTGCATATCGAAAGGCCGGTTACTGACCTTGTAATTCACCCCCCTAAAGGGGCACTTCGACGCACAACGCACAATACATCTGCACGTGCCGCCCAAAACTATAGCATTGTAGAAGACTTTGCACAAGACCCATCAGCTATGTCGGTGCTCAAAGTATTATAAACATGTCCAGGACAAAGGAAAGCTTTGCTTTAGGATATTGGTGGTATCGACCGACAGGATTCCATGCTTGCAATTTTCGACATGGAAAAGTGTAAACCTCCCCTTTCCCACCAGCTTGCATTTCAAGTGCAATTTTTTTTGAAAGGTAAAGGTATACACAGAACTGTCATTGACGAAGGTGCTTCTACTTGCGTCATGTCAACTTCATGTTGGCTCACTTTGGGTTCTCCAACCTATCTCCTTCTTCGAATTCCCTTAAAGCTTTCGACGGCTACACTTTCATCCCAAAAGGTTACCTTGCTGATTACCCCATCACTCTGAATGGGAAAACGGTAACGGTGGATATCAAAGTCGTGGATCATCTGCTTTTGGGCCGCACTTGGACTTATGCCATGAATGCCATTGTCTTCGGTCTTCTGTATCATCCTATTTCCCTTATATGGAAAGATAGTCACAGTAGATGTTACACTAAAAAATGTCACCATGGCTATTTACAGTCGGTATGGCTCAATCAACAGTCATACTACCCTTTTGAGCAAGTCTTATGCCTCTGCTATTCATGTCAAAATCCAAGAAAGAGAGAAAGTCCTTATAAAATATGTTTATCTCTGGGTACGCAGGTTCTCTCAAGCCTTGCCTGCGGGTACGCACTTTTTGTTCACAAGGTCTGCGTCCAAGGACGCTCTGTATCTAAAGGGGCAGGTGCGTCCCTCTGAAAAGGTTAAAATGCGTGAGTTTCATCTTCAAAAACTTACTTGTGGTCACTTCTAGAGCTTTCTAGAAGGTTCTTGGATGAATATTGAGCGCCTCCAGATGGTTCATGCACTCCTATCAAAGAGGAACTTATCCCATCAATAAGGGAGTGATCCCATCCAAAGAGGGGACTATCCCATTGATGGTGGACCTGATTAACTTCCTCTTGAGCACTATAAAAAGAGGCATTGAGCCAGAAGGAAGAAGGTTGAAAGCTATAGATTTCTAAGTGTAAATGCTGCAGGAATTAGGACTCCCATTTAGAAGTTTGTGAGGAGAGATTGTCACCCTTACTTGTTCTACTTGGAAGTGGGTGAGCTTTGTCAAAGTAGAGGAAGACTCTTGTGGACCCTGGAAGGAGCTTGCACAACACCAAGGCTCAGGTTGTAATGGTTCCTTTTGATTACCTTTAATGCAAATTGGTCCATTCTTCTCAATAGCTTGTTGTTAATGGGTTATTTCATGTACTCCTTGGTCTATATGTTGAATATGCTTTGTTTTATGTTATAATCAGGTGCTATTTAATTGTTTGAACTGTTGGTGATTGCAGGTTTTGGAGAACGGAGGAGCTCATCCGGATCAACAAAGCTTGGACTTCTACAATAGCGTTTGGACAGAGGTAAGAACGAAACACTTGATTTCTCATATCATACTGTATGTTTAGAGAAGGATAGCTCTAGTTTGTTTTGTTTGTCATTAGAATGTCTTAGACTTCTAGGAAGGTCAGCTGTGTCCGCACCCTTGACTGATTCCGTGTGACAGTAGACCAGCTGTCCTTTTGCACCCCAAATTACTCCCCGTTACCTAGCGGCTCTGTACCCTTAGTGGGTGGTGTACCTGACTCTTATGTCAGTATCGGCACTGTAATATTGAAGGGCTCTTCCCTGATGGGTTGTTTCCCTCTTCTGCTGCCCGCGGTTCCACATACGGTCTTTATTGTTTCATCCATTCCTCACGAACCTACTGATCCTTAGATACTCATGGCCCCTTCAAACATTGACACTTACAAAGAAAAAATGTCACTGTCACCAGCTGAATTGGCCTACCAGGCCATTCAATCTGCATCCGAGTCTTCGGTCACTTTGGTCATGGCTAACGGTACGATCGCCCCTCCCATAACTGCTCCTTTCGATCCCCTCAATCAAGTCCTACATAAGGAAGAACCTATTAGAGAGATCATGAGTTTAGAAGAGTGACCTTGGGAGGACTCACAACATCGTGTTTTTATATCTGATTCAGACATGATGCCTCTACAAATCCTATCACCTGACTCACCTGAAATCGTTTCCTCACCATATACGACTATCCAAACTTTGGACTCGCAAGGAAACATGAGCAATATTTCAAAGACATTGTTCATTGATATTTCTGTCACAACAGGCATTGTGGAAAACATACAGATTGGAGCCAATCGCAATCTTGAGGAAATTGTGAGCTTCACCTGCCCTTTTAAAGACTTCCGCGATGTTTTTCCTTGGTCTTATGAGGAAATGCACGAGATAGACCCTTCTATTGTCAAGCATGAGATCAAGAAATTTCAAGCATTGTTTTTATGGTATTTTTCTTGCTTATTAATCCAAAAAATCCTCGAGTCTCCTTCTTTGGGCTCGTTAAACTACCACGAAGAAGATCGAGCATTCTTGTTATGGTATTTTTCTTGCTCGTTAATCCGAAAAAACCTCGAGTCTTCTTCTTCGGGCTTGTTAAACTACCACGAAGAAGACCGAGCATTCTTTTTATGGTATTTTTCTGGCTCGTTAATCCGAACAAACCTCGAGTCTTCTTCTTCGGGCTCGTTAAACTACCACGAAGAAGACCGAGCGTTCTTTTTATGGTATTTTTCTTTCTCGTAATCCAAAAAACCTTGAGTCTCCTTCTTTATGCTTGTTAAACTTCTACAAAGAAGATATGAGCGCTTTCTTTTATGGGATGTTTTCTCACTCTAAAAACTGAAAAATCCTTGAGTTTGTCATCGTTGGGATCGTTAAACACATACGACGATGGTCTGAGCAACTCTTTTTCGCTCTTTTTCTAGCTCATTAAACTGAAAAAGATCTTTAGAGAATTCTTTTTGGGGGATTTTTTCTCGCTCATAAAATTGAAAAAATCCCGAGTTTTTTCTTTAGGCTCATTAAACATATATAAAGATGACATGAGCATTCTTTTAGGTAGTTTTTTCGCTCGTTAAACTGAAAAATCTAAAGTTTTTTTCATCGGGCTCGTTAAAAATCTACAGCAATAGCAAGAGCATTTGCTTTTTTGGGACTATTTCTCGCTCTTAAAATAAAAAAATCCCCGAGTTTTTCCCCTTCTTCGGGCTCGTTAAATCTACGAAGAAGGAATGAGCAGTTATTTTACCTCTTTTTCCTCGCTCAATAAACTGTAAAAGATACCTTGATTTTTCTTCATTTGACTCGTTAAAATTTGATGAAGGTATTGAGTTTGTTGTCGCGTGACTCATTAAAAATTCATGACGAAAAATGAGTTTAGTCCGTCTCCTCGTACTCGTAACAAAATGAGGTCAACATCTATTGAACATAGGTTTCTCTTTATCCATATTCAATAGATTAACTCACGGAAAAGTAACCGATCCGGGTATACTATTAATATTTTGTTACACCCGGTTAACAACTATGATAAAGGGACCACCATGGAGTCGTTCTTTACGATCTTTTCAGACTCTCTAAATATGAAAAGACCACCGAGTTGTCTAGTCTAGACTCATTAAATTACACAGACAAGATATAGAGTCTCTCTTTTTACGATCCTTTTCAGACTCTCAAAACATGAAAAGATCGACGAGTTTGCCTATTTGGACTCATTAAAATAATCAGATAAGGCATAGAGTCGCTCTTTTCGCGGTCCTTTTCAGACTCTTAAAATATGAAAATATCGACGAGTTTACCCGTCTGGACTCACTATACTAATCAAATGGGGAATGTAGACAATACAATTGCATTCAATATTAGAAAGCATGGTTTGGCAGCAGTCGTTCCCTTGAACATGGCACTCCCTCAGATAAACCTTCCTTGTGATGGCCTCTCAATATGAATCCTACCATCCTATGAGTTTAGCCTAAATACCCCGATGTTCTTGCATCTCTGTATCCTAACACTCTTTGGTGTTCATGAGTCTAGTGCTGCATGGTTAAAACCGTTGTCATGCCTTCTATTGTTCAAGGGTTAACCTTTTGTTTCCTCCATCAACCCATCAAGCATATCCTTTCATCATGCCCTCTGTTGTTTAGACCCAATGCTCAAATATTCCTAAAAAAAAAAATCATTCTTGTCCCATTTCGTGTTGACTGATGTAGGACACATTATTGCCTACCTTGCGCCAGGTATCTTCCTATCGACTTCAACACTCTATCTAGGAAGACAACCCAGAAACACATTTAGTGCCTTGGTACTTGTAGACATTAGTGGCAGGTCGCCTTGTGTTTGATCAAGAGTTCTCATTATTGGCTCCTGGTTAAGTGATTCTACGAGTGTTCGACGACAAAAACATCTTTCACACTCGTTAGATTGTACTGTGCATCTTGGAGACCATCACCATTATTGGTGGCCTTCCTCACGTCTGTTAACAGTCTCCATTATTGACTGGTAATCAGATGATTTTGTGCATGTTCGACATCAACGCATATATTCACATGTATCGATCTATGCTGTTTGGTGAAGCGGAAATCAAGACCTTGGGTAGAGGCTTGCATCACTCAGCCTTGCTTCCTCTCCCAAGTTGCGTATATTGTTTTTTGGAGACAACTCATAAGAATGATCCTATTATAACACTGGATCCGCATTGTGCTTATCGACGGCCAACATCATCATATCTCTTTTATGAGAGAATCACTCTGACATAGCTACTGAGCATGGGAATTCCTGACTCAGGACATGATTTTAGTAGTTATATATATATATATATGTGTTGTATCAGGTTTCCCGTACCACCCGAAGCTCCAATCCTCTCTCTCTTTTTGTCGAAGAAGGAAAATTACAGTTAAGTAAAGCATTTCGGCCATCGTCGCAGCCTCTGATCTCACACTTTAGGGGGCATCTGTTATACAACAAAATGACCCCCTCATTAGGTTAGAGGGGAAAGACATGATAGCTGAAGCAAATACCAAGATCACATGCCTTATTTCCACACTAACACTAGCTATACACTGACAACCTACTTTATAAAGCTTCTTAGTAAGCCTAAGGGTGCGTTAGTGACCCTACTAACTCTAGTTGTTAGTTCGGGAACAACGTTAGTGGATCCTAATGAAGTTATAAAGGTCAAAGGAGTGAATTGACTCATAAATATCTAGATATTTTCTCCTAAATCTACTCAAGAAAAGCAAGGAAACATCTCAAGGTCAACCTATTTGGGGGATTTCTAATCCTAATGAAGGAGGCAAATTGGAAAGAGCTGAAAATCATGGCAACTTCATTGCTTTTACCCTAAGGAACTCATGGAGGAACTTGGCAACCCTAACTCAATTGCTACATAAGCAAAGCTAGGGCTATGGTGATAGAGGTCAGATCATTTGAAAGGATAGCTTACTTGATTGTTGAGCATAGTCTCAAATCTAAGCATAAGAAGTTGGTAAGAAGGGAGAGAGAGAGAGAAGCTGGAGGGGTAAGGGAAGGCTGATGCAACAGATGGTTGTAATCACTCTTCTGACATTAATATAGAACTGCAGTTGTACTGTCTACTCTGTGGTGTTGGTACTATCATTCATTTACTTGTTTGTCCAATACCTTTTAGCATGAGTAGCTTAGTTATATGTAACTAGATGTCTTTTATGTATTCATGTATTAGTTATCAAGGTTGTATGATGTGATTATGCTTGTCTCTTCTATGTGCAGGACTTGATCTGGAGCCGGCTCAGGGGACTTCCACCTAGCTGCATTGTGCTCTCCAACAAATCTACATGGAGGCTTGAGGTAATCCATCTGTTTTGCTTTGATAGTTAGTTAATTTTTATGGACATGCATGTAACTTTGTGACGGCTGCAGATAATCTTACAGTCTTCCAAGGGTCCTGGGAAGACCCTTGAGGGTATCTCCATTCTCCATACACCATGCATTTTATCCTATAGCACATATCTAGCAAGAGTCATGAGGAATAAAATCTCTTGAGTTACAAACATCTTTTAAAGTGTAAAACTTGAACAAAATATTTTCACTCTACAAATTTGATCCATTTGGAAGCTTTATATATATCACTGTTTAACTTGCATTTAAAAGTATTTAGTGTCTTCAAAATTTACTTGGGCATACAATAGTGAGGTTGCTTAAAATGTTTCCTTAGTATGGCTACTGAGAGTGAGATTATTGATATTTTTTAGTACTTTTAATTGAACAAATGTTTTTAGTGTCTTCAAAATTTACTTGGGCATAAAATAATGAGATTTCTTAAAATGTTTCCTTAGTATGGTCACTTAGAGTGAGATTATTGATATTTTATAATATTTTAATTAAACAAACCAAACACGTATATTCATTTTTGTTTCCTTATTATATCACTATATATATATATATATATATATATATATATCTATTAAAAGGGACACATGTCAACTCCAAATTAAGCACAAACAAAATTACACATCTCCCTCATACTGGACTGTAGAATGAGCCTCTTGGTTCAATCATGCAAGGAAGCTATGCATGATTACAACTTGGATTTCAATATGGGTATATCTAATCTTTAAAGCCATTAGATCCTTCATGGAAGAAAGCGATGTATAAGAATGAACGTGCACTCACCAAGTTGAGAAATGTTTACACAAACCCATTTTCAGGGGCTGAAATTCCAATGAAAGACATTTCCATATGCAAATTATATGTGTTCTATGAGATTTTCATCATTTGAATAGAACATTGTTGGTATATTAATGTTACACAATGTCATATTGGTTGGTTGCAACTTCCATTGAAACTACCAATTTGGAATTTAGGTCATATACACACAAAGCGCACGTGTATGTATTGAAAACATGATAAGAATTTTTATTTTAATCTCACAAAACATAATATTTATTACAAAGTTATTGTTCCATTTTATGTGAAGAAAGCAATATCTTCTTTTCTTTAACATGGTAAACACACATTATTTTCCCTAACATCGCAGACTATCACATTATTTATGAGTTTTAGTATTCTTATGTTTTTCATTAAAAACATAGAAGTTGTATTTAAAATGTGAATTTGTGCTCTTAATTAAATGTATAAAGAAATAGTAACTAAAATGTGATTTCTTGAGAAGTATTAATGGTCTTAAGCGAGCCGTTAAAATTGGGTTGGAATTAGATGATCTTGCATTTGTTGGTTATCTTAATAGTCTAAAATCTCTTTTTACATCAAAGATACAACTAAAGTATTAACTTAGCATATTTATTAAAATTTTGTTTCTAAAGTTGAGTTTTATAAGTAATTACCATTTAGACAAGTCATCATAAAACCTATCAATCATAATGCATGTTAGTTATCACTTATTCTGAACTCTCAAGAAGTACTTGGAGTTATTTCTTATCCTAAACTCTCGAGAAGTATAAAGTAATACCACGAATAACATGGTATTTATTTTTTCTTCATTGTAGGTGTTATCTATGATATAATTTAGTTCCACTTTTTGTCTGCTAATTGAGAAATGTGGGATGAGAAGTAGGTTACAGTTGTGGATCTACAATTGGATCCTTATTGAGGTTATTTTCTCTTTGATTCAATGCACTGGGGCTATTGGTTTTTCAAATTTGTGAAAATGATCTTGATGGAAACTTAATTTGGCAATGAATAACCTCATCCAAAGAAGGGACAAAGGTTGTCAAATAAATTAAGAAACAAAATTCTTCTTCCCACATGAAATATGGTGAGAATATTCCTCCCCTTAGACATAACGATAATCCTTTTTCTACCTCAAAGTGGAGGTGAAATTTTCATTTGTTGGAAAGAGTAGGTACTCCTAATCACCTCTTGAGGCATATACATTCCATGGACATGCTCTTAGTCACCTTTTGATCCACAATAATCATGCTTGGATGTGCTTCATCTTAGTCACCTCTTGATCTAGACATTGTTTGGGAAAAGGTAGGCTGCATCAAACTCAATATAAGTTTTATGCTAGCTATAGTTTTCCCTCAATGACTGTTCTATAGCAACTTAGTAAGTTGTTCGACTTCAGCCTTATCTTACAATTTACTTACAATATCTAATTGTATCTACTAATTTTATCTTGAACAAGTGGATTTTTTAAGTGACAAACACTTAAAGCATAACTCATCTTCCATTTGTTTGAACAAAATTTGCATAAAATACTTATGCTATTTTGTAATTTCTTGGACAAATTCTTCAAAACGAACTTGTAAACCTCATAGTTGAGGAACTTGATTAGTGAAATAGGTTTTAGATTGGTACTAGTTTCAATTGTATCAACTCTTAATGCTGTAAGATAAGTACCAACCTTGAAATGCAAATGATCCTTACTAAACCTGCAAATTGTGGTCAATACTGATCCTACATTATGGATAATTTAAAATTATTGTTAGACTTCTAGAACCTTTCTGTAAGTTAACTGGTGGGCCCCAGTATTGCAACAATAATGCTGCAACTCCTAGGACTCCCTTCTTTACTTTTATCAACCCGGTAGTTCGTAAAAAACTTGGAAGCGAAGGTGCTATATGCACAAGTACTAGCTCTTGCCGCAGCTGTCACTTGATCAGCTGGCACAAGTTCGCTAGGAGCTCAAGCCAGCTTCTATGAACTCTCAGAAGAAGCTTTTAACTATGATGGATGAAAACTAACTCAAATAGAGGCTATTCTACTTGCAGAAAGAAGTTGAAAGCTAGAAAGGAACGCAAACCCTAACACACCCTAGTTGTACCGACTAACCCTACTGGTGCAAGTAAAAGGATGAAAGCTACAGAAATGGATGCCATTGACTTCTAGAAAGGTAAAATGCATGTGACTAAGCTACTTTTGAAGAGAAATATGAAGAAAACATATTTTTTCATTTTTGAGTAATTTGTCAGAATTATTTTGCATGTGCTTTAACTATTTTTGACTGTGCAGAGGTTGACTGGAGAAAGGAAATGGAGTAGGCACTTGCAGGAGGTTGGGAAGGTTAGAAGAGGGCCTAAGGGGTCCCTGGCACCCTTCCAGAGAGTTTCACAGTGCTCGGATCTCAAGAAACCGCTTTCGTGAGCTTCTACAGGAAGTCTGCAGGGGTTCTACAGGATGTTCTGTGGCTTCTACAGGATGTTCCGAAAGGGAATTTTGAAGGGCTGATGGTGGAAAAAAGGTGAAGAAGTGGGTATGGAGGTGAGATAAGGGTGTGAGGAGGTCTAGGACTTGGCGAACGAAGCGGGTGAGTGATAAGGATGGTTGGATTTGTTCAAGGAGGGGTAGAGCAATGTTGCACAAAAATATGGAAATTAGGTCAAAGTGAGGGAACGTGGCAAATGCGAGGCAAGAATCAGAGTTGGAGGACAGAGCAGGCAGTATTGATGGATTAGGGGTAGGAAAAGAGGTATCACAGGTGATGTGCAAGTTATTTTCCAAACTATTCAAACAAAGGCTCGGAAAACCAAAGACCTAGCTACTTTAACCTAATCTGACCTGAATATCAGCAAAGAAAATGAATAGAAGTTTATTGCAACGAAATCATGTGAAATAGCTATGAAAACTAAGCAACCATGAACCTGAACATGTAACCAAAACTGGTATCAACTTTTGCAAATGAGAATTTAACACTAACAATTGCATGATGAAGCAAAGACAATGTTTTTGGTGGCAGCAAGGACACCTTGGTCTCATCTCATGGTCCCACAGAGGGAGAGGTGAGAGCAGGGGGTGCTTGATGGCCTTTTTCTGAATATCTTCTCTGTTATTAACTTATCAAATCAATCTCAACATGAAAAGCCTTTTTAATCATCAACAATGACCTAGGTAACCAAGAAAGACTGTAATCTACTTAACATAAATTATTTTGCAAAGACATAAAAAACATATAACAGTACATGAAGGAGGCCTTGGCACTTGGGTTGGGCCCAAACCCAAGAGCTACAGGCTCCTAAGAAAAATCTTAGAACTGATGCCAAATGAAACTGCTTTCCATTATTAAAAAATAACCATGTCACAAAGAAAGTTGTACAACAGAAGCTACAAAATGAGCTGAGAAACTAGCAGCACTATAGTGCAGAATAAAACTGTTCAAAAAGTAACCTACGAAGGTTGGAGGCCTTCCTATTTATGCACTATGAGGGTCTCCAACAACCCTCCTTAACTCGAGGGGCTCGGCTTCTCGAACTGCCAGTGATTGGTCACTTTACACAAAACTGCTCGGCTGCCTTTGGGAATCCTTTTTGGTGGCCTGCTGAACTTCGAGCTGAGGGTGGAGAATTCGAGGAAGGGGCCATTTAGTGCAGGAGACACCCTTCCTACGAATCCTCACCCTTGTTCCTTCATTCTTGGCTGTCATCTGGCTCATAAATGCTTGGCCTTGGTCCAAAATTTGTCCAAAAATCTGCAATAACCACGTGTTAGCCTTCTTGGTCAAGTGACTATTCTCATTCGTTCAACTAACATAAATATACTCAAAAAACATGCATAAACTATGAAAAATGGTGGATTGATGAAGAACAATAGGCAAAATGAGCCCAATAAGTTACCCATTTTTGGGGCTCATCATCACCCCCTGCTAAATGGGTTGCTCATCCTCTAAGCAACTAATCTAGCTCATCATCCTTGATAGCTTTGACTACCTCTCTCACGTCCCCGGCCTTCGAGGTGATGTCTTCTTCCCGGTCATGAAATCCTACTTTTCTTTCCACTTCCTCCCACTGCCTGTTTTCCTCTTCTTCCTTAACTCCTTCTAGCAATCCCAAAAGCAAGGGAGGATTGAACTTTAGGCCGATCCAATTGGCTTGCAGATTTTGCATTGACTGTTTATAGAGCGGTACCCTTGCCAAGGCCTCCCTCATCCTAGTTGGAGAGTGGTATTCTCTTATCTTCAAATTGTGGGGTAGTGTGTTCCACCTCCTTGTGCAAGCATGAAGGCAGTTATCCCCCAACAGTCTCTCCATGTCCTCAACGTGGGCAATAGCTTGAGCTTGTCGTTCAAAGTAATCTGGTAACTCCTGAGGGTTGTTGGCCAAGTGTTGGTGGGTGCTTATCAATGCTGAGGGATCCTCCGGCTCTGCTCTGATCATTAGTGGTTCACTGAGTTCCCTGTTCATAATATCTCGGACCTCTGCTGCCCTTTTTTCCTCATGATTCAACCAAGAGGCCATGGCCATAAGTTGCACATCTCCTACCACAGTGTTGGGATCCCACGAATTCATATTTGGAAGGGCCAAGTTGTGCAAATAAAACTCTAATAATTTAGCCTTGTCCTCTGATGAGCTACTGTCACATAAAGCCATGAATTGATGATAGTTTTGAAATGGAGTAGTGCCCCTTTGGGCCAAGGTGTTAATCTGGAACTGCAACCATTGATCTTTAAGGTACAAAGCGTATGACTTGGCAGGCTGCCTACACTGTACGACCTCTATTGCCTAGCTAGCCATGTAGGCCAGTTGGGCTTCCTTCTCATGTACCTGTTGCCTTAGAGACTGTATCTCTTATGTTGCCTACAACTCCTTCTCCTGTAGCTGTTTTGTTAGTGCCTCGATCTTAGCCTGCAACCCATCCTTTCTTTGCTGTTCATCCAAGGTTTCTTTGTCTGTTGGAGGCTTTTCCCGTTGTTGTTGTTCTCCTAGAATGGAGGGCCTGTCTTCCTTATGGATTCCCTGTAGCTGTAGCTGCTGTTTCAGTAGCTCGTTCTCTTCCTGTAGTTTGGCCCTCTGAATGCTTTCCACATGCTTCACCATGGCCAATTCTTTCCTTGACTCCCTGAGTTGTTCTTCTAGGGGGCCTATGTCTGCCACACCCTTGGACTTGGCAATCCTCATCCAAGTATGAGTCCTAATTCTTTCCTCCTCCAGTGCAAAGAATAGTGGCACCGCAAATTTCTGGGGAATTATTTTCCCAGCTTCTAACAGGTTATAGTATGTGCCCAAACTGGGCTGAGGGCTTGGTTCCAATATTTCCTCTATCCTTTCTTCTTCCTGTGGTTGTTTGGCCGCCTTTTCCTCCAATTTCTCGGTCTCTTTTAGCTTAGCCCGAGTTTCCTGTAGAGCTTTCTCAGCTTCCTGTAGAACTGTCTTTAAGTCCATTGTCTCTAGTCTTTCTCTCTAGGTGGAATTTTTTGGGCTTCCTCACTCATAGGTGACGGAAATCTTTGAAGGAGACCCTTCCTTTGGTTTAGGGGTTGTGTCCTCAATGATAATTGGCTCCTTTGACTGCAGTTGGGGTCTGCCTACTTTGATTCGTGTGCTTCTTCTTGCTCTAAAGTACATGGAGGTTTGCCTATTTCGCTTCCCTTTTTGTTTTGGAGGTGTTTTTAAGGCGGCCAACACAGCTGTTGCCTCTCTTGCCAATATTTCCGGTGATTTCCCTCTTTGCTGTTATGTTTCCATGCTTCCTATAGAAGCTTCTGTGTCAACTATTTCTACCTGTATTGCGGCCATTTCAAGATCTGTCTTTACCTTTTGTTTTGGTGTGATTGCTGTGGCTGTGCCAGTCTTTACTTGGGATGTTTCTGCCTTCTCTGCTCTCTTCTGCAGTCTCTTTTCCCTTGGTGTTTGTGTTGTTGTTCCTTGCTCTGTTTTAGGCTCAACAATTTGGCCCTTTCACTCTTTCTCTTTTTATCCTGCTTGTGCTTGTTTGTCCTGTGTTTCTTTACCACTGGTTTTCTCTCCTTCTTCAGTGTTTTCCCCTTCTTCACTGCTGGATGAGGTGAGATCCTCGGCCAGAATTCTAATATCGTCATCTTTGGTCATGTTTCAGAAAATTTCCCAAGAGAGGGGGACAATGTAAGTGTGGAGGGCATCTTCCACTGGAAGTTTGATGAGCCCATGATGGGCTAACTGATCCGGTGTCCCTTCCTTCCATTTTGTGCCACATTCACTTAATGACTATAGAAGAAAATAGGGGATGCTCAACTTCTCTTCCGGAGGTAAATCCATTCCATGTCTTAGTTCATTCAGCAACCTAAAATGATAGCCGTAGACAATGCTAAACCTCCCTTCACAGGTAATGTATTTCATGATTTGGAAACTGACTTCGCTCCAAAGAGGAGGTAAGCTGGTTCTCCGGACCCCATTCTTGTCTTCTACAGGATGTTCCTTAGGCAGGAAGAATGCTTTCTTGGCTGCCTGGCTCAATGACCTTTCTTCTTTGCTCCAAGGGAGCCCTAATGGGAGACCAGTAACATGACTGATGAGCTCAGGGGTAACTTCTAGGGTCAAACCTCTAAAATTCACTGTGGCCTGTGTCTTTGATTCTGGTTTTAGGGGCATTAAGAATTCCTCCGTTATCTCATCATAATGACCCTGAATTTTGTCACAAAAGGACATCCAATTGGCACGGGTGAAGAGGTCTACCATCTCTGGATGCTCACACAGCTTGCTGGGATCCGAAGGTTCTTTCCTGATAAACCCTCCTGGCATGGTGATAGTGCCCTGTTTTATGCTCTGATCAGAAAAGGGAATGCTGTCTATGGATTTCTTCTCTGAACTGTGAGGAGGGATTTCAACTATCAATTAGCACCAATTCCCTGGCTTTAAGGTTGTTGCTGCCCAAAACTCGGTTGTCCGTTTATGAAGGAAGAAATTGGGTTTCCACAGGCAGAGTACAGGGCTCAATGTTTATTCCCAGCATACATACAAACATGCAAATTCAAATTCTTCATACACAGGCTAGCCCTCATAGTTGCGTATCTTTCCTACAGGAGAATGTTTTTTTTTTTTTTTTTTAACAGGAACTGCGGAGGAGAATTTTGACGCAAAAAATACTGAGAAATATCGTGCAACACACAGGAAAACTGCTATTTCCAACTCACAGGCGGATCTTTTGGACTCCCCAATTTGAAATAGTTCAATTCACCACCTTTCCGAAAGATACCATGCATGGAAGAGTGTTTTCGAGCCTACCTCTCTCGGAACTCCAAATTCGACGAAAAAAATTCCAGGCTTCCCTGCTCCAGAAAGCTGTGCCGGAATTCCTGTAGAGCTGCTTCTTGTAGAACTCTTGTCGGCTTCTGTAGGATGTCACTGTGCCTTTGAACGAGCCCAGTACATGGGAGATTTTTTGAACAGGCTAAAAAACATGGTGGAGGACGACGGGTTAACAGATTTCGGATGCAGAGAACGCGTACTTCGACCGAGGACGTTGCAAGTGCAAATGAACAGCAGGTGGTGAGAGTCTTCAACCGAGTATGTTTTAACTGCGGCGAAATTCGTGGCGAGGGAATGAGGTGGCTGGACCGAACCGTTGATCCAACGTCACGACCATCATTTTTCTGCGTGTCTCTGACCGCCATCACCTCCCCTCTGCCATTAACCGTCGCCACCACTACCAGTCCCGCTGATTTTCCCCGACTGTACACTCCACACGTGTCGGCTGCACGTCACGGCGGCAAATTTGAATGTAACTGAGCTTGTTCGGATCCCACGAAGCTTTTTAACTGGCCAGTTGACTGGCCACCGATCCCGTTCAATCCGAACCATTTTCGCAGTCATGCAGTTTTTGAAATATAGTTTATGCAATTGATGAATGAGTTTAGACACTTACTTGCGTGGCCGTGGACGCGTTATGCAGACTTCGGGTCTTGGAACCACTACTTCGCTTGCTACTGCCTCGTGCACGGGTGTTAGAACCCATTCCTTCATTTGTTGATGCTGTATGCACGGGTTTTGGAACCCGATCCTTCGGTTATCAACGCTGCATGCACAGGTTCTGTTGGGTTTCGGCTGCCAAGGATGTTTTCACGTCCAAGAGGAGCCTTTTGCATGTTCCCTTTGTTGATCTCGGCTGTCCCTGCCTCCAGAGTATGTCTTCCAGAGGGATCAGCTGCTACAGGATTCCTGTAGGATGTCCTGTAGCTGCTTCTCCTCCTGGGATGCAGGCTAAACGAGTAGGGATATATTGCGGATGAGGGATTTGTTGATGAAGAGTCTAGATGGAGTTTGGACAGGTAGGGTGAGCGAGACTTTGTTACTTGACTTGTCACTAAAAATTCTTGCTGTCAATCTGAGGAAAACAGGGTTTCTTGTATGACTGTGCAGGAACACATGACCAGGGTGCCATATGGTGATGGGTGGAAATAGGGGTGGCTGCAGGCCTAACGAATAGATCCCAACCTTCAAATTCCCCTCCAAGATCGATTTTGGCTTGCCCGAAGGTTCTACAGGATGTTTCCTGTAGAAGACATAAACTGCCTGTAGAATAGGCAGAACATCTTGTAGAAGGTGAAATTTGCCCCCGAATATGATCAAATCCTAGGAGAGGTGATGATCCAGGTGGATATTGGTGGCCACCCGCTAATTCCACTTGGATCCCCTCTAGTGCTTCTTACAGTTTTTATCAGTTTCCTTAATTATAGCACAATTTACTATTTTTAGCATTTTTTTGGGTCCTAAACTTCCGGAGCCGTTATGAGGCCCTAAACGACGTTTTTTGGGAAATCCACCGCCAGCGATTTTTTTGATAAAAATCGTCTTTTCTGTCGTAGTCCTCGGAGAGATCTTTCCAACGGGCTATCATGCACGTCAAACGGAGATAGTATGACCAATTCGCGACCCCGGGAAGTTGATGTACCAACTTACCAAAAAACGGGGCCCACAATTTGGCGTTTCATCTTCTAGGGTTATGTTTTGGAATGTGAAGGGTTTTCCATTGTTTCTCAACAATAAATAGGCCCTCGAGCCTCATTGTAACACAGTTCAAAACAGTTCAGAGGCATGTAGCCGACACATCTCTTCTCAGAGATAAGCTACCATCGCCCTAGCTGGGTTATTTCTATTTGTAAGCATATTTCAGTATTCTCCATTAATGAAATGAAGTATTATTTCCGCGGCATCTCTGTTTTTATGGTTATCGCATATTATTATTTCTGTTGCATCTCTGTTTTTATGGTTATCGCATCTCTGTATTTATGGTTATCTCTGTAATCTATTGCGTTTCTTTGGATAATTCATTATACAGGATACCGGAGGTAGCCCCACCTACCGCCACCTCTTTGATCACTGCTAAGAAAGGCAGCAAGCTCATCTCACAGACTAGGAAATTTATTTTCTGTCTGGTTCGTTCCCAATGTAAGGGGAAGATCGTTGCTACATCCATGACCCCCGCGAAGGGTTCCTCCACACAGCAGCAGCAACAGAGGGATACAGTCATGACAGAACACAGGAACAACTTCTCGTTACCTGGAGGGGTGCCACACAAGTTTCAGGTGGGCGACAAAGTTTGGTTACATCTGCAGAGGAAGCACCTTACCAGAACCCATCAGAAACTCAGACCACTTCGACATGGTCCTTACACCATTACCAAAGCTATGGGAGACAATGCATTTGAGCTCAGCATTCCCCCATTCCTTGGCCTGCACCCGGTGTTCAATGTCGACCGCCTTCGGCCATACTTTCCACCATTACTAGACACGTCCGACATTGCAGAACAACTCACACCCACAGAGTTAAATCCAGCTTGCATGGAACAAGTTGCAACTGATCGGATCATGGACACACAGATCAAGCACACTCGCGAGCAGAATATCCAACTGTATCAAGTTGTCAAAGCAGGACAACTCCTTCACCAGGGCAAGTGGCTCACCAGGGACCAAGTGCAGCAGAAGTTCCCTCATCTCATGGAGGAACTCAACGCAATGGGGACCATTGCTTCTTAAGGGGGGAGGAATGATCCAGGTGGATATTGGTGGCCACCCGCTAATTCCACTTGGATCCCCTCTAGTGCTTCTTACAGTTTTTATCAGTTTCCTTAATTATAGCACAATTTACTATTTTTAGCATTTTTTTGGGTCCTAAACTTCCGGAGCCGTTATGAGGCCCTAAACGACGTTTTTTGGGAAATCCACCGCCAGCGATTTTTTTGATAAAAATCGTCTTTTCTGTCGTAGTCCTCGGAGAGATCTTTCCAACGGGCTATCATGCACGTCAAACGGAGATAGTATGACCAATTCGCGACCCCGGGAAGTTGATGTACCAACTTACCAAAAAACGGGGCCCACAATTTGGCGTTTCATC
Organism: Pinus tabuliformis; assembly: GCA_031772625.1. Taxonomy (NCBI): domain Eukaryota; kingdom Viridiplantae; phylum Streptophyta; class Pinopsida; order Pinales; family Pinaceae; genus Pinus; species Pinus tabuliformis. Next base: position 509,750,128 of record CM062819.1, read on the forward strand.
TTCTAGGGTTATGTTTTGGAATGTGAAGGGTTTTCCATTGTTTCTCAACAATAAATAGGCCCTCGAGCCTCATTGTAACACAGTTCAAAACAGTTCAGAGGCATGTAGCCGACACATCTCTTCTCAGAGATAAGCTACCATCGCCCTAGCTGGGTTATTTCTATTTGTAAGCATATTTCAGTATTCTCCATTAATGAAATGAAGTATTATTTCCGCGGCATCTCTGTTTTTATGGTTATCGCATATTATTATTTCTGTTGCATCTCTGTTTTTATGGTTATCGCATCTCTGTATTTATGGTTATCTCTGTAATCTATTGCGTTTCTTTGGATAATTCATTATACAGGATACCGGAGGTAGCCCCACCTACCGCCACCTCTTTGATCACTGCTAAGAAAGGCAGCAAGCTCATCTCACAGACTAGGAAATTTATTTTCTGTCTGGTTCGTTCCCAATGTAAGGGGAAGATCGTTGCTACATCCATGACCCCCGCGAAGGGTTCCTCCACACAGCAGCAGCAACAGAGGGATACAGTCATGACAGAACACAGGAACAACTTCTCGTTACCTGGAGGGGTGCCACACAAGTTTCAGGTGGGCGACAAAGTTTGGTTACATCTGCAGAGGAAGCACCTTACCAGAACCCATCAGAAACTCAGACCACTTCGACATGGTCCTTACACCATTACCAAAGCTATGGGAGACAATGCATTTGAGCTCAGCATTCCCCCATTCCTTGGCCTGCACCCGGTGTTCAATGTCGACCGCCTTCGGCCATACTTTCCACCATTACTAGACACGTCCGACATTGCAGAACAACTCACACCCACAGAGTTAAATCCAGCTTGCATGGAACAAGTTGCAACTGATCGGATCATGGACACACAGATCAAGCACACTCGCGAGCAGAATATCCAACTGTATCAAGTTGTCAAAGCAGGACAACTCCTTCACCAGGGCAAGTGGCTCACCAGGGACCAAGTGCAGCAGAAGTTCCCTCATCTCATGGAGGAACTCAACGCAATGGGGACCATTGCTTCTTAAGGGGGGAGGAATGATCCAGGTGGATATTGGTGGCCACCCGCTAATTCCACTTGGATCCCCTCTAGTGCTTCTTACAGTTTTTATCAGTTTCCTTAATTATAGCACAATTTACTATTTTTAGCATTTTTTTGGGTCCTAAACTTCCGGAGCCGTTATGAGGCCCTAAACGACGTTTTTTGGGAAATCCACCGCCAGCGATTTTTTTGATAAAAATCGTCTTTTCTGTCGTAGTCCTCGGAGAGATCTTTCCAACGGGCTATCATGCACGTCAAACGGAGATAGTATGACCAATTCGCGACCCCGGGAAGTTGATGTACCAACTTACCAAAAAACGGGGCCCACAATTTGGCGTTTCATCTTCTAGGGTTATGTTTTGGAATGTGAAGGGTTTTCCATTGTTTCTCAACAATAAATAGGCCCTCGAGCCTCATTGTAACACAGTTCAAAACAGTTCAGAGGCATGTAGCCGACACATCTCTTCTCAGAGATAAGCTACCATCGCCCTAGCTGGGTTATTTCTATTTGTAAGCATATTTCAGTATTCTCCATTAATGAAATGAAGTATTATTTCCGCGGCATCTCTGTTTTTATGGTTATCGCATATTATTATTTCTGTTGCATCTCTGTTTTTATGGTTATCGCATCTCTGTATTTATGGTTATCTCTGTAATCTATTGCGTTTCTTTGGATAATTCATTATACAGGATACCGGAGGTAGCCCCACCTACCGCCACCTCTTTGATCACTGCTAAGAAAGGCAGCAAGCTCATCTCACAGACTAGGAAATTTATTTTCTGTCTGGTTCGTTCCCAATGTAAGGGGAAGATCGTTGCTACATCCATGACCCCCGCGAAGGGTTCCTCCACACAGCAGCAGCAACAGAGGGATACAGTCATGACAGAACACAGGAACAACTTCTCGTTACCTGGAGGGGTGCCACACAAGTTTCAGGTGGGCGACAAAGTTTGGTTACATCTGCAGAGGAAGCACCTTACCAGAACCCATCAGAAACTCAGACCACTTCGACATGGTCCTTACACCATTACCAAAGCTATGGGAGACAATGCATTTGAGCTCAGCATTCCCCCATTCCTTGGCCTGCACCCGGTGTTCAATGTCGACCGCCTTCGGCCATACTTTCCACCATTACTAGACACGTCCGACATTGCAGAACAACTCACACCCACAGAGTTAAATCCAGCTTGCATGGAACAAGTTGCAACTGATCGGATCATGGACACACAGATCAAGCACACTCGCGAGCAGAATATCCAACTGTATCAAGTTGTCAAAGCAGGACAACTCCTTCACCAGGGCAAGTGGCTCACCAGGGACCAAGTGCAGCAGAAGTTCCCTCATCTCATGGAGGAACTCAACGCAATGGGGACCATTGCTTCTTAAGGGGGGAGGAATGATCCAGGTGGATATTGGTGGCCACCCGCTAATTCCACTTGGATCCCCTCTAGTGCTTCTTACAGTTTTTATCAGTTTCCTTAATTATAGCACAATTTACTATTTTTAGCATTTTTTTGGGTCCTAAACTTCCGGAGCCGTTATGAGGCCCTAAACGACGTTTTTTGGGAAATCCACCGCCAGCGATTTTTTTGATAAAAATCGTCTTTTCTGTCGTAGTCCTCGGAGAGATCTTTCCAACGGGCTATCATGCACGTCAAACGGAGATAGTATGACCAATTCGCGACCCCGGGAAGTTGATGTACCAACTTACCAAAAAACGGGGCCCACAATTTGGCGTTTCATCTTCTAGGGTTATGTTTTGGAATGTGAAGGGTTTTCCATTGTTTCTCAACAATAAATAGGCCCTCGAGCCTCATTGTAACACAGTTCAAAACAGTTCAGAGGCATGTAGCCGACACATCTCTTCTCAGAGATAAGCTACCATCGCCCTAGCTGGGTTATTTCTATTTGTAAGCATATTTCAGTATTCTCCATTAATGAAATGAAGTATTATTTCCGCGGCATCTCTGTTTTTATGGTTATCGCATATTATTATTTCTGTTGCATCTCTGTTTTTATGGTTATCGCATCTCTGTATTTATGGTTATCTCTGTAATCTATTGCGTTTCTTTGGATAATTCATTATACAGGATACCGGAGGTAGCCCCACCTACCGCCACCTCTTTGATCACTGCTAAGAAAGGCAGCAAGCTCATCTCACAGACTAGGAAATTTATTTTCTGTCTGGTTCGTTCCCAATGTAAGGGGAAGATCGTTGCTACATCCATGACCCCCGCGAAGGGTTCCTCCACACAGCAGCAGCAACAGAGGGATACAGTCATGACAGAACACAGGAACAACTTCTCGTTACCTGGAGGGGTGCCACACAAGTTTCAGGTGGGCGACAAAGTTTGGTTACATCTGCAGAGGAAGCACCTTACCAGAACCCATCAGAAACTCAGACCACTTCGACATGGTCCTTACACCATTACCAAAGCTATGGGAGACAATGCATTTGAGCTCAGCATTCCCCCATTCCTTGGCCTGCACCCGGTGTTCAATGTCGACCGCCTTCGGCCATACTTTCCACCATTACTAGACACGTCCGACATTGCAGAACAACTCACACCCACAGAGTTAAATCCAGCTTGCATGGAACAAGTTGCAACTGATCGGATCATGGACACACAGATCAAGCACACTCGCGAGCAGAATATCCAACTGTATCAAGTTGTCAAAGCAGGACAACTCCTTCACCAGGGCAAGTGGCTCACCAGGGACCAAGTGCAGCAGAAGTTCCCTCATCTCATGGAGGAACTCAACGCAATGGGGACCATTGCTTCTTAAGGGGGGAGGAATGATCCAGGTGGATATTGGTGGCCACCCGCTAATTCCACTTGGATCCCCTCTAGTGCTTCTTACAGTTTTTATCAGTTTCCTTAATTATAGCACAATTTACTATTTTTAGCATTTTTTTGGGTCCTAAACTTCCGGAGCCGTTATGAGGCCCTAAACGACGTTTTTTGGGAAATCCACCGCCAGCGATTTTTTTGATAAAAATCGTCTTTTCTGTCGTAGTCCTCGGAGAGATCTTTCCAACGGGCTATCATGCACGTCAAACGGAGATAGTATGACCAATTCGCGACCCCGGGAAGTTGATGTACCAACTTACCAAAAAACGGGGCCCACAATTTGGCGTTTCATCTTCTAGGGTTATGTTTTGGAATGTGAAGGGTTTTCCATTGTTTCTCAACAATAAATAGGCCCTCGAGCCTCATTGTAACACAGTTCAAAACAGTTCAGAGGCATGTAGCCGACACATCTCTTCTCAGAGATAAGCTACCATCGCCCTAGCTGGGTTATTTCTATTTGTAAGCATATTTCAGTATTCTCCATTAATGAAATGAAGTATTATTTCCGCGGCATCTCTGTTTTTATGGTTATCGCATATTATTATTTCTGTTGCATCTCTGTTTTTATGGTTATCGCATCTCTGTATTTATGGTTATCTCTGTAATCTATTGCGTTTCTTTGGATAATTCATTATACAGGATACCGGAGGTAGCCCCACCTACCGCCACCTCTTTGATCACTGCTAAGAAAGGCAGCAAGCTCATCTCACAGACTAGGAAATTTATTTTCTGTCTGGTTCGTTCCCAATGTAAGGGGAAGATCGTTGCTACATCCATGACCCCCGCGAAGGGTTCCTCCACACAGCAGCAGCAACAGAGGGATACAGTCATGACAGAACACAGGAACAACTTCTCGTTACCTGGAGGGGTGCCACACAAGTTTCAGGTGGGCGACAAAGTTTGGTTACATCTGCAGAGGAAGCACCTTACCAGAACCCATCAGAAACTCAGACCACTTCGACATGGTCCTTACACCATTACCAAAGCTATGGGAGACAATGCATTTGAGCTCAGCATTCCCCCATTCCTTGGCCTGCACCCGGTGTTCAATGTCGACCGCCTTCGGCCATACTTTCCACCATTACTAGACACGTCCGACATTGCAGAACAACTCACACCCACAGAGTTAAATCCAGCTTGCATGGAACAAGTTGCAACTGATCGGATCATGGACACACAGATCAAGCACACTCGCGAGCAGAATATCCAACTGTATCAAGTTGTCAAAGCAGGACAACTCCTTCACCAGGGCAAGTGGCTCACCAGGGACCAAGTGCAGCAGAAGTTCCCTCATCTCATGGAGGAACTCAACGCAATGGGGACCATTGCTTCTTAAGGGGGGAGGAATGATCCAGGTGGATATTGGTGGCCACCCGCTAATTCCACTTGGATCCCCTCTAGTGCTTCTTACAGTTTTTATCAGTTTCCTTAATTATAGCACAATTTACTATTTTTAGCATTTTTTTGGGTCCTAAACTTCCGGAGCCGTTATGAGGCCCTAAACGACGTTTTTTGGGAAATCCACCGCCAGCGATTTTTCTGATAAAAATCGTCTTTTCTGTCGTAGTCCTCGGAGAGATCTTTCCAACGGGCTATCATGCACGTCAAACGGAGATAGTATGACCAATTCGCGACCCCGGGAAGTTGATGTACCAACTTACCAAAAAACGGGGCCCACAATTTGGCGTTTCATCTTCTAGGGTTATGTTTTGGAATGTGAAGGGTTTTCCATTGTTTCTCAACAATAAATAGGCCCTCGAGCCTCATTGTAACACAGTTCAAAACAGTTCAGAGGCATGTAGCCGACACATCTCTTCTCAGAGATAAGCTACCATCGCCCTAGCTGGGTTATTTCTATTTGTAAGCATATTTCAGTATTCTCCATTAATGAAATGAAGTATTATTTCCGCGGCATCTCTGTTTTTATGGTTATCGCATATTATTATTTCTGTTGCATCTCTGTTTTTATGGTTATCGCATCTCTGTATTTATGGTTATCTCTGTAATCTATTGCGTTCCTGCTTAAATCCGGATCAGGTGAGTGGTCATGGAGGAAGTGTCTGTGAGGGTGTCCTGTAGCCTAGTGTGGACCCCTGTCCTTGTTTTGCACGACCTTCCTAACCTGCAATATATTTTCTGCAACCTGCAGTTATTCCACAAAGATTAGGCCTTGTTTTTTTTTTTTTTTTGAGAGACAGCTGGGGCGCCTCCATGAGATTTTCACCCTCACTGTCCTCGGGCACCTCTAAGAGGTTTTCACCCAGGGATCTTTTTATTTCATTTCTCCGTTTTTCTCTTTTTCTCTCTATTTTTTTTTTTATGCTCAAGGTGTGGGTGGAGTAGAGACAGGGTCTTTCTCCACTACTAGCACTGATTTGTCCAAAGCTTCAACGAATTCCTGCCTCGAAAGGGGTTTCCTGTAGATTTTGAATCGATGCCCATTGATGAGCATGGGGATGGCTTCTTCATCAATGGTCCTGATAAGGACTGAACCATTGTTGTTGAATTTCTCCACTATATATGGTCCTAACCACCTTGTCCTCAGTTTCCCTTTGAAATCCTTGTATCTTGAGTCATACAGCAGTGCCCAATCTCCTAGCTGCAATTGTTTTTCATTAAGGTGCCGGTCATGCCATATCTTCCTCTAGAGTTGAACTACGTCTGAGTGGAGGAGGGCCTGCATTCTCTGTTCATCTAATCCATTCAGTTGCAGTAATCTTTCCCATTGTGCATGGCTGAGATCTAGGTCCAGCTGAGCTGCCATCCTCAATGTGTTATACTCGAATTCTATGGACAATAGAGCCTTCTTCCCATAGACCAGCTCATAAGGTGTGAAACCTGTTGTAGTTTTCCAAGTGGTGTTGTAGGCCCGGGTGGCCTCAACCAAGCGATCTGCCCAATCTTTCCCATTGCTTCTCACCACTTTAGTCAAAATCTCTTCCAACGATCTATTAGTAACTTCCACTTGCCCATTGCTTGTGAATGATAAGGGGTGGAAGTTCTGTGCTTGATCTTGTGATGAGCGAGCAGGTCTTCAATCAGGTTAGAGGTGAACTGACTTCCTTGATCGGTGACCAGCTCTCTTGGGTAGCCAAATTTGTAGAAGATATTTTCCCTTAAAAACTCAGCCACTTTTCCTTCTGTCGCTTCCTTGATTGCCTTGGTTTCTGCCCACTTTTTCAGGTAGTCTGTGCACACTATGATGTAAGACCTTTGCTTTGAAGGAGGGTTTATAGGACCCACAAAATCCATGCCCCACTTATCAAATGGCTCGAAGGTCACTTGAGGTTTTAAGGGGCATTTCATCCCTTGGAGTCGATTTCCCCATCCTTTGACATCAGTCACATCAGCTGATGTATCTTCTGATGTCTGGATGGAGAGTGGGCCAATAGTAGCCTGCTTGTAGAGTTTTGAAGGCAGTCCTTTTCGCTGCAAAGTGACCTCCACAGGGCCCATCGTGACAGGTCAGGAGGATGTCAAAAAATTCCTCCTCCCTAACACAATGCCTCAAGATCTGATCTAGACCAAGTTTAAACAGGTTGCCCCCGATCCAAGTGAATGGGGCACTTTTCCTCGCAATTTTGCTCTTCTCTCTTGAGGATAGGTGTGGAGGGAACTGTGCTGAGACCAAGTAATTTTCTATATTAGCAAACCATGGAGAGAGTACTGAAATAGCAAATAGGTGTTTGTTTGGCATCTGGTCATCCACTGTCCCTTCTTCACCTGCAGGCAAATCCAATCTAGACAGAAAGTCAGCAACAACATTTTCCTTACCTGGCTTGTCCACAATGGTCAAATCAAATTGTTGCAACAAGAGTAACCATCTAATGATACGAGCATTTACATCAGGCTTATTCATTAAATATCTAATCCCATCATCATCAATGTGTACAAAAGTTTGATAACCAGTGATGTAGTGTCTGAACTTGTTTATGGAATGGACTACAACAAAGAACTCTTTTTCGGTTACAGTATAGTTCATCTCTGCCTTGGACAGGGTTTTGCTGACAAAGTATATGACATATGGTAGTTTCTCCTCAACTTGTCCTAAGGCCACCCCTATGGCTCTGTTCGAGGCATCGGTGTGGATGTGGAAAGGTAGGGCCCAGTTTGGACCTCTCAAGATCAAGGCGGACACCAACTTATCTTTCAACTCATCCAGAGCCCCTTGACAATCGTTAGTCAATTTAAACTCAACATCTTTCCCTAAGAGTCCAAACAATGGCAAGGCTATCTTACTGAAATCTTTAATGAATCTTCTATAATACCCTGTTAAGCCTAGAAAACTCCGAACATCTCTCACCTTTTGAGGAGGTGGAACTTTTTGGATGATAGCAATTTTGTTAGGATCCACCTGTAATCCTTGCTGAAAAATGGTATGATCTAACACAGTCCCTTCAGTCATCAGGAATTCACATTTTTCAGGACTAAGGGACAGGTTCATCTCAATACACTTGGTTAAAACTTTTCCCAGGTTAGACAATGCTTCTTGGAAGTTAGACCCATAAGGAGTAAAGTCATCCATATAGATTTCCACCAAATCGTGAACCAGCTCAGCAAATATGCTCAATACTTCTCTCTGGAAAGTGGCAGGAGTGTTGCAAACCCAAAGGGAAGGATTCGTTATGCAAAGGTTCCCCAAGGACAAGTGAAGGTGGTCTTATCGTGGTCTTTTGGGCTGATTTGGATTTGATTATACCCGCTGAACCCATCTAGCAAAGAAAAGAACTTCTTCCCTGCCAGCCCATCTAGCACTTGATCTATGAATGGCAAAGGGAAATGGTCCTTCTTGGTGGCTTTGTTAAGTTCTCGATAATCTACATAGATTCTCCACTTCCCATTTTTCTTGGGTACAAGAACCAGAGGAGAAACCCATTCGCTATCCGAGATGGGGTAGATGAATCCTGCATCCAACAACTTTTGCAATTCTTCTTTAACGATGTCCTTAAGGGCTGGATTCATTCTCCTCTGAGGCTGCCTGACTAGTTTACAATCCTCTTTAATGTAGATGTGATGGGTACAGACTGAAGGATGGACTCCTTTCATCTCCTTATATCTCCAAGAAAAGGCATCCAAATGGTGGCTCAATAAGCTATAGAGCTCCTTCTCCTAAGAGGAAGATAGGGATGAGCTGATATTTAAGGTTCTTTCAGGGCCAAATTCCACATTTTTAACTCTGGGTGAGGTCGGATTGGCCACACAAAGGTCCACTAAAGCATTGGCTTGGGTACCTTCCACTAACTCCTCTAACGACAGTGCACTGGGAGGTGGATTTTGAATCAAATTCTCGATCAAGTCATCCTCGGTCAGAGGACCTCCCCTGGTGGCTTCTACTGTGCACAATGGTGCAGAGTAGACTTCACCCTCATCTCCCTCCTCCAACTAGAGTGGTAAGTCATGTTCTAACAGAGGTTGGGCAGGAGGGTATAGGACTAGCTGTTTGGACATAGGCCCATTCTTGATGGTCATGCTTCCAGCTCGACAACTGATGTAAGCATCCGCAATAGCTAACCAAGGCCTTCCCAAAATGAGGGGGTATCCAGTGAGTTTTGCCTTTGGTTGAAGGACCAAGAAGTCTGTGGGGTACTCCCAAGAATCAACAGAGACTAGGACATCCTCCACAATCCCTTCGGGAGTCACGGTGGAGCGGTCTGCCAACTGCAGTACTATCGAGGTCTTTCTTAGGGAACCCTGAAGGTTAAGTTTAAGCATAGTGTCCCTGGTCATCACATTAATGGCAACCCCTAGATCAATCAAGGTGTGGGGGATTATGGTGCCATTGATGTGGACATCAACTATAGGACTCCCAGGGTCCAAATATTTTGGACAGATTACTTGTCCCAACATCAGATCGGACAGTTGTCCTATGACATTGATAGTCGGGGCATCTCTCTTGCGCCTGCCTGGGTGCCTGAAACACTTCTCCTTGATCAATTTGTTGTAGATTGGTACATCTTTTATGGCCTGGAGAAGTGGGATTTTCACACACAACTGTTTAAGTTCTCCCAGAAGTTCAGTCTCCTCTAGGTTTGGTTGCATGGCTACTGTTAGTCTCTCAAGAAAGGGTGGAATGGCTTTGGGTTCACTTTCCTGTTTCTCTTCCTCTTCCTCTGGGGGAGGAGGCTGGCGATCTGGAAGGACCTTTCCAGATCATAGGTTGATCTCCTAAATCTCCACAGCATAGGTAGGGCATGTTGTCTCTCCAGTGTATACCTGCTGGGCCTGTCTATTGTTGGGGTTCGGGTTTGGTTGAGCAGGCATCTGGGGTTGTCTTGGAGGAGCAGGAGGTAATGGTTGTGGTTGAGTAGGAGGTGGAGGCAAAATAGTGGGAGGAGAGTTGTATTGGGGCCTCCACCCCGGTTGAGGTGCATTCCACTGAGGTTGTGGCTGGATATGAGAGTGAAATGAATGAGCAGCAGGTTGAGTATGGTACTGAGATGGATAAGACCAAGGAGGAGGTGTGGACCAGGAAGGATGAGCAGGGGGCCCCCAAGAAGGCATGTGAGCGGATTGGTTGGGGTTGTAATAAGTTTGGGATGTTCCTTGCATCCCTTACTGGTAAGGTCTGGACCCATGTGGCCTCCTTTGGTTAAGGAAGTAGAGTGGCTCAGTGGCCCCTTCAGCCCCTTGGTACATGGCTTTAAGTCCAGGTAAGGTTGGGCACTGGTTCGTGGGGTGGTCTTCCTCACAAACGAAACATACCTCCACTGAGTGCAATGGACACTCGTTCTCAGGATGCTTCCTTGTACATCTGGGACAAAAAATGGCCAAAGCCCTCTTAGCTTCCTCTTTCTTCTGTTAGATTCGGAAAGTATCTAATTGCATGGAAATGGTCTGTCTCATCTCACTTTTGAGGTCTTCCATCTGATTAGCAAACTCATGCTTAGAGAAGGTGGTACTAGCTAAGAGTGAATTCCCCCTACCTTGTTTCCGGGCTGCCCTAGAGTGGTTTCTAAACATAGTCTTTATGTCCTCATAAGGTAGTTGGTAGATGTCTCCTCCAGCTAGCAGATGGAGGGTATCTAGAAGGTCTTCGGGGACTCCTCGGAGCGGAACCAGCTTCAAAGATTCAGGGTCAAGCGTGCACCTGGCCTATTTATAGCTAAGTTGGAACCTTTCCTCGTAGTCTTCTAAAGACTCATAATTTCCCATGGTCATCTGAAAGGTCTCTCCCTTTGTTTCTTTTGACCTACAGTAGTCCCAGTATTTGTTGTTAAAGGCTTGCTACATTTGAGCCCAAGTTGTGATACTGTTTCCAAGTAGCCCCATGAACTAGCGTAGTGTTGCATCCTTGATGGTAGAGGGAAAGAGTTTCAACTTTTGCTCGTCTTCTGCATAGTCATAAGTTCGACAAAGGACATCAAAATTAAAGAGGAAGGTATCAGGGTCTTTAGTGGTCAATCCATGGAAATGAGGTAAGGCTGAGGGACTTATGTTTTTCATCTTCATGTCCCCGTTGGTCTCTCGGATGGGAAAGGCACCTTCTATTCTCTCCTCATCTTCTCTACCGTTTCTGTTTTCAGCCATGGTCTCAAAAGGAATGTTTTCTTGCTCTTCTTCTATTATAGGATCTTCGTATATCTCAGGAGGTTCACCTATAGGTTCTTCTGGATCACTACCACCAAAGAAGAGAGAAGGGTGACTTAGTGATGTGGTGGGGGTGTTGGGTAGGAATTTTCCGGTATTGTCTCTGTTCCTACGAGGCATGAAAATGGAATATTTTTGTTTGCTTTTGTGTTTTTTTTTTCTGCTTGTACCTACAAAACTGAAAGAGATTGAATTGCAACTAGCTAAAATCTATCTTGCTGAAATGAAAATGCGGAATTGAAATGAAAGCAGGAAAGGACTAATCTATTTTGCTGAAATGAAATTGCAGGAATGAAATGCTAGGCTACGCTTGCAGAATTGAAATTGCGGAATTGAAATGCTAGTCTACACTTGCAGAATTGAAATGTTAATCTACGCTTGTAGAATTGAAATGCTAATCTATGAAAGCAGGAAATGTCTAATCTACTTTTGTAGGAATGAAATTGTAGAGTGGAAATGAAGTAAACTACTTAGCAGAAGGTTGCAGTGGAAAATAGAAGAAAAGCAGCAATCACAAATACTCTGACGCTTCCTCGGCAACGACGCCAAAAAGAATGGTGGGCCCCAGTATTGCAGCAATAACGCTGCAACTCCTAGGACTCCCTTCTTTACTTTTATCAACCCGGTAGTTCGTAACAAACTCGGAAGCGACGATGCTATATGCACAAGTACTAGTTCTTGCCATAACTGTCACTTGATTAGCTGGCACAAGTTCGCTAGGAGCTCAAGCCAGCTTCTATGAGCTCTCAGAAGAAGCTTTTAACTATGATGGATGAAAACTAACTCAACCAGAGGCTATTCTACTTGCAGAAAGAAGTTGAAAGCTAGAAAGGAACGCAAACCCTAGTTGTACTGACTAACCCTGGTGGTGCAAGTAAAAGGATGAAAGCTACAGAAATGAATGCCATTGACTTCTAGAAAGGTAAAATGCATGTGACTAAGCTACTTTTGAAGAGAAATATGAAGAAAACATCTTTTTGCATTTTTGAGTAATTTGTCAGAATTATTTTGCATGTGCTTTAACTGTTTTTTACTGTGCAAAGGTTGACTGGAGAAAGGAAATGGAGTAGGTGCTTGCAGGAGGTTGGGAAGGTTAGAAGAGGGCCTAAGGGGTCCCTAGCACCCTTCTAGAGAGTTTCACAGTGCTCGGATCTCAAGAAACCGCTTTCGTGAGCTTCTACAGGAAGTCTGCAGGGGTTCTACAGGATGTTCTGTGGCTTCTACAAGATGTTTCTACAGGATGTTCCGAAAGGGAATTTTGAAGGGCTGATGGTGGAAAAAAGGTGAAGAAGTGGGTATGGAGGTGAGATAAGGGTGTGAGGAGGTCTAGGACTTGGCAAACAAAGCGGGTGAGTGATAAGGATGGTTGGATTTGTTCAAGGAGGGGTAGAGAAATGTTGCACAAAAATATGGAAATTAGGTCAAAGTGAGGGAACGTGGCAAATGCGAGGAAAGAATCAGAGTTGGAGGATAGAGCAGGCGGTATTGATGGAGTAGGGGTAGGTAAAGAGGTATCACAGGTGCTCTGCAAGTTATTTTCCAAACTATTCAAACAAAGACTCGGAAAACCAAAGACCTAGCCACTTTAACCTAATCTGACCTGAATATCAGCAAAGAAAATGAACAAAAGTTTATTGCAACGAAATCATGTGAAATAGATATGAAAACTAAGCAATCATGAACCTGAACATGTAATCGCAACTGGTATCCACTTCCAAAAATGAGAATTTAACACTAACAATTGCATGATGAAGCAAAGACAGTGTTTTTGGTGGCAGCAAGGACACCTTGGTCTCAGCTCATGGTCCCATAGAGGAAGAGGTGAGATCAGGGGGTGCTTGATGGCCTTTTTATGAAGATCTTATCTGTTATTAACTTATCAAATCAATCTGAACATGAAAATCCTTTTTAATCATCAACAATGACCTAGGTAACCAATCAAGACTGTAACCTACTTAACAGAAATTATTTTGCAAAGACATGAAAAACATATAACAGTACACGAAGGAGGCCTGGGCACTTGGGTTGGGCCCAACTCGAAGAGATACAGGCTCCTAAGAAAAAGCTCAGAACTCTTGCCAAATGAAACTGCTTTCCATTATTAAAAAATAACCATGTCACAAAGAAAGTTGTACAACAGAAGCTACAAAATGAGCTGAGAAACTAGCAGCACTATAGTGCAGAATGCAACTGTTCAAAAGGTAACCTACGAAGGCTGGAGGCCTTCCTATTTATGCACTACGAGGGTCTCTAACAACCCTCCTTAACTCGAGGGGCTCGGCTGCTCGAACTGCCAGTGATAAGTCAATTTACACAAAACTGCTCGACTGCCTTTGGGAATCTTTTTCGGTGGCCTGCTGAACTCCGAGATGAGGGTGGAGAATTCGAGGAAGGGGCCATTTAGTGTAGGAGACACCCTCCCTACAAATCCTCACCCTTGTTCCTTCATGCTTGGCTGTCATCTGGCTCATAAATGCTTGGCCTTGGTCCAAAATTTGTCCAAAAATATGCAATAACCACGTGTTAGCCTTCTTGGTCAAGTGACTATTCTCATTCGTTCAAAAAACATGCATAAACTATGAAAAATGGTGGATTGATGAAGAACAATAGGCAAAATGAGCCCAATAAGTTACCCATTTTTGGGGCTCATCATTAACCCAAAATGCTCCCTCTAATGCTAGGTGACCTTGCACCTAATAGCTTCCAATTTACAACATTGATTGCAAAATGTATTATTCTTAAATAGTTAATATATTATAACATTGAATGAAAAATACATTAATAATAACCAATCTATAGGCTTGTAGAGAAATTGTTTTGAAAATTAATGTTGCTTTTCAGCTGATATTTCTCAAACTAAACTAAAAAAAAATCTTTTTCCTAACTTAAAGTGTTTGGTTTTTCCTATTCAAAATGATTTTTAAGATACAAATACACTACTGAACAAAAAAATATCATCTCATTACGCAACCGATTTCCCACGTAATCTCTTTATTGAATGATTATGATGACCAAAATTACTTCCATATATTTAAAACACTGAACCGTGACTTATGGAAAACTTTATCAAATTTTATGGTTTGATCAAAAACCAAAATTGTAAAAATTCTAGGCAATTTTATTTACAATGCATACTTTTTATTTGCATCCCTTATGCTGATCTATTATTTTTCTTTGAAATCTACTTAATGACATAATTAAAAAAACCCTTAGAAAGTCTTTTCTTATATGGTGCGAGGCAAGTAGTATTTGTTGTTAGATGAACAAAGAATAAGAGTGATTTTTATTTTTCATTTATTTATGGGCACTTCTAAGTTTGATCATAGAATATTATTTGTTTTATAAAAACCAAGAGCACACAAATACATATTACAAATAAAATTTAGATGTTGGAGGAGTATGTCATTCACTACCTAATTCTTTTAAATAGTAGTACTATTTATCATTAACTTAATTGGAACCCTTAATAAACATATTAATGAATGCTAGCATTCTTATTTAACCATAAATAAAATAGACACCAAATCTGACAAAATAGTGTTAATTTTTGAATTATATAATCTCACATCTTTGGTTAAGAAGAATATAAATAGTATTTTGAAGATAATATATTCAAGTACATAAAACATGACTACATAATTTGTATAAACAATGTTTGGATTGGTTTTAAATGTAATTTGTAAATTTTTAGGTGCTTTATTTGATATAAACTTCTATTTGAAGGTATAACATAAAGAATTAACAATCTAAAAGAAGATGAATTGGTGTTCAAAATCAACAAGGCAATCAAATAACCTAAGAAACTGATTTTAACAAAAGGGGGCCCATTTCATTTAGAAAAACTGGAAGGGGAGTTGTTGGGAAACCAGCGAATGAAGACTCATTAGGTGAAACAATTATCTCGACTCAATAAAATGCATTAGGGCCCATTTCATTTAGAAAAACAAGTATCCACATTACAGACAGAAAAACATTGCAGATGTCTCTAAAGTTTTGGTGGTGATTATAGTAGGTAATCACAGTCTCAAAGATATCCTTGCACTCTTCTCTAAAATCTCAGTCAAGTTCAGGGTTACAAAAGTCTTATAAGAAGGTGCAGGATAGTGTTTCGGTTAGGAAAAGGATCCCTATGGCTTTTTGGATAAGGACGTTTGTTGTACACACTCACATGCTCTCATAGTTTCAGATAAGGATGATTGATGTACACACTCACATACTCTCACAGTTGCGGATAAGGATGACTGTTGTACATACATAGTTACATTCTCGGTCAAGGTGCAATCATGATCCTAACATGGTCATGATCTAGGTAAAGGCTACGAGAAGACAATCATGGTATCGGTGGATCAAAAGGCATCTCTCCAATACATATATCAACATGGAAGATCTAGTTGATGAAGACTTCAGTGAAGGGATAACAAAGATGTTGTAGCAGTAATGAAGTGATGCAGTAGTGATGACCTCGATGGTTGATCCAGATTTAAACAAGAACACAACAAGTTACAAAGATAACCATAAATACAAAGATGCAACAAAAATAATACTTCATTTCATTAATGTAAAATACTGAAATATGCTTACAAACAGAAATGGAAATAAACTAGCTTGGGCGATGGTAGCTTATCGATGAGGAGAGATGTGGCAGCTACATGCCTCTGAACTGTCTTACAATGAGGCTCAAAGGCCTATTTATTGTTGAAAAATAATGGAAAACCCTAAACATCCAAAACCCTAACCCTAGGAGATGAAGCGCCAAACTATGGGCCCCATTTTGGGTAAATTGGTACATCAACTTCCCGGGGTCGTAATTTTGGCTTACGATCTCCGTCTGATGTGCACAATACCTCATTAGAAAGATCTATATGAGGACTAAAACTTTAGAATGAGAAAAATCTGTCCATGGACCCATGTTGCTCCAATTTTTCCCAAAAAACGTCGTTTAGGGCCTAAAAACGGCTCCAGAAGTTCAGGAATTGAAAAACTGCCAAAAACAGTAAATTGTGCTACAAATAAGGAAACTAAAAAACTGAATGAAACAATGGTGGGGGTCCAAGTGGAATTGGCGGATGGCCACCAATATCCACCTGGATCATTCCTCCCCCCTTAGGAAGCAATGGTCCCCATTGCATTGAGTTCCTCCATGGGATGTGGAAACTTCTACTGAACTTGGTCCCTGGTGAGCCACTTGCTCTGGTGAAGGAGTTGGCCTGCTTTGACAACTCGATACATTTGGATCTTCTGCTAGCGAGTGTGCTTGATCTACGTGTCCATGATTTTATCAGTTGCAGCTTGTTCCATGCAATCTGGATTTAACTCTGTTGGTGTGAGTTGTTCTGCAATGTCGGATGTGTCTAGTAATGGTGGAAAGTATGGATGAAGGCAGTCCACATTGAACACTGGGTGCAGGCCAAGGAATGGGGGAATGCTGACCTCAAACACATTGTATACAAAACCTTGGTAATGGTGTAAGGACCATATCAGAGTGGCCTGATTTTCCGTTAGGTTCCGATAAGGTTTTCATTTTGAAAATGCAACCAAACTTTGTCACCCACCTGAAACTTGTGTGGCACCCGATGTTGATCATGTCGCTGATTGTACTTGGAATTTGATTTCTCCAAAATGTCGTGGACATATTGGAAGATATGTTGGAAGTGCTCAATGAAGTTATTTGCCTTATCTATTTCAGACTGGACATGAGCCGAATCTACCTGAGTAGTTGCAAATGGCATGGCCACATCAATGGGACATAGTGGCTGGAATCCTAATGCCACCTGAAAAGGGCTATGGCCAATCGAGCTGGGGAGAGCCCGGTTATAGCTATGCTGAACATAGGGGAGGCTCTCATACCATGTGCGTGGATGCTTTGAGTTGTACATGCATATAATGTGTACGATCATCCTATTGACAACCTCTGTCTGGCCATCATTTTGGGGATGGAAGGCTGTGGACTTAGTGAGTTTGGTGTCCAGCATCGACCAGAGACTGGACCAAAATGTACTGAGGAACCTGCTATCCCAATATGAGATGATAGACTATGGGATCCCAAAGTGTACCCACACTCGTTCAAAGAAGAGTTTAGCAGTGGCTTCTGCTGTGATATTCTTCTTGCAGGCCACCATAATGGCCATCTTTGAGAACCTGTCGATGACCAGAAAAACATAGTCGTTTCCATGCTTAGTAGAAGGAAGGCCCGACATGTAATCCATGGAGATGGATTCCCAAAGTTGACTAGGGGTAGGAAACAGAGTATAGAGGCCTTTCTTCTTGATGGTCAGTTTGGCAATGGCACAGGTAGTGCAGGATCTGATGTACTTCCCGACATCCTGTCAAAGATTCGGCCAATAGAAATACTTCTGCAGTACTGCCACCATTTTCTCGACCCCGAAATGCCTAGCAGCCCGATTGTAGTGTGCTTCCCAAATCATATTGGCACGCTCACTTGAAGGAACACAAAGGTGACCCAGGTGGCATAACAGGGCATCCTTGAGGTGAAAATCTAGAACATGCTGACCCTATAAGAGTGTCTGGTATGCGTGGCTGAATTCTGAGTTGCTTTTGTAGAGAAGTGGACAATCAGAATCTCGTGCCCACAAGAGTTGAGCATGGTGGTTAACACCATGATCAGTGGTCGACTGAGGCAATCTGCAACATTATTGGTGTTGCCCTTATTATACTTGATATTCAAATGGAACTGTTTCAGGTATGTGGACCACTTCTGATGGCGATCATTTTGCAACTTCTCTTGGGTCTGTATGAACTGCAAGGGCTAGTGGTCTGTGTGGATGACCGTTTCCTTCCCCAAAATGTAATGCTTCCTTTGTCGGCAAACCTGCACAATGGAATACATCTCTTTTTCATAAGTTGGATACTTCCAGACTGTGTCTAAAAGTGTCTCACTGTGATATGCCACTGGATGCCCACGTTGAGTAAGGATTGCCCTAATAGCATAGTCAGAGGCATCTGTCTTGATCTCAAATGGTTGTTGCAAGTCTGGTAATGCGAGCACTAGTGCCAAGCAGAGGCGATGTTTCAACTCTATGAATTCCTTCTGTTGAGGTTCAGACCAAAAGAAATTTTCTTTCGCTTCTCCCTTGGTGACTTGACTCAAGGGCCAAGTGATATGAGAAAATCCCAACATGAACCTGTGGTAGAAGTTGGCAAGACCCAGAAATTTGCGGAGCTCTGTCAGAATGGTTGGAGATGGCCAATCTCAAATGACTTGGATCTTGGCTGGATCCACATGCACCCCCTGTTCATCAATAATGTATCCTAGATACTGAACTTGGGTCATGCCAAAAGTACGTTTCTCCAAATTGGCACATAACTTGTGTTGCCACAGTGTTTGGAGAACCTGCCGGATGTGGTGGAGGTGCTCCTTGCAACTCTGGTTGAAGATCAGGATATCATCCAAGTATACCACTACAAATGAGTTGGTGAATGTCCACAAGATGTCATCCATTAGCCTCATGAAGGTTGCAGGAGCATTTGTCAATCCGAAAGGCATAAAAAACCATTCAAAAAGGCCCTTCTTAGCTTTGAACGCAGTATTGCACACATCGGAGGGTTCGATTGGTACCTGGGGATATCCTGACTTTAAATCGATCTTGCTGAAATATTTTCCCCCTTCAGTTGGTCCAGAAGGTCATCAATCCGTGGGATCGAGTACCTATTCCAGACAATGATCTTGTTCAACGCCCGATAGTCAATACAGAGTCTCCAAGTCCCATCCTTCTTCTTTACCAACACGATCGGGCTCCCACAGGGTGATGAACTTGGTCGGATGTGACCTTTCTGCAGCAGCTCTTGAATCTGCCTCTTGATTTCATCGTTATCTAGAACGGAGCGCCGATAGATTGGTCCATTGGGCAGTGACACACCTGGGGTCAGATTGATGGAGTGCTCGACCTAATAGTGCAGAGGAACCCTTACGGGGGAGGTGAAGATGTCCTCGTACTCCTCCATGACCTTGTTCATCTATAGTTGTCATGCGGAGGGGCCCTGTCTGGAGGTAGTGGCCACCGTCTTATTCTTTCCTTGAGGGCGTATCATTAAGAAAAATAATTTCCCCGTTTTGGAAATGAGCTTACTGCATTGTTTTGCAGTAACCAAAGAGATGGCGGTAGGTAGTGCTACCTTCAATATCCTATACAACTTATTTCCCAAAGTAACAATAACAGCACGAGTCCTTGACTCATATACAAAATGTCGCTTCCACATGTATGGTTGGCCTAATAATACATCACAAACATTAAGGGGAGGAACGTCACACAATACCTCATCCGTGAAGGGCTTGATGTTGTATGGAAGGCGACACTGCTGGCTCACGCGAAGATCCCATCCTTAGTGAAGCCACCCGATGGTGTATGGTTGTGGATGTGCTATGGTTGGTGTTACCCTCCTGTTGCAATAGGTATTCATCTTTCATGATCGACATTTTTACATGCCAAATATGTCATACTTTGCATGCTGCAATGTTCCATATTTCCTTAGGAGGCCAAAGAAGAGGCCATGAAAGTGTGCTAGTCTAAATGCCACTGCTGTACTCCTATTTTGATGAGTCATTCCATTTTGAAGAATTTCCAGTTAAGGGAAGGCCAAACAGTTTAATCCTGGCTTCCCTAGGTTTCAATTTCTTGTTGTAGAACATAGAGAATGGATATATGTCCAAACAGCTTAAGCTTGGCAGATCAGTAGCTAGGTAGAGAAATAAAGGAGCCCAACCGCTTAATCTGGGCCATTGGAAGATATAAGGGTACATTTAGATAGCAGGGCAGTCAAAAGAAAAGAAGATAATCAGGGTCTGCAAGTCTAAGTGCACCCAAACCAAAAAGAAGAAAAAATGTTAGGTAAGTAGGCTGGGTAAGTAGTTTTTGAGGTTGCAGAATGAATAAGTGTGACCAATTTTGTATCTCAAAGTGTTATTTTACTTAAGATCACAAGTGCAAGGCAATTTTCCCTTGGAGCAGCTCAAGCGAGGCATGACTAACTGCCCCTTCTTCTTGTTCCCCAAATCATTCACTAACCTCCCCAAAGAGGTCAAGATCTGCTTGATATCTCTTTAGTTTCATCATTTGTCATAGCATTTCCTAAGTAAAGATCTGCTTTGCTTAAGGATGCTTGTATTTCTTATAAAGGTCTGGTTTCCCCTTTAAAGCCTAAGATTCCTATCCTTAGCGCTTTCTTCACAAAATTCATATTAACTCTTAACTCTATTATGTAAATCCCTCCTTATTTCCCCTTCCCATACTAAAAAAATATAGTTAAAATAACCATTATTTACATATCCCCTCCTCTGGTTGAAATATAACCATAAATATGCTTGGGAATTACTAAGTTTGCCTGAAACTTAAGTAAGAACCCTCAGTTTTGCTTCTTAAACTCCCTCAAAGTGTCTTTGGACTCCTTCCAAGGCATGAAATCCCTTTTTTTTGGTTATCGGACCCCTTCCGAGGCCTCAAGAACCCTTCCAAAGCTTTAAAAAAGCCTCCTCCGATCGCATTAACCCTCCTCCGATGAGTTTTCCTCCCCTCCGACGCGATATCGCTGTCGGAGGTCGCAACATTCATTCATCGGCCCCCTTTTATAACTCCCCGATATCATGTCGCCGATCGCGATATCGCGATCGACAGTCGCAAGGTTCTGTACCTACATATATATCCCCCCTCTCATCCGCCGACGCGATATTGCTATCGCACCCGAAAGCATATCGCATCGCGATCCACTCATTTTCGCAATCACATCATTTATCCATATATGCCTCCACTTCCCCGTAAAACTTGGTTATATTGCAAAACTTAAGTTTTGCCGCTAAACTCATTTTACCTCAATAATATGGCATTTCCGCAAATATTTCCCATTTTTTCGCACAGTCGCATGCCTTATCGCTTTTCTGATATCGGCGATCGCTTCCATTGCCTCGCACATATAAAAGCCATCACCCCCTGTCCCCGCCGATTTAATCCCCGCCGTACTGCCATGTCACCCTGCCACATCTCCCTGCCACGTCACTGCCGTACTGGGACCCACTGCTGGCGTCATACTGACGTCATCACTAAAAGAAGGCGTGAAGGGAAAAAATTGCAGCAAAGAAAGCCCGGAATGTAAAACAGAGGCAGTTTTCGGGGCATCGCTAAGAAAAAATGACCAAAATGGAAGGCTTCATATCGCTCGGCTACCAGCAGGCCCGAAAATTCACAATTTTGACAGGAATTCTTCATTTATGTTCGTATTCCAATCGGCCAGCTCCAGTAGCATTCCAGAGGCCACGAAAATCATTTGCAATAGCCATTTTTGCCTTGAAAGGGCAAAAAACAGGGGCGATTTGATAGTTTCAAGCATATCAGATCGAGACAAAGTGGCCCGATTCAACTGTAAAAGAGTATCAGAGGAAAGATGAAGCCTCGATTAAATTGAAGAGTATTAGCGAAGCGGAAAATAGTATCAGATCGAAGCAGGTGAACATTAAAGGCCCCCAAGCAAAGTCAAAGAAAGCGGTGAAACCATTTAAGGCTCTTAGATCACAGTTAATACACATCAAAACCACTCAAGAGCAGGGGATCAAAGCCCAAAGCACAGTTATGGCTAAATGAACAACACAGAGCCATAAGGACACCATATTAACTCATTTTGATACAGCTGCCTCCAGCGCAGCTCAAAGATATTTTCTTGCATTAATTTCAGGGCAAGATTAGGTTAAAGAATGCATTTCCCTCAGACCTGTTTAAGGTCTGCTGTAATAGATATTTTCCCTATATAAACCACCCTAATTCATTGTTTAAAGGGTTGGTTGGTGGATAATCCTGATTCGGGACTCGCACTGTATGTTTGAGAATTTCTATAATCAAAGACTGCTGAAAAGCTTGGAGGATGGACTGTCTGTTGTGTTATTAATGGCTGAAGAGTGAAATATAGAATTCTTGCGCTGCTACATGGCCCAATAAGTGTTTCTTACCTCTGTTTTCAATTCATATATGTTTATATCATACATATATCACCATCTAAGTTACAGAAAGAAAGATTAGCTTAGAATTTGCGTGGCTGCACTCTATGCTTAGTTTCTATGACTTCTATATGTTTTCTTCTGATTCAGGCATAAATATGAATTCCTCATGGCTCGTATTTGCTCTGTTTCATTCTTGTATGACTATTATTTAGGAATTCTTGACTGCTCCTAGATATAGTTCACTCACCTTCCCTCTGTTAAGCTGAAAGAGAGATTCTTAGTTTCCTTTCATTCCTTAGCCTTCATTTCATCCTTTTAACTTGAAAGATTGTTTCATGTATCCTGCTCTATATTCCTCTTGTGACCAAGAAAAAGCACCAGAAGCCCAATTCCATGACTCCATGCCCAATGGTTTGAACCTCCCACACTATGCATGCCTCCCTACTTGAAAACATCAATCATCCCACCAAAACTTAAACAAAAACCCAAAGAAGCATATAACTAGCCTAAAATCAACCCAAAACAAAGTTAAATCAGAAAGAGAGAGCCCTCTCTGATTGCAGGTAGGCTAGGACCTACAGTCCAAAGATTGGTTTGTGGTTACCTCGGCCGTATCCCTTAAGGAGTCAAGGGAAAACCTGAGCGATAACATCATTGGCGACTCCGCTGGGGAATTATTCAGAAAATTCCAAAAAATAAGTTAGAAGCTGGCTCCTAAGAAGAAAACGCATAATACCAGGTCAAACCCAGACCCAAATCCACCAGCTGTTTTTGAAAATCCCAATTTAATCTCTAGAAACCTTAGTAAGCAAAAACAAGGAGAGCTTGCTAATTCCAGTCCTAAAACAATTCAGCCTAGCTGTTTTCCAACCCGTGTCAAAGTTTTATTTTGTTCAAACCCTACTTCCCCTAGTTCATCATCCACCTCTCAAGGCACTCCTTCCACACCTCCATTCACTGCACATACTCCCGTTACCACTATTGTTACCGTTGTTCCAGTCGTTCCATTTAACCCTGCTGCTCCACTTATCCCTGTAAATATGGCTAATAGATATGCATCGCTGCAGTTGCCAGCAAACCCAAGGGCTATGCCTCAGGATTATTGTTATAGACATTTTTGTGCCTTACAGCATGAAGCATGAAATGTCGATAATCTGAGGGATCCAAAGTCCCTAAACATGTTGTTCCTACCCCTAGAGGAACAAGGTCAGCAAACCACAGCACTAAAAATCAGTTCTCCACCTGAAAACACTCAAAAACAAGCTAATTCTGGATCATGTCAGCTGCTCCACTAAGCATCTGCGCTGAATGTCAACTGCTCCACTCTGTACCTGCGCTGAATGTCAACTCTAATGAAGGCTACCTGCACTGGGCGAGATTGGCCAAGTGGCACAGTCATTCTGCAAGGTGTCAAATGCCCAGGAAGCTTCCAAAATGACACTTGGATCAGGGAATTCGCCTTGTGATGAGTAAGAGGATCTAGATCTCCAAGTGGAAGCAAGAAACTCCAAGTGGACTCAAGAACTGAAGTATAACTGAAGTGGGAGAGGACACTAGTCAGCTTCATGCCAAGCTCAAGCTGACTCATCCTTTCTCCAAAACTCCTATATATAGAGCTCTCTCATGAGGTCTAAGGGGGCTGGAATCTTGTGAATGTAAGGAAGTGCTGTTGGTTTGTGCATAGAACTATTGGGTGATTTGCTTGAAGGAGGTGAAGAGGAGATTTCTTTCTGCTGGGAGGTGTTGCTGGATTGGGCCTCTTATGGTTGTAACACTCTCAGAACTTTACTTCTTCCATTAATAAAGCATTTGAGGTTCTTCTATATGCATGTGTCTCTGTGGCGTATTGATGTTTGTATATTTGATTTATTCTAATCCTTGAATCAATTATGGATGTATGCTTCTTGTAGTTTCCTTTTCTTGTGCTTTTGCAGGATCTTTGTGTAGCTGGGCCAGTGAAAGAGCAAGGAGCTGGGAGCAAGCAGCAAAGAGGAAAGATTGGATCAACCATTAGCGGAAGATAACGGTTAGTGGATTTCTTTCTCCTCTCTCTTACATCTCATAAAGAAGTAATCTTGAATAGCTTTGCATTCGGTTGTTGCTGAGGTACTATCACCCTTAGAGTGGGATAGGGTCATTCCGTATTGGATACTTTTCCCAACAACAAATTGGCGACTCCGCTGGGGATCGTATCTTGTTGGTTGTTTGTTTTTTTGCTATTCATTTCATAAACAAAGGGAGTACCGAATCGAACTGTATTTGGATTTTTCAAATACAAAGTAGAGGGCAGCTACTCTAGCTCAGTTGCTGGGCAAGTTTATGATTTGAAGAGCTGATCCACAAGGACTCTAATAAGCTCTTAGTGATAGCTTTTCATCCTCCTTGTTATCCCTTAGTGTGTCCTTGACTGATAGCTTCTGATTTGGCCAAAAACTGTGAATTTTTGAGCAATCTGTGACCCGGAAACCAAGAGAAACGAAAGTTTCGTTCTTCAGTGTAGGCTGTGTGAAGGCTGTCTGCATTTCAGCGCAGTTCCCGAAGGGGCTACCTGCGCTGAAGGTCAAACAGACAGTGTCCCACCTGCGCTGGACCAGTCTTGCCTTGTGCTACTGGGGTTTCCTGCTGTTTCTTGCCCTGTTTTCACTCTTGTTTTTGCTGTCTGTTACCAGTCAATGTGCCTATCTGAAACCAACTTTCCTTGCCACTATTCCGCCTCGGTTGTATAAAGAAACTGTGTTTGTTCTTTGTGTATTTCTTATATCATTTGCAGTTTCCCATAACGAAAAGTGAACTAGTCTTGCTGTGGCCTCTTAGATCTAGACCTGTGATAAAGTGTCGTTTTGATCTTAAGAGTTAGTTTATTTGCTGTTCATAGCTGATTGAGCTTTTGCTTTCGTCATTTGGTTTGAGTTTATATATTTCTAGTGTCGAAACAAGTAAATCTTAAGGTGTCTTTTGATTTTGGACAAGCTTGTTTGCTTTCACTTGAAATTGAATTCAAAGTTATACAACAACTTTCTTTTTGTGTCGCACAAACATTAAGAAAGAGAAAAGAAATACTTGCATTGTGCATGTGCATTATGACAGTTTGCATGTTGATTTAGGAAAAATGCATTAGTGTGTGCTCTATGATCTGTGTGAAAAGATGTTATCTTTCTTTTCCCTCAGTAGTTAAGATTTTCAAAGTTGAAAGATTGAAAAGCTTGCTTATCATCTTAGACTGCATTTAGGAGTGTTATCATACATCTCGTGGTGATCCATAAAGGCAAACTGCTAAACAAGATCAACCTTAAAATAAATTGAATTTACATAACAACGCATTGAAACATAACGCAAACACATAGAGGTTTAAGCTAGAGACGTGTTCCGGCGTCGTTAAACGTGATATCTTAGCGTTGAGTGGTTGGGTGATTCCTCCACGGTGAAGCGATAAGTATCAATACGGACTTGTGCTCCCACGTACCGTCGCGTATATATTGGGAGACCCCTATAGGAACAAAGCCTTTATCCATAGGAAACTGTGTCGGCCGCCCTACTGATCGCAATGCAGTGAACACAGCATTCACGAAGATCGACCACTCGTACCGTAAAACGTATTCTGTGGTTTTGCGAAACGTTTGGCACACCCTTTGCCTAGAACTCCAGAGCAGTTTCTTTTGGCCTTTTTCAAACTCTATAACTGAAAAAGTTCATCCGAGCATTTGTCAGTTCGGGCTCGTTAAAACATCGAAGGAGACTAGATTCCTCTTTAGCTTTTTCTCGACTCTTAAAAAGTGAAAAAGCAAGTTGTGTCTAAGCGTCGTTATAAAATTTATTTTAAACAGAACATAATCACCTCCTATTCCCGCGTTGATCTTAGGTTGAGAACATGGAACGCCCCAACCAAGGAATTCCACATGATGGAAATCCTAGTCCATTCTCCTCTTGGGGAGAAGTTGGTGCGCCCCACATGGTCACATTGTCGCTTCCAGGACTGACAATTGGCCTGCCTATTTGGCTATTCTCAACCAATGTAGTTCAGACCACCATGGTTCCTGAACAGTCGAGTCAACAGTTAGATGAGTCTAGAGCTGCCCACCAGCCTTCCACTTCCTATAACTCTTCCTCTAATCCTTCATCTTTGCAAGGTAGAGCCGGAAAAAGCCAAGCTCCCATGGAGAAGAAGAAGAAGAAGAAAGAGAAGAAGAAGAAGGAGCCTAAGGCGACTGGGGGCAAGCAAAATACATCTAACAAAAATCCACACACAGCACACACCGGGCCTAAATCGCCATGTGTCATATGTAGAGGAGACCACTTCCATAGAGATTGTCCCTGTATTCCCCGGATACTAAGGGACTGGTCACCTCGTTTGCACAATTCGGGAGCATCAACCTCTGACAGCCATGTTGAATGCTTACCGTCAACCAACGAAAGTGAAGGTTCAAGACAAAGAGGGGGAGCAAGGTCCCCCTGCAAATTGTGTAAAGGCGATCACGCCATCCACCGTTGTCCCTTCTTAGACGAAGCGAAGAGAGTTTTGGAAGATCGTCTGGTTTCACCGTTGAGACTTCCTCCAGGATATAAAAAACTCGTGCCAAGTCCTTCGTTGGTTGAAAATACAGCTGGCCCGCTCAAGTGGTCAGCTGAAGCGTCAGTCATTGAAAATGAACCTACTGAATCCAGACCAGACGAAAGTCTAAAGGTCTATACGGCAGTTGACCCGGTTCTTCCTTCAGAGGTTTCATCCTCAAATGACACCGTCACTGAAGATTCATCTTCAAATGACACCCTCACTGAAGAGAATAAGGATGACACCATCCAGATTCTTTTCATCAACACAGATTCTGATGAGCATCAGGGCAATGCGCCCATTCCTTTATCGCAGGAAGGAACATCGTCAGGATCGTATCCGGCCGTGTATTCGGTCCCACCACCAAGCAACCTGGTTGTATCTTTTGATTGGAACCAACTAGGAAGACCCCGGTTACCAACCAATATACCATTCAGAATCATAGTCCAAATTTATAGAATGGTAATGGCTGGAACTATCGTTGATGAAGGGGCATCTGTGAGTATCCTTTCCTCTATTGCTTGGAAAGCACTGGGTTCCCCGACGCTTTTGCCTGAGATGAGAAATCTCTCGGGTTTTGATAAAGGAACCAGTCGACCATTAGGGATCCTCCCCAATGTGCCTGTTACATTGAAAGGGAAGACCGTTCAAATGAACGTGATGGTCGTTCAAGGACCCTTGGATTATAACCTACTCCTTGGACGAGACTATATATATTGCATGGGAGCTATAGTCTCCTCACTCTTTAGAGTAATGTGTTTTCCACACGAAGGAAGAATGGTCAAGCTCGTATACCAACTTTCATTTCCGGGATCACGCATCGCAAATAGTCACATACCAACCCTCAATGGTCTATTCACCCAAGAAATGTCTCCACCCCCAGTCCTCCTTCCCGATGAGTGTGAGTGATTCGGAAAGATGGGACTGGAACCCAGGGGGCATGCATCCTGGTCTGCTTCGGGCAGAGGAAACCTTGGGTATAAGGTAGAATTTCCGCGAAAGAATATTACTAGTCCGTACCCCGTCCGTGGATGGAAGAGGGGTTGTTCTAGAACAAGATTCTTTTGATAAGGTTACTTGTTTGATGAGGGTCATTCACCATTGTCTACTTCGGTAGACAGTGCCGAGGAAGTGTTTTCGTTTGATGGTGTTAACAAAACAATCTTTGGGTAACCAGAAAGAGGCAAGCCTCACCCTTTAAAACAAATGTTTTATCGGATAAGTAGGGGCAGCCTTGAAATTGTACTTTATACCTGGGGGCATGCAAACCTTTCGGAGTGCAAGCTAAGAGCGGTTATTTATCTGTTTTTAGGATTAGTCGTTTTCGAACTTGCATAAAGAAAGGATGAGAGGGAGCAAAGCTTAGTGAAGATGAAGCTCTATAAAAAATAGAGATCTCACAGGAGACATTCTTATCTTATGACTGGTATTATCGAGCAGTTTTACCGCGGAATTTATGCTCATTAAAAAATAGAAAAGCGAGATCCGAGCAGTTTAATACATAGTTCATGCTCGTTAAAAAATAAACATAAGATCGAGCAGTTTTACCGTGGAATTTATGCTCGTTAAAAAATAGAAAAGCGTGAGCAAAAGTTTCCTCCAGAGTTTAAGCTCATTAAAAAATGAACCTATTTCGGTAAATAACCATTGTGATCGTAAATTTATTAGCCATAAAAGCCTTGGTCGTGTTTGCACCCGCCACCTCCATTTCATTTGGCCAATCGTTCACCTCCATATGATTGTTTACCTATTTTGAGGAACAGCTGCGAAGAGTGATTTCACTTAGCCATCCTTGTGACACTGTCGTGATTGGAAAATTCCAACTTGTACCTGGAATCTACTGCTATCCCTGTTTATCACTCGTTCCTCAAAAGATGAGTCTTCTTTGAGCTCTTTTCATCTGACTCGTAAAATATGAAAAGTTTGCCGAGTTTTGGCCTTCCAGCTCGTTAAAATGACCGGAAGAGCTATCCCTCCTCTAGATTTTAATCTTTTTGGACCTGAGGGATTATTACACAAAAAGGTCGAGCGCTTGTTTTATTCGGCTCGTTAAAGTTATCGAAAACTCATCCCTTCTGTATTGTTTTATACTTTTTCAGACTTAAGGGATTAGATGACGAAAAAGGAATTTTGGAGTTAACTTTCTGTACCTTTTCAGACTCTCTAAAAATGAAAAGGACCGAGTTTTCCTTGTCGTTAGACTTGTTAAAATGATTAAATAGCGACAAACTTGTCTTTAGACGAGAACGAGTTTCCCTATCGCTAAGCTCGTTAAAACATAGCGATGGGCTTGCCCGAAGGGCAGGTTATAGAACAAGCATATGTTATCCTCCTCAAGCTTGACAAAAATAAAGAGGTACTGGTCAGAAATGACTGGGGAAAAATTGGGAGAACCTCAAAGCTTTAATGGTAGCAAGTCGCTCTTGAACATGACACTTTGTCCTTCGTATCACATCGGGTTGGGTTGTTTCATTCATCGGTCTCATCACCATGGTCCTCGCCAAACCATCCGCATTTGGGGTAATGCTACCGATCCATCACATCAGTGTCGTTATATGTTCAAGAGATGTTGTTCAGAAAGAGTCAACCGTGTCCCATCCACTGCCATACATTATCCTTCATCCACCCATGATCGCCACCCTGAATCATATTTCACAGATTGTTTTCACCTCCACTAAAATCATTAGCTCCGTTCCGTGTCACTGATGTGGGATTCATTAAGGCCCTCCTTTGACAGATTGCTTCTTGTCGACTTCAGCTCATTATCCAAGAAGTTGATCTAGGAACAACCCCCTCAGTACTTTGAAGCTTGCATGCCTCAATGGCAAGTTTCTCACTTCCGGCGACAGGTATACATCAATGACCTTCGACCAGAAGATTTTGCGTGGTGTTCGACGCCAAGTCCTTTATTCACACCACGTGAATTGTACTGCAGTACCTTGAGGGTCATTGTCATTATTGGTGATTCCTCTCGCGCTTGTTAACGGTTTACATTATTGACCGATAATCAAGCGATGTCTTTCCATGTTCGACTTCAGCGCAATTCTCACATGGATCGACTTGTACTTAGAGTGAAGATCGAACGAGTTTGAAGACCCCGGATCTAGTTTCATCCATCCGGACTGTGATATATATTCAGGAAATATAAAGACATTTGATATGTACATCATTGCAGCAGATGATCATCCTACTAAAAGGATGATAATTTCAGCAGAGAATTATCAGTCTACCATCAGACGATCGTCTGTTCTATGTACCAAAATGAATTTATAAATATGAGCATGGGAATGCCTGCCTCAGCTAGATCGTGAAAGCAGAATGAAAAATAATGTATTGTATTGTATTTTATTACAGGGCACCTCTCAGCGATTGAATGAACTTCGGATCCTCCTGATAAAGCATTTCACCCGATAAACGACCTCATACTTTAGGGGGCAACTGTTATAGACATTTTTGTGCCTTACAGCATGAAGCATGAAATGTCGATAATCCGAGGGATCCAAAGTCCCTAAACATGTTGTTCCTACCCCTAGAGGAACAAGGTCAGCAAACCACAGCACTAAAAATCAGTTCTCCACCTGAAAACACTCAAAAACAAGCTAATTCTGGATCATGTCAGCTGCTCCACTAAGCATCTGTGCTGAATGTCAACTGCTCCACTCTGTACCTGTGCTGAATGTCAACTCTAATGAAGGCTACCTGCGCTGGGCGAGATTGGCCAAGTGGCACAGTCATTCTGCAAGGTGTCAAATGCCCAGGAAGCTTCCAAAATGACACTTGGATCAGGGAATTCGCCTTGTGATGAGTAAGAGGATCTAGATCTCCAAGTGGAAGCAAGAAACTCCAAGTGGACTCAAGAACTGAAGTATAACTGAAGTGGGGGAGGACACTAGTCAGCTTCATGCCAAGCTCAAGCTGACTCATCCTTTCTCCAAAACTCCTATATATAGAGCTCTCTCATGAGGTCTAAGGGGCTGGAATCTTGTGAATGTAAGGAAGTGCTATTGGTTTGTGCATAGAACTATTGGGTGATTTGCTTGAAGGAGGTGAAGAGGAGATTTCTTTCTGCTGGGAGGTGTTGCTGGATTGGGCCTCTTATGGTTGTAACACTCTCAGAACTTTACTTCTTCCATTAATAAAGCATTTGAGGTTCTTCTATATGCATGTGTCTCTGTGGCGTATTGATGTTTCTATATTTGATTTATTCTAATCCTTGAATCAATTATGGATGTATGCTTCTTGTAGTTTCCTTTTCTTGTGCTTTTGCAGGATCTTTGTGTAGCTGGGCCAGTGAAAGAGCAAGGAGCTGGGAGCAAGCAGCAAAGAGGGAAGATTGGATCAACCATTAGCGAAAGATAACGTTTCTTTCTCCTCTCTCTTACATCTCATAAAGAAGTAATCTTGAATAGCTTTGCATTCGGTTGTTGCTGAGGTACTATCACCCTTAGAGTGGGATAGGGTCATTCCGTATTGGATACTTTTCCCAACAACAATTATCAAACTAAAATCACATATTTTGATGGTACTGGTTCTTGCACAGCCCTGCAACATACCAAGAAGATGCAAGACTATTTTGTGAACTACGAGATAGATGATGACAGTGTAAGAATGAAGATTTTTGTCCAAAGTTTAACAGGGGATGTAAGGCCCTGGTTTAGAAGCCTTGTTGCAAATTCCATAGCTAACCGAGAGGCCCTTTACCAAACATTTCTTAACAGATGGGAGAAAAAGAAAGATCCCTTGCACATATTATCTGAATATGACACCATCAAAAGAGGCCCTCAAGAGACTATCTTAGACTATTGTGCAAGATTTAACAATGTTTATAATGCAATACCACAGAACCTCAGGCCTCCACCTGATATTGCTTTGTATAAATTCCCTGATGGTTTTGATACTGACATGGCTTATCAGTTAAGGGAAAGAGCCCCTCGAAGCCTAGAAGACATGCAAAATGTTGCTGTCAGCATAGAGGCAAATCTAATTGCTAAAAGAAACAGAGCTAGAACTGAGAGAAGAGCCACCTTTAAGGAAGAACCCTCAGCCTTAGACCAAAAGCTGGATGCTATTATTAGTGGCATGCACAGGCTATGAGATAGAGTGGAAATCGTTGAAAGGAAATCTACATGGGAAGGACAACAACCCAATACCATAAGGAACCCAAATTTCAGGAAAACTCAGAACACAAACGCTGGTAGGTCTAGCCCAAACCAGGATATAAGGCCTCCTTTCCAAGAAAACTATACAGAAGCATCCACATCTAGTGAGCAGACAAAAGACACTCATATAAACTTGATGGGTTTGAAAAGTGAACAACAAGTATTCCTAACCCAAGAAGACCAAGATGAGCATGACTATAATCAATTTCAGACTCAGTCTGGTGAGTCTTTTGACTTTAAACAAGGTTATGATTCAGCTGTCTATGAGGTCCACAAACAGTATAAACTGAGAACTAGAACAATTGATGTGCCCGAGGCCATCAAACAGAAGGAATCAAAGCAGCCTAAGAAGATCAAAGAAAAGGCTTCCCTCATAGAAACTGCTGATAAAACAGTCCCAAATCCAAAAAAAGTGACCATAGAGGATATCACAGATGTTCAACCCTCTGAAAATTAGCCTTTTCTATCTTTTCCCTCAAAGGAAAACATAAACAACACTCCTGAAAGCCTTTCCAAATCAGAAATAGTTCAATAAATCAATGAAGAACAAGAACAAATCACTGATATTCCCATGGAAAAAGGGAAGCCTGCCTATCACAACACTAAAACCCAATCAGAGAAAACATTTGATTTAGAGGCAGAAATAGGTAAACTTAAGATATCCATCCCTCTATCTGAACTTGCTAAGCATGAAGTGTACAGACAGCAAATCAAAAGATCACTGCAAATGCCAGAGAACAGGGATGATGTTAATGTCTTAGATAATCAACCTGAATTACTTTTTGGTCCAGAAGTCAATGGTAAATCAGGACATGGATCTGTTCTACCCTTTTATGTCAGTTTGCACATTCATGATAAAGTGTTGCACAATGCTATGTTGGATTCAGGTGCTTCACACAATCTGATGCCCAGAGCTGTAATGGAGAAGCTAAACCTTGATGTCACTAGACCCTACAAAGACTTGTTCTCATTTGATTCTAGTCAGGTCAAGTGTTTAGGCTTGATCAAAGAGCTTTGTGTGTATTTAGTCCAATTTCCCAACAAAATGATCCTAATGGACGTGGTGGTTGTTGACATTCCACCAAAATACGACATGCTCTTATCAAGATCTTGGGGAGCAAAACTCCAAGGATCTCTCCAGCTAGACCTCTCCTATGTCACTATTTCAGTCTTTGGGCAACCAAAGAGACTGTACAGAGAAACACTGATGAAGTATGTGGTAAGTAGTGAGGAAAAACCCCAAAACTTTCCCATTTACTCAGTCCATTCTGATATCAATTCCTTTATATTGTTCAATGATAATAGCTGCCCTCTCACTGATGAGATGCATTTGCCTTTAGAAAATGAAACATGCATAAATCAAGAATCGACTGCCCAGACCCATGAGACTGTTAGTAAAACCAACATAAAATAAGAACCACATGAAGCACCAAGGTCCACCCAATCCTAAAATGACTGAAACTCTTAATACTAACCACAAGCAAGAAATCACATGGTATTTAGAGGTTGATGGTTCTGTTAACAAGCTAGGAGCAGGGGCAGGAATATGGATTCACAATACACATAACAACCATGCAGAGGGTCATGCTTACAGACTAAACTTCAAATGTACCAATAACATGGCAGAGTATGAGACTCTCTTATTAGGCCTTAAACTGCTCAAAGCTCTAGGGCTGCAAAAGTGTCCATTCTAGGTGATTTCGATTTGATCATTCAATAGATGAAAGGCAACTTTGTTACTAATGACAATAGGCTGAGAGCTTATAGGTCTGCTGCTACAGAAATACTCAATTCCTTCACTGAAACCAAGCTTGCCAAAATTTCTAGAAGCCATAACATACATGCTCACAACCTAGCCACTTTTGCTAGTACATGCAAGCTTCCCTTTGAGCCAGATCACCATTTCACTGCTGAGATAAAACATAGGCCTGCTGTCCCAAATAATGTTAAAGATTGGCAAGTGTTCGAAAATGATACCCAGATTAACAATTTCCTCACTCTTGAGCATGAGTTTTCAAATATTAACATTGACATGGATGCTATGACGGATGAACAACATCAAACAAATGAAAATCAACAGGCTGTAACAGCTGTAACAGCTAAACAAATGTTAAACCCAACTTTTTTTGACAATGCAAACATAGAAGAGCTGAAACAAATGCATTTGGAGGAAATAGCCAAAACAGAGGTCGAGATCATTGATATAAAGGATAACTTTCTCCCTACTAGCCTCACTCCATTAGAAGATATGTTTGATGCAAATGATGTTCCCAAAAAGCCAAAAATGTAGCCCTTAAATGCTGCTATAGAAGAACACAACATTGGGACAACAGAGAAGCCCAAAATGATCAAACTATCTCAATCCTTGCCACCCGATCAAAAGCCCAAATATGTTGATTTGTTCAAAGAATTCCAAGATGTGTTTGCTTGGAGTTATGAGGACTTGAAGTCCTATGACACCTCAGTGATCCAACACACCATTCCCTTAAAACCAAACCAAAAGCCCTTCAAACAAAAACTAAGGAGAATCAATCCTGTGCTTCTCCCTTTAATTAAGAAGGAAGTAAAGAGAATGTTTGAGGTTGGCATAATAGCACCCATCAGATTTTCTGAATGGGTATCCAATCTTGTTCCCACCAAAAAGAAAACAGGTGAAATTAGACTTTGTGTAGATTTGAGAAACTTAAACCAAGTCTCCCTAAAAGACCACTACCCATTGCCAAAAATGGACCACATCCTACAAAGAGTAGTGGGGTCATCTAGAATCTCTTTTATAGATGGCTTTTCAGGTTTCAACCAAATACTTGTTCACCCGGATGACCAAGACAAGACAGCCTTTACAACACCGTGGGGAACATTTAAGTATGTGAAGATGCCTTTCGGCCTAAAGAATGTAGGTGCTACCTTTCAAAGGGTAATGGACATTGCCTTTGCCAAGGAAATCCATGATTTCCTGGTTATCTATCTTGATGACCTCACCCCTTTCTCCAAATCTGATCAAGAGCACCTAAAACATTTGAGACAAGTGTTCCTAATATGTAGGAAATATGGAATTTCCTTGAACCCCAGGAAGTATTTATTTGGCCTTGAAGAAGGAAAATTATTAGGCCATATCATTTCAAAAGACGGGATTAGAATTGATCTCGAAAGAATTCAAGCCATCCTTCAAATCGCTTATCCAAGAAACATAAAAGAGTTGCAAGCATTCCTTGGAAAGATCAATTTTCTTAGGAGATTTATCCCAAACTTGGCAGAACTGATACGAATGCTAAATAAAATGTTAAAGAAGGATGCCAAGGTAAAATGGTCTCTTGAAACTAAGCAAGCCTTTGAGAGTATCAAAGCTGCCTTAACCCAGGCCCCTGTCCTCACCAGTCCACAATTTGACAAAGATTTTATCATTTTTTCTTTTGCATCTGATCACACCATAGCTGCTGTCCTTTTACGAAAGGATGATCAAGGAAATGAAAATCCAATTGCATTTTTTAGCCGAGCCCTCAGAGATGCACCTTTGAAGTACCAAATCATGGAGAAGCAAGCATATGCCCTTGTTAAGGCAATCAAAGATTTCAGAATTTACATTTTATATTCACATGTGATTGCTTATGTGCCAAACGCTGTTGTAAAAGACATATTAACCCAAGAAGGCATAGAAGGCAAAAGAGGCAAATGGATTGCCAATATCCTTGAGTATGACATTGAGATAAAACCCACCAAGCTGATAAAGGGACAAGGATTAGCCAAACTGATGTCCGAAACAAATTTTCAAGCCCTAGACATTAACCAACTGGACAATGAACAGGAGCTGGCGACTCCACAGATCAGTGAAACCTTCTTGCAATCCCCATGGTATGCTGATATATGTTTTATATTGTTAAACCTGTGTGCTCCTCCAGGGTTGTCCAGAACCAAAAAGAGATTTTTAAAGATGAAAGCATCAAAGTTTTGTATCTTAGATAGTGCCCTGTTTTGGAAAAATCATGAAGGAATATTGCTGAATTGTCTAACTATGAATGAAATTGACAATGTCATGAAAGAATTCCATGCAGGGGACTGTGGAGGGCACTTATACTGGAAGTCCACTGCTGACAAGATACTCAGGGCTGGTTTCTATTGGCCCTCTTTGTTTGCTGATGTAAAGAAGTTTGCTATTTCATGCCACAAATGCCAAATCTTTGAGGGCAAAAGAAAGCTGCTGCCCTTGCCCCTTAAGCCCATCTCAACCGAAAAGCCTTTTCAACAATGGGGTCTTGACTTCATTGGAGAAATCCATCCCTCTTCCTCAAGCCAGCACAAATGGATTCTAACAGCCACAAACTATTTCACCAAGTGGATTGAGGCCATCCCATGTAGGCAAGCTAATGACACCACCATTATCCAATTCCTCGAATGCAACATCCTTTCTAGATTTGGCTGCCCTGAGAAGATCATCACTGACAACGCTGCTGCCTTCAAATCCAAAAAGATGATCAATTTTTGCCATAAATTTCATATCACCTTAGGCCACTCTACAACCTATTACCCTCAAGGTAATGGCTTGGCCGAATCATCCAACAAGAGCCTGATTAATATTATCAAGAAGATCTTAGAAGAAAACAAGAAGAACTGGCATATAAAGCTCACAAATTCCCTTTGGGTAGACATAATTTCAACGAAGAGATCCATTGGGATGAGCCCTTATGAGCTGGTGTATGGCATGGAGGCCAGGTTTCCATCTTCTTTGGGCATTTCCATTATGAAGATGTTACAAGAGATTTAGGCAGAACCAGATGATATTCAACGAAGAATAAATTAGACCATTCATCTTCAGCAAACCAGAGAGCAAGTGTATGACAGAGCTCAAATTGTGCAAGAGAGGCTGAAGAAAGCATTTGACAAAAGGACCAAGGCTGAGGATTTCTGCATTGGCGACAAAGTTCTAAGGTGGGACTCACGAAGAGAAGACAAGGGAAAGCATGCAAAATTTGATTTTCTATGGAAAGGCCCATTTGTTATCAGCGCTGTGCAATGCAATAACACTTATTTTCTCAAATCTATAGATGACAGCACAGTGGAAGACGACCCTGTAAATGGCCGAATATTGAAACATTATCGAGATCCATTTTAAGGGATACAATGCCCCTGTGTATATATTTGTATATTAGTGTTTGTATATATGTCAGCGCTTTCCTTTTTTTGTTTGTATAAGCAATCCGATTGCTTGGAACCAAGCAACGAAGTTATGGAGGCAGAGCAAGGTAGTCCTCTATTTTAACGATTAGTCACAACATCATTCTTAGGAGAACAACGCAGCAAAGTTTATAAGGCACAACCCATGCAAATCATCCATTTCAAAGGCTCTGTCTTTGCATTGGTTTCAGCATAAGTGCGCAGCGCAGTTTTGAGTGAAAGGAGCAATAGAACACAACACCCAACTCTTTGTTCTTGTGAAATTGATGTCAAAAAGAATTATCCATATTCGACCCCTGTCTTCAAATAAAGTGCAGAAGGATGCTCAGGACCAATTAAGATGTATTTAAAAGCACTCAGTGTTAAAAAGAGGCAGCGCTGTATTGTGTAGCGATTCATGTTTAAAGGAGGCCGCGTTCAGAGTTCAAGCTTAAATCAGGTGGAAGCCAATTAGAGAAAATGCTCCTTTTTATCCATGTTTTGAAGCGGTTTCAAAAGGAAAGGAACAAGCAGTTTTCAACTATACAAAGACAAAGCAGCGCTGTTATATCAAATCAAATTCAGTTAGAAGTGCTACAATCAAGCTTCCCACTTCAGTCAATAGTATCAAAACAGAGGAGCGTTTTAGGTTTCATATCAGCACCCTTGGTCAAAGCAAAAATAAGGGAAATACATCAGTTTTGATCCATGTTTTGAGACTATTTCAAAGGGCAGTGCTCAGGCAACATTGTACATAACATTAAGCATGCAAAAGAAAGCAGGCGACGCTATATAGTTCACAGTAATTCAGTTGAGGAGAGTGCTGTTTAGATCTCAAAATTCCAGTCTTTTAGCAGCCAACGAAGAATTTTTTTCAGTTCCACAACAACAATAGAAGATCAAGGCAGTCTGACCTGCTGTTCTTGGCTTTCACAAGGAAAAGCCATCCCCAAGTGGAGCCACTGTTAGCCTCCTGTTGCAACAGGTATTCATCTTTCATGATCGACATTTTTACATGCCAAATATGTCATACTTTGCATGCTGCAATGTTCCATATTTCCTTAGGAGGCCAAAGAAGAGGCCATGAAAGTGTGCTAGTCTAAATGCCACTGCTGTACTCCAATTTTGATGAGTCATTCCATTTTGAAGAATTTCCAGTTAAGGGAAGGCCAAACAGTTTAATCCTGGCTTCCCTAGGTTTCAATTTCTTGTTGTAGAACATAGAGAATGGATATCTGTCCAAACAGCTTAAGCTTGGCAGATCAGTAGCTAGGTAGAGAAATAAAGGAGCCCAACTGCTTAATCTGGGCCCTTGGAAGATATAAGGGTACATTTAGATAGCAGGGCAGTCAAAAGAAAAGAAGATAATCAGGGTCTGCAAGTCTAAGTGCACCCAAACCAAAAAGAAGAAAAAATGTTAGGTAAGTAGGCTGGGTAAGTAGTTTTTGAGGTTGCAGAATGAATAAGTGTGATCAATTTTGTATCTCAAAGTGTTATTTTACTTCAGATCACAAGTGCAAGGCAATTTTCCCTTGGAGCAGCTCAAGCGAGGCATGACTAACTCCCCCTTCTTCTTGTTCCCCAAATCATTCACTAACCTCCCCAAAGAGGTCAAGATCTGCTTGATATCTCTTTAGTTTCATCATTTGTCATAGCATTGCCTAAGTAAAGATCTGCTTTGCTTAAGGATGCTTGTATTTCTTATAAAGGTCCGGTTTCCCCTTTAAAGCCTAAGATTCCTATCCTTAGCGCTTTCTTCACAAAATTCATATTAACTCTTAACTCTATTATGTAAATCCCTCCTTATTTCCCCTTCCCATACTAAAAAATATAGTAAAAATCCCCATTATTTACATATCCCCTCCTCTGGTTGAAATATAACCATAAATATGCTTGGGAATTACTAAGTTTGCCTGAAACTTAAGTAAGAACCCTCAGTTTTGCTTCTTAAACTCCCTCAAAGTGTCTTTGGACTCCTTCCAAGGCATGAAATCCCTTTTTTTTGGTTATCAGACCCCTTCCGAGGCCTCAAGAACCCTTCCAAAGCTTTAAAAAAGCCTCCTCCGATCGCATTAACCCTCCTCCGATGAGTTTTCCTCCCCTCCAACGCGATATCGCTGTCAGAGGTCGCAGCATTCATTCATCGGCCCCCTTTTATAACTCCCCGATATCATTTCGCTGATCGCGATATCGCGATCGACAGTCGCAAGGTTCTATACCTACATATATACCCCCCCTCTCATCCGCCGACGCGATATTGCTATCGCACCCGAAAGCATATCGCATCGTGATCCAGTCATTTCCGTAATCACATTATTTATCCATATATGTCTCCACTTCCCCGTAAAACTTGGTTATATTGCAAAACTTAAGTTTTGCCGCGAAACTCATTTTACCTCAATAATATGGCATTCCCGCAAATATTTCCCATTTTTTCACATAGCCGCATGCCTTATCACTTTTCCGATATCGGCGATCGCTCCCATTGCCTCGCACATATAAAAGCCATCACCCCCTGTCCCCGCCGATTGCCGATCGCCGATTTAATCCCCGCCGTACTGCCACGTCACCTTGCCACATCTCCCTACCACGTCACTGCCGTACTGGGACCCACTGCTGGCGTCATAATGATGTCATGCTGACATCATCACTAAAAGAAGGCGTGAAGGGAAAAAATCGCAACAAAGAGAGCTCGGAATGTAAAACAGAGGCATTTTTCGGGGCATCGCTAAGAAAAAATGACCAAAATGGAAGGCTTCATATCGCTCGGCTACTAGAAGCCCGAAAATTCGCAGTTTTGACAGGATTTCTTCATTTATGTTCGTATTCAAATCGGCTAGCACCGGTAGCATTCCAGAGGCCACGGAAATCTTTTGCAGCAACCATTTTTTCCTTGAAAGGCCAGAAAACAGGGGCGATTTGACAGTTTCAAGCATATCAGATTGAGAGAAAGTGGCACGATTCAACTGTAAAAGAGTATCAGAGGAAAGATGAAGCCTCGATTAAATTGAAGAGTATCAGTGAAGTGGAAAAGAGTATCAGATCGAAGCAGGTGAACATTAAACGCCCCCAAGCAAAGTCAAAGAAAGCGATGAAACCATTTAAGGCTCTCAGATCACAGTTAATACACATCAAAACCACTCAAGAGCAGGGGATCAAAGCCCAAAGCATAGTTATGGCTAAATGAACAACACAGAGCCATAAGGACACCATATTAACTCATTTTAATACCACTGCCTCCAGTGCAGCTCAAAGATATTTTCTTGCATTAATTTCAGGGCAAGATTATGTTAAAGAACGCATTTCCCGCAGACCTGTTTAAGGTCTGCTGAAAAGCTTGGAGGATGGACTGTTTGTTGTGTTATTAATGGCTGAAGAGTGAAATATAGAATTCTTGCACTGCTACATGGCCCAATAAGTGTTTCTTACCTCTGTTTTCAATTCATATATGTTTATATCATACATATATCACCATCTGAGTTACAGAAAGAGATATTAGCTTAGAATTTGCGTGGCTACACTCTATGCTCAGTTTCTGTGACTTCTATATGTTTTCTTTTGATTCAGGCATAAATATGAATTCCTCATGGCTCGTATTTGCTCTGTTTCATTCGTGTATGACTGTTATTTAGGAATTCTTGACTGCTCCTAGATATAGTTCACTCGCCTTCCCTCTGTTAAGCTGAATAAGAGATTCTTAGTTGCCTTTCATTCCTTAGCCTTCATTTCATCCTTTTAACTTGAAAGATTGTTTCATGTGTAGCTATCCTTCTCTATATTCCTCTTGTGACCAAGAAAACGCACCAGTAGCCCAATTCCATGACTCCATGCCCAATGGTTTGAACCTCTCACACTATGCATGCCTCCCTACTTGAAAACATCAATCATCCCAACAAAACTTAAAAAAAAACCCAAAGAAGCATATAACTAGCCTAAAATCAACCCAAAACAAAGTTAAATTAGAAAGAGAGAGCCCTCTCTGATTGCAGGTAGGCTAGGACCTGCAGTCCAAATATTGGTTTGTGGTTACCTCGGCCGTATCCCTTAAGGAGCCAAGGGACAACCTGAGTGATAACAGTTGGTAAGCCCAACCGCTTCATGACCTCTACCGAAATGAGGTTCTTTTGGCTCCTGTTTTTGACAATGAATTGTAGCGGGGAGCCCTTTACCCACACCTGGGAGTGGAAGAGGCACTCCTCCACCTCTGGATCTTCAGGTTCCTCCTTCTGGATCTTCATGGTGGAAATGGTGGTGTTGGGCTCCACATTGATAATATTCTTCCCTTTTCCATTCCCCTTATTGGGTTCTATCTCAGAGTCTGAACATGCATCTGATTCCGAAAACTTTAGCTCAGCCACCAGTGACTTCTTGGTCCGATACTCACTTGTGTTGTGAGTAGAGCTCTTATGGAACTTACACCACTTTCCCGTGTCCTTCTTTGGCTTCGCGGTGTTGTTCTTTGCCTGTGGCTTTGGCGGGTTATCGTGGGTCACCCCACCTTGGCTTTGTCCTTTGTTTAGTGGTTTGGGGGTGCCTTTCCCTTGCTTTGGATTTTCAAATCCAAAGTGTCGCTTCTTCTATTTAAACTTCTGCTCGATCTTGACAGCGTATCGGTACGCTGTGCTGAGCGAGGAGATATCCAGGAACTCCATCTCGTCCTGGATGTACTTGTGTAGGCAGCCGCAGTATTTGAGTACCCAATGCAGCTCAGAATCCTTGATACCCAACTTTGTGCGAAGGGTATGAAAAATATTGGTAAACTCCGGTACGTCTTGGTCCCTTCCCCTCCGCAGCATGGTCTAATTTATGTATTTATCCTCATAGCTTTTGACAGGGTAGTACTTCTCCTTGATGGCATTCCAGAATGAATTCCAAGTGGGTGTGGTTGAAAAATGTGAGGCCATACTTTCATCCTTCTGCCCACAGTAGGTTTCCCACCAGTCCTTGACATGGGGGGTGGCTTTGAGAAGAGCGAAAGTAATCTTTTCCTGGCCGGAAAAATCATGAACAAAAAAAATACCCTTCTAGCAACTTTAACCATTTATCTACAACGTCTGCATCTATATGACCCTCAAATATGGGAATGTCAAAGTTAACTTGTACCTTAAAGGGTGTGACGCTTCTAGAGTAGTTGCTGGAAGTAGATGTGTCGCCCCTGGGTAGCTGCTGAAGGATCTGGGCAAAGTTTTCTGTCATTGCGTTCCTTTGTTTCTCGAGGGCCTCTTCGAGCAAGATTTTGATAGGATCTCCTGCCCTCTCATCTTTCTTTTCATTTTCCATGGGAGGATGTCGGGATTTGTGAGGCTGGTCTTACAAAGGTTCGACTAGTTCAAGCCCTGACTCCTTATATCCTGACCTCGTTGGGGACATGCAAAGAAAAACAGAGAAAGAGCAGACCGCTTTGATACCACTGATCCAAATTTAATCACGAACATAAAAAGTTACAAAGATAACCATAAATACAGATATGCAGCGAATATAATACTTCATTTCATTAATGTAAAATACTGAAATATGCTTACAAACAGAAATCGAAATAAACTAGCTCTGGTGATGGTAGCTTATCTCTGAGGAGAGATGTGGCGGATACATGCCTCTGAACTGTCTTACAATGAGGCTTGAATGCCTATTTATTGTTTAGAAATAATGAAAAACCATAAACATCCAAAACCATAACCCTAGGAGATGAAGCGCCAAACTATGGGCCCCATTTTGGGTAAATTGGTACATCAACTTCTCGGGGTCGTAACTTTGGCATACGATCTCCGTTTGATGTGCACAATACCTCGTTAGAAATATCTATCCAAGGACTACAACTTTGGGATTAGAAACATTAGTCCATGGACCCATGTTGCTCCCATTTTTCCCAAAAAATGTCGTTTAGGGCCTCAAAACGGCTCTGGAAGTTTAGGACCTGAAAAACTGCCAAAAATAGTAAATTGTGCTACAAATAAGGAAACTAAAAAAATGAAAGAAACAATGGTGGGGGTCCAAGTGGAATTGGTGGGTGGCCACCAATATCCACCTAGATCAATGGCGCATCAATGAAGACAATCTCAATAGTGACAAAGAAGAGGATTGGTGTCTTGGTCTTGGAGTGGCTTGGTAGGTTAAGGATCATGGTCTTGGTATTCATCAAGTAGAATCTCTATAAGAAGAATTTTGTGCAGGTTTTCCTCTCCAATATGTAGAGGTTTTGGCCCTGGCAGAAAGCCAACACCTTGTGTTCTTGTCTCTTGTATTTTGGTAACTGTTTGATGAAGTAAGAAATGCACACAATAATGATATCAAGATAAGATTGTGCTATTAAGAAAAAAGGTTAAAATACCTCACAAGTAGTTGTCAT
The DNA here is from genome assembly GCA_031772625.1 of Pinus tabuliformis. Lineage (NCBI taxonomy): Eukaryota > Viridiplantae > Streptophyta > Pinopsida > Pinales > Pinaceae > Pinus > Pinus tabuliformis. Next base: position 509,793,769 of record CM062819.1, read on the forward strand.
GCTAAGAAGAATCATAGTAACTACATTTTCCATAGATTCTTCAAGAAAACCAAATGAAAATTTACCATATACAAGTCCATATCCAATCGAGTCAAATAGAGTAAAATGGTCTCATAAATTTGGTTTTCCTAAAAGAGGTTCATTTTTCATTGATTCAGTCTTCCAGAGAAAGTTGTCTGCCTTGGAGAAACTCGTCTATCTCTACCTAAAAAAAAAAATCATATGTCTTTGCCTCAAGTAAACTCATCCGTCTACCTCAGATGTTCTGAAATTTCTTTGAGAAAATGATGAATGAACTGCCATTGTGGAGGAGGCCAAAGCCTCTATTTATACTTGTCTAGGAGGACAAATGGGTGTGACCATAGGAGCAACTGAATTGACTTCTTGATGGGCCGAATTTATGTATTGGGGCCAAGAAATTAAATATCATAAATTCAAAATTTCGCTTTTAGAAACCAACTCGAAGAACATGTCACATATTTTCTCTTTTGACAATAGCATGAAGAACATGCTTTATATTTGTCATTATAATTACATCAAGGCTAACAATATTAATTATGAAGACTGACCATAGCTACAAAATTTAACACTCCTTCTTAGCTAGGGATATATTCATAATGACTATCTAAATATTCTCATGTTTGTTGGCATTATGACTAACGTGTTGTCCTTGATGGAAATCTTCTTGATAAAGATGTCAACATGATGGTAGCAAGATGAGTATACAAGCCAACTCATATGTGACAAAGACATCGGACAAAGGAATATAAATTTAGAGACAAAGGAATGATAAAGGTAAAGTTTAGGAAAGTATATGTGGCTCCTATGATTAAAAGCCGCATATATATGCGTGTATGGTGAAGAAAAGTCACGTATAGTTTCCGCACCATGGTATTCTCAATACTAAGGGTCTTTACCATGGTATTGGCCCATAGTAATGAGCGCGACAATGGATATTTTCTCCCGTCAAAGAATACCATTGACATTATTAAGGGATTGGCCTAAGGCATTGGCTAAGGCCTAAGCTATATAAGAAGATGGATATCAAAGTGCTATGTGTGCAAGTTATGGGTTATTTAAGAATGGTTCGATTTGAAACATGTGTTCACCAAGGAACATGAAGGAGGTTCAAATTTGATAGATATGAAAGCATTGTAGTGACTAATAAACATGCTTGCTTGATCTTTTATGATTATGACTAACAATGATAAATCTGTGATGGAAATGATACTTTGACATGAACATGTGACAATAAAGGTTGCAAAGTATGCTTTGTGGTTGCAACGAAGGCATGATTCAGTAATTGTAGATATGTACACAGGTTTGCTTTAGAGAGGTTGCGTACATACACAATTGTACTTCAGAGGGGTCACATATACATTCTACAAAAGTTCAGAATCTATACACAGGTGTCAAGTATTAAAAGTGTGTACATTCATGAGTGTTCTTTATAAGAGTCGCGTACAACTAATAGGATTTTGAAGTATGAACTATTAATGGTGGTTGATTAGTTCAATTATGTTTGCTGTTGTCTGTCAATGATGTATCTCTCATAATAATCTATGTTTGGAAGTACTGGTTAGGTTGAACTGATTGTGGAATGAAATGTTAACTCAATGATGTTGCTGTTGTATTATGATCTATATTTGGTTTTATGATATGTGATGGGTTTAATATGTGATACACATATTGATTCAGTGTGACAATGATTCAGATTTAGGTATCATTATTTTTTAGATATATATGTGGGTATTCTTTAGGAGAAGCGCATATATATGCAGGTATGATTAAGAACAATGGTGTATAGAATCTAATGTATGCGATGAGGGTTTGCAGTGGAAACAATTGGTTTATGTGATGGGTAACAATGTTTGGATTGGTATATTGATGAGTGGCTATGCACTTACATGATCTCTTATGATCTAGTTTCATTGTTTACATTAGTTGATTTGATGATTCATTTGGTTCCGAATTTGAGTAATTGATCTAAGAATAGTTGAAAGTGGATCTAGCTTGAAATTTTCTGAAAAGTTATCCATAAAGAGCTGAGGATAGGAGTATTTAGAAAGGGGGTTGTAGCTCCCTTATAGTGGGAGATGGAAAACGAGAGAAGGTTGTAGTCCTATGTAGGTAGGAGCATGCGTACTAGTTAAACTCTACACCAATACAAGATTGTAAGAATATTATTTTTAATAAAAGAAGACAAAGACGACAAAAACAATGGTTTTCTCCCACATTGGGTTTCCACCTAAAAATCCTGGTGTTCATGTGTGTTGTTGTGTTTCTTATGTGTTGATGATCTATCTTCTCTTTAATCCTGATAGTTTCTGCTTAATACATGTTTAATGAAGAAATGGTGCACTGGTTCAAGATTACCATATGATGAATATATGTAAATTCAGTTGACTGAATATATGAAGTTTGCTTTCATCATAATCATGTACATACGCCGGTTAACAAAATAACAATCACGTATAGAAATTGGAATAACAATCACGTGAAGTAAGTTTTAAGATACTAATTTACCCCCTCCAATATTTTTCCTAACAATTGGTATCAGAGTAGATCCTTTAGAAGAATCTTGATCGCTCGAAGGAATATTCATCAAGATGAGTAATCAAGAGGAAGTAGCATCTATCAAGCCACCATTTTTACTCGATCCAAATTGGTTTTCTGAAAAGTCAAGACAAGAGCTTATCTTTAGTCACTTGGAGCTGATGTTTGGGGAATCGTTGAAGGATGTTATCAGTATCCATCCTCCATTCCCACATATGAAGAAAAAAATAAAAAATATGAGACAAATGAAAAGGCGATCAACGCTCTGTTGGGAAGCTTGGCAGAATTAAGATTTTTAAAGGTGATGTAGTTGAATACCATAAAGACTATGTTGGCTTGAGGGGGCCTGACCCAGGTTCAGTGTTATTTATCCAAACAAATCCCTATACTACTGGCCCTTTTGGCATCAGCCAGCGGAGTGCAGACTGAAGTCTCACCCGAAGCAGTATGGGGGGGTGCTAGAACCAAGTTTTCACACCCTAAGATGGTTGTAATGTCATTTGATCTCTTCTATCCCTGCCTTCGTGCAGGTGATCTTGCTCTAGGGCTTGTAAGACAAACCCTTTATTCCAGCTTTCAATACCTTCGCGAAAGTATACAGATGACCTTCGCGCAGCCATAACCTGTGGCTCAGGTAATTTCGCACTGCTTTGGCAGCGTGCCATGCAGATTCCTCAGTTATCCTAAGTGATTTCATTGTTTTGTCAAATACTTAAAATTATCACCGCGTAAGCAGATATTCATGATTGCGTTCAATTATTCAATGTAATTGCATTCATTCACGCAAGATATAAGCATAATAAATAAAATTCATACACAAGATATCCAAACCCATCAACAAAAGAAATACACATAAATTACAGAATAACTCCTTTTATTAATATCTTCCAAGTGTTACAAACTCTGTTCACCTTGTGCACATAGCTGCAGGGGTCCACACACTCAGCTGCAGACTTCCACCCTAGGCCTCTACGCACTCAGCTACAGAGCCTTTACCTACGCTACAACCCAAGACTTAGACTTCTTGCTCTAAAGCTATGACTTTCTTACTTCTTCTATCGATGCCTCTAATTACTTAGAGCTTATCTCTTTTTATGCAATCCCATGGTTTAAGGACCATGGTTAGATCTCTTACAACCGAATTTAATTTACAAAACTAAGGGTAGACTACCTTTTGTGACACATAATACCTTCGCACTCCGCCACCACAAAATGTAGAGTCTTTATAATAATGTTACAAAAACTTGACTTAAACATGGGATTTTAGCCCCAAAAATGCCCTTGGGTGATCCCGCTCCCAACAGGCCCCCAACACAAACATCATGACTCGCCGTCGAGTCACTTAGTAGGCACGAAGATCTTTGTGCGAAGCTCATCCAACTCGACCTTGATGACCACAACTTCGACTGTGCACTGAGCTGCTGCCTGCTTCGCATCTTTGGCTGTCTTCTCAATTAATTCCCCTGTGCTGTCAGCCTAAATTTGTTGTTATGTCGCTTGCAGAGTTGCAAGCTTGCCTTCAATGTTTCTTATCACTACATATGCTTCCTCCAGCCAAGGCTTTAGTTGTTCCTTTAGCACTGCTTCTTTGTGCAGCACTGCGTCCACCTGTTGCTTTAGCTGCTTGGCTTCTTGCATCTTGGCTAACCTCTATGTCAGCACGACGGTTTGTGCTATGCCCTTAACTTAGTCATAGTGCTGTTGGAGTTCACGCGATTTCGTCTCGAGCCTCTAGATGTTTGGGTCCTCCTGCAAACCGGTCAGGACCTCAAATGATTGTTCAAACAACTGGGTGCAGTTGACTACTGCACTCTCCACTGCCATGACCACTTCCATAACAACGACCACCCGATGTTCCTTTACCTCTGGTGGTGTTGAAGGCTGAGCCCTCAATTGGAGCTCTGTAATCTACAAGTTCAGCTCCAATTGAACCTGCGCCATCTCTGTTCGAGTGTTGCATGCCCCTGTGACCAATTTTCCATGACCATTTTGTAGGCCTCCTCCACAACCTGTATGATCTTCTTACTCTATCTGGTTGTCTCAGCCTCTGCAGTGATGGCAACATTTCTTTGTAAGGCTATTTGCTCATTGTTGACTTTTTGTTCATTGATCACTTGGAGGGCACGGTGCTCGTGGGACCTCAGCTCTGCAATTACTCCATCCTGCAAGGAGTAGAGTGCTTCGTGATGGAGTGCTACCAGGTTCAATCCCACTCCCTTCAAGGCGCTGACAATGGGCCTATCAACCTCATTTTCTGTTGTCAGTGCTCCATCCGGTAGCACTAACGCACTGGAAGCTTTCGTGCGCAGCATATCGGCAGCCTCAGATGTGCCGATAGCCAAGTTGGTAGACATCGTACCAACTTGCGACATGTGGATCTGGAACTCCTGCGGTCCCGTTTGGATGGCCCCTAGGATGATCTGTTGCTGTTTTTCAAATTGCTGAGGGGCTTTCATAGCGACATCTCTGACTGTGTCACCGATGTCGTATAAATATCCCTCCGTCAGTGTGATAGGGTCCAATGAGGCCTTGGTCACTTTTGATTTCTTTCTAGACCCTCCCTTTTCTAGCTCTCTCAAGCGCTTAATGTAGTCGGACGTCTCCTGAGGGTCTGCACCATGCTGCTCTGTGTCCTCTTCTTCAGGTTCAAGTGAAGGCAACCACTCGCCTTTTTCAAAGCCCCGCTCTATGCCACCTGTCTATTTTCCTGCCTCCTTCCCTGTCTGTTTTGCTTTGGCCTTCTCAGCGGCTTCCTTCTTCCGCTTTTCGACCAGTTGCGCTATCTTTAGCTTGGTCTCGTCCATCTTCTTTTGTGCAGTGGACTTGCTTCCACCCACTGCCAAGTCCATGGAGGTGCACCACTCCACTAGAAATTTATCCAACACCGCATAAATGGCATCATCTGTGTCTAGGTACGACAAGTTGTAGCACTTCTGCGTAGGGTCCTTCCACGCCCTGATTGAGATCCGATGGAAATCAACTTTGAATTCGATATAGCTCTACAGGTTAGCATATACCGTGGGCAACAATCGCCGCTTGCGATTGATAGCCATCCTGATATTCATTTTCATCAGGATCCAGAAGATTTCGCTGTCCTGAACACGCTCCGCGTCCTTGGTCGCCCATAGTGAAGCATACTTCGCTACTTCAGAAAGGTCCAGCACGGCTGAGGGGAATTGGCTTTCTTTTGGTAGTTCCCACACTATGAGCACAATAGATAGCAAGAGCCATGTGTAGTGGAACATATTGCTTTGCTCCTACGCTTCACGACAGTTTTCCAGGAACTCGCTGCGAAGGTAGTCTGACCAGTTAAATTGGAATCCTTCCGCGCACTGCTGTGCAAGCACGATGACAAGCACTGTCACCTCGTTGGTGTGGCAGTTCTACATCACCTCCCTACAAGGATTTGCGTTGCCACCTTCACAGAGGGGTCACAGATGCTAGAGATTGCGTACCCGCGTGAATTTTTAACCAATTTGAAATTTTCTTTCATTAATTCTGCGAGTGCCAGCTCACCACCCTTGCCAGAAGATCATCGCTGGATTTTTTCCTGTATACAATAGGCGTGTTATGCGGTGAATCAACATATCGGTGATGGGTATCTGCTCCTCCAGCCACAGACACCCATCATGCACCAAGCACAGTAACTGCTTGATGAATAAAACCGTCACGGGGGTGCGGTTATAGTGTGGCACCTAGAGTAGGTTGAGTAATATTGCCTTCTCTACTCCTCTGATCCACTTCCATGGCTCCAGTGCAGTCATCCCCATAGTTGTGTCTATGATGTGGCACATCAACTATTCGGTCGCCAGGTCCGGGAAATTCTCATGGTTTGCCAAGTCCCAGTCTATGAGCTTCAAAATTGGCACCCATGCCAAATGCGGACTGCCAAAAGTGATCTCATTTGGTAGCAATGGGGTTTGCAGGGGAGTCTTACTTTCATCAATGTCCTTGGGGACCTTGGACTTAGGCTTGCATGGAGGGACATATTCTGGCAACCGTGTAATCGGGTCTGCTCCCTGGGCTTCAACCTCTTCTATTTCTGCTCCCACATCTTCATCGTCCATGGGGATGTCTTCAATATCCTCCTCTTCTGTCTCTAGGTTTATAGCCTTGCCTTTCTCCTGGGCAGTGGGCTTTGTTGGGTTTTTTCTCAGGGATGCGTGCACCGGGATGGCAGGCTGCTTGCCCTTATTATCTTTCATGGTCTCCTTGGTTGGGGTTGGCTTTGGTCTCAGTGTTCTTGGGGATTTAGGGACCTCCGCCAATACTTCGGCTACTTCTGGGGCAACCTCTTCTGCATTTTTCTCCATCTCCTGTGCCAGCTCTTCTACCACTTGCTGTGTTGATAAATTCTGGGGGTGATGTGTTATGCTCTTAACCTACAAGATGATACTAGAATACCAAATATGCAAAGAAATATACCCAGAACATAGAACAATGACAAATAACAACAAGTATTTTATTATTTAGAAAGCAATGTTCACTTGCCTCTTTGAGGGGGCAACCTCCAATAGAGCTGAGCTCAATTACAAAATAATACACGGCGCTCCTCGAGGGGAGTCTCTATCCTTTATACAGGATTCATACATGCAATACTATGGGGTAATACCTTAGTTCTTATTAATACCATCTATCTAATACCATGGCCCATTTGCAACTAACTGTTGTCCCTTCATTAACGTGGGTCAACCACTTACAATTATTAATATGGGCTTTATTGACTCTTACTTAACTATAACTATGAATCGATCCTATTACATAAATAAGGGGGTTAGGGTTGGACCCTAACATGCCCTCCCCCATAAGAATAGCCTTGTCCTCAAGGCTGAAGCTGTGGAAACTGCTGAAGGATAGTGGCTAGTTCCCAGGTCGCATCTTCTGGAGAGGTGTCTTTCCACTTGACAAGGACTTCATTGATCGTGTGGCCACGCAGGTGCCATTATCGTGTGTCAAGAACCTATTCAGGTTGGAGCCAGATTGACCCTTCTTCATCCACTTCAGATAGACTGGTTTGAATTCTGTAATGGTTCCCAATCACTTTCTTGAAGCATGAGACATGAAAGACTGGATGGATTTTTGCAGTGGGTGGCAAAGCTAGCTTGTAGGCAACTTCTCCAATGCGCTGAAGTACTTGAAATGGTCCGTAGAATTTGGAGATAATTTCTGAAAACCCTTGTCTTTGAGTGATGTTTGCTTATATGGTTGCAGCCTCAAAAATACCTGATCCCCTTCTTGAAATTGGCATTCTGAGTGATGTTGATCTGCCTATTACTTCATGCGGGTTTGGGCTTGATGAAGATTCTCTCTAAGGTGGGCCAGCATGGTTGTGCGGTTCTGTAGGAGTTGATCCACTTCTTGTACCTTCGAGCATCCCTAGATATAAGAAGTTGGGGAAGGAGGGAGTTGACCATAAACTGCTTCATATGGAGTCATTTTGGTGGTGGTATGATAGTTGGTGTTATACGACCATTCGGCTAGAGGTAACCACTGTACCCAGAGATGTTTCTTTTCTGAAGTGAAACACCTAAGGTAGGTCTCCAGACATTTGTTGACTGCTTCAGTTTGACCATCAGTTTGTGGATGATAGGAAGTACTGAGTTGTAGTCGGGTACCTTGTAGTTGGAAGAGTTCCTACCAAAAGTTACTGGTGAAGATCGGGTCACATCAGACACAATGGAAGTGGGCATGCCATGCAATTTGAAGATCTGATCCATGAAATATTGAGCGACCAAAGTCGGTGTAAAAGGGTGGGGTAGGGCACAAAAATTAGCATACTTAGAAAGTCTGTCCACAATCACCATGATGACTGACTTGTTTGCTAACTTTGGAAGACCCGTAATGAAATCCATAAAATCCTCCATCCAGATTGAGGCTGGGATGGGAAATGGCTGTAATGTGCCTAGGGATTTGACTGTTTCTCCTTTGTGGCACTGACAGACGTCGCATTCAACTACAAAACTAAGAATGTCCTTTTTCATGCCTGTCCAAAAAAATGATCTTCGAGTGCGAGCATACGTCTTCTGAAAGCTTGAATGTCCTGCAGTGGGAGATGAGTGCAAATCTACCAAAATGAGGCTTTTGAGGGTGGATATTGGTGATATTACGACTTTGTGCTTGTAGCGAAGAATATCATTTTACCATGAGTAGCCCGTTGCGGAATTTGGATCCGCTTATAATTGATTAATGAGTTGGGAGAGCCAGGGATGTGAAAACCATTTCTTGCGAGCCTCTTCAATACATTTTGGAATGGGAAGGGAAATTGCGAGTAGGGTACTTTCCTCCTCAAATTGGCGTGATAACACATCTGCTACAATATTTTCGTGCCATTTCTTGTAAATTATCTCATAATCATATCCCAGAATTTTGGCGAGCCATTTATTTTGTTGTGGCAAGGATAGGCATTGCTCCAAAAAATATTTAAGGCTTTGATGGTCGGTGCGGATTTGGAAACGTCGCCCCAATAAGTATGGTCGCCAGGTATCTACTGCATGTAAGATGGCCATCATCTCCTTCTCATATGTAGATTGTCCCAGATTCTTCCCACTTAGTTATTGGCTCGTGAAGTCCAAGGGTTGACCTTCCTACATTAAGACCGCTCCAATACCCATACCAGAAGCATCACATTCAATCACAAAAGATTTGGTGAAGTCGGGTAGTGCCAATACTGGAGTGGAACACATGGCATGTTTGAGAGCTATAAAGGCTTGTTGTGCTTCATAATTCCAGAGGAATGAATTTTTCTTGAGGATTTGAGTGAGGGGCATAGCAATGCGACAATAATTGCGGACAAATTTGCGATAGTAGCCTATGAGACCCAAAAATCCTCTCAAGCTCTTCAAGGTCTTTGGTTAAGACCAATCCTGCATTGCCTGGATCTTTTTGGGGTCCACCTTGACCTTCACGCCCCACAATGTGGCCCAAATACTCAACTTCTTCCATGCCAAAAGAGCACTTGGACATCTTGACAAATAATTTATGCTTGCGGAGCAGTTGCAAGAGTAGATCTACATGCTGAAGATGTGTGGCCCAGGTGTGACTATAGATGAGGATGTCATCAAAGAAAACATGGACAACTTTTCTGAGATATGGTTTGAGCACGTGGTTCATAAGGCTCTGAAAAGTGGATGGGGCATTACAAAGACCAAATGGCATGACCAGGAACTCATAATGGCCTTCATGAGTTTGGAAAGCAGTCTTTGGCATGTATACTTCTTTTATGCAAATTTGGTGATAGCCCGAGCGAAGGTCGAGCTTAGCAAAGAATTGAGCCCCATTTAGTTCATCCAGCAAATCATTGACACCGGGATGGGAAATTTATCTTTGACTGTCAACTTATTGAGGGCCTTGAAGTCTGGACACATACGCCATTCCCCATCTTTCTTGAGCACCATGACCACCGACGATGAATAAGGACTAATGCTAGGACGAATGACGCCTACTTCCAAGAGTTCCTTGATGATTTTTTCAATTTCATTCTTTTGGGTGAATGGATATCTATATGGGTGCACATTTGGTGGTTGGGCCCCTAGGACCAAAGTAATGCTATGATCATGTTCCCCTCTTCAGGGTGGAAGCTCATGAGGCTTGTTAAAGACTGGCAGATGGTTGTTTAAGATCTGTTGCATCTCAAGATGAATATGAAGAGAATTGGGTTTGAAGGCCTGGATGGCTTTAAATTGGGCTATAACTCCATGGTGGCCCTTTTTTAACAATTTTTCCATCCTATGTGAGCTGATGCTCAAGGGAGCTCCCGCTTGGAGTCCGCGGAGGGTATGTGTGTGGTTGTTCTGCTTAAAGCTCATATATAATTCCTGGAAATCCATTGTGATTGGGCCAAGTGTGTGAAGCCATTCAACACCTAGGACAATGTCGCACCCTCCCATGTGTATGGAAAACATGTGGGTCTTTAACTGATAATCCCCCATTTGAAGTTTGACATTTTCACAGCGGCCTTCACATTTCATTGTACCCCCATTAGCAATTTGGACCCGGAAGTTAGAAACTGCTCGGACAAAACAATGCACTACTTCCGTGACTCTTTGATGGATAAAGTTATGTGTACTGCCACTATCAATCAAGACTACTACCGGGCGATGCTTAATAAAACCTCTGATTTTGAGAGTTTGGGGAGAAGAAATCCTTGCCAAAGCATGCAACGAGATAACTGGTTCTTCAAGTACATTGTCCTGCTGGTTGTCCTCTTCTTCCTCCTCTGGTTCCTCAAGTGGTGGGGCTTCCTTTGATGAACTGTGATCAGTAGCATCAATTTGAAAGAATTTGGGCTCCTTGCATTTATGCCCGGGGGAGTATTTCTCATCACAGTAGTAACACAATCCTTGCTTTCTTCTTTCCACCATTTCTGCTAGTGACACCTTTTGAACCTTGAGTGTTTGGGTAGTTCTTTGAGCCTAGGTGGGGCGACCCTTGGCTATGAAATTTGGGTGATTGGACTGGGCCGCTAACGCACATTCTACTTCACGAGCTATCCTGCAAGCATGCAACCATGAGATAGGGTGTTGCAGTCGAATGTGGGCTTGTATGGCTTCTTTGAGACCACTGAAAAAACATTCCAAGTAGAACTCATCGTGTAGACCTCCTGTGCGGAAAGCTAAGGCTTCAAAGGCTGTAATATATTCGTTCATTGTTCTTGTCTATCGGAGCTTAGTGAGATGACCTAAAAAGTTAGATTCATGGTCAAAGCGATCCGTAAGAGCTTTTTTGAATGTCTGCCAAGTCAAGGGCCTTCCATAGCAATGTTGATGCCATTGCCACCATTGCCATCTTTCATTGTCCAAGTACATTCTACCCACACTAAGCCAAGTCGCATCATCCATGATGTGATTCAGTGCGAAATATTGCTCCATTTGTGCTATCCAGGTGGCCGGGTGAGAGCCATCAAATTTATACATGTCCAGCTTGGGTGGTTGCAATTGGGATTGTTGGTGGGTGCCAAAGAGGTGAAGAGACTGGCTAGACTCACCCTCAATGTTTTCATTGCCAATATATGCCTCCGCGTGTTCCTCCATCTTGCCCTTTGAGAGTGTTTTAGTTAAATGCTTCAGCGACAACGGTAGATCATTCAATGTTGATTCAAGGTTGTTGATCCTCTCATTGGCCATAGCTTGATCTCTAGTTTGTACCATGCATCGATCCAATGCACTTGAAATTTGGGATTGCCCAAAATTTTTGGCACTAACAATTGAATGGTACCACCTTGCTCAGCTCGTCGACTTGATTCTTATGGGCTAAGTCTCCAATAAGCATCCCAGGGGGTCTTAGACTTTTTTTTTTATTACTCTGAACGGAGTTTTACTCCTTACTTAGGAATACTATAGTAGCCGAATCCTAGAAAAGTCAATGCTGCCCAAAGTCCTATGAAAATCACGCCCAGGTATAGGATCCCACACAATTAGTTAGATTTGAATGGCAGATCTAATTGTTGCGAAAGCTACAGAAACCAAATTGCTAGATCTGGATTGCGGATCTGATGGAATTTATAGATCTTAATGGCTAATCTAATAGATCTGAATGGCGGAACTGATTGCTATTGCTGCGACAGAGCCCCACCTACGAGATCTGATCTGGAAAAGATGATGCGTGATCTAGAGATTGAGAAGGAAACTATGGTCTCCAGGAGTGTTAGGTGCTACAGATCGCAATATACATAAGGGTCTGAGAGTAGTACTCGGCCCAATCTTTCAGGGCACTAACCAAGGAGGATCAACTGTACCCTTAGCCATACAACCCGACTACCCTATCATATGCACGAGTAATCTCCCCGAGTGTTGTTCTCGATGTACTGTAGCAGCAAGATGGCCGACAATTTATCTATGGTGAGGTTTCAAGGGAGCCTAGGGGGATTCCGATATACCCAGAGGGTACTTGGAGGATAGTCTGTGCACTGTTCTGTCTAATGCGCTACTACTCGAAGGGGTACCCACAGGGGTTACAACGGAGTCCAACAAGCATGACCACCTCTTGTATTTCCTACGTGCATGCCTCCCCAAATCTGCAGGTTTATGCGCTCAACGATAGATCCCGTGGTTTAAAGGCGTCGGAACACGTCTCTAGCCAATTTTTTTTTTTTGCTAAAAATTGGAGATCCCACCGGCCCTGGAAAGCGCTCTGATACCACTTGTTATGCTCTTAACCTACAAGATGATACTAAAATACCAAATATGCGAAGAAATATACCCAGAACATAGAACAATGATAAATAACAACAAGTATTTTATTATTCAGAAAGCAATATTCACTTGCCTCTTCGAGGGGGCAAACTCCAATAGAGCTGAGCTCAATTACAAAATAAGACATGATGCTCCTCAAGGGGAGTCTCTTTCCTTTATATAGGATTCATACATACAATACCATGGGGCAATACCATGGTTCTTATTAATACCATCTATCTAATACCATGGCCCATTTGCAACTAACTGTGGTCCCTTCATTAAATGCGGGTCAACCACTTACAATTATTAATATGGGCTTTATTGACTTTTTACTTAACTATAACTATGACTCGATACTATTACATAAATAAGGGGGTTAGGGTTGGACCCTAACATGATGACATAACACTCTCTATCAGTACTCACAACGTCTCAGGCAAGTTCGCAAATGTAGGAGTCTGCTTGAGAGCTTTGAAAAACTCTGGGTCCATAGGCGTCTGAGAGCTCAACAACTGAATAATTAAAATGCCAAGTGTTTCTTGCTTGACAGTTACTTGTAATTTATAGGGAAATTTGAATTCAAATTAGACCGTTCCCCTCGAAATTGGTCCATTAATGCGAGATTAGCAGCATATTTTCAAGGATCTAAGCCATAAATATCGTCTTAAATGCCAGCCGCTTGCTACATTTGGATTCACTTCTGCCGTATTTTCATGAAAAATGACTTTAACGGTCACTTTCCAGCCGACCTGCGTGATTTCTCCCTGGGTAGCGCAACACCCTCCGCACTATCGCGGACCCAGTGACACGTCCTTGTTTCACACCATCTTCCAACTGTGTAGCTCCCCAACTTGGGCAGTGTAGTTTATAGTCCTACGCCTCCTTTTAGCTACCTGAAGTGCTAAGACTGTGCTACTTTCATTTATTCACATGGATGGACCACTAGTGTATGAATTCAAATGACTGCCATTCACATTTCTTGGGAAGGGTTCTCCATTTAACTTGACCAGCTGTACCGCTCCTCCATCGGTAATCTCCTTAATAACATAAGGCCCTAACCAGTGCATCCTGAATTTTCTGGGGAATTTATAAAACTTACTATCATACAACAAAACCATATCATTTGTCTTAAATGTGCGTAGCTTGATGTGTAGATCATGCCATGCCTTTTCACACTGCTTTTGGACCTACTGGTGAAATTCAACCAAAAATCTTTCTTCTTCAAGCTCATCCATCTTGGTGAGCCTCTCTTCCAGGGCTCTATACATAGACTAGGCACGGTGTATTCCATAGGCATTACGACTTCCACACCATAGACAAGCCTAAAAGGGGTTTGTCAGTTCAACTTTTTGCATGTTGTTTGATAAGCCCACAATACTGTAGGTATGCATAGGTCCCAATCACTTCGCTGAGCATTGAAAACGTTGGTCAGTGCATTTTCAAGCACTTTTTGAACGCTTCCACTATCGCGTTAGCTTGTGGGTGATAAGGTGTGCTCTTCTGGTGATATACCTGAAATTCCTCAGTTAGTGCGTTGATCGTCTCATTCAGGAAGTGCGTAGAATGATCACTCATCAAGATCCTTGGACATCGTACATTCTCAAATATGAACTTTGCAACCGTCATGCTCGTGCAATCCTTCACCAAATGGGCTTCTTCCCAACAAGTCAAATACTTGGTCGCAGTGATAATGTACCTTGCTCATGTCTTCCCGTGTGGCTGGATGGGTCCTACAAAATCTATTGCCCACTTTTCAAAGGGTTGCAACGTCATTTATGGATTCAAAGGCATTTCATCCCTCCGCAATGGCATGCCCGTTCTTTGACATACATCACACGCCTTGCAATATGCTTTTGAATCCTAATGAAGGGTTGCCCACCACAACCCTGCGCATAGAATCTTCTGCAAGGTTTCTCTCCCTGCATAATGTCCTCCCATGGCGCCCCCATGAGCATCTACGAGGATGTTGCTTCATTCAAAATCAAGTACATACCGTCACAATATCTCATCAATCCCCATCTTATATAGATGCCCAAAAATGACAGAGAAATCTGTTGTGCGCACCACTAATTTCTTATTTTGCTGGACAGAGTATCCTTCCAGTGCAGTTCCTATTGTTAGGAAGTGTATTATATCCTCAAAATGACCATCCACGACATGCACTGTAAGTAGCTACACGTCAGGCAATCCTTCTTCAAAGTTAGTAGGTTCCTCCCCTGTTTCGATGCGTGACAGATGGTCTGGTCACGCGTTCAATCATCCAGGCTTCACAAAAACTTTAAAATCGTACTCTTGGAACAATAAGAGCCATTTGTAGATTCGCACCCCCAACGCAAGCTTATTGACAAGGTACTTCAGTGTGGAGTGATCTGTATACATCTTAAAATGGCCTCCTAGCAAGTAGTACCAGTGCTTCTGGAGTGCATACACCATAGCTAGCCCCTCGCGTTCAATTGTAGAATAGTTCTTTTCTGATTTGGATAATCTATGGCTTGCTAACGTGATAGGATCGTCCAAGCCTTCTCCGCCATCCTATGTTAGTACTACCCCCAGCGCTATACATGACGCGTCGACATTTACATGAAACTTTTTCTTCCAGTCTGGGAAGACTAGAATCGACGCGGTAACCATCTTTTCTTTCAATATATCAAAGCTTTTCTTACAATCAACGTTCAAGCAGAACGTGACATCCTTCTTCAACAATTTTTCCATCAGTGCGGTGATCTGGGCATAGCTTTTGATAAACTTTTTGTAATATCCCGTATGTCCCAGAATAGCGCGCAACTATTTCACGCTCCTCGGCACTTCCAAGTTCAGTATCACCGTGATCTTCGCGGGGTCTACCATCAGTCCTTTTCTGCAAACCACATGCCCTAATAGGTTCCCAAAAGGAACACAAAACAGACACTTCTTGAGATTGAGCACGATTTGGTATCTTCAACAGGTATCCAACATCAAGCGCAAGATTTCTACGTGGTGCTTAACCAGCCCAAATACAGTCCAGTCATCAAAATATACCTCCAGGAACTTATGAATAAATTCCTTCAATGCCGCAACAAACACACGTGAAAATATTACAGGTGCATTCTTCAATCCAAATGGCATTACAATGTGTTGAAAACAACCCCACTCAATCACGAAGGTTGTCTTGCTCCTATCCTCCAGCACGATTTTGATTTGGTGGTACCCAGAGAACCCATCAATGAAGGAATATGCTTCTTCGTTGCCTACATTGTCCAACACTTCATCCGTGAATGGAGTCGGGAAAGGATCATGCACATAAGCATCATTCAGTTTTCTAAGATCCATGCATATCCTTATCTCATGCTTCTGCTTCTTCTCTTGCACCACCATTGGGCTTACCCAATCAAATTCTTCCACAAGCTCAATGATGCTTGCCACTAGCATCTTGTCTAGCTCTAAGCGGACCTTCTCCTTGCATTTCAGATTGAGGCGGTAAGGCCTCTGCTTAACTGGCTTCACGTTGGGCTTTAACGTGATCTTCATCACTCCTAGGTCTCTGATTATCCCTTTCAGGTCTGTAAACTTGGTAGGGAATAAGTCCTGGTATTCACGAAGAAATTCAATGACCTTATCCACCGTCGTGTCGTCCCAGTAGTCTCCAATCTTCGCGAATTTGGGGTCTGCCTCGCTACCAATGTTCATTTGTTTTGTTTTCACTGGCGTGTTTATATCAGGGTTCTCAATTTATGATCCTTGAACCTAGAGGTGGCCTTCTGTTTCTGGAATGTTAATCTTCCGCAGATCCTCGTCCTCTGCTTTAGCAGTTATATTATAACATTTGAGTGTGTGACTCAGTTGAGTAGCCCATTCAGGCTGAATCAGGTCTAAAGGATCCTGCGGTATCCTAAAGATGGCTGATTTCACTTCTTATAGCACTTCATCAATACTGTCAAACCCATCCTCAAAATTGAATTTCATCATGAATCCTTCACGCAGGATATCCCATTTGCTTGTCCCATGGCGGAGCTTTGTTTCTATATACCAATTCATTGGGATAACATCCAGGGTATGACATAATAGGTGTACCCACTCTGGTTGGGGCTTTTCTCCGTAAGCCTGCGTCCATTTGGCCAGATTCACATGTGGATCATTCTTCCCATCGTACTTGTTTGTCAGTCACATCTTAGGCTTCCCAAATCATGTTCTCATCATCCTCCTACATTCGCGCCAATCAACAAAGCTTCCCTTGTGCGTACCCCACCATCTTGCGGGCGTAGCACGTAGTGCCCAGTCCAAGGCCTGGGAGTGCTGCTTTTCTGGTACCTCCCTTTCAAATAAATCCAAAAATATATCTACCTCATTTAGACTATCATAAATAGGAAAATTTCTTACCTCTGACGACACACATTGCAACGACTGGGTCATCATGCTGCAATTCAGCGTAGTTGATTCATGTAACCGATTCTTCCAGCGTTCTATTTCTTCCTCGGAGTCTGAAGTATAGGAAATCTCGCAGTCCTACGTAATTCGTCCATTTGCGTGGGATTCACCCAATATTGGTCTTATGCTATTATCTTATAGATACAGTCTAGGTCATCATCACTCTCATAATCACGGACAAGTTCAGTATAGCGCGATCCTTTAGCAGGATCGAGGGTTATTATTACGCACAACGATTTCTTCTCAACGATCATCTTTCGCTTCTTCAGAATGATTACCCCATTCATATCAGTAGCCCAGTCAATTTCCAAGAGCACAGGGTAGGGATTGCTGTCATCCACTATCTCTATTACTTCAAAATCCGCTAGCGTGCTCGCTCCCTCAATATCCATGGTCACCCCCTGTAGTCGCCCCATGGGGATGATTTTTTGCTGATTCTCCATCCTTCGTTGAATCAGAGACCATTGCAGCGTAGGTCTCCCCATTCGTTCCCAAGTATGCTTTGGTAGGACATTCGCATTTGACCCCAGGTCCAAAATGACCTGATCCATTTCATACTCTCTTATTTGTGCGGTTAGTCTCATCTCTCGTCCCGTACTTGTTTTATTCTTGCCAATCTTTCGTACTACGTGTGACTCACTTGGCACGGTTCCAACTCATCTATTGATGAGTTCTTGTAACCATTTCACAGTCTTACTATCACGTAGTAACTTCATACAGGTTTCCAGGCTAGTTGTGAGCATAGAGGGGTCCATCTCTGGCTCAAGCTTATCCTTGCTTCCTGAGGTGGAGGCCTCAACGAAGCTCTTCTTAGCTTCCATGAAGGTTTCACATGTGTGCTCCAAATCAAACTTAGCCTCTTTTTCCGGGGCTTTGTGAACCCATGTACTATCTTCTGGTTGTTTCCCCTTGTCATCTCTCATCACGATTCCACTTCTGAGTACTATATTTATGTTTGGATCTTCCTCGCGTGGCTCAGATCTCATCATTTGCAGGTTCTAAGTTGGCGGAGGTGGTAGCACCCCTTTGTCACGTATCCTAGCTATTAGTTTAGGAAACTCTTCCATTTCATGATCAAACAACATGCAATACTTGCACGACAGACGCATTGGATTAGTGTAATCGAGGGCATAGTGTCCTAGTCCTTTGCAATTGTAGAAAATCAATTGTCCTTGACCTCTACCAGGTCCTCCTCCTCCTCAACCTTATTTGCACCCCTGAAATCCTGTCCGCGTCATGCCTGCATTCTGGTCAAGGGGTTGCATTTTAGCCTGAACCCTGTAGGTGGGAGTTATATCCATCATCAATTCATAGCTCCTACAATTACGCTCATCATGTCCTATTGACATACAAAAGTTGCAGAACAGATGTTGTGGTGCTTGTACATACTTCTGTAGCAAGTGACAGTTATCTGTGGCATGTTTTCTGGCTACCTGACAGATAGCGCACCATAATGCAGGACCCGCGCTAGGTCCTACTTGAGCTTCCGACCTTAAAGGCATCGTTCCTCCTCTTGCAATGTAATTTGAAAAGATCGGGCTATGGTATTTGTCGTGACCCTGACTCTTGCATTTCAAGCACCATACCTCTGGCCGAACCATCCTGTCCTGCTTCAGACTTTGCATCTCAAGGCATAGATTCTTCAGCTATGCATGGATCTACTGAACTCCTAGATTAGGATCTTGCATCGGAGTCTCATGTAGTCTCATGGCAATCTCCAAGGTCTCTGCCTGAGTTGTTATCTTCTGCTGCGACAATGCACTCCTTAAGTGTGGTAGTAGTGAAGCCACAAACCACTCGCGATGCTGTCCATCTGTCAAATTCATGTTGGCTTCGCGGATTGTACATTTTAGCCTCTGATCTAGTTCCCAAGGCATCTTGCCTGGTTGCATTGTGATCTCTTTGAATCCCACAATCAACTGCGCCTCAGATTTAGGCCTACTAAATTCCCTATTTAGTGTTGCCTGGATGTCTGCTACTCTAGAATTCGGGTTATCATTAGAGTACTTAATATACCAGGTTAGCGTGTGATCTTGTAGAGTACTAAACAGTGTCACCTTCTTTATATGATCATCTGTAACACCTTGAGCTTCCCATACAACCCTCACAATGAACCAGAATTGGTTCAGGTCCTCATTTCCCAAGCTTTTGAATAAAGGCAACTTCACTCTATTTGCCATAATGAACAGCGGTGGACATGGAGGTGGTACAGGTGAAGTTGGAGGTGACAGTGGTGAAGTTAGAGGTGGTGTGGGTGGAGGTGGTATTCGCGGGAATCCTTATCTTATTAACTGAATAAAACTTCGCGGAGAAACCTTCGCTATCCTGTTATAGACATATTTTGGCACTGCAACCCCAATCACATATGTCAATACACCAAGGGCTCTCAAACCCCTAAAAGTGTTGTTTCAGACCCTAAAATATCAAGGTCAACTGATTACATCACTTCCCAGAAGTTCTCCCTGAAAAACTGCTCAGAATTGGTCAAAACTGGACCATACAGACTGCTTCATGCTAAGGGTGCGATGCATTTCACCTGCTACACACAGAGGGTGCGATGCATACTGAAAATGCTTTCTGTAGGGTACGATGAGTAAGAGTAGACAAATGGCAAAGGCAGTTTGCTAGGTGGAAACTCAAAGAATCTTCTAGAAACTGCTCATATGGCACTTGCCTCTCTGAATTCGCCTAGGGATGAGTAAGAGATCATGAAATCTCCAAGTGGAACCAAGAACTATCAATGAAATGACACTAATCAAAATCCCAGAAGCTGACTCACTCCTCCGCAAACATCTATATATGGATCCCTCATCCTAGAGATCCAGAGGCTGGAATTTTGTATTTTGTAAGGAAGTGCTGTTGGTTTCTCTTTGAGACATTGTATTGTTGGGTGATCTTGCTTTTTATGAGGTGAAGAGGGCTTTCATACTGGGAGGATGATGTTGGATCAGATGGCTTGGTTGTAATCCTCTCTTCTACTACTTCTATCAATAAAGCTATTTGAGTTTTCCTCCATATACTTGTATATCTCTGAATCTCGTATTTATATATGCATTTTTATGGTTAATGTACATCTGATCCTATATTGTTTATGGTTATAGATCTCTATGCTTTGATGGTATTTTGCTGCTTTGACTCTACAGGTGTTCTTTGAAGTGGGACAAGTGAGAAAGGAGTGGTGAAAGCTCTATCAAGGGAGAGAGGAAACAAGCAAGGAGACTAGCAAAAGACTAAGGTTGGTACTCTCTGCTTCTCTCTCATCTATCTCTCATAAAGGAAAACACAAGTAACTTTGGTTTGTTTGTTCCTAAGATAGCTACCCGTCTTAGTGGGACTAGCATTTCTGAATGGACACTAGTTTTCTCGATAACATATCCCTTCTTTGTCTCTTCGCGGAGGTGGAATCAAGGGGCTATACTCTAGACCCTTTTTTACTTCTTTCCTGTAAGTTTTTCTGCTTCCTGTAGTACCAAACATCAAGGTAGCTGCATAAGTAGGAGAAAATCCTAAGATCTCTAACTCCAAAATTCGATTCAAAAGTATCTGCCATTGAAGAAATGCAGGATTTGAAGAATGTTACTATTGACCAACTTCATGGGATCTTAACAACCTATGAAATGAGACAAAGGGGTCCATTATATAATAGAGAGGAAAAATTCAAAGCTTCTTATAAATGAAAATAAAAGGATGAGATCAAGGAATCATACTATGTATCAGATGAAGAAGAGGTGAACTTCGTAAAGAAACTCTAGGAACTAGAAAATTTAGAGGTAAGCTTCCCTTCAAATGTTTTGCTTGTGGAAGAGTTGGTCATTATGCTTCTAAATTCCCTTATAAAGAAAACCATGAGAAATGGAAGAATTCTACAAAAATGAATGTTAGAGGAAGGTTTGAAAACAAGAAAGTTTTCTACACATATGAAGATAATGATGGTCTTTCAAAATGTGAAGAAGGTGAGTCTGATCAAGAATGTCAGTTACTTATGTCATTTATAGATAAATGTATTGATGATTTTGATAATGTCTTTATGGATGCCTTAGAAGAAAAAGATAGTATCATTGAAGAAATAACTCAACTTAAAATTCGTTTAGAAGAAGGTAAATTAGTAGAAGAAGCACTACAGGAACAAATTCCAGAAAATGAGAGGTTTAATGAAAAGTTAGAACTAGAAATAGTAAACCTAATAAATGAACTTGAGAAAGCTAAAGGTGTAAACCTTATATTTTCTAAGCGATCTGAGACACTAGAAGAAATCATCAAAGTACAACGCCATCCTCTAATAAAAACAGGTCTTGGATACAATGGAGAAATATCAAAGATTGTAAAATCTCCTAAAATAGGTACAGGAAGCTATCTTAATGCATTAAATGAAAGCGATCAACAAAATTTCAGCTCTCAACAAAGGAATAAGGGATCAAATATCTTTCAAGTAAATCCTCCTTACCATAATCAAAGGGAAAAATACACGAAAATGTACTATACTCCCAGGAACTTTTTCTTCAACGACCAATGCTTCACTTGTCACAATTTTGGTCATAAGGATGTTCAGTGTGTCGCTTATAAAGCTATCATGACTAGAGAAGCAAGAAAACAAAAGAATGAGATTGAGTTAAATAAATACTCTTACAATACCTTCTCACCTCTTCAAGATGAAAAAAAATGTTCCTTTTGCAATAAATTTGGGCATAGAGAGATTGAATGCAAAATCAAAATGAGACCAACTCTTCAGAATGAACAAAAGAAAACAACATCCAAGGTATGAAAAAAGAAAACTATAGAATCTGAAAGTTGTGGTTTAGCTTTGTATGGAAGAGATCAAGAAAATATGTGGTACATTGACAGTGGATGCTCAAAGCATATGACAGGTGATAAAGATAAGTTTATGTCCTTTAATGAAATAAAGAAAGAAAATAATGTAACCTTTGGATATATTTCACCTGCTGCTATCAAAGGAAAAGGGTTTGTTTTGCTAAAGGATAAGGTTTAAAGTTGGAATTTTTTTTTTTTATTGATGGATTAAAACATAACTTGTTGAGTGGTATTCAAATGTGTGACTAAGGTCATGAGGTTGTTTTTAGATCAAAGAATTGTGTTTTACGAAATCTTGATACAGTTAAGATCATAATAAAGGGAACAAGAACTCCAGGTAATGTCTATGTCTTGGAAGGCGGTCTAGAGCATTGTTACTTGATAAAATAAGAAGAAATATGGATTTGGCACAAAATATTGGGACATCTAAGCTTCACTCAATTACACAAGTCACGCAAAATGGGAGCAGTTCATGACTTGCCTAACATCTCTCTACCAGAAAGTACCATATGCAAATCATGTCAATTCGGTAAGAAAACTAGGGTGCAGTTTAATGCCAAAGAAGGTACTTCAATTAAGCCACTTGAACTTATTCATAATGATTTGTGTGGTACTATGAGAAAGAAGTCTCTCCTCAGGGCGAACAATACTTCATATTATTCATTTATGATTTTACTAGAATGTGTTGGATTGAGTTATTGAAACATAAAGATGAAGCATTTGATAAATTTAAAGTCTTCACTGCTCTAGTAGAGAATGAGTTATATTTGAAAATAAAATGTCTTAGATCTGAAAGAGGAGGAGAGTTTATATCTTCAACTTTTGTGAACAACATGACATCAAGTTGCATTTTTCTAGAGTAAAAACTCCTCAACAAGCCAGAGTGGAAGAAAGAATGAACATAACAATCTAACAAATGGCATATGCCATGGTTGATGAGTTTGGAGCACCTCATACCTTCTAGGGGGAAGCAACACATACAACCGTGAATATCCTCAACAAATATTATATTTAGGTAAAAAATGATAAAACTCCTCATGAACTATGGTTTGGTAAGCCTCCAACTGTCAAACATTTTAGAGTTTTTGGAAGAAAGTGTTATATTAAGAATAATGATGATAAGCTTGGAAAGTTTGAATCTAGATACAATGAAGGAATTCTCCTTGGATACTCCTCTAGAAGCAAAGGATATAAATGCTACAATAAAAGGCTTCAAAAGATTACTGAATTCATTGATGTTGTGATTGATGAAGCATCCACAGGTACCAAAAAGGAAGCACCAACAGATGACGAACTTGAAGATTGTAGGAGAGGAAATTCGTGAAACATCAGAAGAAGGAATTGACAGTATATAAGCATCAGAAAAGACTCCTTCAATGTATGTTTAGAAAAATAATCTAGAATCTCAAATTCTAGGTGAAAAGGAAGCTGGAGTACAAACTAGAAAAAATCTTTTTGGAACTTCCATTTATCTATCCTTACTATCCATAATTGAACCACAAAATGTAAATCAGGCAAGCAAAGATGAATGTTGGGTCAAGGCAATGGATGAAGAACTTGACCAAATAGAAAAGAACCATACATGGGAATTAGTACCAAGAACTCATGATAAAAATGTTATTGGGAAAAAATGGGTATTCAAAAACAAACTAAACAAAAATGGAGAGGTAATTAGAAACAAAGCAAGAATCATATCCAAAGGCTATGCTCAACAAGAAGGAATAGACTTTGAAGAAACATTTTCACTTGTAGCCAAACTTGAAGCCATAAGAATGTTCCTTGCATTTTCAAGATTTCATAACTTTAAAGTATATCAAATGGATGTTAAACATGCATTCTTAAATGGGGACCTAGAGGAAGAATTTTATATTGAACAACCTGAAGGATTCATTCTAGGAAATGATAAAAATATTGTTTTTAAACTTAAGAAGGCACTATATGGGATAAACCAAGCTCTGTGTGCGTGGTATTATCATCTTGACAAGTATCTTCAACAACAAGGCTTCACTAAGGGATCTGCAGATAGAAATCTATATATAAATATGGATAAAGATAAACTCTTGATAATCATTGTTTATGTAGATGGCATCATATTTGGAAGAAATGAAGAATCTTTGAGTCAAGTATTTGCTTCAATTATGCATCAAGAATTTGAAATGTCCTTACTTGGTAAGATAACATACTTTCTTGGTCTTCAAGTTAAGTAAGCAAAGATTGACATATTTCTCTCATAAACCAAGTACCTCTAGCAGATTTTGAAGAAATATGGAATGGAAGACTACAATAATGTATGCACAACAATGGTAATCAGATGTAATCTTAGTTCACATGATGATTCTCCCTTAGTGAACTAACCATAATATAAATCTATGATCGAGATATTGCTCTACCTTACAGACACAAGACTAGATATTATGCATACAGTTAGGATTGTTGGACTATTTCAAGAAAACCCTAAAGAAAATAATCTCCATGCAGTCAACAGAATATTCAAGTATTTACAAGGAACTCATGATTTTGGTCTATGGTATCCCAGAGATGCATATTTTGCACTTCATGCTTACACATACACAAATTGGGCAGGTAATATTGATGATCAAAAAAGTACTAGTGGAGGAGCATTTTATTTGGGACCTCGCTTGTTATCATGGTTCAACGAAAAGAAAATATCCATTGCTTTATCTACTGCTAAGGTAGAATATGTCGCTACTTCATATTACTGTACTCAACTTCTATGGATGATGAAAACATTGCAAGACATTCAAATCTCTTGTCCTCAACCTATACCTATTTTGTGTGATAATAGTAGTGCCATAACTATTTCTAAAAATCCTATCATGCACTCAAAAACCAAGCATATTCCAATCAAATATCACTTTATGAGAGAACAGGTGCTTGAACAAAAGGTCAAACTAGAATATGTTCCCTCAAAGGAACAAGTTGCAAAAATATTTACAAAGAAACTTCCACATGTTTCCTTTGCATATCTCATACATAAACTAGGAGTGGTCTCTGCCTCATCGCTTTGTTAATTATTCTAACAGATCTTCATGTTTAGGGGGAGCTGAGACTAAAATTACTACATTTTACTTTATGTACGTGGATCACATGAAGGAAAAACATGTACATACATGAGTTTTGTTCTAAACAATAGCACATGTTTCTCTATGAAGAATAAACTATGGGAAAAACTCAAGGAGAGGTTCTAGTATATTTCAGTCAGTGGTTCTTTGGCCCTCTGCTTATGATGTTGACTGGTTACAGTCTGTTGTTGCTCAAATGAATCTTAGAAGTGATATTGGCTTATGATGGCTGCTGTAATATGACATTGTTGCTTTGATGACTTTATGATTTGATGGCTTTACTGATTGATGAAGTTGGTTTGATGACTTTAATGATGAATGAGTTGGATATGATTAGTCCTGATAGTGAAAAATGGCACATGTTCATGGGGAGAATTTTCTATATTTCTAATAGTTCATTATTGGCATTATGATTTCTTGAGCATTCCTTGTTGCATAATGATGTTCATATTACTACTGTCAGATACTCATAGTGAAAATTATTATATGGTGAATGATGGTTGTTGATGACTATCATGGTCTTGCTACCTCACTATTGAGGTATTTGGTCTTGGTTATAAATGTCATATTTGTCTCTTGATGTAAAGGTCATGTAAAGACCCATGTTGTAAATCATTGTAAAATTCAATCATGTATGGACTATTGGGGTCAAGTCATGTAATCCCATTATTTTGGGAATTTGATGTAATGTTGAGTCACAATATGTAACCCCATTGTGTTGGGTGTTTGATGTAAGCATGATATTTGCTTGAGTCATAGAGTCATGTATGTCTTTGAATATCTTTTAGAAGATTCAACATATGCTCAGGGGAGCATGGTCAATGCTCATATTCAACAGAATTAGATCTAAAATGCTCATCTCTACAAATGGAGAAAGAAGTGTTCATTTCACATTGGTCAGCCCTTTGCTTTTGATGTCAAAGGGGGAGAGAATCTTGGTGTTTGGAGAATGCTTGGTGACTTGAGAGAGAAGCTTGGTATGCCTACATATATGTTGATATGTATCTACAGGTGGTGGTAACCAAACACCAAAGTGGTTGTCATCAAGTCCAAAGGGGGAGATTGTTGGCATTATGACTAATGTGTTGTCCTTGATGGAAACCTACTTGATAAAGATGTCAACATGATGGTAGCAAGATGAGTATACAGGCCAATACATATGTGACAAAGATATTGGAAAAATGAATATCAATTCAAAGACATAGGAATGATAAAGGTACGTGGGTCTTTCAGAATAAAATCCGCGTACATATGCAGGTATGGTGAAGAAAAGTCACGTACAATTTCCGTACCATGGTATTCTCAATACCAGGGGTCTTTACCATGTTATTCGCCCATAGTAATGAGCGCGTCAAAGGATATTTGATCCCAATAGAGAATATAATCGACATTATGTTGGGTCCCTATAATACTAGTGATTCCCCCATTACTATTGTAGTTATACCCCTTATTTAAATTGATGTACCCATGTAGTGCCCATATTGTTACTATTGTGCCACATAGAAGCCCACTATTGTTATTGTTGTGCCCTACAATATTATTGTTATGTAGGCTTTGATTGTATTGGGACCACTTAGACTCCTATATATAGAAAGGAGGTATTTTCATTTGTATCATCCAAGAATTGTTCATTTATGTAATGTAAAGGAGGTTGCCCCCTCGAAGAGGCTGAATTCTAAGGCGTGGATCTCTCTTTTCTATCTTTTTGTGAGCTGGTTTCATAACATTTGGTATCAGAGCTTTGGATTCTAGGGTTTCGCTGCTCCGAACAGGTCATCGTGGCATTTTCGCTATAACCTTTTTTCTGTGACGTTTCAAAAGTCGCAAAAAAAACCCATTTGAGAAGAATTGGCGCTGAACCTTGGGTCCGAATTTCAGAGCTTTTCTCGCGAGATTTGCGGAGATATGATCTGAGGAAGTTGGTATTTTTGCAGACTCCTGAATTACATTCAAAACAGGTGACCTGGGGAAAATCGTCATAACTCTCTCTCTGAGGATCGGATTGAAATTTCATAAAATGGTACAGAAAGAAGACGGACTGTAGTTTCTGGTGTGTGTGTTTTAGATTCAAAGGTTGAAACAGTGACTCGTGGCACGTCTTACAAGTTCGCTCTACTGAACCAGTCTAAAAGCGAGTCACTGTGGGAGATTTCACATAACTCTTCCTTGGAGAATCCAATTTGGCTCAGACTTGTGGCATTGGAAAGAGGACGCATAAGGCTACTACAGGTAGCAATTTCAGAATTGGATGATCTGAAATTACAGAGATACATCAGATTCAATATCAGGCTTCTATAAAGTGAAAAAAGGTGTGTAGTTTTTTTTTTTAAATTTTTGTGTAAGCTTGGTTTAACGGAATTCAAAGGGCATAGTAAAACTTTATTATCGGTAACTGATGCCCCGAGGAAAGAAAATGCAAACAACTAGTAAGGAACCTGAAAGCTCTAGCATGACTCATGAAGAAGAGGAAGAAATGCTACATGATATATCAAAATTACAAGAACAAGTGCAACAAATGTCACGCTCACAAAAGCTAACAGAAGCTAAGATAAGTGGCGTGGAATCTAAGGTAAATGGCGTGGAATCTAAGATAAAGGGAATGGAAGCTAAGATGGATGGCATGGAAGCTAAGATTGACGCTAAATTTGATGGCATGGATGATAAGATGGATGAATTGAAGAAGTTGCTACAAGAAAGTGTCACTAATGGTGAAAAGGTAGTAAAGGAAACTCATGATGAGAACAAAAGAAATGTTAATCATGATTCCATAGACGCTAATGTTGGATCGAAGACTCACCATGTTCCAAAAATCGATATGAGGAAGTTTGATGGCAAGGATCCCGCCACATGGATATTACAGATGGAGCAATTCTTCGATCTCAATAATGTGCAAAACACACAAAAGGTACGTATGGCAACTTTATATTTGGAACCAAATCAGTTTGTATGGTATCAATGGCTTTGTTCTCGTAAACAATTTATCACTTGGGCAATTTTTACGGAAGAATTGATAGCACATTATGAGGATACAAAAAGCAACACTTTTTTTAGCCAATTGATAAGTCTCAAACAAAAGGGTTCAATAATGGAGCACATTGAGGAGTTCCAAAAATTGAACATAAGGATAAAAGATATTCCAGAGGAGCATAGGATTGATGTGTTCATAGGGTCTTTAAAGGATAATATCCAACATGATGTGCGCCTTTGGGAACCTGATTCATTAGAGAAGGCATTCAGGTTAGCAAGAAAAATGGAAAGCAAAATTATGGCAACTAGGAAGCATACCATTCACAACTATAAAGATGGAAGTGTTGTTTCCCATAGTCTTCCACAACCTACAAGGTTGACACCACAACAATTGGAAGAAAAAAGAGCAAAAGGGCTTTGTTACAATTGTGATAGCAAATACACAAAAGGTCATAAGTGTGCTGAGAAGAAATTATTCTACATAGATTGTGAAGAGGAAGAAGAAAAGGAGCAAGAAAGGTCAAAAGAAGAGGATATATTCCAGGAACAAAGCCTAGATGAAGAACAAATAAATCCGACCATATCTTGTAATGCATTGGCGGGAATTACCACTCCTCAAACCATCAAGATAGAAGGACAAATCAAGAAGAAAAAGGTAATAGTGTTGATTGATTCAGGAAGCACCCACAATTTTATTCATTGTAGGGTAGCAAAAGAATTGAATTGCTTCCTATATCCAGCACCAGAGTGTCAAGTGATGATTGCAAATGGAGGAACAATAAATTGCTCTGGAAAGTGCCATAATATCAAGCTATCCATGGGAGAATATGTATTGACTAGCCCAATGCTTTCCATTCCAATGGGAGGTGCTGATGTTGTACTAGGAGTCCAATGGCTACAATCCTTGGGTACAATAGCTTTTAATTTTCAAGAACTTTTCATGAAATTTTCTGTGGAAGGAAAGGAAGTTGAATTAAGGGGTATTGCAGGGAAACCAGGAAAGATAATCAGCTCTAATGGTATGACAAAGCTTCTAAAAAAGGAGCAAAGGGGTGTAATTGCACAATTATGTTCGCTAGATGTTTCCACATTAGAATCATCTATTTCTCCAGATCTCCAAAAAGTCCTGGACAATCATTCCAAGGTATTTGAGACTCCCAAAGGTCTCCCACCTATGCGTGATCATGATCATGCTATTCATCTGATTCCAGGAAGTGTTCCTCCAAACATCAGGCCGTACAGATATCCCTATGTCCAAAAAAGTGAAATTGAACGTATGGTTGCAGAAATGCTAGAGGCTGGTATAATTCAACCGAGTCAAAGTTCTTTCTCTGCTCCAGTAGTATTGGTGCACAAGAAGGATGGATCATGGCGCATGTGTCCGGATTATAGGGAGCTCAACAAGCTCACTATTAAAGATAAGTTCCCCATTCCTGTCATTGATGAATTACTGGATGAATTGCATGGATCAATTTACTTCACCAAGTTGGATCTTCGTTCAGGATATCATCAAATCAGAATGAAGATTGAAGACATTCCGAAAACGGCATTTAGAACTCATGAGGGTCATTATGAATTTTTGGTCATGCCTTTTGGCCTTACCAATGCACCTTCAACATTTCAAGGTTTGATGAATTCAATTTTCAAACCATTCCTTAGAAAATTTGTGTTAGTATTTTTTGATGATATACTAATCTACAGCAAGTCTTGGAAGGATCATGTTGAACATGTTGACAGGGTGCTACAACTATTGGAGGAGAAACAA
The DNA here is from genome assembly GCA_031772625.1 of Pinus tabuliformis. Taxonomy (NCBI): domain Eukaryota; kingdom Viridiplantae; phylum Streptophyta; class Pinopsida; order Pinales; family Pinaceae; genus Pinus; species Pinus tabuliformis. The sequence continues at coordinate 509,823,525 of CM062819.1, forward strand.
TTATATGCCAAAAGATCCAAATGTTTCTTTGGAGTCCAGGAGGTGGAATATTTGGGTCATATTGTATCTCATGAAGGAGTTAAGGTAGACCCTAGCAAAATTAAAGCCATTAAGGAATGGAAAATCCCCACATCCATAAAGCATTTGCGAGGATTTCTTGGGTTGACAGGGTATTATCGCAAGTTTGTTAAGAATTATGGGAGAATAGCAGCACCTCTAACAACATTATTGAAGAAAGATGCATTTTCATGGACTCCGGAAGCAACAAAGGCCTTTGAACATCTTAAAGAGGCAATGTGCCAAGCACCGGTCTTAGCTACACCGGACTTCACAAAAACCTTTATTGTGGAATGTGATGCTTCAGGAAATGGAATTGGTGCTGTTCTAATGCAAGATGAAAGACCCATTGCTTTTGAAAGTCGTCCAATCAAGGGAAAGTTTTTAAGAAAAGCTATTTATGAGAAGGAAATGTTGGCAATACTCCATGCACTTAAGAAATGGCGACCCTACCTAATGGGAAGACACTTCAAGGTAAAAATAGATCATGATAGCCTTAAATACTTTTTAGAACAAAGATTATCCTCTGAAGAGCAACAAAAGTGGGTCACAAAGATGTTGGGTTATGACTTTGAAATCATCTACAAAAAGGGGAAGCAAAATGTGGTGGCAGATGCACTCTCAAGAAAGGATGAGGATGTGGAAGCATTGTTGTGCGCTATTTCTATTATCCAACCAGATTGGATAAATGAAGCAAGGGAGGAATGGAAGAATGACGAAGAAGTGTGGGCACTTATTCGAAAGCTACAACAAGATTCCAGTACGTCTGATACATTTAGCTGGAAAAATGATTCGTTATGGTACAAAGATCGCTTATACCTCTGTAAGAATTCCCAGCTAAAACAAAAGATTCTTATGGAATTGCACACTTCTCCCTTAGGAGGGCACTCAGGATTTTTAAAAACTTACCACAGGGTTAAGAAGGAATTTTTTTGGGATGGCCTTAAATCAGATATTCAAAAGTTTGTGGCAGAATGTTTGGTTTGCCAGCAAAATAAAGTTGAAACAATTAAGACACCGGGTCTATTACAACCTTTATCCATTCCAAGCCAACGTTGGGAGGAGGTATCAATGGATTTTATCACAGGTTTACCCAAGTCTGAGGGAAAGAGTGTCATCATGGTGGTAGTTGACAGACTTACCAAGTATGCACACTTTTGTGCATTATCACATCCATTTAAAGCCAGTACAGTTTCTACTGCATTTATGGAAACAATTCAAAAGCTACATGGAAACCCAAAGATTATTGTAAGTGACAGAGATCCCATTTTCACTGGAAATTTTTGGACAGAATTATTTTCTTGTCTTGGTACTCAGTTAGCTCATAGCTCATCTTATCATCCTCAATCTGATGGGCAAACTGAGATAGTAAACAAATGTTTGGAAGGATATCTTCGTTGCTTTGTATCTGATAAACAGACACAATGGGTCAAATGGTTGCCTCTGGCTGAATGGTGGTATAACACTTCCTTCATACAGCAACAAAAATGACCCCATTTATGGCACTTTATGGGTATCAACCACCATCCATCACATCATATTTAAGAGAAAATTCTAAGGTTCAGGCAGTGGAACATCACATCGAACATCAACAACAAGTCCTCCAACTCTTAAAGGATAACCTTGTGTTGGCACAGAATAGAATGAAACAACAGGCAGATCAACATCGCAGTGAAAGAAGTTTTGATGTAGGTGATTGGGTATTCCTACGGCTACAACCATATAAGCAAATGTCCCTCAAGCAAGCTAAGAAGGATAATAAATTATCACCAAAGTATTATGGTCCGTACAAGGTGTTGCAAAAGATTGGTACTATGGCATACAAATTGGAGCTTCCTGCAGCTTCTCGATTGCACCCAGTTTTCCATGTTTCATGCTTAAAGAAGGTTATAGGCGACAAGCTCCCAGTTCAAACAATATTGCCAGAACTTGACGAAGAAGGAAAAATTATATTGGAACCAGAAGCAGTTATAGAAACAAGAACTCGACAGCTACGAAATCGATCAATTTCAGAGTACCTTATCAAGTGGAAGAACTTATCCGCTGAAGATTCCACATGGGAGGACGAGAATTTTATGCAGAAGTATCCTGAACTACTCAAGCGTTGAGGACAACACTTTTTTGAAGGAGAGGGGCATGTTGGGTCCCTATAATACTAGTGATTCCCCCATTACTATTTTAGTTATACCCCTTATTTATATTGATGTACCCATGTAGTGCCCATATTGTTACTATTGTGCCACATAGAAGCCCACTATTGTTATTGTTGTGCCCTACAATATTATTGTTATGTAGGCTTTGATTGTATTGGGACCACTTAGACTCCTATATATAGAAAGGAGGTATTTTCATTTGTATCATCCAAGAATTGTTCATTTATGTAATGTAAAGGAGGTTGCCCCCTCGAACAGGCTGAATTCTAAGGCGTGGATCTCTCTTTTCTATCTTTTTGTGAGCTGGTTTCATAACACATTACTAAGAGATTGGCCTAAGATATTGGTTAAGGCCTACGCTCTATAAGGAGATGGAGATCAAAGTGATATGTGTGCAAGTTATGGGTTATTAATGAATGGTTTGATTTGAAACATGTGTGTACCAAGGAGCATGAAGGAGGTTCAGATTTGATAGATCTGAAAGCATTGTAGTGATTAATAAACATGTTTGCTTGATCTTTTATGATTATGACTAATAATCATAAATCTATGATGGAAATGATACTATGATATGAACATGTGATAGTAAGGGTTGCAAAGTATGCTTTGTGGTTGCAATGAAGCATGATTAAGTAATTGCCGATCTATATGTAGGTTTTCTATAGAGAGGTCGCATACATACACATATTTACTTTAGGGGGCCACATATACTTTCTGCAAAAAAATAGAATTTGTACACAGGTGTCAAGTATTAAAATTTCCTACATACGCATGTGTTCTTTATAAGGGTCGCTTAAAACTGCTAGGGTTTTGAAGTATGAACTGCTAATGATGGTTTATCAATTCAGTTATGTTTGCTATCATCTATCAATGATGTCTCTCCCATAATAATCTGTGTTTGACAGTACTGGTTGGGTTTAACTAATTGTGAAATGAAATATTAACTCAATGATGCTGCTGCTTTATGATGATCTATATTTGGTTCTGTGATACGTGATGAGTTTAGTAAGTGATACTGAGATTGATTATGTGTGACAATGATTCATATTCAGGTATCAATATTTTTTAGATCTATATGCGGATATTCTTCAGGAGAAGTGCGTACATACGCAATTATGATTAAAAAAATAGTGTATACAATATAATGTATGCTTGATCTGGGTTTGCGTTGGCAACAATTGGTTTTTGTGATGGGTAACAATGTTTGGCTTGGTATATTGATGAGTGGCTATGCACTGACATGATCTATTTTGATCTAGTTTGATCTAGTTGTATTGGTTACATTAGTTGATTTGATGATTCAATTGGTTCAAACTTTGAGTAGTTGATTTAATAATAGTTGAAAGTGGATCCAATTTGAAGCATTCTCAAAAGTGATCCATAAAGAGTTGAGGATAGAAGTGATTTGAATGTTGGGAAAACTTGTTAATGCTATGAAAGCTCCCTCATCAGTATTAAAAATATGTGTTTAGGATCGTCTCAAATTAACCAAAATGTGAAGGATTATGTGTCAAGTATTGAGTGTATTTTATGAGCAATTATGAGATTAATTAGCTGTTTAAAACACATCTACAACAAGTAAATTTCAGAGAAATAAAACACATAAAACTCATAACAAAAAGCTGATAAAAGAGTTCACCCCTCCTAGGCTACATCTCCTTGGACCTACTTCAATGGCTAGGCCCTCTTTGGATTAATGGTCAATTCTCTGATTACATGAACCTACAGTGCTCCAATGTCTTTAAACCTGATCCATTGGATTCATAAGACCCAAAAAACCCAAAAATGATTCTCCAAACTTTGCAATTGGACTTCAACTAATCTAGGCTTGATCTCCTCTCCTGGTGGCCCTAGGCTTCCTTAAAATTGAATGTAGAAAAATCACATACAAAAGTGCCTTTCTACCTCTGCAACCTATTCCATTGTGTTTAGAGCATCCAAATAATCTAGGAATGACTCTTTTTGAGCCAAAATTGGTCGAAATATGACAAAGTTATGGCCTCTTCAGTTTTTACTAGGAAAACTCCACCAAAACTGGAGAAACTCCAGTTAACTCTGCCAAAAATGGAGGAATTTCAGAATTAATTGGACCTGCCAAAATTTTTCTAAGTTAATCCCAAAATTAATTAACAGATAAGCATTATTAATTAATGTTAAACTGCAGTTAGCGCATAAATCACGCTGTTAGCATAAAGTGTTGGTTGCTGGTCTCGGTGTTGGTCACATGCTGGTGGTTACTCGACGGTTAGGCTACCCTGATAGTTACATAACTGGTAGTGGTTAAGGTTACTGCATTCACATGCAGCGGTCAAGGTTAGCCTTACCTCCAAACATCGACGCATTAACCTTTAAATATAACTTCAAGCCCTTAGTGGTTAAGACTTGTGGTGCGGCATAGTGGTAAGGCATGGCGCTTGTGTGGTCGAGGTCACAGGTTCAACTCCCCGGCCTACCAATAAAATTTTACACTGTGTGCTGATGCCAATGGGCCATTGGGGAGGGACACGTGGTGGCCTCTGCGCTTGCCACATGTCTCCTTCTCATTGGTCCTCCCCTATCTAGTAAAATAAAGCCAACTTGTCAAATAGTAGACCAATTGAAATGTGCCACTTAGCGTGACTTAACTGGCTGTTGACCAAACCTTTGACCTAGACAGTCACTTGCCACATCAACATTACGAACTGCTGACTGTGCAGTGACTGTACTTTTTTTTCTTTCAAAATTTCACTGTTTGGCAAAGCAGACAGAAGTCCCTATCTTCCTCATACAAACTCCGTTTTGAGTGAAACAAGTTGCATTGGGATCATATCTCCGATATGGATGAGGTCATTCAAGTTTTGAGTGATTCTGAGAACTTTGATTTTTGAGCAAATTTTTGCCCCTAATCTAGATTCTAGTCAAGTAGTTTTAAGAAAGGGGGTTATAGCTCCCTTGTAGTAGGAACTAGAAAATGAGAGAAGGTTGTATCCTTCTACAAGTATGAGCCTGCGTACCAGTTAAAGTCTGCACCATTACAAGATTGTAAGAAGATTATTTTTAATAAAAGAAGACAAAGATGACATTAATAGTGGTTTTCTACCACATTGGGCTTCCACCTAAAAATACTGGTGTTCATGTGTGTTGATGTGTTTCTTATGTGTTGATGATCTATCTGCTCTTTACTGCTCATAGTTTCTGCTTAATGCATGTTTAATGAAGTAATGGTGCACTAGTTAAATATTAACATATGATGAATTATATGTAAATTTAGTTGACTGGATATACACAGTTTTCTTTCATCATAGTCATGTACATACGTGGGTTCACTGAATAACAATAGCGTATATAAATTGGAATAAGAAAAGAAAAGATGTAGTAAGTTTTAAAATACTGATTCACCCCCCCTCTTAGTATTTTTCCTAACAACGTTGAAAAATTTCTCTAAGAAATGTTATAACAAATCATCATTAATATCAACACCGTCAAATTACCATAATATGGTCAACAACTTTGAAACATGGTAGATAAATATCATTAACCAATTACCATAATCTGCTCATCAACTATGACACATGGTAAATCAACAACATCGTCCAATTACCATAATTCTGGTTGTTACCTCTAACCTATGGTGTATCCTCACTATAATCCTAGTTGATACTATTAAAACATGGTATATCATTTAACATCAACTAGTCACCATAATTTTGGTTTATCTGACACATGGTATAAATACTAGTCTTGGTTCACCATTAGTCTAGTCAATATATTTGACACATGGTGAATCTCCAAAGGCCACACTCTATCTAAGTAATTTTGATTCTAATGCTAAATAATCCTAATGTGAGAGTCACCCACTAAAATAAGTGATTTTGGGCCTCCAAGACCATTCTTCCTAATTCTAGTCAACATACTTTGACACAGGAAAAAAGATTGTCCTTTGTTGGACCATTTTCCCTAATTCTGGTCATATTTGACATAGGGAGAATGCCTGTCCCTGATGCTATTAATACTATAGACCATTATCCATAATTCTAGTCATACTTGAAACATGGAGAATGATTACCTTTGATGTTGCAATTTCGTCACTCCCTCTTACTGAGAGAGACATGCTCAATCATTTCAAGCTTGTCCTTGAAGTATTCAAACTTTATTTTGAAACAAAGCCTTTGTCAACAATTTTCTCGACTGAATAATAATAGTGAATCCATACTAATTCCTTCTACACCATGTCTTGGTACTAGATATCAGTGTGCTTTAACCTGTCATCATGGTCATCCCCTGAACCAGATCAAGAAAATCCCGCAAGTAGCCTCTGAAGCTATGTTACTTCTCAACTTACAAATCCAATTGCAATATACTGAGCCTCTGCAATGCTGAATGGGGTAGATGTTTTCTTCCTGCTCATCCAAGAAATCATAATGGAGCCCAAACTAATCCACACTCTGATGAACTCTTTCTGTCTTCAACAACCTCTGAATTTGTGAATCCTTGTAATTGTAATTCACTATTTGAGGAATATCTCAAACCATAACTGACTGTGCCATGACAAACTATACCATGCAGGCATTCCAATAAATGTTGAGAAACATGCCTTGTCTCAACCATAAACTGATATGCTTCCTTCATTGATCCATCACCACAAATACTTTCCTAAAACCATAACTGGGTGCTCCCTCTGAAGCTAAAACAAGGCTCTCTGACTGCTCCCTTTGTTACATAAGCAATTATTTCTACCACAACTTCTCCCTCTTACACAAGAGTCATTATATTTTTGTTAGAGATAGACCAAATATGATCAAACATGAAACACCAAGCCCAATATGTTTTCTTGTCATCGTTCACACACTTCTTCAATCATGACACTTATTCTCGTGTACCTCAAAGCTCATAGGTAGCTTATGTACACTCTTCAATCACTCCATTGAGAAAAACGATCTTTGCATACATGTGATGCAATTTTCAAAGAAATGATAACAATTCTTATATAAGTGTACCTAACAATTGAAGCGGATGTATTGTCAAGATACTCTCCCTCTTTCTGGGAGAGAATTTTATAAATCTTGCTTTGTACTTATCTATGTTGCCATCTACTGCATGCTATATCTTGGAAGTCACCATTTACTTCTCTTTGGTACAATCAAGGTATAATTCAAACTTTCTTATCTTCCCGATCCCTCTGAGCTTGGATCTCAGCTAGTACAATATCTCTTAAAAAAAATCACCAATTATGGGAAAGTACTCTTGTCATAAGCTTTGCTTCATTCCTCCACTTCTTCCATCTTCTACTAGAGATTTTAAAACCTTTAGTATGCACCTACAATCCTCACTAGGAGGCCATGTAATAACAATTATGGCCCAAAAAAGAGAAACAAAAACAACAGACTAGTTAATAGTAAAACAACAATAATAATTAACAAAGAGATATATAATTTACTTTTCTTTTGAGGATCATAGAGAATGTTAGCTCCCTCTTGATCTTAGCCTTGTTTCATCCATATTGAAACTGTATCATCGTCATCCACATCATCATCCTCATGCCATATTTCTTGCATGAGTTAGGGTTTATTCTTTCAACGAAAATATTGATCTAGGTCTAGTTTTAGGGTTTTTTTTGTAAACCCTAGGGATTTCTTATCCAAATCCTTTTTTCCTTCTAGGATTTACAAACCATATATTTCCAATTATACAATTTCATATCCAAATTTCAAAACCCTAGAATTTATATGCCCTTTATTATCACCCAATCAAGGATGTTTCGTCCAATGGATATCCCTGGTCTTTTTGGTTTCCTAAAAAATATTGTAGCAACAATTTTTTGTCTTTAGTATTAATTTCAATACACAAAGAATGGTCTTCATAATTCTATGTTGAGAATTATATTTACAAAATAGATCTTAGCACCCAAATACCCATAAAAAAATATGCAATATTTTCCATGGCGGTACAGATGTTTATAACTTCACAACAATAGATACAATCAAATACTTCAATCTAATGACTTCAATTATTTATATTCTTGGTTTGTTAGTACTACATCTGTAAATGATGTAAACTTATCAAGATGGATTTTATCTCTTAACTTAAAGAGGGAATCAACCTCTTTTTCACTGTGTGCTTCCTTCAAGGGCATGCTAGTGATAATAATCAATTTTCTTTCTTGCCTTGATGTGAAAATAACATATTTCAAGATTGAGCGTACATAAAATATTTACATACCTTATCAACATATGAAATGCATATTCTGGGACATTTAAAAGGCTTGAAGGTTCAATATCTTGCTTCTAAGCATAATGCAACATCTTTTAAGAAAACACATAGGTCAATTATTCATTATTGACCTTATCTTTCCCATATTATGATGTTGTCATCAAGAATATTTTCATATGACTAAAGATTATAAGTGAGTGAAGGAACTTCTTTAATCATAAATGTGCTTAAATGTTTCTTCAATGATCCTTATAGTCCTATTACTATTTCAATATTTCAATCTTCAAGGTATACATAGATTCAACCTTAAATTATGGAACTAGAGATCAATAGCTCCAAAGAAAGCTTTGATACAAGTCAAAGTCAAACATCTCATCATAGAATGCTCACTAAGTCAATCAATACTTCACATCATAATCAAGGTACTTGATGTCAAAGTCATGTAATTGTGTTAAGTCAAAGTCAATATATTGTATCAATGTCAATGTGTTACTTGTTGTCCCATTACATATAATCACATCACTTGTTAACACTGTATCACTAGATATAGATAGTGCAAATCCTAACAAGCTCTTAAGAGAAGTGTCACTAGTGTTGTACCTACTTTTGTTCAAGGTGACATATCAAACTTGTTGTCATATAGATGATTACTATGTCATTCAAAATTATAGTATCTTATGTAATTAGCCCATAACTATACTCTCATATACTAAGTCACTTGTAGGATAGTTATATAGACATCCTCACTGTAGAAGCTATCATGTCAAAATTAGATCCTCTTACTTGTTCCTCTGCCCTAGTTACTTTCTCATTGCTAATATATTATAGAATGTCTCTATGTCAATAAGCTCTATTGACTATTGAAGGCTACAATGACTGTTTAAGGGTATGTCACTACACTTGATCCAACTGTAGTGAGTGCTGATCAGAACCCTTGCAAGTACCCTTCCTTCCACACCGTTTGCTTCAATAAGTATTAAAAGATGGTACCAAGAGTATTCTGCTGTAGATTACTCTTTATGTCAGTGAAGAAAATACTACTGTGGCTAATATGATAAAATAATAAGACTTCTGCCTGAACCCTCAAATGACTGCATTAATAAAGTACCTCAATGATGATCTATACAAGGAATTACTACATCAAGAGAAACACAAATCAACTTTAATGTATCAAACATCTGTATACACACACACACACACACACACACACACACAACAATACAGACACACACACACAACAATACAGACACACACACACACACACACACACACACACACACACACACACACACACACACACACACACACACACACACACACACACACACACACACACACAACAATTTAGGCCTCTATAATTGCAAAACATTTGATGACAACGATGTTTGAATTCTTAGAGACAAAATGGCACTATATTGTGCCCTAGTTTTAGGTCTGCTTGAGGACTGAAATTCCTAAATCACAATACTTCGTACATGATTTGATAAGTGATGTTTCAACAGAGAACCAAGGTCATGGAGTTAATGATCATGCCATGCCTTGCTGTCCTTCAATAGGTCTGTGTAATGTGCTTAGAAAGATGTCCTACTACACAGGTCTGAATCCTGAATTAGTTTATTCAAGGTTATGAAATGGATTCCTTCTTGCTGTTGTATGAGGACCGAGGTCCTGAAGTTATTCTTCTCAACCAAAACCCAATAAACAAAGTCTCTATTCCAACAAATCAACAAAGTAAAAGAACCCTAATCAACTCAAATATTTCGCTATTCCTAAAAGTGTTCCTTGACCAAATGATCTATTTACAAAGAGATTTTCCCAACCATTGCAACTCAAGACACAAATACTTCAGAAAGGACTTACTTGGAGGGTTGAGCGAATGCTAAAGTTGAGATATCGTTGGTATGCCCTAACCTCAAGAAAAAAAATAAACAAACTTTTTCTGCCTCAGAAGTCTTAAAAAAACACTGAAATTTTTTCAGAGCTATATTGAGAATACATTGAGAGATGATGTATTTCAGGAGGCTTGTTAGGTTCCTTTTGTAGTGTTTGTCAGGGGTCTTGTAATTTACTCGCTGGAGGAGACTTTTAGGGGCTTCATTAGGTACATATTTTTAGGATGTTTTAAACAATTTTATTATTAATAAATTTAATTTAATTTAGTAATCACTATTTATTCGTTTATTTAAATACTAAGGATTTTGTACACTAACCCTTTCTTGGTGTGTTTTGTAGGTGACACATGGGTGCATGGAGTAAATGATTGATTTATTGCCTTTGGTTCTTGAAGTTATGTAACTTATACACGGTGAGATTATGGTGATAAACAATGTCATATATTTACAACCGTAGGAGGAAGTGTCAAGTCACTGCCCCTTGGGGTTTTAGCCCAGACGTTGGGGTTACTAACTTCAATTGTAAATATCTATGAAACCAAGAGGCCTCTCTGGGTGTACCACATATCAACATAAACATATTTTCAAAGAATCTAATGACATAGTTCTCTGACCCAAACTCAATTATTTAACCTACCAAAAACCTTCAACAAAGTCAGGGTACATCCTTAGTCCAGGGAACCCAAACCCTAAGACTTGGGTTTTCAACCATCCATTAGTGTAATTGGAAACTTCATGTAATATGAGAATTATTAAGAAGCATTCATTAATCATTTGACATCAATGACTGTTGTTTTTAATCAAAGTCAAACCTAGTCGAATCCATGGGTTGACATCAATGAAAAAACCATCCAACAAGTTGATCCAAACTTATGCAAAAATGCAAAAAAATACAGATGTAAACATAAACACAAAGATTCAATAGAAATAAAACTTCATTTCATTAATATCAAAAAATTGAAAAATGCTTAATAAAAAATGGAGATAAACTAGCTCGGGCGATGGTAGTTTATCTCTGAGAAGAGATGTAGCGGCTACATGCCTATGAACTGTGTTACAATGAGGCTCGAAGGCCTATTTATTATTGATAAACAATGAAAAAACTTAAAAACCCAAAAACCTAACCCTAGGAGATGAAGTGCTAAGACTATTGGTCCCATTGGGGTAAATTGGTACATCAACTTCCCAGGCTCATAACTTTGGCATACAATATCCGTTTGACATGCATGATACCTCATTAGAAATATCTATACGAGGAATATAAATTTTGATTGCAAATGTGAGTCAAAGACTCAAATTTTCCCATTTTCCAAAAAAAGGTCATTTAGGGCCTCAAACGGCTCCATAAGTTCAGGACTTGAAAAACTTCAAAAAATAGTAAATTGTGCTACAATTAAGGAAACTAAAAAATTGAAAGAAATAATGGTGGGGGTTTAAGTGAAAAAGGCAGCTGGCCACCAATATCCACCTGAATCAATTTCCCTCCCTTAGGAAGCAATGGTCCCCATTACATTAAGTGCATCCGTGAGATGGGAAAACTTCTACTGAACTTGGTCCCTAGTGAGCCACTTGCCTTGGTGCAAGAGTTGGCTAGCTTTGACAACCTGATATAGTTGGATCTTATTCTAGTGAGTGTTATTCATCTATGTGTCCATGACCCAATGAGTTGTGGTATGTTCTGTAGGTTTCAACCCCGTATAGAAATTAACTGCATACGAATTCTAAAACACATAAAATAAAAAATGTGAGAGCATAACACATAAAACACATATACACAGAGATTTTCCCCTGGATCCAAAAATCGGGACTACTAGCTTGATTTTTCATTATGTTCCTTTCAATGTTACAATACATATTTAAACATGCCGAAGCATCCAATACCATGGACCGAAAAACCATCATGTCCAAAACCATGGACCAAAAACCATCGCGTCCAAAAACATGTGCGAAAATCATGCACAAAACCATAGGTGGGTCCGGCCAGCCTAACATAGGTTCTAAAACCAAAATTTTCTGAGGCACTGCCCCGGACCCCATAAAGTGGGGTTACGAGTACACCTCAAACCCCCTGTGACCCCCCCCCCCCACCACTACATAATCGGCGCAACGAAGGGGGGGCTCCGCCCCCCCTTTAACCCCCCGGTTAACTTCGTGGGCTAGTCATGGAAAGAATATAACACAACCCAACATTCTCCCACTTGTTGTTTTCTTTCCACAGGGGCCACAAGAGAGCTTAGTCATTTTTCCAGCCCTGAAACACCCATTGTCTCTCTACACCAAGAGAGCTTCTCAGACCTCATAGATTTTGTCAATGCATTTGAAGTATTCTTCAAAGTGTCCACCTTTACCAGCAACACCTTTTTTTCTTCTATCATATCCCTCACAAAGTGATATTGAACATCAATGTTCTTTGTCTTTGAATGATATGCAGGGTTCTTTGCTAAGAAAATTGCACTTTGGTTGTCACAGTCTATCCTTATAGCTCCCTGTACTAACCCCATACTTGAACACAATCTCTGCAACCAAACTGCTTCCTTTCTTGCATGAGTGACTGCCATGTATTCTGCCTTTGTAGTTGATAGTGCCACTACAAATTGTTTCTTACTTATCCAACTGACTGAACCTCCAAATAGGTTAAACACATACCCACTTGTAGATCTTCTCTGATCCAGATCTCCAACCCAGTCTACATCAACAAAGCCATGAATATCCAACATCCTGTCCAATCTTGATCTTCCTTGGTAGCACAAACCATAATCACTAGTGCCACGCAAATACCTGAAAACCTGCTTCATTGCTGTCCAGTGCTCCTTCCCTGGTTTTGACATAAACCTGCTCAATACTCCCACTGCATGTGCAATGTTTGGTCTAGTACAGACCATTGCATACATTAGGCTACCGATTGCACTTGCATATGGAACATGGGACATGTCCTCTTCCTCTTCTTGTGCCTTGGGACATTGTTCAATAGATAACCTCACACCTACAGGAATAGGAACCTTCACTAGTTTACTATCCTGCATATTAAACCTCTACAATATTGTCTCAACATACTTCCTCTGGTTTAACCAGAGCTTCCTCTTTGCCCAATCTCTTTTAATTTCCATGCTCAAAATATAGTTTGCAGCACCAATATCTTTCATGTCGAATTTGGAGGACATTTGGGTCTTCAAATCGTGGATAATTTTTTTGTCATTTCCAACCAGCAACATATCATCCACATACAAGACCAGATAAATAACATGGTCACCAATTAATTTAAAATACACACATTGATCTTCTTTGCTTCTGGTGAAGCCAAGTCCCCGTATAAATGTATCAAATTTCTGAGACCACATCCTTGGTGACCATGTTAACCCATACAAAGACTTCTTTAACTTGCATACCAGTTCTTTCTTACCCTTCACTGCAAAGACTTCAGGTTACTTCATGTAGATTTCCTCTTCCAGATCCTCGTGAAGAAATGCTGTCTTCACATCCATCTGTTCTACCTCAAAATCAAAAGCAGCAACAACAGATAAAAGTAATCTAATAGTAAGTTCCCTTGGCAACAAGAGAAAAAATATCACCAAAATCAATTTTCGGCACCTGGGAATAACCTTTTGCTACCAACCAAGCTTTGTATTTCTCCACCTTTCCTTTTGCATTTGTCTTCTTCTTGAACACCCATTTGTTGCCAATGGGTTTCCTTCCAGCAGGCAACTCCACTAGATCCCAAGCCTCATTTTTGTGCAAAGATGCCATTTCATCAACCATGTCCTCTTTCCAGAGTTTTCCATCCTCTGAATCTACTGCTTCCTTCACAGTTCTAGGATCATCACCGGTAATAGATAAAGCAAAATTTGAACAGAAATCAGATGGACTATACTTTTATGTTTGCCTTCTTTCTTGAACTGATCTTCTCACACCTAGAGTTTGTAGCTCTTAAAATTCTGATTCCTCCTCTGCCGTAGAGTCTGATTCTTCCTCCTTTAGCTCAAACTCTATCTTTTCAGGTTACTTTGGTTGGACTTCATGTTTAATAATATCTTTTACCTCTCTGAACACCACATCTCGGCTGTACACAACCTTTTGTGTGACTGGGTTCCAAAGCTTATAACCCTTTAAACCATCCTTATACCCAATAAATATGAACTTTTCAGATTTACTATCCAACTTGGTTCGTTTCTCCTTTGGAACATGTACATATTCATCACATCCAAATACCTCAGATGTGAAAGAGAGAGTTTCTTACCGGTCCATACCTCTTGTGGAGTCTTATCCTCCAACGATGATGAAGGTGACCTGTTGACCAGGTAACATGCAGTATCCACTGCCTCTAACTAGAATTCCTGTCCTAACCCGACACCACTGAGCATGCTTCTTGCCCTTTCCATCAACGTCTTATTCATTCTTTCTGCAACTCCATTTTGTTGAGGTGTATATGGAGTAGTCTTCTGTCATGCTATACCACACTTCTTACAGAATTCTTCAAATTCCTTGCTGCAAAATTCCTCATCACCTTTATCTTCTTCTCTGTCTAATTTTCCACGAGAGCCTTAAATTCTTTAAACCTATCAAAGGCTTCAGATTTATTCTTAAGGAAATATATCCATGTATTCCTTGAGAAGTCATCTATAAATGATACATAGTACACAGACTTACCCAATGATGGAACCTTCACAGGTCCAAACACATCCAAACACATCATTGTGCACAAGTTCTAATATCTGTTTCACCCTCTTACTACCAGAGGGGAAACTCACCCGATTCTGCTTCCCATATACACAATTTTCATAGAAATCAAAATCCAGAGAGCTATTACTCATACCTTCTACCATACCTTTACCATGAAGTATTCGAAGGCCCTTCTCTCCAATATGTCCAAGCCTTTGATGCCACAACATGGTCTTCTCTTTAGAGACCACTAGATTTTCTGCTCCACTTTCAGGAACCACAGAACTATTGCACCCATCAATAGCAGTGCTACCTTGCAGCTTGTACAGAGTTCCAATTCGAACTCCCCGCATCAATACCAGTGCTCCCCGAACCATTTTGCAGGTATCCTTATCGAACACTCTTTTTACACCTGCATCATCTAGCTTGCTTACAGAAATTAAATTTCTGACCAATGTAGGAATATGTATAACACTCGGAAGTGTTCTAGCCCTTCCACCTTGCAAGTTCAACTTTACTTTTCTGCGACCAATGATTCTAGCCTTCCTATCATCCCCTAAGAAGACATCACCACCATCATATTTCTCATACTCGCAGAACCTCTCTCTATGGGGAGCGAAGTGAAAGGATGTACCTGAGTCAATCAACCATGCCTCATGATCTACATGTGTACTTGAAGAAGCCAAATACACATCCCTACCTTCATCTGAGGTGGTTTTCACCTCTGCAAAAGGAGCATCATCAGATCCCTTTCCTTTTCAGGAGCTTTAGATTTACAGTCCCTTTTGCAGTGCCTTTCCTTTCTGCATTTCTAGCACACCACCTTTACAGGTTTTCCTGGAGATTTAGATCTCCCTCTAGATTTAGATCTCCCACTCGATGACTTATTTTTGTTTCTGTTCTGGGACCGTCCTCGTACAGACAAGGCATCACCATTTTGGCTCTCCATATTTTTCCGTCTCATCTCCTCTGTCAGCAAGGATGAGACTATTCATCAAACTGCAAGGCAGTTGCATTGCTACCTATTGCAATAACCAGACTATCCCACGAATCTGGTAGAGAACACAACAAATTGATGCACTTATCTTCATCTGAAATTTTAATATTAATAGATGCTAACCGACTTACCACAATATTAAATGCATTCAGATGCTCTATCACCAAGTCTCCATCTTTCATCATCAGGTTATACAACTTTTTCCGTAGGAACAGTTTATTCACCAGAGACTTAGATTGGTACAAAGTCCTTAACTTGTCCCATAAAGCCTTCGTCGTAGCTTCCCCTGATACATTCAACAATACTGAATCTGAGACACACAATCATATTGTGCTCTTTGCCTTCCGATCCAACTTCTTCCATTCTTCATCGAACACTCCCGTTGGTTTTGTACCCGGATCTACCACGATCCACTGATCTTTATCCACCAATAGATCCTCCATATTGAGTTTCCACAACTCAAAACTCTAACCATTAAATTTCTCAATCTCTATCTTTCCACTGCTCTCCATCTTCTTTCACCACCAGAATCGATCTCGTAGATCTGCTACTGAATAGGGTCTACCACAGGCCTGAGCGAAACCCCTCAGCAACAAAGGCATCCCCTTGATGCCAAAACTGCTCTAATACAAAATGTAGGTTTCAACCCCATACAAAAATTACCTGCATACAAATTCTAAAACACATAAAATAAAAAATGCGAGAGCATAACACATAAAACACATATACACAGAGATTTTCCCCTGGATCCCAAAACCGGGACTACCAGCTTGATTTTTCTTTATGTTCCTTTGAATGTTACAATACATATTTATACATGCCGAAGCATCCAATACCATGGAACGAAAAACTATCGCGTCTAAAACCATGGACCGAAAACCATTGCGCCCAAAAACATGTGCAAAAATCATGCACAAAACCATAGGTGGGTCCGCCAACCTAACATATGTTCCAAAACCAAAATTTTCTGGGGCACTGCCCTAGAACCCATAAAGTGGGGTTACGGGTACGCCTTAAACCCCCTGTGACCCCCCTACTACACAATCAGTGCAACAAACTAACCCCCTAGTTAACTACGTGGGTTAGTTGTGGAAATAATATAACGCAATCCAACATGTTCTATGTAGTCTGGGTTTAACTCTCTTGGTGTGAGCTGTTATGCAATGTCTGATGTGTCCAATAATGGTGGAAAGTATGATCGAAGGTAGTCCACATTGAACACTGGATGCAGGCCAAGGAATGGGGGAATGCTGAGCTCAAAAGAATTGTCTCCCGTAATATTGGTAATGGTGTAAGGCCAATATCAGAGTGGTTTGAGCTTTCGATGGGCTCTGGTAATATTTTATTTTTGCAAATGCGACCAAACTTTGTCACCCACTTGAAACTTGTGAGGCACCCAATGTTGATCATGTTGCTACTTGTACTTGGCATTGGACTTATCCAAGGTGTTGGCTTGATGGGCCCTAAACCAAGTTCAACGCTAGTTAGCCAAGAAAATCCCTACACTATTGGCCCTTTCGGCATTAGTCCGCGAAGCGCGGACTGATGTCTCACCTGAAGTAGTATGGGGGGATGCAGGAACCAAGTTTCCACACCCTGAGATGGTCTTGATGTCGACTTTATACCTTTTTCCCTTACTTCGCGTAAATCGATAAGCCGTTAGGGCTTATTGATGTAATTTCTCTCCTGTCTTTTAGGGCGTTCTCGAAGATACCTGATTGACCTTTGCACAACCCTAAATGATGATTTAGGCACTTACGCGCCTTTGTAAATATGTTACTATATAAGTTTCGAATTATCTTAAGTGTTCACCAACTTTATCATACAATTAAGATTGTCTTCGCGTAAACATATATTCTTACTTGCATTCAAATAACAGATAGAAATAGATATATTTGCGCATCAAATTAGCATTATAATGTAAACCTAGAACTTAACATAATATAATTACATGCAATAACTAGAGGTAAAATACACAGTAATTTCAGAATACTCCTCTTTATTGATGATTCAGGTTTCCAATATAGACTTTATCCGCCCTGCACACATAGCTGCAGGGGTCTGTGCACTCAGCTGTGGGCTTCTACCCTAGGCCCCTGCACACTCAGCTACTAAGCCTCTTCCTACACTAAGACTCTCACTCTTATCTTGTCACAGATTCCTCAATGAATCCAACTTACTTCGAACTACTAAAACACTGTTCAAACACTTATTTTTATACAATCCCATGGTCTGCAGACCATGGGTAGATCCTCTACAGCGGACATGAATTTTACAAAAGAAGGGCAAAAAAACCTTAGTGACTCTTTACATGTTCACGCTCCACGACCACAAAATGTGGAGACTTTACATTCTCTATAAAAAATTTGGGCCTTTTGCCCCAAAACTTAGGATTTTAGCCCAAAAATGGCTCTTAGTGGAACCCGCTCCCAACAGGCCCCCAACACAAATGCATTGACTCACCCTCGAGTCACTCTACTGGCATGGAGATCTTGTCGCAAAGACCTCCTTGCTTGACTTGGACAACTGCTACCTCAATGGTGCACTGTGTTGTCGCCTGCTTCATCTCCTCGACCAACTACTCTATTGCTGGCCCTGCGCTGTCTGACTAAATCTTCTGCTGAGTCTCCTGCGAACTAGCCATCTTGCCTTCAATAGTGGCCATGATCAAGTAGGCCTCGTCCAAACAAGGCTTCAAGTGAGCCTTCAACATGGCTTCCTTGTGCTGAGATGAATCTACATACTCTTTCAACGCCTTGGCCTCCTACAACTTAGTTAACATATGCGTGATGGCGATAGTGCTTGCTGTTGCTTTGACTTCGTCGTAGCGCTGCTGCAGTTCCCATGCTTATGTTTCCAGCCGCTGTACAATAGGATCTTCTTACAAGTAGGTGACTAGCTCGATCAATTTCTTGAAGATCATGGTACAATCCTTCACTACGCTCTCTACTACTGCTACTGCATCTTTCATAGTGGTCTCGTGTTGCTCTCTGATCTCTGGTGAAGTCGAAGGTTGGGCCTTCAACTACAACTCTGCAATTTTGAGGCTCAGCTCCAGATGAACCTTTGCCAATTTAGTTTGTGCATCGCACACTCCAACAATGAGCTTTTGAACCCTCACATCTACCAGCTCAGCCTCGGGAATGCCTAGCTCCAGGATAGTCCTGCACTCCTCAGCCACGACTATGGCAATGTGTTGGTTCTTGTCTATAATGTCTTTTACAAGGTCAAGGGTGGAGTCTCTCTGCATGGTTATCTAGGCGTTATTGACCTTTTGTTCGCTGATCACCTGCAATGCGTGCTGTTCACAGGCCCGAAGTTCTGCGATCACGCCGTCCTGCAAAAGGTGAAGTACCTCACTGGGAAGTGCGGCTAGGTTGAGTCCAACTCTCTTAAGGGTGCTGATAGTGGGTCTGTTAGCTTCAATCTCTATTTTCAGTGCTCCATTCGACAACACTATTTCTCGAGGATCCCTTGCGTGCAACATCCTTGTGGCTTCTGAGGTGCCAGGTGCCAAACTGGTTGATGTTGCGTTGGTCTGTATCTGTGATGCGTGGATCTGCAGCTCGCATAGACCCATCTATATAGCACCCAACGGCTGCTGCTATTGTTGCTCGAACTGCTACAGCGGTTCCGCTGTGGCATCCTGCACCATATCACCCATGTCATTTAAGTCACCCTCTGTTAGGGTGATCAGGTCCAGAGACGTCTTTCTAGCCTTAGACTTCTTTCGTGGCCCTACTTTATCTAGGTCTCTGGTGCACTTGATGCGGAACAGAGTCATCTCCCGGTCCACTCCTCCTTGCTCCGTTTGATCATCTTCTTCGTCGGTCTTTGGGGAAGGTGACTTCTAACTCCAGTCAGAGATGCACTCCTCTTTGCTTGCTTGTCCACTCGACTACTACTTAGCAGCACGCTCTGCCTTGGCCTTGTCGTTGGCCTCCTTTCTCCTCTTCATAGCCAGCTGTTCCATCTTCAGCTTGGCTTCTTCCTTCTTCTGCTGCATGGCGGACTTGCTAGATCCCGTAGTCAAGTCCATGGCATTGCGCCAATCTGTTAGTCAATAGTCGAGGACTACTGCAATTGCATCATTTGTGGCCAAGTATGGCAGGTCATGCCACTTCTGCTCAGGGTCCTTCCGTGCCCATATTGAGACATGGTGGAAGTCAACCTTAAATTCCACGTACTTCTCAAAACTTTTAGGTGTCAACCATGGCTTGTGGTTGATGACCATATGGATGCTCATCTCCATCAAGATCCAAAAGATCTTGTTGTCCTTTATCTACTGAGGATCCTTCGTCGCCCATAATGAAGCGAACTTCACTTCCTCTGGTAGGTCTCGCGCGACTGGAGGAAACTGGCTATCTTTAGGTAGCTCCCACACAACCAGAACTATGGACAACAATAACCATGGATAGTGGAAATTCTTACTGTGATCTTGTGCCTTGCAGCAGTTCGCAAGGAACTCACTACAGAGGTAGCACACCCAGTTAAATTGAACTCCCTCCACACACTAGGCTGCCAAAGTTATCACTGGTGTCGGCACTTCATCTACGCGACACTTCCGCATGACCTTTGCTGCCAAGATTTGCGTCGCTTCTTTGATCGCGGGGTCAGAGATACTCGAAATGGTGTAGCCACTTGGCTTATTTACGAGATTGAATTTTTCCTTCATCGCCTCGGCAAGCACATGCTCACTGACCTTTCCGCCAAATGACATGGCCAAATTTTCTCATGTGTACAACAACTGCATGATCCTATGGATCAACATGTCAGTGATGGGTATCGGCTCCTCCAGCCACAAACACCCATCGTGCACCAAGCACATCAACTACTTGATCACTACCATCATGATAAGTGCGCAGTTGTAATGCGGCACCCATAGCAGGTTTAGCAGGCCTGCCTTGTCCATGCCTTTCAGCCACTTCCTCGACTCCAAAGCAGTCACTCCAGTATTTTTGTGGAAGACACGGTGCATAAGTTGGTCTGTCACTAAATGAGGGAAGCGCTCCGTGTCAGCTAAGTCCTAGTCCTCCAACTTCAAAAGGGGAACACGCCCCAAGTGCAGTCCATCAAATATAGTTTGGTTCGGCAAGAGGGGTGTGTGCAGGGTGACCTTACTCTCATCAATATCTTTGGGCACCTTCGTCTTGCCCCTGCACGGAGGAATGTATTTAGGCAACTTAGAGATGGGGTCTGACCCAGCAGGCCTGCCTTGTCCACGCCTTTCAGCCACTTCCTCGACTCCAAAGCAGTCACTCCAGTATTTTTGTGGAAGACACGGTGCATAAGTTGGTCTGTCACTAAATGAGGGAAGCGCTCCCTGTCAGCTAAGTCCTAGTCCTCCAACTTCAAAAGGGGAACACGCCCCAAGTTCAGTCCATCAAAGATAGTTTGGTTCGACAGGAGGGGTGAGTGCAGGGTGACCTTACTCTCATCAATATCTTTGTGCACCTTTTTCTTGCCCCTGCATGAAGGAATGTATTCAGGCAACTTAGAGATGGGGTCTGACCCCTCAATTTCAACATCCTTTGTTTCCACTGCAATAGCCTAATCATCCATGGGGATTTCTTCGGCCTCTTCTTCCGGCTCTAGGTCAACCATTTTGGCCTTTTCTTACGCGGTGGGTTTTCTCGGATGTGGGTGTTTCCTAGGTGATGCACGCATTGGTGGCTGCATTTTCTGCTTGTCCTTCTTCAATTTTGGACCCTCTTGGGTCGGCGTAGGCCTTGGCCTAGGTGTCCTGGGGGATTTAGGCACTTCTGTCAGTACTACTACAGGAGCAACTTCTAGGGCAGCTCCCTCTACTGCCATAGCTATCTCTGGAACAACTCCCTCAACTGTCACTGCTTCAACGCTTATAGATTATGCGGGCCTCGACATGATGCTTGTTAGAAATTCTTGCGTCTCCTTCGACAATCTCTCAAATGCTGAACTTGCTCTCAAAGCCTCAAATTTCTCATAGTCCATATGCACATGAGACCTCAACAACTCAATTCTAAAAATT
This sequence comes from Pinus tabuliformis, assembly GCA_031772625.1. Lineage (NCBI taxonomy): Eukaryota > Viridiplantae > Streptophyta > Pinopsida > Pinales > Pinaceae > Pinus > Pinus tabuliformis. Next base: position 509,845,476 of record CM062819.1, read on the forward strand.
CCAAGTGTTTTTCACTGGGCAGCCACCTGTAATTTATAGGCACTTTCGAATTCAAATCCGATTGTTCCCCTCAAAATTGGTTCATTAATGTGAGATTGGCTGCAGATTTTTAAAGATCTTGCCCATAACTTCCGACTTAAATGCTTCCCCCCCGCTCCATTTGGCCATTTTTTCATTGTCAAATCATGAACAATGAATTTAACGATCACTTTCTGACTGCCCTGCGTGGTTTCTCCCTTGGTAGCATAGTTCTTTGCGCGCTGTGGTGGACCCTGTGACTTTCCTTTGTTTTGCGCAGTTCTCCCCTTGTGTAGCTCCCAACCCAGGCAGTGTAGTTTATAGTCCCGTGCCTCCTTTCAGCTGCCTGGAGTGCTAAGATTGTGCTTCCCTCATATAGTCACCTAGCTGGATCATCAGTGTATGGCTTCAATTGGCTACCATTCACCTTCCCTGGGAAGGGTTCTCCATTCAATTTGACCAGTTGAACTACTCCACCATCGGTAATCTCCTTGATGACATACGGTCCCAACAAGTGCATCCTAAATTTCCCTGGAAATTTATCAAACTTGCTGTCATATAACAAGACCAGATCATTTACCTTGAAGGTGCACAGTTTGATGTGTTGATCATGCCATGCCTTTTCGCGCTCCTTCTGAACTTGTTGATGAAATCCAGCTAGAAATCGGTCCTCCTCAAGATTTGCTAGCTGCGCAAGCCTCTCTTCCAGGGCTTCACGATTCACCATTCCTATGAATGCTGCTATGCACAGACTAGGTACAATGTATTCCATTGGCATCACAACTTCTACGCCATACATGAGTCTAAAAGGCATTTGTCTAGTCAGCTTCTTGCAAGTCATTCTGTAATCCCATAGCACCGCGGGTACGTGCATATCCCAGTCATTTCTCTGAGCATTGCAAACCTTTGTAAGCGCTCTCCAGTATTTTATTGAATGCTTTTATCATCCCATTAGCCTGTAGATGATAAGGTGTATGTTTCCGATGATACACCTAAAATTCCTCTGTCAACGCGCTTATTGTTTCGTTAAGAAAGTGCATACTGCGATCACTCATCAAGATCTTTGGACATCCAAATCTTGTAAACACATATTCAAAAATAAACTTTGCTGCTGTCGTGCCTATACAGTCCATCACAGGCTACGCCTCCGCCCACCTGGTTAAGTACTCAGTCCCGGTGATGATGTACCACGCACTCGTCTTCTTTCTGGTAGGCTGGATTGGACCCACAAAGTCAGTCACCCACTTCTCGAAGGGCTACAATGACATCTGTGGATTCAGCGGCAGCTCATCCCTCCACAAAGGTCTCCTAGACTTTTGGCATGCATCACATGCCCTACAATACACCTTTGAGTCCTTATGCGGGGTTAGCCACCACAACCCAGCGCGTATAATCTTCTGCACCGTTGCTTTGCCTGCATAATGTCCTCCTCCTACTCCTCTATGAGCCTCAGTGAGGATGTTGTTTTGCTCAATTTCTGGTACATAACATCACATGATTTCATTCGACCCCATTTTATACAAGTGGCCTGCAATGACAGAAAAGTCTGCCGCGGGTACTACTAGCTCCTTCTTCTTTTAACTTGTATAACCCTCCAGAGCCGTTCCTGTTGTCAGAAAGTGGATAATATCTTCAAAGTGACTGTCCATGATGCACACTACAAAACGTTGTGCGTTAGGTAGTCCTTCCTCCAGATTAGTAGGCTCCTCTCTAGTTTCAATGCACGACAGATGATCTGGTCTTGCATTCAACCATCCAGGTTTCACAATGACTTCAAAATCATACTCCTCGAACAAAAAAAACCATCTATAGATCTTCCCCCCCAACACAGGCTTATTGACCAGGTAATTCAACATGGAATGATCCGTATACATCTTAAAATGTCCACCCAGCAAATAGTGCCTAAGTGCCTAGAGTGTGTACACCATGGCTAGTCCTTCGCGCTCTGTGGTGGAATAGTTCTTCTCAGCCTTGGACAACTTCCTGCTCGCAAATGCTATAGGATGGTCCAATTCTCCTTCAATGGATTGTGTCAGTACCACTCCTAGCGTGATACATGACACATCGACTTGTACACGGAATTCCTTCTTCCAATCCAGGAAGATGAGGATCGGCGCGGTGACCATTTTTTCTTTCAACACATCCAAGCTTTTCTAACATTCATCATTCCAATAGAACGTGACATCTTTCTTCAACAATTTTTCCATAGGTGCGGTGATCTAGGCATAGCTCTTGATAAACTTCCTATAGTACCCGATATGTCCTAGTGTTGCGCACAGCTGTTTCACACTCCTTGGCACCTCCAAGTTAATTATCACCGCGATCTTCGCGGGGTCTACCATCAACCCTTGTCTACATACCACATGACCCAGCAAGATCCCAAAAGGGACGCAAAACAAACATTTCTTCAAATTTAGCGCAATCTGGTATCTCCTACATGTATCTAGCATCAAGCGTATATTTTCCACATGGTGCTTGACCAATCCAAACACTGTCCAATCGTCAAAGTATACCTCCAGAAATTTATGAATGAAGTCTTTGAATGCTGCAATGACTATGCGTGAAAAAATCGTCGATGCATTCTTTAGCCTAAAAGGCATCACTGTATATTGGAAGCATCCCCATTCAATCACGAACGTTGTCTTACTTCTATCCTCAAGTGCGATTTTGATATGATGATACCCAGAGAACCCATCAGTGAAAGAGTATGCTTCTTGGCCACCTACGTTATCCAGGACCTCGTCGGTAAATAGCGTCGAGAAGGGATCAAGCACACATGCATGATTTAACTTCTTGAGATCTACGCATATCCTTATTTCTTCCTTTTGCTTCTTTTCCTGAACCACTATTGGGCTCACCTAATCAGATTCTTCCACCGGTTCAATAATACCTGCTGTGAGCATCTTATCTAACTCAACGTGGACCCTTTACTTATACTTTGGACTAAGGCGGTAAGGTCTTTGTTTCACAGGTTTTGCATCTGGTTTCAGAGTGATCTTCATGACACCTAAGTCTCCTATTATTCCCTTCAGATCAAAAAACTTCGTGGGGAACAAATATTGATATTTGCGGAGGAGCTTGATGACCTTATCTACTGTTGCGTCATCCCAATAGTCCCCAATCTTCACAAATTTCGGCTTCGCCTCTGTGCCAATGTTGACTTGTCTAGTTTTCAGCAGCGCGGTTATGTTTGGATTCTCTATCTATGATCCTTAAACCTCATGGTGACCCTCAATTTCCAGAATATTAATCTTTGTAGGATCCTCGTCTTCTTCTTCAATGGTCACGTTATAGCATTCCAATGTGTGGCTCAACTGGGTAGTCCAATTAGGTTGAATCAGGTCCAAAGGAGCCTGTGGTATCCTAAAGATCGTTTCTTTAACTTGTTGTAGTGCTGCGTCAATACAGTCAAACCCATCCTCAAAGCCGAACACCATTATAGACCCCTGGCACAAGATGTCCCATTCTTCAGTGCCATGGCAGAGCTCTGTTTCCAAGTACCAATTCACTGGTATGACATCCAGGGTATGACAAAATAGATGCACCCATTCAGGCTAGGGCTCCGCTCCATAAGCCTTAGTCCATTTAACCAGGTGATCGCGCGGATCATCACTTCCATCATACTTGTCTGTCATTCATACTTTCGGCTGTCCAAAACATATTCTCATCATCCTCATATATTAGCACCAATCATTGAAATTGTCCTTGTGCGTACCTCATCATCTTGCGCGTGTAGCATGAAATGCCTAATCCAAGGCCTGGAAGCGATGCTTCTCCGACAATTCTCTTTCAAATGCATCCAAAAATATATCCACATCAGTCAACCCATCATAAGAAGAGAAATTCCTTACTTCTGATGACACACAATGCAGCGGCTTAGTTATCATATTACAACTCAGTGTAGATACTTCATGTAATCGTTTCTGCCAGTGCTCTAATTCTTCATCTGAGTCTGACTTGCAGGAACTTTCATGGTCCCATGCAATATGGCCATGTGATGTTGGGTTCACCCAGTCTTGATCTCACACTGTTATCTTATATATATGGTCCAAATTGTCATCACTTTCATAATCGCAGACTGGTTCCGTATAGCACGATCCTTCCGCAAGATCCAGTGGTACCACTACCCGGAGCAATTTTATTTTGAAATATCATCTTTCACTTCTTCAGGTTGATTAACCCATTCATGCCAGTGGCCCAAGTGATCCCAAGGAGTGCGAGGTAGGGATTGCTGTCATCCAAAATCTCTATTACTTCAAAATCCTCTAGTGCGCTCATGCCTTCCATGTCAACTGTTACCCCCTGCAGCCTCCCCATTGGGATGATGTTCTGTTGATTCGCCATCCTTAACTGTTGATGACTTGGTCCATTTTGTATTCCCCTATCTGTGAATGAGTCTCATCTCACGTCGAGTCCTTGTCTTATGCCTATCAAGATTTATGACCACGTGCGGTTCGCCAATAGCATTGTCCTTGCCAGTCGACCGATTGATCATTTCATGCAGTCCCTTCACAACCTTACTATCACGTAGTAGTTTCATGTAGGTCTCCAAGAACGTGGTAATCATGGAAGGGTATAATTATTTAACTGTTTTCTCCTGACTTCTTGAGGTAGAGGCCTCAACAAAGTTTTTCTTTGCTCTCATAAAGGTTTCTTTTACATGCTCCAGATCAATCCAGTCTCCTTTTTAGGTGCTTTGCGGACCCACTCACCTTCTACAGGCTGCTTCTCTTTATCCTCACTAGTGACCATTCCACTTCACAGCATAATGTTTACCTTAGGGTCTTCCTCGTGAGGCTTTTCCCTCATCATTTGGAGGTTTTGCATTGGTTGTGGAGGCTGCACCCCCTTTTTGCGAATTTTAGCCAACAGTATAGGGAAATCCTCCATCGCATGGTGTTGAGTCCTGAAACTACATATCACCTACACACTTTCCTAGACTTTTTCCCCTCACCTGGACCTCATAAGCTATCAAAATCATTGCATATTGATTTTAAAAGAGCATTTAAGTGGTTTTCTAATTATGTTTTTGTGTTCGCTGTTTGAACTAGATTTTGCTCATTCGCTGCGGAATGCAGCCACTTTCCGCAGCTGTTTTTGTTAAACTCTAGGTTGCAGGTGTCATCAGGAAAAATAGGACATGTAGGCAGATCAGCAATGACCTGGACATGGATCAGGTCCTATTGGTTCAGCCGGATTCATTAAGGAAAGCCGTGGTCAACGGTGGTCAAGCGATGGTCAAATAGAGGAGTCCTACAGCAACAAGACTCCATTTTCAAACACGTGAAGGGTTCGTGGCCGTTCCTAGATCCCTGGGATCATGTTGACAGCTGTAGATTGCCCCACAATGTGAATCCAACAGCCACTTTTGATAGATTGAATAATCTCAGCAACCATTATGCTAAATTCATGGACGCTGTCTTTTACGTGTCCTCTGTGGACATAGTTTCACAGAAAAATAATTATGAAGCTTTTGTTATAAATAACGCGTTTCCAAACGCATAGAGTTAGTATTTTGTTGATGTAATTTTGTTGTTAAGTATACTGAGCTGTGAAACTAATCCCACTGTGGTAACGAGAGGATTCTTCCTTTGTTTTGAATTATAAAAGAAGACTCTGTTTTTATATGACTGCGTGAGCATAATTTTGGACTGATAGCTTGTTGACCAAGGCCGTGCAGAGGGCCCCTGCATGCTGAGGTTTCATTTTCCTTATTGCTATACAGTTTTTATGCATTGTTTCTTTATTTCCATTGCACATATTTCATAGTTATCCACCTGTGTATATTTCATTTTCTATGGTATTAACATTTCATTCCTGTACATGGTTTTTCAAGTTCTGTATATTGTTGTTAAAGCTGATCAGTGTGTGTATGTTTCAGGATAGAGTAGGCCCGGGCATTTTCATACAATTTTCGCAATAATTAGTGACATGGAATTAGCCTCTCTGCTAACTTTTCTTTTCTTAATTTTTTTTAATTCCAGTTCTATTTTGTTGATTTTAGTTTTATTCACTTGCTTTGTTAGTTAGTTTAGATATCAACTTGCTCATATCATTGATGTTATCTCTGAAAGCCATAGCTTAGACTACCTGGCGAGGTATCAGACTATGAATGATGTGATTTGATTTTAGTTTTACTTTTCTGCAATTAGACATCAACTTGCTCATATCATTGATGTTATCTCCGAAAGCCATAACTTAAATTACCTAGCGAGGTATCAGACTATGAATGATGTGATTTGATTTTAGTTTTACTTTTCTGCAATTAGACATCAACTTGCTTATATCATTGACGTTATCTCCGAAGGCCATAACTTAGAATACCTAGCGAGGTATCGGACTATGAATGATGTGATTTGATTTTAGTTTTACTTTTCTGCAATTAGACATCAACTTGCTCAGATCATTGACGTTATCTCCGAAAGCCATATCTTAGACTACCTGGCGAGGTATCGGACTATGAATGATGTGATTTGATTTTAGTTTTACTTCTATGCAATTAGACATCAACTTGCTCATATCATTGACGTTATCTCCGAAAGCCATAACTTAGACTACCTAGCGAGGTATCAGACTATGAATGATGTGATTTGATTTTAGTTTTACTTTTCTGGAATTAGACATCAACTTGCTCAGATCATTGACGTTATCTCCGAAAGCCATATCTTAGACTACCTGGCGAGGTATCGGACTATGAATGATGTGATTTGATTTTAGTTTTACTTTTCTGCAATTAGACATCAACTTGCTCATATCATTGACGTTATCTTCAAAAGCCATAGCTTAGACTACCTGGCTAGGTATCAGACTATGAATGATGTGATTTGATTTTAGTTTTACTTTTCTGCAATTAGACATCAACTTGCTCATATCATTGACGTTATCTTCAAAAGCCATAGCTTAGACTGCCTCGCGAGGTATCGGACTATGAATGATGTGAATTGATTTTACTTTTACTAGATCACAGTTTTTGATTTGTTTGAGTGTAGTAGCTTAATTCATTTTTCTGTATTTAGACAGTAGCAGAGATAATGGTTTCATGATCAGTAGTTCATTATTTGCTTGATTTGAATAGCAACACATTTTTATTCTTGTTCAAGTATTAATTTCACCACTAGTATGTTCTAAGACCCTCTGAAGTGTTAAGTTCTGGAAATCATTATAGAAGACATAATTGCCTTAAAATATATATCCATACTTTCCTTCTAGAGTATTCTTAAAACTCAGGGATAGGATTTCCATTCATATTAGGAGATAAACGAAGATAAAAACCCCCAAAACAAAATAAAAATTGGAAACGACAAAAATGTAAGAAGGGGATGTCTTGCACATATAGTGTGCCACACTTCATCAGTATACGACTCCCGGATTGATAATTAATGTAGAAATTTAGGACACACTAAATTGACTAAAAATTTTGGCGCCGTTGCCGGGGAAGTGTAACTAGGTGTCTTACATAAAAAAAGGGGAAAAATTGATAACTTCTTGAAGTATGCTCTCCTCTTGCACCTAGTGTGATCTGGAGGATCAGAAAAGAGAGTTATTAGTTCAATCATTTCTTGATTATGCTCTCTTCTTGCACCTATTGTGACCTGGAAGATCAGAAAGAGAATTATTAACCTGACTTGAAAAATAAAAAATAAAAAAAATGACATGCATAGAGCAAGAGATTCTAGGGGAAGGTTTATAGCTAGGGCCAAAAGTTCAATTTTCACAACTCCAGCTACTTCAAGGCATAAACAAGATACACCTCCATCATCTCCGACTCACACTCCCAACCTTAGGATTCCTGGAATTCAAGGGGCAGCAGCCGAATTAGGAGACTCTCCCACACTATCCATTAAATCTGACCTAGGAGAAGAACCTTTCTTCACTTCTACAGGGGAAGATATTGTAATCAAAGAAGTAGAATCACCTAAAGAAGGAGGGAGAAATTATTCCTCGTGCACCATTAATAGAAGAACCAGAGGTCTCTAAGAACTCTGAGGAAACTATCATGACATAGGAAGTAGTAAATGGATTTGGAGGAGGGGGTCGAGGTAGAGGAAGAGGAAACAATGGAGGAGGTAGAGGTAACAATGGGGGAAATAGGGATGGAGATAACTCATTTGGATTCCCTATAGCCGATGAGGAAACCCATACAACAATGAAAAACATTTCACCATTTGTCTTCCCAAACTTTTATGGCTTGCGAAGTGAGGATCGTGAAACATTTCTATTTGAGTTTGAAGTCTTGTGTCGAACCTATGACTATATGGAAGACTCTTAAAAACTCAAACTGTTTCCTTCAACATTGAAAGGAGCTGCTTTGAAATGGTTCATGGGATTAGTCACTCAATCTATTAGAACTTGGAATGATATGAAACAAACATTTTTGGATAGATACCTAGATTATTGTATGCCCACCAATCATAAGGATGAGGTATTCAAGATGATGCAAAAAGAAGATGAAAACTTGGAGGATTTACTTGAAAGATTTCAATACAACTTAAAGAGAGAAAAAATGAGCAATTTAGATGAGGAAACCTTGAAAGCCCTTCTATTGAAAGCCATTAGCAATGAATGGATAGATATTTTAAACATGATGGGGAAGGGAGATATTTCTCAACTTCCACTCCATGACATAGTAGAATTATGTGTCCATCTCTTAAAGGGAAAATCTAAATCTGGAAAAGGGCCTAGAGATCCTTCTCTTATTAGAGCAAACAAATATGCAATTGGATCAGTAAGTAGGGCAGAGATTGGCAATATGCTTGATGAGTTCAAAACTGATATTCTAGGGAGCCTTAGTGAACAACTAGACACCCTTAAAATACAAAACAAACAGAAAGCAGAAGCCGAAGCCTTAGCCATGTTTTGTCCAAAATGTAGAAAGAAACATGCTTTAAGGGAATGTCCCTTGGATGCAAAAGTTGTAGAAACATGTGTGATTTGCTTAGAAAGCCATGAGACCAAGGATTTTCCTTCAATTCCTGCGCTCAAAGCTGTCTTTCAGGAAGATCCAAATTCAGTAGAGTCCCTTTGTTTTGTTTCAAGAAGACCATGGCAGGGGCCAAAAAATTATGGATTTAACAATCCTATGAACTTTCAGCTCCCACCAAATTGGAATTCTTGGCAACAACCTTGGCCCCAATCTTAAAATCCATACTAATAATGGGCATAAGGGATGCAAAATCCTTATGGGAGATTTGCTCAATTTTATCAATATCCTCCATCTTTTCAAAATCAAAAAAATCCACAACTTCCAAATCAAAACCCACAACTTTCATTACCATTTCTGCAACAACAACCTTCTCAACAAAATCCAAATTCTCAACTCTTGCTTCCATTTCAATAAAAGACAAATCAACTACCAGCCCAGCCATTGCCAAATCCTAACAACAAAAATCCTCAGAATGCTTACATGGTAGAAGGACAACAATTTCCTACCTATATGATTGTTCCTCTTAATGATGTACAACTCAGGTCTGGTAGAGTTTTAGAAAAACCTTCTATAGATGTTCAAGAGCAAGATACCTCTGAGGAGGATTCTCTTAAAGCCAATAAAGGTTCTGAGGAAGCATCTTGTCAAAACCAAAACATTCAAAAAGAAAAATAAAAAGAGTCAGCCCCCACAACTCCTATAGTTGAGCAACCTGCATCTTCATCCACACCTCCTTTCCCTGAAATATTACAATTTGACAAAGGGGTGGAAAAACAAATCTTGTTGCTTGACTATGATTTTCTTGATGAATTAAAGAATGTCTGTATCAAGATTCCCTTGCTACAAGCCATTAGAGAGATTCCTATTCTAGCAAAAACAATAAAGGAGTTGATTCTCAAAAGACCAGGAATGAAACCAAGAGATACAAGAAGAATCTACCTGGTAGGAAAAATTGCAGATATCATGATGGGAAAAATTACCATGTAGAAATATGTAGATCTAGGTAGTCCAATTGTCAAGACACATATAAATGGGATAGAAATTCCAAATACTTTGATTGACTTAGGGGCTGCTATCAACATTATGAGTAGACAGACTATGGAATAGCTTAAACTTCCTAATCTTCTTTTTACATCCACCTTACTGCAACTTGCAGATAGATCAATAATCAAACCAGATGGTGTATTAGAAGATATTTCAGTCTCCTTAGATTCTTGGGAATATCCAGTAGATTTCATGATTTTGACTCCCAAGAGTAATTTAGGAGGGCACCCACTCATCTTAGGAAGACCTTGGCTAGCCACAGCTGATGCTTTCATTAGTTGTAAATCTGGAGATATGTACATTTCTGATGGTAGTTCGATAAAGAAATTCAATATGTATCCTCCAGCAAAAGCAATTACAGAAGTAGGAGACAATGAATGGGTCGATGATGAGGACAATATACAAACTGTCTTTACCATTTCTGAAATCAGTGAAGATAGTCAAATTCTGAACACATTGGAAAATTTTGAAACATCTTCAGAATATGACCACACACAATTTTAGTTAGATTCTGATATTGAGTAATTATCATCAAGACAATGTATCTTTACTCTATGGAAGGGTTCGGTAGTTCTACCATTGATATTTTTCCAGGTAAAACTTTGAATATCAACAAAAATTTGGAAAAATCACAACAGGAAGAGCTAACCAAAATCTTGCAAAAACATTCTACTGCATTTGCATGGGAGTATACTGATATGAAAGGTATTGACCCTAGGACTTGCATCCATCTTATCTATATCGAGGAAAACAGTAGACCAATCAGACAAAATCAGAGAAGGATGAATCCAAATCTTAAGGAGATAGTGAAAGAAGAGCTCCAAAAACTACTCAATATAAACTTCATTTATCCAATTTCAGATAGCCGATGGGTTTCTCCTTTGGTTATAGTACCCAAAAAGAATGGTAAATGGAGGGTATGCATTAATTACAGGGAATTAAATAAGGCAACTTTGAAGGATCACTTTCCTTTGCCCTTTATCGATCAAGTATTAAATACATTAGTAGGCAAAAAGTACTTTTCATTTCTCGATGGGTTTAGTGGTTATAATAAAATTCAGGTAGCACCTAAAGATCAGGATAAGACCACATTTACCTGTCCATGGGGAACTTTTTCTTATCGAGTGCTTCCTTTTGGATTATGTAATGCACCCGCAACATTCCAAAGAGTAGTACTAGGAATTTTTTTCTGATCTAATCCATGATTGTGTAGAGGTTTATATGGATGATTTTACATTTTATGGTGATTAGTTTGAAGAGGCATTAGAAAATTTGGAAAAAGTCCTTATAAGATGTAAAGAAACAAACCTCTCATTAAGCCATGAAAAATGCTTTATGATGTTTACTGAAGGTATTGTTTTGGGACATCATATCTCAGGGGATGGGATTAAAGTTGATAGATCAAAAGTTGAAGTCATCTCCAAGTTGCCTATTCCAAATTGTCAAAAAGATGTTAGAAGTTTTTTGGGATTCACTGGATACTATAGAAGATTTATAGAAAACTTCACTAAAATAGCATCTCCACTCTTCAAACTGCTTACAAAAGACTGTGAATTCAAATGGGATCCTGATTGCCAATCAACATTTGAAACTTTGAAAACAAGAATATCTGAAGTGCCTATCTTGAGAGGACCAAATTGGAAACTCCCTTTCCATATTTCTATAGATGCTTCAGATACAACTTTAGGAGCTGTCTTGGGTCAAAAATATTCAGTTCCTTATCCCATTTACTATACCAGTAAAAATTTAACTCCCACTGAGTTGAACTATATTGTGACTGAAAAAGAATTCTTAGCTGTTGTTCATGCAATCAACAAGTTCAGACATTATATAACATGCTATGAAACTTTTATTAATACTGATCATTTTGCAATTAGATATCTAATGAAAAAACCTATTACTAATGGCGGAATTACAAGGTGGCTCCTACTTTTACAGGAATTCAATATTACTGTGTTGGATAGACCAGAGAAACAAACTACAGTAGCTGATTTCTTGTCTAGGATTCAGAATACTAAAGAAGATTCTCCTGTAGAGGACAAGTTTCCTGAAGAATATTTATTTGCAGTGACTACTAAGACCCCTTGGTATGCAGATATAGCTAACTTTTTGTTACAGGGAAACTACCTCCACATTTGTTTCCTGGTGAAAGAAGAAATATTATTAAGGAGTGTTCAAAATATTCATGGATTTCTAACGAATTGTTTAAAACAGGGCCAGATCTTATGATCAGAAGATGTGTTAGGGAAGATGAAATGCTTGATATCCTCAAAGAATGTCATGATGAACCATGTGGCAGACACTTTGCTGACAAAAGGACAACCTATAAAATCCTCTCTTTAGGATATTATTGGCCATCCCTCTTCAAAGATGCAAAACAATATGTCAAAAGGTGTGACAGCTGCCAAAGAGTAGGGAAACCTACCCTTTCAAATGAAATGCCATTGCAGCCACAGGTACTCATCGAACCCTTTGAAAAATGGGCTTTAGATTTCATTGGACCTATTAACCCACCATCTAAACAAAGAAAGTATATATTGGTATGTACTGATTATGTCACTAAATGGGTAGAAGCCAAAGCATTATTTTCTGCTACTGAGCATTCAGTTGTTAGTTTTCTTTATGAGGATATTTTTACTTGCTTTGGTGTTCCAAGAGAAATTGTGACAGATCAGGGAAGTCAATTCACATCCAACCTGGTGGAGAAGCTGATGGAAGAATACAAAGTCAAGCACAAAAAATCTACTCCTTACCATCCGCAAGCAAATGGTCAAGTGGAGTCTACAAACAAAGTTATTGAAGGCATCATCACCAAGACTGTTCATCTACACAAAAGAGATTGGGCAGAAAGGCTTCCTGAAGCCTTGTGGGCCTACAGAACTACATGGAGGAATACAACAGGACATTCTCCCTATGAACTTGTTTATGGGAAAGAAGTCCTGCTCCCTATTGAGTTCCAAGTCAAAACTTTCAAGATGGCAGTTCAGTTGGGAATGGATCTATCAGAAGCCCAAAAGCATAGAATGGAGTAGTTGAATGAGCTAGATGAGATTAGATAAGAAGCAATCCTAAGAACTTATCTAGTTCAATATAAAAGAGCTAAGTGGCATGACAAATACATCAAGGAGAAAAAGTTTCAAGAAGGAGATTGGGCATTTCTATTCAATTCCAAGGTTAAAGATTTCAAAGGAAAATTTCAGACTCATTGGCTTGGGCCATATGAGATTGAAAAAATCTTTAACAATGGAGTGGTAAGAATCAAAACCATTGATGAACATCAAGCTCCTCTTATTGTGAATGGCCACAGATTAAAGATCTATCATAAGGCACTCTCAAAAGAGGAATTTGTCAAAATCTTTCAAGATAGTTCTGCAATAAGGCTGGTGAAGAAGAATCCTTCTTCTCCACCACCCTAACCTTTGTTCTCTTCTGTTTTAAAAAATAAATAAAATACAATAAAATGAAATAATAATAATAATAATAATAATAATAATAATAATAATAATAATAATAATAATGTGTATAAGCCTAAAAACCAATCACTGATTGGCAGTCTTATACAAAAAATACAGGGCGAAAATCAGGAACTCCTGACGCCCTATATTTTCCAAAAAAATAATATTTTCTCATTGTATTCATAGTTTCATGACATTTCACTTCACTACATTTCACTCCACTTCATTTCACTTCACTTTATTTCATTTCATTCTGCCAATAAAAACCCTCTCATGACTAATTTTCATTCACTCAGTCATCATTTATCCATCTCCATTCAGTAATATGATCATTGTGCCGGTTTCCGCAGCTGAACCCAGTTTCCGCAGCCAAAAGCTAATTCCGCAGCCATCACTCTGTTATTCAACACTGGCAGTCAGATGTTAGTTAAATGATAATGAAAAACAAATGCAGGTATGGAAAAGGAAGATATTATGAAGATATAAAGCACCTAGAAGCATTATCAGGAAGCAGCCAATCAAAGGTTAGTAGACAGAAGTGGTAAGTTCCAAGGTACGAGCAAAGTTCATTTCAAATAACATTTTAAAACACATTTTACATAGTTATGAAACCACCAGCTCCATTATATGTAATGATTCGCCTTGATAGCTTCCATAACCACTCCATATCCTTTACATAATTCCACCATGAACCTTGCATTAATTTTAACGGCCTTATGATCCATCTCCAAACTTAACTCTTGTTCAATCGCACTTTGACACTCCATCTGTTAAACTAGGTAATTATGAGGATGTGATCGATTTGGTCACGGCTCTTTCCTACCGCACAAATTCTGCAGCCATTTTGTGAGCATGCTAACGTCCATTCCGCAACTGTCTAGTTCAAAACTTTTCCGGGCTCACTCTATTTCCACACTGCCCCATCGAAGTTGCATTTATATTTCTAGTCTGATCACATAAGCCTTCGTTATGTGAACTCATTCTAGCCTTCGTTATGTGAACTCATTTTCGCTACCTATTCTCTATTCCTCCATTTACGACTACTGGTTTTTCTCCATAGTCCTTTTACATCCCCCGCAAGCACAACCGTCTCACCTCCGTCAGTTTATCATTCACGCAGACGTATTTTAAAGCAGGGGAAGGAATGGGTCCTCTGTTGAGAGAAGAACTGGAAGGGCCCAAATTTATGGAAGGGTATCCGCAATTGAAAAGCATGCTAAGGAAGGCATGGTGGCTACAATTCATTCAGAAATTCAGAGGCTACAACAAGGAAGTTACGAAGACTTTTGCGAGGTCTTTTGATGGCGTGGAAGCTGAGGTTGGAGACCTTAAATTCTTAGTCACAGAGGCATCCATAGCAGCCGCAACGGAACTCCCACAGGAGGGAGAACGGTGGTTCAAAAATAAAAGCTTTGACGAGAGAGCATGGAGGGTTATCCTATGCAATCTAGGTATGGATATAACCATTTTCAAATGTGGAATCCCTGTCTCTGCTTTAGAAGAAAAGTGGGCTAGTCTATTATTGATAATCCAGAAATTCATTACATGTGAGGGACGATTCGGGTCAATGTATATGTACCACACCCGGTTGCTGATGAATTTTCTAGAAAATCAAACTATTAATTTGCCCTACTTTTTGTTAAATAGCTTGAAAAAAATGTCCATCACCGTCCAAAAGAATCTGGGGGACGTAGAACCCCACCTGTACCATCACGGCCTTGTGAAAATTTTGATTGAAAAACAATTAAAGGAAAAGAAGGACACCTGGGAGCAGTTTTTGGTTAGAAATTTCTTTCAAGATCCACATGAAACACCTGAAAGCAGCTCATCAAGGAAAAGCAGAAGAAAGAAAACAAGTGTTAGAATTCAGGACACTCCTACTAACATAGTTAAAGAAACTAGTAGGGAAGAAAAACTGTCTGAAAGTAGGAAGGAAAGAACTGAGGGTAAGAAGCCAAGAAAATCAAAAGGGAAAAGAAATATTGAGGCTGTCTATCAAACCCCAGAACCTTCCTCAGAAGAGGACCACCAAATATTGTCTGAAAGACTAGTTTACCTTCAGGAACAGTCAGCTGCAGCAAAGAAGAAAGGGAAAGAAAAACAGAGTGGGGAGAAAGAGGACACTAGCCCACAAAATTTAAGGAGAAGTTCCAGACTTAAAGGGAAATTGAGGAAAGTACAAATTAAAGGGCCCCACTTTATTGATTTAGGAGGGGAAACACCGGAACAACCTTCAGCAATCCCTCCTGGCCGTGGCCCACACCATACTCCTATTCCTCAGCCAGATTTTGAAAATAGTCCTTCTCGGCTAGATTTTGAGATCAGTCCTTCTCAACCAGATTTTGGGGACAACCCAAGGAAGACTACACCTGAGATAGATCCAATCCAGCAAGAAATGTATGATTATATTGAGATGTTTGAGAAAAATGCCACAGACCAAGGCACTTCATCTACCCAGCCTAATACAACTCAAGAAGCTCAAATCCAATCACTAAAACATGAAGTTTTTAAGCTGGAGGTCCTAAATAGACACATCAAAAGAGAAAATGAAACATTGAAAGAACATGGCAGGTTAGATAAGATTATTCATGACAACACCATGTTGCATCTTAGGCTATGACAGAAGAAAAATAGAAAATTAAAGAAAGAGAACAGGAGGTTGAGCAAGGCTCTCATCAACCTCAAATTCAAGTGCCTAATGAAGAAGCTGAGGATGACAGTGGTCCCAAGAAAGAAGAAAAGAAGGCTGGATGTGTTGGCAGAGGTCTCAGAACACATGAACTGAAAGGAGGAGGGTCAAAGTTTTGGTTGCATGGGGACATGCAACACCTTCACAGTGGGGGTATGTTGAGTCCTGAAACTACATATCTCCTACACACTTTCCTAGACTTTTTCCCCTCACCTGGACCTCATAAGCTATCAAAATAATTGCATATTGATTTTAAAAGAGAATTTAAGTGGTTTTCTAACTATGTTTTTGTGTTTGTTGTTTGAACTAGATTTTGCTCATTAGCTATGGAATGCAGCCACTTTCTGCAACTATTTTTGTTAAACTCCAGGTTGCAGGTGTCATCAGACAAAACAGGACACATGGGTAGATCAGGAATGACCTGGACATGGATCAGGTCCTATTGGTTTAGCCAGATTCATTAATGAAAGCCGTGGTCAACGGTGGTCAAGCGGTGGTCAAATAGAGGAGTCCTACAGCAACAGGACTCCGTTATCAAACACGTGAAGGATTTGTGACCGTTCCTAGATCCTTGGGGTCATGTTGACAGCTGTAGACTGCCCCATGATGCGAATCCAACAACCACTTTTGATAGATTGAATAATCTCAGCAACCATTATGCTAAATTCATGGACGTTGTCTTTTACGTGTCCTCTGTTGACATAGTTTCACAGAAAAACAGTTATGAAGCTTTTCTTATAAATAACACATTTCCAAACGCATAGAGTTAGTCTTTTGTTGATGTAATTTTGTTGTTAAGTCTACTGTGTCGTGACACTAATCTCACTGTGGTAACGAGAGGATTCTTCCTCCGTTTTGAATTATAAAAGAAGACTCTGTTTTTATATGACCACATGAGCATAATTTTGGACTAATAGCTTGTTGACCAAGGCCGTGCAGAGGGCCCCTGCACATTGAGGTTTCGTTTTCCTTATTGCTGTAAAGTTTTTATGCATTGTTTCTTTATTTCCATTGCACATATTTCATAGTTATCCACCTGTGTATATTTCATTTGCTATGGTATTAACATTTCATTCCTGTACATGATTTTTCAAGTTCTGTATATTGTTGTTAACACTGATCAGTGTGTGTATGTTTTAGGATAGAGTAGGCCCGGGCATTTTCATACAATTTTTGCAATAATTAGTGACATGGAATTAGCCTCTCTGCTGACTTTGCTTTTCTTAATTTTTTTTTTAATTCCAGTTCTGTTTTGTTGATTTCAGTCTTATTCACTTGCTTTGTTAGTTAGTTTAGATATCAACTTGCTCATATCATTGACGTTATCTCCGAAAGCCATAGCTTAGACTACCTGGCGAGGTATCAGACTATGAATGATGTGATTTGATTTTAGTTTTACTTTTATGCAATTAGACATCAACTTGCTCATATGATTGACGTTATCTCGGAAATCCATAGCTTAGACTACCTGGTGAGGTATCGGACTATGAATGATGTGATTTGATTTTAGTTTTACTTTTCTGCAATTAGACATCAACTTGCTCATATCATTGACGTTATCTCTGAAAGCCATAGCTTAGACTACCTGGTGAGGTATCAGACTATGAATGATGTGATTTGATTTTAGTTTTACTTTTCTGCAATTAGACATCAACTTGCTCATATCATTGACGTTATCTCTGAAAGCCATAGCTTAGACTACTTGGCGAGGTATCGGACTATGAATGATGTGAATTGATTTTAATTTTACTAGATCACAGTTTTTGATTTGTTTGAGTGTAGTAGCTTAATTCATTTTTCTGTATTTAGATAGTAGCAGAGATAATGGTTTCATGATCAGTAGTTCATTATTTGCTTGATTTGAATAGCAACACATTTTTATTCTTGTTCAAGTATTAATTTCACCACTAGTATGTTCTAAGATCCTCTGAAGTGTTAAGTTCTGGAAATCATTATAGAAGACATAATTGCCTTAAAATCTATATCCATACTTGCCTTCTAGAGTATTCTTAAAACTCAGGGATAGGATTTCTATTCATATTAGGAGATAAACGAAGATAAAAACCCCCAAAACAAAATAAAAATTGGAAACGACAAAAAGGTAAGAAAGGGGCTGTCTTGCACATATAGTGTGCCACACTTCATCAGTCTACGACTCCTGGATTGATAATTAATGTAGCTATTTAGGACACACTAAATTGACTAAACACATGGTCAAACTGAGTACAATAGCAGCATGACAGCCAAGTCGGATTCGGGTAGTCTCTCACGTAGTGTCCTGGACCTCCACAATTGTAAGAAATGAGCTACCCTCAACCTCTACCAAGTCCTCCTTGACGTCAGCCTCAGCTATGCTCTCATACTCACCTCGTGCTCCCCCAGTGCCTAGATCTGGAGGCCACGTTTTAGCTTGCACCCTGTATGAAAGTGTCTTATCCATCATTAATTTGTAACTAAATAGTTGCGCTCATCATGACCCAATGATTGACATAAGTTACAGAAGAGCTGCTGTGGTGTTTTTATGAATTTCTATAGCAAATGGCAATTTTTGGTAGCATGCTTCCCAGCTACCTAGCATATAGCACACCATAGCGCAGGCCCTGCACTTGGCCCTGCTGCAACCTTTGGTCTCACAGGGATTGGTCCCCCTACTACAACGTAATTCACAGAGACTGGGTAGTGATCCTTGTCATGTCCCTGAGCCTTGCATTTCAGGCACCAGACCTCTTCGCGCATCTCTGGCCGAGCTGTTTTGTCCCTCTTCAGACTTTTCATTTCAAGGAAGAGGTTTTGCAGCTACGCGTGAACTTGTTGAACCCCTAGATTAGAATCCTGCATCATCGTCTCATGCAATCTCATCACGATCTCCAGAGCTTCACGTTGCTGCCCATCTGTCAGATTCATGCTAGCTTCCTGGATCGTACACTTCAATCTTTGATCCAAATCCCAGGGCATCTCCCTAGGATTCATCATAATCTCCTTGAATCCCATAATGGATTGTGCTTCAGACTTAGGCCTACTGAATTCCTTATTCAATGCAGTCTGGATTTCCACCAACCCAGACATCAGGTTATCAGTGCAGTGCTTAATGTACCAAGTTAGTGCATCATCTTGCAAAGCACTAACCAACGTAGCTTTCTTCATTTGATCATTCGTGATACCTTGAGCTTCCCATACAAACTTCACAACAAACCAAAATTGGTCCGGATCTTCATTCCCCACACCTTTAAATACAGGTAGCTTAACTGAGTTCACCATATTGAACGAAGGTGGTGGTGGTGGTGTGGGAGAGGGTGTAATCGGCGGAGGTGAATATGGAGGCAATGTGGATGGATGAGATGAGGATTGAGGCGGTGTAGGTATTTGCGGGAACCCTTGTCTTATCAACTTGATGGCACTCAACGAAGAAGCCTGTGTTGCCCCTTCATCGTCACTCACAGGAGGCTCAATCAATGGGATATATTCAGGACCTTTTCTACCCCCATCCCTGAAAGACCTTCCACTTCGTGTAGCTTTGAACATCAAGGTGAGTGCATTACCTACTTTTCACACAAGAGAATCTTAATCCAAGTATTTAATGACTTCAAGTACTTACCTTGCAGCCCCTTGAAGAAATAGTGCTCTGCTTCGCTGTAATTGAAAAAAGTATCGACCGCGAACTCTGTCACAAACCCTCCTATGATGCGGTCGAGCCAATGGTCGACAATGCATGCGGTCTTATCTTCAGAGGCTTCCAATCTTTGCACTAACTCTGGTGTCCAAACAATTGGACCTTCAAGCCTCCACCTCCCTTGGTCATCTGCCAACTTCGCGATCCACTCATATAATTCAACCGGGAAGGAACAAAAGAAGATTTCGTGTATTTCTATGTACATATATTTGTCCAACCACTTTTCTTTCTTCAATCGCAGATTCCCATTATCTTACGCCACGAGTTCATGGATCTTTCTATCCAACCAGTCTTCGATCTCTTTCTTAGTTGGGTTCCAATGATGCGACATCACACATCTCATTAGGCAGATCCCAATCTTAGTAATGAAACCATTTTTTGGCTTGATGGGCCCTGACCCAGGTTCAACGTTAGTCAGCCAAGCAAATACCTACACTATTTGCCCTTTCGGCATCAGTCCGTGGAGCAAAGACTGAAGTCTCACCTGAATCAGTATGGGGGGATGCAAGAACCAAGTTTCCGCACCCTGAGATGGTTGTGATGTCGACTTTATACCTTATTCCCTTACTTCGCGTAGATCGATAAGCTGTTAGGGCTTATCGATGTAATTTCTCTCCTGTCTTTCAGGGCCTTCACGAAGATACCCGACTGACCTTCATGCAACCCTAAACGATTATTCAGGAACTTACGCGCCTTTGTAAATATGTTAATTTTTAAGTTCCCGAATTATATTAAGTGTTCACCAAATTTATCATACAATTAAGAGTAAACATATATTCTTACTTGCGTTCAAATAATAGATAGAAACATATATATTCACGCATTAAATTATCATTATAATGTAAACCCAAAACTCAACATAATATAATTACATGCAATAACTAGAGGTAAAATACACAATAATTTTAGAATAATCCTCTTTATTGATGATTCAGGTTTCCAATACAGACTCTATCTGCCCTATGCACATAGCTGCAGGGGTCCATGCACTCAGCTGCAGACTTCTACCCTAGGCCTCTACGCACTCAGCTGCAAAGCCTCTTCCTACACTAATATTCTCACTTTTAGCTTGTCATAGATTCCTCAATGACTCCAAATTACTTCTAACTAATAAAATACTCTTCTGACACTTCTTTTTATACAATCCCATGGTCCGCGAACCATGGGTAGATCCTCTACAGTGGACATGACTTTTACAAAAGAAGGGTGAAAAACCCTTAGTGACTCTTTACATATTTGTGCTCCATGACCACAAAATGCAGAGACTTTACATTCTTTATACAAAATTTGGGCTTTCTTCCCCAAAAATTAGGCTTTTAGCCCAAAAATGGCTCTTAGGGGAACCCGTTCCCAACACAAGGTGTCATGAACCTGCTAAAGGATGTGCTAGATGTGTTCAATAAATCTGGTTTCTTTATCAGCCTTAAACAATACATGTGTGTATTCTGTGTGTGTAGTCACATGAGGCATGACAACATCAATCAGACACAATGGTTGAATTTTAAACCCACTTGAAAGGGACAATAACTAGTCGAGCTATGGAGAGCTCTGTTATAACTATGATGCACATAGGTAAGGATCTCATCCCAAGTTCATGGATGCTTGGAGTTATACATGCAAAGTATGTGCACTATCATCCTATTGATGAACTTTGTTTGGCCAATAGTTTCGGGATGGAATGCAGTCAACTTGGTGAGCTTGGTGTCCAATATTGTCCAGAGACTTGACCAGAATGTGCTTAGGAACCTGCTATCCCGATATAATATAATGTTATGCGGGATCCCAAAATGTACCCACACTCATTCAAAGAAGAGTTTGGCAGTGTCCTTTGCTATGATACTCTTCTTGCTAACCGCCAATACAACCATCTTCAAAAATATGTCTACGACCACAAAGACATAGTCATTACCATGCTTGGTAGAAGGGAGGCTAGACAAATATTCCATGGAGATGGATTCCCAAGGCTAGCTGGGAGTAGGTAGATGAGTGTACAAGACTTCTTTATGGTTGGCTTGGTGAGGGTGCAGGTAGTGTAGGATTTGATATATTTTCCAACATCCTGTCAGAGGTTTTTCCAATAAAAGTACTTTTTAGTACGACCACAATTTTCTCCTCACCAAAGTTTCTTATATCTTGACTGCAGTGCGACTCCAAAATCAACTTGGCACTCTTGCTTAAAGGAACACAAAGGTGGCCTAGGTAGCATAATAATGCGTCCTGGACATGGAAATCAGGAACTTTCTTTCCATCTACTAGCATCTGGTATGTGGAGGCGAACTTTGGATCATTTTTGTATAATTGTGGACATCCAGAGGTCTTGTGGCCACAAGAGTTGAGAATAGTAGTCAATGTTGAAACTGGGGGCCGACTGAGGAAGTTTGCAACATGAATGGCACTGACCTTTTTGTATTTAATGTTCAAGTGGAATTGTTGCAAATATGTAGAACACTTTTGATGGCGATCGTTCTGCAAATTCCCTTGTGTCTATATAAATTGAAGAGGTCAGTGATCAGTGTGAATGACCATCTCCTTCCCTAGAATGTAATACTTCCATTGTCGACAAACCTGCACAAGGAAATACATCTCTTTATGAAAGATGTGGTACTTCTAAATTGTGTCAGAAAGTGTCTCACTATGATAGGCCACTGGATGTTTGTGCTGGGTGAGGACTTCACCAATAACAAAGTCGGAGGCGTCTATCTCAATTTCAAATCGCTACTGTAGGTCTGGGAATGTGAGTATTGGTGTAAAGCATATGTGGCACTTCAACTCAACAAACACCTTCTGTTGGGTCTTAGACTAGGAAAACATTGCTTTCACTCCACCCTTGAAAATATGACTCAACGACCAAGTGATATAGGATAATACTAACACAAACCTTTGATAAAAATTTGCAAGGCCCAAAAAGTTGCAAATCTCAGTTAGAGTGTTCAGGGCTGGCGAATCCCAAATGACTTGGATCTTAGGTAGATCCACATGCACACCTCGCTCATCTATGATGTAACCCAAATATTGGACTTGACTCGTGCCAAAGGTGCATTTCTCTAATTTTTCACACAGTTTGTGTTGTCGCAGGGTCTGAAGGATGCGTCGAATGTGTCACAAATGTTCTTCCAAACTCTTGCTAAATATGATGATGTCGTACATATAAACAACCACGAATGATTTGGTAAAGGGCTACAAGATGTCATCCATTAGCCTCATAAAATTAGTAGGGGAATTTGTCAACCTTAAGGGCATAACCAACCATTCAAAAAGGCCTTCCTTGGATTTGAAGGTGGTCTTCCATACATTTGTGGGCTCTATTGGAACCTGGTGATAACCAAAATTTAGATCGATCTTGCTGAAACACTTGGCCCCATTGAGTTGGTCCAAAAGGTCATCAATCCATGGGATTGGATACCTGTTCCTGATAGTGATTTTGTTTAGTTCCCGATAATCAATGTAGAGCCTCCAAGTCCCATCCTTCTTCTGTACAAGTACAATCCAACTCCCACAAGGCGAGGAACTTGGTTAGATTCCCTTTTTGCAGCAACTCTTGGATTTTCTACTTGATCTCTTCATTTTATAGAATGGAGCAAAGATATATCGTCCCATTGGATATAGGTGTTCTGGGAGTCAAATCGATCTAATTCTTGACCTAATAGTGAAAGGGTGCCCTTGTGGGTGAGGAGAAGATGTCCCTGTATTCTTCCACGACCTTATCCACCTGCTTCTGCTGCATGGAGGAACCATTCCCAAGGACCATGGATGTGGCCATGACCTTCCCCTTACTTTGAGAGAGAATCAGAAACAATTTTTTTTTTTGAGTCTCGGAGATGATCTTACTGCATTGCTTAGAAGAGTTCAAAGAGATGGTGGTAGGCAGGGCTACCTCCAGTATCCTGTATCACTCATTACCCAAAGACATAATAATAGTTTGAGGCCTCAAATCATTTACATCATAACACTTCCACAAGTATGTTGGCATAATAATACATCACAAACTTCAAGATGAGAAACATAACACAATACATCATTTGTGAAGGGCTTGATGTTGTAGGGAAGGCAACACTACTAGCTGACATGAAGATGTATTCCTTGATGAAGCCACCTGATTCTATGGGTGTGGTGTGGTCGATAGGCCCAACCGCTTTACGACCTCTACTGAAATGAGGTTATTTTGGATCCCGTTTTCGACAATGAATTGCATCGGTGAACCCTTCACTCACATCTGTGAGTGGAAGAGACACTCCCCCTCCTATGAATATTTGGGCTCAATCTTCTGGATCTTGGTGGTGGCAATAGTGGTGCTAGGCTTCGCATAAATAATTTGCTTCCCTTTGTCATCCCCCTTGTCAGATTCTTACTCAGGGTGAAAACATGCATCTGATTCTGAAGCCTTCATCTTAGCCACCAGTGACTGCTTGGCTCGAAACTCACTTGTGTTGTGAGTGGGACTCTTATAACACCACTTTCTTATGTCCTTCTCTTTCTTCACGGTGTTATTCTTTTCTTGCGGCCTCGATGGGTTATCCAAGGTCACCCCTCCTTGGCTTTGTCCTTTGTTCTACAGTTTGGGGGGGCCTTTCCCTTATTTTAGATTCACAGATTCAAAGTCTCACTTCTTCTATTTAAACTTCTGCTCAATCTTTACAACGTATGGGTAGGCAACGCCGAGCGAGGATATATCTAGGAACTCGATCTCGTGCTGGATATATTTGTGCAGACAACCGTGGTACTTGATTACTAGATGTCACACAAAATCCTTAATACCCAACTTCATGTGAAGGGTATGGAAAATATTTGTGAACTCTGGTACATATTGGTCCCTTCATTGCGATAGTGTGGTCCATTTTATGTACTTATCTTCATAGCTCTTGGTAGGGTAATACTTCTCCTTGATGATGTCTCACAAAAAATTCCAAGTGGGTGCGACTGAAAACAATGAGGGCTACCTTTTGTTCTTCTGCTCACAGTAGGTTTCCCACCAGTCCTTGACATGGGGGGTGACTTTAAGGAGTGAAAAAGTAGTATTTTCCCTATTAGAAATATCATGAACCAAAAAATACCCTTCCAATAGATTTAAACATCTATCTATGACATCTGCATTTATCTGGCCTTCAAATATGGGAATATCAAAGTTGACTTGTACCTTGAAGGGAGTGGTGCCTCCAGAGTGGTTTCCAGATGAAGATGCATCATCTGTGGGCATCCGCCAAAGGATCTGGGAAAAGTTTCCATCATCGCATTCCTCTGTCGCTCGAGGGCTTCTTCAAGCAATATTTTGAAGGGATATCCTACTCCCTCATATTTATTTTCTTCTGCCATGGGAGGCCATCAGGGTTTGTGAGGCTGATATTAAAAAGGTTCAACCAGTTCGAGCCCTAACTCCTTATACCTTGACCTCGTTTTTGGACATGCAAAGAAAAAAAGAGAAAGATAAGATCACTCTGATACCACTGATCCAAAATTATGCAGGAACACAACATAGTACATATATAAACATAACACAAATATGCAGTGGAAATAAAACTTCATTTCATTCATATCAAAGCACTGAAATATGCTTACATACAAATGTTGGCATTTTGGCACAGGTGTGGTGCTACGGTACAGGTGTTGTCCTTGATGGCAACTCTCTTTGATGACAGATCTCAGTCGAGACTACAAGAATGAAGAGAAATTTCATATACGCAGGTTCATTAAGCCCAAGATGCGTATACACGCTGGTACGCTATATACTAAGTCGCGGATACGCAGGCTCGCTATATACGAAGTCGCGTATACACGCAGTTTCATGAATAGAAAAGAGCGTACATGTCGAGAAGCTTCCCTTTGGTCCGTGGTAGTTATTCCTCGGTACTTGAGCCTATGTTTTTGGACCAAGGTATCTCGACAGTCGTGTTGATCCCAAGTTTTGAAGTTGATGGTATTGTATTACTATGGTTTTGGCCTGTGGTATTGAGGAGGGCCTAATGCTATATAAGGAGAAGAAGATCATTAGGCTAGTGTATTGAAAAAGTCTTGAATATCTAATGAAGAAAGAGATCTAGTATGTAGGTTCTGGGTTGATGATACATTGCTTGATCTGAGCTAAGGAGAGATCACATCGGTTGATGGAAGGATAGATCGGGATCAAATTGTTTGAAATGAACTATCGGTATATGGTTGATTACGCATATTTTTAGATCTGCATACTGACGCAATGTTATGTTCTGAGTATGACTGATGACTGGTACAGCTGCAAGTTATGATAAATTATTTTTAGATCTGTACGCAGGTTGACTTCGGTAAAAGCGCGTGTATACGCGGGTTTGTTTCATTGAAGTAGCGTATATCTTTTGAAGCTTAATTTTTGGGTTGCAGTTGGGTCTTTCTGTTATTGCAGGGTTCTATAGTCTGCTCTGTGTTCTGGTGACTGGGTGTTGACAGGGTTTTAGTGGTTCAGTGATTCAAAGTTTGATGATGCTAGTATTGGTTGTTTTGTGCTTCTACGATTTGCTATGAAAAGTGAATGAATCGTGGTCTTCAGATTGAAATGTTGTGCTTCAGGAGTATCCAGTCTGAAAATTGATGAAAAGTGGTACCTGAAGGAAAGAAGATTGTAGGCCAACACCTACGTACTAGTATCTTAGCTAGTACAAGAGCAAAGGGGGTTGGAGCTCCCTTCCAGGAGAGTTTGGAAAACGAGAGAAGGTTGTAGCCTTCTGCAGGTTGTAGCCTGCGTACTGGTATAAGGCTGCACCAGTACAAAAGATTGTAAACTGAAGTTTCTTATTAAAGAAAGATAGAGACGACTTGCAGCAGGTGGTTTTCACCCACATTGGGTTTCCACCTTATATCATGGTGTTCATGTGTGTGGATTTTGTGTGATGATCTGTTCTGTTATACTGCACCTGTTTA